>OY728590.1:9894303-11094303 GCA_963422195.1 Carabus problematicus
TAATGTAATTATGAAGTGACCTGCATTGAAATCATATTAAAGATATAAAATATCAACAACCAAAATTTAATAAATATTTCAAATCGGATATCACTGGATTACGTTACTTAAGTTTTTTTTACATTTCCATAATTAATACATATTTTTCCGTCGTATGACGGGCATTTAACCTAGTTACTATATGTATATATATATATATATATATATATATATATATATATATATATATATATATATATATATATATATATATAAGAGAGGGAGAGAAATGAAAATAAAATCAATAAAAAAATAATTATTAAAAATAAGCTTTTATTAAATTGCACTAAAAATAAAAAGCCAATAAATAAAAGCGTGGGGCGTAAATGTTCATATAAATTGGACATTAGAACATTTACGCCCCACGCTTTTATTTATTGGCTTTTTATTTTTAGTGCAATTTAATAAAAGCTTATTTTTAAAAATTATTTTTTTATTGATTTTATTTTATTCTTTTTAGTCTGTGGTAAGTGTATAATCGGATTAAAATTGAAGTTGATTTACTGTTTTGATATTCGGCAAATAGATGCACTTTCAATAAATGTGAAAATGACGAAATGTTCTTAAATTGGTCGATAAGTTTATTTTCGCTTACCATTTTTAACGCCACGAAGATCGGAATATTTTATGGACTGACCCTGTGCTTTGTTAATGGTCATAGCAAAGCAATCTTATTACATCGCAGAACTTCACACATTCTTTGCAATGAGATAGGGAATTACACTAATTAATACTAATGTTATACACTGACATAAACACAGTTATAATTATAATAAATCACTTTTATTGTAACCAATTTTATTTTATTAATATCTAAATCGTTGTTGCACATTCCAAATGCGAGACACAACTGTCAAAAAACGTCGTATTTCTGTTGTTTCCGGTGCTAAGCCGACTATTTACCGAAAACTTTATATCTAGTATATACTAATACATGCATTGATCTTCTTTTGTCCAATCCCCCCGTCAGACAGACAGACAGACAGACAGACAGACTGACTGACTGACTCACAAGTGAAACTAAATAAAAGCTTATAAAAAGGAATTACTTTTGAGCACAGGAAATAATACATTTTTATATGTTTGAATACGCGCGCTTAAAGACTAACATGAAGTTCGTGTGTTCCTCACTTCACAACATTTATAAACGTCAGTCACATTTGACACATTTCGGTTATCAAGTTGTACATTTACTTTAATTGTTTCTTTCACTTCAAACAGTGAAAATGCCAGCTTTAAACGAAGAAACGGAAGACGTCACTCATTTAATTAGTGATATAACTCATGGGTAATTAAATTTCATCACATTTTTGCGTATATAAACACATATTTGTATATATATTTTTTACAGAAAATTACGTTGTTCTTACTCTATAGCCGAACGAACTGAATCTCTTGTTGAGAATATTATTGCCAATGGCCAATGGAAAACAGCAAAGTATGTAAAATGAAGGTGTTGAGTATAATTTGAAATATTGATGCAATCATGTGTGAATATTTTGTCATTAGGGAACTTATGGAATTGTTAGCCCTTCAGGGGAGTAGTTTATTGACCGCTCTGCCCCAGGAAGCCGTGCCCCCGAATGTGATTCGCCACATTTTGAAGATAATCCGAGAAGAGTATCTAGCTAAATTTCAGGTTAGTTAATCTGTCAACTAGTGTCAACATACATATTGAACATTTCTTGGATTTTAGAGTTCAAAAGTTGAAGGTGAACAGTCATTGCATCATTTACTAACGGCTGCTCCCGATGACAGTATGCATTATGAAAAATCTATGCCCAGTTTGAAAAGTTCTCTCATTGATCATTTAGCGGAGTACAAAGTTGAATTGGAAACTAGGTAGTGTAAAATCGTGAAATTAAGCTGCCAGTCTGTTTATAACGTGTGATTGTGTGTGTGAATTTTAGCTTGGACAATATTGCCAGTCAAGCGTCTGAGCATATACATTCGAATGAAATCATAATGACACTCGGGAAATCGAACACGGTGGAGAAATTCTTAAAGTCCGCGGCAAAAACACGAAAATTTCAGGTTATAGTTGTGGAAGCCGCACCGCAATGTCAAGTGAGTGAATGTCATTATAGTAACCACCGACTTTCTCGATTAACAGTGTACTTATGAGAATCTAGAAGGTTGTACTTCTATTGAATTTAAAATATTAAATCACTTGTGATCAATTGTGAACTGTGTCGAGTGCTAAAATGACAATATTTGTAGGGTCACGAAATGTCTGTGAATTTGGGCAAAAGCAACATTCAAACTACGGTCATTTCGGATTCTGCCGTGTTCGCAATGATGGCGCGTGTGAATAAAGTAATTATCGGTACACACACTGTCATGGCGAATGGTGGACTTCGAGCGGCGTGCGGAGCTCATGCTATCGCCTTGGCGGCTAAACATTACTCCGTGGTCGTCATGGTGCTGGCGCCCATGTACAAATTGAACCCGGTCCACCTCTGTTCGTACGAGCAGGATGCGTTCAACATATGCGCATCGCCCGCGGCTGTTCTACCGTTTTCAGCCGGACCAATCACAGCCAAGGTGCACATCTACAACCCGGTGTTTGATTACGTACCGCCAGAGTTGGTAACACTGTTCATATCGCATCAGTAAGTGTTGTTAAGTTGGTATTGAAATGACATACACAATTTGACATCTCAATTTTTATAGTATAGTGAAACATTTATTACATTTTGGTGGCGCACTGAATATTGATATTGTATATTTCCATTTTTCAGGGGTGGCAATGCACCTTCATACGTATACCGGCTGATTACTGAATTGTACCATCCAGATGACTACGACTTGTAATATTTTATCTGTAAATAAATACTAAAATTGTGCTTAAACATTTTATTTTATGAAACTAAACTTATCGATTATTGACATGTATTAGTATCATTCATACATAGCTTGTGTGTAGGTGTGTGCGAAACACTTTATTTTAATTTATCACATACCTTTACAACGCTATCTTATCACTTAATTATCTCAATATGCTTTAAAGCTCGTATACACTTGACAGTAAATAGACTCCTCGCCGTTATCTCTGTCAGTTTAGTTAATAATGTACTGCGACACACACATGCAATTGGCACAAAATGGAGTCGGCAAAATCGTCCACAAGTGACACGGTTAGTTCACAAACAGAAGAACTGTCAAAGTTGGTGTGTCCAGTGTGCTATGAGTATATGCGGCCACCCATAATGCAATGCGCGGCGGGCCACGGTATATGTGAACTGTGTCATGAGCTGCTCACCGATTGTCCAGTGTGCAACAGTGCATTAATCTATCGTCGCAGTAGTCATCTAGAAATACTCACGGCTAAGCTGATGTTTCCGTGTAAGACGTGTAACTTACAGTACACTCTAGACGAACTGACAGCGCACGAATGCACGGTGGAGGACACGAAAGTTGTGTGTTTGATTGGACAAGTGTACGGTGAGTGCAGCTGGCAAGGATTAGTTCAAAATCTAATGGAACACTGCAAATTGCATCATCCACAGAACTACTGGACCAAGACGGAGAATGTAGCGGTGTGGAACTATTGTCACCTGTCAAGCATCTGTATACAGAACGTTTATATCGTGGACTTGATGCCAAGTGTGTTTGTGATTGTGCAGAAATTCGACTCAAACTCACAATCACTACAGTGGAACGTGTCGTGTGAATGTGAACTAGAACAGTATGTGTATGAAATAGAAATATTCGCCGATCATTGTGCAAACAGTTTAACATACAACAGTACGATTGATAATGAAGACAATATCTTGACATTTTTTCCAAGTAACAATGAAATATCTGTACCTGTCAATACATTGACCGAATACTTGTGTGATAACGTGCTTAAATATAAAATTGTGATTCATAAGAAAAGTGACGTGATATTTGCAAAAGAGCTAGATAAAAATTGTACTTCCAGTAAAGTAGAAGATAGTTCGTGCGATTCTGTTGAACACGGCAGAGAATCTTGTAGTCAGAAATCGTGTAATTCTATATTGTATGTGTTTAATTATATTAAGAAACGATTATCATGTTCAAAATAATAAGATACTTAGCGCTGTATGTATTATTGATGAAACTCTTCTGTCTTCTAAAAGTTTGTTATTTAAATTGTTATAATACTGTGTATGTGTATGTACTGTAAAAATAAATATTTATATTTACTCTTTTGATGAAAATTTATTTGTAAACATATGACAAAAGTTCAGAACATGTTAATAATGTAAAAAATGGTACTTAACTATAAATCGACTCCCTTATATCTGTTGTGAAAATACATACTCTTAACGTATAGATGTCATACTTATTTTACACTTATAACTTAGATTGGTTTGATCTTAAAATGAAGGCCAATCAATGAAAATACAAGACACTTGAGATCTTGCACCAGGTAATAGAAGCATCGCAGACCCTCGGGGTCCTTGGACTGGTTAACATCCACCAGCGAGCCGGTCTTGGATGTGGTGAACGATATGTGTTCATCGTCAATGACTATCTCCAGCTCTTGACGACCAATACGATCCGGCTGCGGCCACAACGAGTCATCTTCTTGCATGATCTCTGAGTCCAAGATGATACGCTTCAGTTCATCCATAACACAGTTGTGCACGTACACTTCCTTGCGAATCATCGTGTCGTTTTTGTAGTTGGAGTTATTAGCGTAACGTAATTTGCCATCAGGCCGGAATTCAAATTCGAGGAACTCGTGGCCAAATTTACCTTTATGACCGACGTAATATCGCAGGTAGAACTCTTTAGACATGGTTACGTTTGAATAATACACGAGGATCACTTAAATTCAACGATAATTTAGATTTGTTTGTGCACGCAGATACACACGTTCTCAAACTTCAGACGCCATTTAATCTAGTGACAAAATGTCACCAGTTTTGTACGATCATGACCAGTTGTCCGCGCATAACCAAAGTCGACCAGATACGAACGTATCGCGGGAATTCAAACAAGTAATTAAATACCATATCGTTTTGTATAAAATCTTCTTTATTATGTGTATACAAAATGACCTTATGTATGAATACTCCTCAAATATACGTTCCTGCATAATAAGTTAACATAATTATTACAACAAAATGAATATTATGAAAATATAATACTCATTTATTCTTACAGATAGTTTTAAAATTACTCTCAGTTCGCCAGTAATGAACAATTTGGTTTATCTTTATGTGCTTTCTTCGCCAGATCATGACAAGATGGCGTCGAAAACATAACGGCAGCTTCATGGAATGATTTGAGGCCTTCCGAAGTCACCTCGCGCACACTAACTCGGTATCTGCACTTGAAATCCAGGTTGAAAATGTCTAAATGCGTCGACTGTAACAAAGTATACCAAAATTTCATTTGTTATTTACTATATACATAGTTTAATTCCTTCCCAGACAGTATAAAAATTCCTATAGATAAGATTTCTTATTATAAATTCTTGTAACTAAAATGTTTGACAGTTCAAAAACGATAATAGTGTGTAATAAAATAACAACACTCCCTGCTCACACTAATACGTACTTTTGTTGTGACCGCCATTTGCAAATGTGACGCGACATTTCTACTGGCATTCTGACATGGTCCTGTCCACCAGGTCACCGTGTACCTCGTCGAGGGCCGTCTCATCTTCCAAGCGATCCGTGCCAGTATCTTATCCTTACTCCAAAACACCCGTTGGATGTGGAGACCCTCTACTTTCGTACTGGAAACATTATGTCCGTTTCTGCTGTTATCTATTAAGGCAGCGGAATTTGGTGAATCTGTAACTACATGTTACATTATTAATTGTAAGAAACTTTTGAACAGATTGAGTCACGGATGACACATTATAAAGAGGCTGATTAGAATTTCGAATTTTTGTATTTACCATTCGTATGATTCGTTGTATTCAGAACTAACGCCGCCTTTTCACCTTTCAGTCGTTCTTTACCGAATTGTGCCAGTGCTTGGACTTGCAGGAAGTACAACGAATTCGCCTGCAAATTCTTCAACTCGAATTTTGTCTGGTCCTGTCAAAAGAAGAACAAGAAACAATACAGTGGCGGACACAAAGACACAAGGAAAGATTTAAGACAGATGAAGAGACTAGAATAGATGTAACTAGATACTATTTATTAGGGTATTGTTAAGAAAACAGTTTGAAAACAATGAAACATACATCATACTAATTCTTCATGTCTTCTTGGAAATATAAATACACGGAAACGTTAAAAATGTATTGTGCATTCGTATTTTAAGAACACATATCATTATTTTAATCTGCGATATTTGCTCTGGATTAAAATTCTTGATAAGCAGACTCTTTATATAGAGCCGATGTATTGTTTAAACTAATCCTAAATAGAGATAACAATTGACATTCAATTCTTCAAATATTTTCTGAATCATTTATTTTTGAAGAAAAAATATAGCTGTTGCATGACAAATCTAAAACAAGATTTAATTAATACAACTAAAATATCACAACATACAATTGCTCATTAATTTAACATAATAAATCGAGAATATTGTAGAAATAATTAATACTTTTAATGACAATAAATATTATCAGTGTGAGAGTTATTACTGTATAGGATTTTATTATTTGTTTGCGTAAACATGTTGATAAATATATCAAATGTATTTTCGATTTCAAACAAATACAATTGCAATATTTGTTTATTTCGGAAACAAAATGAAATTATATGATAACGCTGTTATCATAAACGGTACTAAATAGCATTTTGATTCACATACTGTCAAATCACAAAGTCATACAAGAAATATTTCTAATAAATAATCGAAAGAAAATTTGACACATTTAAGTTATTAATCAGGCATTCATTGAACAATTGAAGATTTATATTCGTTGCCATGGAAATTAGAATCAATAACATACTTTGTTATTTATCTAAAAGAAACAAAAAGAGATGTGTGTTGACGTTAGATTTGAGCTTTGTTCAATTAGTAATATAATATCCTGGACGGACATGCATAAAGGCAACACTGACGGCGACATATGACCAAGAAGGCGTTACAATGGACCTCCTAATTGATCGTATTGTTTATATTCCATATAAAAGTCGCAACAGCACCGAGGGATGCATTAGTACGTCTGTAGCAGCAGAGAGCAACATGGAGCCACAACATATATCGAAATGGGTAAATATATACCTGGTATAATTTAATATGTAAAAAGATCATTCATTGCAAAGATCCGTTCTAGGTTTCAACCAAGTATTTCCTACGCATAGGGTTGCCTATTAACCAGGCGCTTATATTAGTATCTCCAACCCGCAATACTCAAATGTATACCGCATTTTGTTTGCAGATACTTTTTGCATCAGTGTTAATCCTGAGTTCTGCGTTCGAACTAAGCGCACGAAAACCTCAATGGCCTGGCGTTCCCGGTTGGGGCGAATACCTGGACCAACAGCGCACTCTGGAAGACTACGGATGCAGTCTGGACGGTGGACAATGTGATGTGATGGACAACGATGGTGGTCGTTTGAAAATGATTGAAACCAACGAAGTGCCGTTCAAGAGACGAGACAATATTGGTTTTCCTACGATTGCAACCTTTGATGTGAGTACTGAAGTGAAGACAGGCTAGTATACTGTGTGTAACTGATGGTTTTCCCGATGCAGATGAACACTAAGTCGCCAATCATTCCTTACTTTCACACATCGCAACCATTTGCGTGTTCGTGCAACGCACATCCACGTCTGCACGACCTCGGACCTGGGTTCTACCCGCGGTACCTGTCGACGGCGGTGTGCAGTGCTGAGGGATGTGGAGGCGGGGCACACCGATGCCATCAGCGGCTGTACAAGGTGCGTGTACTCACACGCCGGGATGCAAATAACGCGGAGGCGGATCCCAATAGCGCTCTGTTACCGGATGCGTTGCGGAAGGACTGGATGTTTGAAACATTCACAGTCACCGTAGCCTGTGAGTGTCGGGCTTAGAATCCACTAAACCAACACCAGTTCCAAATTATCTAACGCTCAGAACGGGATTTAATTCGAGAATCAACGATTTATAAAATCAAAGCTCGTTGCAAAGACGAAACAAATTATTTGTGTTGTCAGCGAGAGATCCACAGAGGCTTTCAGTCTTAGAAACAGTTCGCGATCACTTGATTCACGAATTAAACCCTGTCTGAAGTGACATTGGCCAGTGGAAATATGACTATGATGACCGCAGGCTTGTAGACAATATGTAGAATAAAAATATCTGAACATACATCATGGTTTTTCTTTTTCTGTTGACCAAAATTTGCTTATCTAAATAGTATAGTATGTCCTACACTGAAAGGTTGAAGGATTTTAGAAACAAGGAGTATAGTATGTGTAGGTGTGAGGGTGTGTACTTACTTTTGGTACAGTCTGGTGTTGCACCAACACAGAGTTGAGCGCTGTAGCACCGTGCAACCGTCGGCTCCAGAAGACCTTGTACCGTTGCACGGGCAAATCTGAGGACGGATGATCCCAGTGCAGTTCACCCCATAGCGCACCATCGGCAGCGGCTCTCAAGGGCCCCACCGTCATGTTAGGAGGTGCAGCTGGCGGTCGAGGACCTACGGACAGCACTTGTATGTTACAAAGAACGATCTGAATCTGCGTCAGGACATATATCAGTATTTTTCAATCTTCAGTTGACGATGCGATATTTATCTGGTTACATATACTTTACCCAGGGATGTAATGAACTTCATCGAGTTATCGGACCATCCTCGAGTGCCATTTTCATTGACAGCCGCCACCCGGAACTGATACCAGCGGCCCGGTTTCACTAGATTCTTCAGGAAGGCGCTGGGCTTGGCGGACCGGTGTCGTGGTGTCCACGCACCTAGACGACTCTCGGTGAAATGCCGGCCCGCGTGATGTCGTTCTTCCAGCACGTACAACGTCGGACTACGTGTGAATTCTTGTGGCGTCGTGTCCTCACCGTGCCATCGTACAATCAGCGTTCTGCCGCGGCGCCGTTCAGAAACCGTAACGTCAATTGGAATATTCGGCAAACCTTTACACAAAACATAGAAAAATGTGAAAACTTTTATTCGATTTAGTCACAGCTAAAATATACAATTGACATATTGCTACACTGAACTCGAATGCTAGAGAATTGTATACTTCTGATATGTTACCAGGATTCTAGACACTACGTTTCTTTAAGAGAGTTACACGTTTAAATGGCATTACTAAATTACACAACACGACATTTCCGTGCTAAAAACTCTCTGAAAACAGTAACTTGTTCTGCGGCTGATTTATTCGTTGACAAGTTAGGAAACTGGATTGACGTACATACACACACACACATCCATATAACTGGCTTGTATTGATCTGCGACTTGCAATGATTCTAGATTAATTAAATAATCTATACTTGGTTGGAGAACATTACAAGATGACTCGCCTTCGGTTGAGATAATAGTAAGCACTGGTAATCTCAACGATGGTCTATGATAGTAACCCGCATTATTTTATAATCGATCTACTAATCTAACAATAAGTCCTCTGTGTTTATCGTACGAAAATAGCCAACATTTATTAACAATGTTTGGTTCCCGAAGTGATCTTTTACCTTAAGATCACTTTAAATGAAAAAAAAACTAGGAAAATGGATCTAGGTATCTGAGTGATTTGCAATCATATTCTCATAGTCTTGAGATCTTGTCTTGTTGTTTAGGAGCGCTGAAAGGCAAATTTCAGTTAACCACTTCACTCAATGTTTTTTTTTCCGCATAAAATTATTTTTTCTTCGTTGTTCGTGATCAACGACGTATAGATGTGTTAGTGTAAGTGTACGTGTGTATGTGTGTGTTTATACTAAACCGTTTTTACGTGCATATTACAGTTATTAACGCTGAAATGAGTAACGCAATCATATGTTTAAAGAGAGAATGGATAAACGATGATTTTATTAATGATCCATTGGCCTTCACGGAGGTCCACACACACACACACACACACGCACACACGCACATATACTAACTGCTGCGCCACCGGTCATACAACACGAGTACCGGAACGACTTTCATATACGCACACACACACGCGCGTGCGTATATGAATATATGGTCACAGTGCGCGCACACACGCACACGCACGGAATGGCTTAATAACTACGGCAATATACTTTAATATGAAGCATTCATCAAGTATTATTATTACAGGGACCATCAGATAAGGTCGGCGCGTTATTATTTCGAAATGGCACATTAAATGAATGATACTTTTGCCCCTAAAAATATTTATCTTGTAAACAGAAAAGAGTACCAAAGAAAAAAGATTTTCATTGGGCGCTTAACTGTTCAACATGAATATATCTTTCTTGTTTTTAGATTTTATACTTGCCAATTTCACGCATCGTCAAACAGTATGTAATTATGTCGATATTGAATTCGAGAATTATAATTTTTAACAAAGAAAAATATTTTGTAATTCTGTTTGACAATTGTTGAGACGCGAATTCATTCAAACGATTCTGGGATTTGTTTTTCTATTCTAGAAACTTGGGGATTCGTTTCTAAGTCCGCAAAAGGCTCGGACTTGTTTCTCTGTTTTTATTTTGAAATGCAAAATAAGTGTTAACAGAAATAAAATTACTATACTATAATTGACAATCTTGCTATAGTAATATTAAATTTTCGCTAAGAATATTCTCAATTTTAGTAGAAGAATTCAGTAGCGCTCGTCAATATCACGCTGTGATTTCGTTCGTTCTAGCAAAAACGTTTAATACGATTATTGATTCATGTATTAGCAAATGACAGATATAAGTTCACTTGTTCATTGTTCTCTGTGGGACATTTTATGTTTACAAAACGTGTATCTATTTACATTTGTGTGCTTGTATAAGTGTATGTGTGTTGACATGGAGAATTGAACCATCTCAAGTTGCTGCTGTTATTGTATATGTACACACACACACACGCGCACGGGTTGTGTGTAGTGCGTTTTATGTTGCAGTTGGGCTAATGAAACTGGTTTAGGCACTAAATAATGGCCTAGTTTTTATACGCGCGCGAGTTGTAACATTGAACCGAATCCTCCCGATGTCGCTAATACGTCCCCTTACATGCGATTACCAGTGCATACACTGATTGAGTCTCTAGTACTTGGAGCAGTAACTTATAAATCTTCTGGAAACATAACAACAAACAGAGATATTCATCGCTTGACCAACCATTGATATCACCACTCGGTACTATATATACTGACGGATAAAAACCGCTGTAACTAGAAAACAACTCAACGAAATTTCAGCACCTGAAACTAGACAATATGGTGGATATTTCAAGACCTTCCCGAAGTATTTATCGTTGATAGTTCCAGAGTAACATGGCGTCAAACACCAGTATAACTGTGGTCAATGTAATGTATCAGTTTAGCAGTTGATGTTTGTAGATGATAATCGCGCGTAACACAGTATACCTATTGGTATTGGACGTCGCGTGTATTCTCACGATCTCACGGTTGTTGTACGATTTATGGGCACCATGGGCGGCGGGGCGGTGTGGTAACACAAGGAGTGCAGTGTGAGGGGGACTGGTATGTTTCAGGACCACCATGGCGATTTCGCCAACACACTTCAATTAATATAATGACGTTCACATGACTGACTAAATATACCTACCACAACACACACACACACACATGCAGTTATATACACATATATATACGGGTCTCTGACAACCAAGTATCGAGACTGATTTGATAATTTTTTTACCGGAACGGTTGGCAAGATTGTAATTTTAAATATGTATTCCTCGCCGTATTAAGCTTTTACTCTGACGATTTAGCAGTTTTTAAGTTTATTACTAAATGAAATGCAAGCTTGTACAAAGAATGAGAAGTTAAATTGTTGACTTTTCAGATATTGTTGAAGAGGAATTAATAAAATACACACAAGGATCTGTTTATTATAGAGTTATTTTAATATTATTGAAAGATAAATGTAAAATCATGTGTTGTTTTAAATTTATTATCATTTTGGCTACATGTATTTACGTGTATAAGTTTGTTAGTTAAATGCATCAATTACTTATGGAAGAATACAAAATAAAGCTAGTGAAACGCGGAAAACTAAAAAAATACAACCTGGAGACTTTAACATTAGATTAAGCGACGAACCTGTAGTTTCTTTATATTAGAATTAATTAATTAAAATGTTCAACACCGGGCTTTATACATAAATATATACGAAGAGAAATTTTTAAATCAAATTGAAAAAAATTCAATGTTTGATGTCATAGTAGGTACTCTGGTACTACTGGCGATATAAAATCTTAAAAGTTCCATAATATAGTCTCTAGTATCATGTGCTTAAATTTCAAACGAATTACATGAGCCGCTTTTAAGATACAATCCATTTTGTGTCTATTAATGCGTGCAATACAGACTGGAGATTTCAATATCGGGTCAAGCGACGAATATCTGTTGACAGATTTAGGTACTGTACTTACCAGCGGCTTCACCTAGACCTCTGGCCGGTTGACAGGTCACACCACACTGGTGCCGGCAACATTTCGACACACCAGGACACTGCGCATCCGCCCGGCACGCTTCCAGACACGCCGCATCGAATGCCGACAGTGTACCGGGATCAGGACATTCGCCTGGTTTGGACAAGTCCGTCACAAGACACTGTTTCATACACTGGAAGAGAAACAACAAAAGAAAATCAACAAAACAATAGTTATTTTTCGCAACAATCAAGGGTGCATTTAATTGTCAAATTATTGAAAAATTGTTTCGGTTGTTTCCGTTGCTACGATTACGTGTTCCATACACATACATAGCATCAATGTGGGGGTTCGTATGTCAGGGTACCGGTGATGGTAATAACAATGGTCAGCGTGAGAGGTTACCGCACCGTCAAAGAAACACAAACCAGATTTTTGTGCCTCTTGTTTGAGGTTATTTCTTCATCGCGTTCCGTCAACAGTTGATTTCATTTGATTTAACCGCGCGATATCACTTAAGTTGTATGCGGTAATTGCACACGCTGTGAGTAAAAAAAATACGACCGCTATACTTTTTATCCGTCGCAATTCGTATACGACAATCCATGTGTAAATAATTTAAAACAAACTTTGTGTGTGTATGTTGAATTATAGCATGATAGTCAATTGTTTATTTCTTGGTTTTCATTGATTATTGCATTTAACATGTGCACATTAGACGTACGAAAAACAAACGACACACATTAGCTATGCGGTTGATAGAAGACTGCAAGAAGAGACTTTAATTAAAATGGAAGTTTTTCCGTCTGAGACAGAGAGCGACAGATCGCGAGATAAAGACAGGGTGTGTGCGCGAGTGAGACACGATATGTTGGTAGTTTTATTAAGATTTTATGGACTGCCACACAGCGCCAATGAACAGCGTAAATATATCAAAATTTAATTATCATTTTAATTAACAATTAGCAGCAAAGAAAAAACCACGTCAAATTGCCGTGTATGGATGTATGTATGTATGTAATAATACTTTCGTTAATACTTGCAATCTATACACATACGTGTATTAGTATACCTATATCTGTGTGTGTGTGTGTGTGTTGATTACCTTACCGTTAGTTCCTGAACTCGCCACCGTGTCGCGTCTATATATGGCGCTGTATACCAGGGCTAATAATGTACATACGTGTAATATCGTATCGCATTAATTTAAAACAGGAACGTTAATGTATCATGATTATACAATAAATAATACATGAACACATAGTTAAAAGCATTGATTATTACCTACTACCAGATTACTATTAGTGGTATTGTTCACACACACACACACACACACACACACAGGGCAAATAACTGGTTGTTTAATTAGAAAATAGCTTTTTTTAATCTCGGCGCGGAAAATTCAAAACTTAGAAATGTCGCAGGACAATAATTGTGGCTCTGATTATTAACTTTAGGATCACGCGTAATATTCATTTCGTTAGTCCAGCTATAAAGTAATAATAATACAGTAGAATCCACTTATAGTGGAGCCGCATATAGTGGAAACTCGCATATAATGCACCAACTAAATATATATATATAACATATTTGATACTTTCGTTATAGTGTACAGTACCAAATGCCCTGGTTCCTTCCAGTTCACTATAAGCGGAGTCCACCGTTCTTGTACTATTGGTACACACTGTAAGCGAGCGTCTGATATGTATTTTCATTCTTTGCTGGCAATTTATTCACTGTCCACAGTGTTTATTACGTAACCATGGAGACGTATCGTCCATTTGTCGTGTTATTCTGACATCCGCCTACAGTCTTACAAATGAAACATATACCGGGTGTCCCAAGAAATCTGGGACATAGGGAATTAACATGGAAATATAGAAATATCGTGATTACTTAGTTTTTAATTCTGAACAACTTTTTTATTTACACTTTTGCTCGAAAATCGATTGTTCAGAAGTGTTCACAATCAATCTATATATTTGCATGTTATTTCCTGTGTCCCAGATCTCTTGGGACACCCGGTATATATATATATATATATATATATATATATATATATATATATATATATATATATATATATATATATATACCATATATGGTATTCAGTCATTTGTCCACGATTTTATAGCACAAGAGAGACATGGTACAATATTTAAAAAAATAAAACTACCTTCGTATACACATGTAATGTCATGCGGCAAACTAATGCGCCTTTCATTTATAACAGTGTACCGTCATTTATAACGCATGGTAAACAAAGTGAATTATGATAATTCACTGTTACGAAGAATTAAACTTCATATATATATATATACAGTTGTGCACGAACAGCACATGTACATGTGCGCATGTGTAATCCGCTCGTTTAAAACGATAACACGCACACTTAATTAATTGCTAATTATTAATATTCTCTCTCTTCGTCGTTCGTATCGCTTTTATTTTCACCGAACAGATGTTCATTTTGCGTAAGCTATCTATTTCCAACGGTTTCGTTGTACATACATATATACACACTTGTATTATATGTAGCAATAATGCGTGTGTGTGTGTGTGCGCGCGAGCTTGACACACGGAATTAAATAAACATTTGACACGTGCAATTAGATTAATAAATGTGCAGATTAAAGTGCAATAAATTCGCGTCTGCAACATTGTTGCTCGGCCGTGGTGGTGGTAACTTGTTCTAAATCCTGGAATTCATGATATTTCCGTTTGTGTTTTGCAATAATACACTATATGCACGTACACTACGCGTATGAACTCCCGATAGAATTGAACATGAATTCTAAATATCACGTATCTGCGCACAGGGCCGTCTCCTACGCGATTTGGCGCCCGTGGGGCACTGACAATAATGTGCCCTTCTTCATAAGAAAGAGCTTATAGATATATTCAACTAACCGCTTTTTTTTTTGTTAATATTCGGGCAAGTTTGACAGTTGTGAAACGCACGATTCGTTCGATTTAATACTGTGCTATATGAAAACAAATCTACCGTGTGTCTCATGACGATCTACACATAGGAACGTTGCATACGCTCTTGATCGTGAAATATTAATTTGATCGTTTTAGTTTTTTACAATTTAGACAGTATAATTGTTAATTTTATACTTACTATTTTATTTCCTTTGATATTCTAGTATAATTTTGTAACATATTCGATGTAATAGTACATTTTCAACGAATTTAAACGTCAAATTGACATTTCAATTGCAAAAAAAAAGAACAAAAACAACCAGATTAATATTTTGATTTCAAAATCAAATGAGCGCGCAACGTTCCTATGTGTAGATCGTCGTGAGACACACGGTATATTCATTTGTTATAGCTAGACATAGTACAGACGTACCTAAGTGAATGTGGAATTAAATTGAACATTGTTGGGTCATGTAAACAGTATGACAGTTTGACATATTTCAATTATTTATTTCTGATAACAACATTTGCAATATTCACATGAATATCACATTCATAAATTATTATTGCGCGCGCGTGTGTGTATGTGTGTGTGTCGTACTGTTATCAGTGATTAATACAAAACCTATAAAACGTTAATCAGCCAAGGACGAAAAAAAATATTAAATGCAAAATTGTACACTTGCATGTGGCAGTGGCGGTCCCGGTTTTTTTTCCATGCGGGAGCATGCTAATTTTCTTTCGGGCTTCTCGAAGAAACGACGAATTTTTGACATTGAACGAGGTATTAATTCAAGGAGAAAAGACCACCAATTTGGTTCTCTATAAGCGAGTGTACACTATAACGAATGTATGTAGTATTAAATATAAAGGGGTACGTGGGTTACGCTACTGAATTTAATAAAATTTACGTAAACTTGGACTTTGCAACAGTCGCGAGATAATGTTTGACCTCGACACGAGTTCAATAAAAATTCACGCTCCAATTAATCAAATACAATTAAATATAATTTCAAAAAAAAATAAAAAACAGTCGCACAATAATTATAACTTTCTCCACTTCATTTAAAAGCGTATCATATTCTTGTACGACGCACCGTTTGAGAGCCGCCGGCTTCGGAATGAAGGGTAAAAAATATTTCACACGCATGCACTCGTACACGCACGCACACGTAACTCTATCTGGACGTAATAATAGGAGAGACGTGTGATAAAAATGAGACTTGCTATCAGAGTTCCAATTAGACGCGCGCCGACCTGCAGTGTACTGATTAAGGTGTTATTGAGGGACCTTTAGGTGTGGGGCCGTACCGCCACTCGAACGTACCAATTAGCGGGCGTTCAAATACCGATAGTAATTTATCATTCATTTCCGAGCCGGTTGCCGCCGTCACACGAGACGAACACAAAAAAGGAAAACAAAATCTATGAGAGTCGAACATTACCTAGGCATATTTGAAGCACTACTGAGATTGTTACAAATACACACAGACGATAGCAGAAAGAAAAAAGAAACAGAAACGCAACGAGATGAATAAACAAACCTAGTGAGTCCGTTGCGAGGCAACGACAAAACAAACGATAGGGTGGATGTGCAGAGTTCGCTGTAGTGTGACAATAATTATGCGATGGTGTTCAGTTCCGTTATCGTATTGATACAAAACACACGTAATAATAATTTAGCAAATGTGCTGATCTCCGCATGAAATGTAACACCGGCTATCGATAAGTCGCCTGCAGATTTGTGGTGCAATGACATGCAAAGAAACGCGAAATAATTACATAAACTTACTTTGACAGTTATACGATATTGTAACATTTTTTCTCTTGCATACCGACAAAAACATAGTGAAAAAATAAATCAATAGACAGTATGTTTCCAGTTGTGTTTAACGACTTCTAGATCGTTTCATTACGGAGATATTTGAACTTGAAAATGTGATCGCGCATTATTAATATTTGTTATAATTTATCTTGTACGTGTGTGCATTAATTTAATAAAATATACGATGAAATATAACGTCAGGTGATATGAGACACAATTGGGATGATTCGAAATAATATCGGCGAATAATTTGTACTTAAAGTGACATGGAATGTGAATATATGTGCGTGCATGTGTAATTATCATAATACATACGTGTGATGGGCTGTTCATTTAATTAGTAAAACACGCCGGGTTCCGACCGGCGTTTCTTCAAACGCGAATCCGCACGATATTATGCAGCACGCGACTGCATACAACGTTCCCGCGATGAGAAGATACAGTTAGGAATGTAACAACAACAATTAATTGCAAATAAGAATGGCAACACACACATATACTCGTACAACACATCCATATGTACGTTCATGGTCTTACTTATAGCACAATGCAAGTATACAACAGATATATGACGGGTCTATTGTATTCAAACTGTCATTTTATTACTAATACTACAACTGCCGTGACAAGCAAACACAGGTACAAGGATTGCAGTACACGTGGATTACCAGACCGTGATCTATTTAGTTCCCAACGAGGAGAATTTAAGCTATAAGGCTTACGTATAATAGTAACCGATGTTGTTCGATTAGATTTGCGGTCAGGTCCGTAGAAATTCAGTGAAATTTCGCAGTTTAAAATGTAAACAAAGCATGGTCTTGTATCCTGCGTTTTATAAACAAGAATTTGAGAGTTTAGTGTGAACTTGCAAGGGCCTTGGTTCACTATAAGCGAGTGTACACTATAACGAAAGTATTTAGTATGTTATGTATACGTTGATTATAGGTGAGTCTCTACTATATGCGAGTTCAGTATAAATTAATTTCGCCTGTATTATACAATCCATGCGTTTTATTAAAGTGTGATTTTGCTGTTTACTTAAATAACTCTAAAATCTAAAAAAAAATATACATTAAGGCCTCGCTCTACGCCACTACGCTAATTCGATATAAGGCGGTTTTTCCCTTGCGCTAAATTTTCGATGATTCGTTATACCACGGTTCATGAAGACACAATTACGGAATTTATAGAACATGACCCAGTATTAAAAATGGCCTTGTTTCGCTTTATCTTCAAGGAACAAGGTTCTACTGTACATCTCCACCCGAATACCATCACATCACACTAGTTCCTCTGGTCCGTGTCCACGTGTGCCACTAACGCTTGTGTACATGCGAGTACTTATCTAACTCACCTGGTGTTTATGAGTTTTGCGGTTCCAACAGCGGACATCGCACCGGGCCACCAGCAGAGCGTCGTGTTGGTCATACAGGTGTTTGTGTTTGCCACCCGCCACTGTCACAGTGTTAAGGAGTTGTGCGGCGACGACCACGATGGACAGCGTCAGTAAATGCACCAGGTCACAGTACACCGTCATCACCGGGCCTGCCTTCAAACAATCAGGCAACAACAGTAGCAACCCGGTAGTAACCTTGGTAACGTACTGTCAATTGTTTCTAGTAGCGAGCAGTAGATTTACCGCTGTCAATTGTCTCTAGCAGCGAGCACTAGATTTACCGCTGTCAATTGTTTCTAGCAGCGAGCACTAGATTTACCGCTGTCAATTGTTTCTAGCAGCGAACAATAGATTTCCCGCTGTCTATTGTTTCTAGTAGCGAGCAGTTGATTTCGCACTGTCTATTGTTTCTAGTAGCGAGCAGTAGACTGCGCACTATCAATTGTTTCTAGTAGCGAACAGTTGATTTCGCACTATCTATTGTTTCTAGTAGCGAGCAGTAGATTTCCCTCTGTCTATTGTTTCTAGTAGCGAGCAGTAGATTTCCCGCTGTCAATTGTTTCTAGTAGCGAGCACTAGATTTCCCTCTGTCTATTGTTTCTAGTAGCGAGCACTAGATTTCCCGCTGTCAATTGTTTCTAGTAGCGAGCAGTAGCCAATAGTAACGATGTATTGCGGATGATTTGTTTATGTTGTTGAGCGCGCGCTCTCCCATTTGTTTTTCGACTGTTGTTCACATCACAATCAAGACTGCTTGTTACGGTTGCCACAGTAACACTGATGCTGAGAGCCAACTCGTGCTCCATTCCAGACTCGGCATGTTTGTGTACATGCATGAGTGAGTGTGTGTGTACGTGCACACGTGTGTGTGTGTGTGCTTGCCACAATCTCCTCTTGTGTACGTACATATATCGCTCTCCTTCTCGTAAACAATATAGCAATGGTTCCTCTCTCTCTCTCTCTCGTATTCATAATGAAATACTATACAGATACTACTAACATACTTGAAATCTGCCGAATACTAAAACAACAATCGTTTAAATAATATTCTGGTAGATGTCACCGTGGGCGCGACGAACATTTATGGGACAATAAATGAGGTCTGCTATGCCAGATAAATGGACAAAGTGTCTTGTTATATATATATATATATATATATATATATATATATATATATATATATATATATATATATATATATATATATATATGCATGTATGTATGTAAGCGTGTCCGAATGTTGGTAATTTTTTTGTTTATTAAACACGTATGTACATAAATATTTGTGTCCTAATATTCTGTTAAAAAATATGCATCATACTTAGTTAAGAATCTAGCATATATGTATGATATGTGTGTATGTGTGTGTGTGTTTAATAGGAACAATGTAATGCATTTACACATACATACAGACATCGGAACATGTTAGTCTAAATATAGTAATGCGATGATTCATTCAAACTTGGATGATTTCAGACTTGCGTTAGTTTAATATTAATACAACAACAGTTGCAACGCAAACATATCACTTATACATGTACATGGATAAATTAGTAGTTTATATTCCATACCACGATGATATGATGTTACACAAGAAATGACATTGTCAAGTCAGTATATCTATATCGTTGTTGATTATTACTGTAACTCTATGGCACAATCAACACAAATTCGAAAGAGAATATTTTATTTTAGAACGAAATTTACGATGAATTCAACACGAATATTTACTAGTCGAATCAAAATAAACAATATCATATGTTTATTTACGTAGTATTAATGTTATTCAACAATATATTGATTGAAGTTTTAAATTGCTATAGCGACCAGGCCAGAATGCGATTGTATTTTGTTCAAATCTATATTTTGTTTCGTAAGGTGCTATTCCCGTTGTTACTTCGTGTAATCTCCATGGTAACTGGTTATAAAAATGTTGTGTAAATGTAAATAGATATTTCGGAAGGTGATAATAATGTTATTATTATCGCATGTGAAAAATCTTATCAACGCGCCCCGTGCAGATACGGAATTGGGTCAAAATTAGTCGGGGCCGACACAGAACCATCACGTGAAACTTGTGATTTGAGACACAGAGATATGCTAAATGAATTTATTAGTGATTCTGATTTCGTTGTTTGAAAACTTGCTGCTGTTGGTAAATGGTACCGTTTAGCAACGGGTACAGGGTATAAACTTTCCATGATGGTATCCATATATGTAAGGTGTTGTACATACTAGTTAATTTCGTCCATATATTGATTGGACGATAAATGCTTGAACATCCACTATGCTTCTTTGCATTTCCAATTAACAATCTAATAACGACTGCTATCAAGGTTACACTCACACACATATATATACAGGTGTAATATTACATACATACACTTACTTATCTACACGTACAAATCGATATATCTGCAATAAATACTTACCACACGAATATGTTCACCAGTGCTAACCGCAACTAACCTAATTGTTACGTACTTTGGTATGTTCTGTG
The DNA here is from genome assembly GCA_963422195.1 of Carabus problematicus. NCBI lineage: Eukaryota > Metazoa > Arthropoda > Insecta > Coleoptera > Carabidae > Carabus > Carabus problematicus. The sequence goes on from OY728590.1 coordinate 9,915,452, forward strand.
AAGTAAAAAAAAACAAAAAGCTTGAAATGTCAGTTTTAAAAAATGGCGTGAATTCTGAAATGGGCCGTCAGTATACAATTTCGCTTGCGAATTAATTTCGTATCGCAAAATTTGAAATGCAAACGTTGTGGAAATTATAGAGTATCGTAAATGATCAGAATCAATCAACTGTCACAGTGTGTAGAGTCGATTAGGGCTTGATGCAGACAGCGGAAGTTCTTTTTCTTCTTCATCTTCTTCGGTAGATCAAGAAGAAGAAAACAACTTTTTCGCAATATATGCATATTTATGAGGTGTAGAATGTTAAAAATTAACCTAATCTGTACGTGTTCGGGTTATAGATCGAGGTTTTGTTTAATTCGTGTATTTAAAAGGGATAATACCGAATCTAGTATAGTTATAAAATGACAGGTAAGTAATGTAGTCTCGTTTTGATATTACACATAGCAGATTTAAGTATGAACCTGTTAAATACTAACAGTGCCAGCCTTCGCTGAAATCACAAGAGCGTTAATGTCGAGTCGCATTCAAGTATCCCGTAGACTGAGACTTTGTTGCAAGCGTTTCGTGAACATTGCATGTCTGAACGTCAATACTGTTTGAGTGTCAAGTATGTCCAAACATTGTGTGGTCCCACGCCATGCACAGACAATTATCAAACTAAATATGACAACAAACATTTACCACAGAGAACCAATAATAATTATTGTTTGATTTTACCAAATGTACCTGTGTTTATTGAACTTCTTACAAGAACAGACATAGACTCTTTATTGGTCTGACCATACATTATGTTACATAAACCCTGAAATACATTATGTTCCCTTGGCTTCCATTCTGTAGAGATTGAAGCACGAATATTGATTGCGAAATACTACTTATAGAACTACTGAGCTTGTGGGTTGTTCGGTGGTGCTTATGCAGCTGGTGCTGCAGTTGTTGTTGTTGTTGTTGTGGCCGCTGATGCCGTCGTCGATGCTGCTGGGCTAGTTGATGGTGAACCCCCGTTCATAGCTGCTGATACCGGCGGTTTCGAGGTGGACGAACCAGGAGGTTTTGCCACAGCTGGTGCGCCGTTTCCACGGACACTAGCCGAACTTTGAGCGTTCACGCTAGCGCCTCCGGTCGACGTGGCACTTGCTGACGTCTGCGCCGAGTTCCCGGTGGGTTGTTGTTGTTGCGGTGATCGGTTGCAGAAGGAACAGAACGAATCGGAATACGGTGGCTGGCACATAATGTCACACACAACAGATCGAAGCTAACAAACATACTGAACTTTCAGCAAAAAGACTTTAAAAGATCTGAATAATATACAATGATACTTTACCGGAAACAGAAAGAATGGACGGCACTCTGTAAGTGTTACGACAGCCATCACCAACAGTACGATCGAGATCTTCATTTTGCTTCTTGTGATGATAGCAGAGTTAGTATTTGTGGTTATAAGTTTCAGTCATGAATACTGAGCGTTTCATGTTAACACAACATCTTATATATATATACACTGATGTATGGATTGTGGCGTTAATATTTTCACAATCACGAACACACACACACACACATATACGCACTTATTTACCGCCAATTTCTATGGCCAGGCATGCAGAAGGATACAGTAATTGATTGTCGATTGTTCATAGCACATAAATTTGCTATTTTATGCTAGCGATGGAAGTGAATTTGTTTAGAAAAATAATTCGTTTTTTTGCGCATTTGCTCGTTATACAAATGATTATCGACGTGAAAATTGTTGGATTGCACAATTATTTTCTTGTTATTTGCAGTTGTAAAGAAAGAAATTCGTAACGAATTAAATGTTAAGTTTATATTAGTTCCATGTCAACAATTAACTAGCGGAATATTTCATAATTAAAAAAGTACACAGCAATTATGTAATAAATTATTTTCGAAAATGGCCGCGGTACTATTGTCGTAATTCAGGGTCCTGATTTAAATATTTTCCTCATTATTTTTATTGGCTTTTTTTTTTCTCTAAAGCCACTCTATCTTCGATCACAACTTAATTATCAAGTTTCGTCCAGTGGTAATCAAAATGTATCGGCCCGTTCACAGATATTCCTGTGAAATTGTCGTGAAGGTAATGAAGTGATGCTGTGTTTTGATAATATGAAACACGAATTGAATTGTTAATTAGTGTGTTACTAATTAGTTGGTATTTTTAATTCACTATTAATTTGCCGTAATTATGTGTTTCACGTTTAGTTAAAATAACTGAAATTCTTCCAGCAATATGATTCGCCAGGAAATTCAACATCAGCGAATCAAAAGTAGTATCGTAACGAAACTTGTCATTTATTTGAATGTCAACGAATCACAATTAGAATCAAATGACTGGCGGGCTTAGATACGAATCTCGGTTTAGTGCAAACAAATCTAGAATCATTTGATTCTTGAATTAAACCTCATCTTAGCCCACCGGACAGAAATGCTACTTGGGACATATTCGATATTTTGTGATTTTGATTTGTAAATTTAAAACAGTTGAATTCTAGACAAATTATTGTGCAATTATTGTATGTCATTTTTTTCTTTCAAGGCTTATTAATTTCGCATGATCCATCCATATGTATGTGGTACGAAGGTATATTGTACTACTTGATTGAAGCAATAAACTTGCATCGGCAACTTGTAGAACTGTCCGCGGCAGTAGAGTTTTTTGCAAACGTTGGCTGTACGAATTTCGGGTGGCACTCGTAAACATGATATCAACACAATCAAACACTGGAATCTGGTGCACAGATTCAGGTATACGGCCTGACCAGGCAGGGATTCAGGCAGAAAGTCACATCCACTAATAGTGAACTCGCATATAATGGAAATTCACCTATAATGAATGTCTCTCCGAATCCCGACTGAATACATAACATATACTAAATACTATCGTTATAATGTACACTCGTTTATTGTGAACCAGTATCCTGGTCCCTTCAAGTTCACTATACGCGGATTGCACTGTACCTTTGAACGGAATCAAAAGCGTAGTATGCCGTGAACTCCTGAAAATTTGACGAAATCAGAACAGTTTGTTGGACATTTCAGAATAACCTATTTTATTCTAGAACCACGCTGTTTTGTCTGAATTAGTTCGGAATTAGCGTACTGAATTGGTAATAATATATCGGTAAATGTAAATGGTTAAATTCGGCGTCAAACTCACTGTGACCTTCACTGATGAGAGATTTATTTTAGTCATACATTATTTATTATGTACAATACCTTGAATATATAAATACACGTGTTTATGCATAAATACCTACACACATACATTCATATATATATATATATATATATATATATATATATATATATATATGTGGTTATAAATAATAATTGTTGTAAAAGCCAGAAAAATGACGTAAAGTTTTCACGTACATTTCTACCGACGGCCGGCGCATATTTTGCGTAAAATATATTTCCAGGAAGGCTTTGGAAACGAACAAAGAAATACACTCACAGTATAAAATGTACCGTGCACCGTCCGTGGAGGCGGCGTAGATCATTGCAGGCAAATAATACTAACCGATACAGTCCTGGTCAAAGCGGCAAACCACGACCGGCATGACAAAAGAATGGCAAGGCGACGAGTCACGAACCGAAGGGAGCGAAGAATGGTCGAACGAAGATGACAAGTCACAAAACGTACGGCGGGCAAGGGACGGGGTATACCTGTACACACAGTCACTCACCACAGCAGCGGATCAGTAGTGATGTGTAGTGTAAGAAGAATTGGGGATAAATACTCCACACCAGTCATAATTCATGAGCGATGTTGAAATAGCCAAACCAAAAATACTTAATAACAGAGTGTACATTTGGAAAGTTACATAAATATGGACGGTAAAGAGTGTACCAGTGCATGTGATAGTGTAAAAACATCAATTCAGACGTTACATGCATTTATAAAGTACATGAACTACAATCCAATTGTAAATATATGAACAGTTTCAGGAATTGAACTGACAAAATAATATTGAACGATGCAGTGAATCTTTGATTAATGGTTTATTATACATTAATTGTAGTGTTCATGGTTACAGTACTACCCCAGTTTAGTGTTCAGCATACTCGTTCCTACAAATCAAGCACAAAGCGGATCCGCGTAATACGTGATAACTTTAGGTAATCTATAGGAATTTGCATGCTCTCCATATTTTTACATATTTTCATGAACAGCGTTATAACATAATTTGGAACTGAAGAAAATCCGTGTGAATCGAGCTGGGGGTCCTACTGTAACGTTTCAGATATTATGCGTCTACATCTTAATGTCAAACAGAATCGGGAATAAGTGATTTTGTTACATTTACGTCACTGTACTATTATGATGGCCCAGGAGTAATGGTGAATTGTTGAACTGAATGATGATGACTATATACGATGAGATGGCGCCAAGGATCACGTACAGCATGGAATTATTAATCGCAAAGAAACCTGAAGCATCGAAACCAGGTTTTCTGTGTTCCACCTATAGGGAAATAATGGCACTTATTACCATGATTTTGCAGGTGTGTATACACAAGTATAGAGTACAATCATAGAATAAAATGCGCAAATTGCTATTCAGTACCTGCATTGCCAGCTCCTTCAGTTCATTTCGAAAATCACGCTCTTTGGAGACATGCGAGTTGGTCGGAATACAAGCGAGTAGTTTGTAAGATATGGTAGCGGTATTCCAAGCTTCCTGACTAGCCAAATCACACGTTCTACTCAACACCACACCCATGGACTACGGACAAAACGATATTGTTAATATCCATTCACCATGTCAACCTATATATCTGTTGACTGACACTTGATTTGTTGTCGAATCACACAGAGAATGAAATGATTTGCGGCGCTTTCGAAAATAATCTCGACTGAAATGCTAGACTCTTAACAAATCCAGAATCGTTTGATTCTAAACTTTGTCAAGCGAGATGCAACGAATAAAATCACCTTGCATCAGATTACTTACGATAAACAGTAGCGCCCAGAAAATGTTTGTAGCGATGATATGTCCCATACTCTCCATGCTGGATGTCTGCGCGCCAACGCCAAATATGAGCATCAAATTGAACGCTATCACACTGTTGATGATAATATTGCACACCAACAGAACCACATTAATGCCAAACGCCTCATTGACCAAACCGATAAGGTCACACAGGAGATCATGCATTCGTATCAAACATTTCAAATCCAGCCCGTCCAATTCCAATGTGCGTGCGTTTTTCTTGTACGAGAAGAACAGATCGCGCAGCACAATCGCTTTACTCGACTCCATGTGACCTACCCATTCGATCGAGATGTAGAACAGACGTTCGTTCAAGATTTCAAAGCGTAACTTCAATGCAGACGCAAATGTACACAATTGCATGACAACCATAAGGTTTAAGTACACGGAATACAGACGGAATGCATAGTATTTCCATATCTGGAAACCCAGAGCGACCGTCCACGTCCAGTAATCATAGAAGCACAGTACTAGCATCAGTAGATGAGTTACACTCAGATACGTATAGTATATTAGACGTTTTCGTCGCAGATTCATCGTCGTCTGTAAGTTTCGGTCGATTTGCTGTAACAGTTGAAAGTACGTCTTGACGTATCGTTCGCCGAAGAACAAGATGTTAACGATTGCGTACACGTTCGATAAGAGAACGGCGATGAGGTTGATCAAATCGGTAATTTTAACGGTCTGCATCAGTTGCGTGTAGTACTGGTCCTTGCGACCGAGGAACGATAATGTTGAGAACAACAGGATTAAGCTCACCATTAGCAGACAATACAACTTGTGCAAAATACCACTGCGTGCGGTGCAACGGTTGAAATCTATCGGGCACGTGGTAGCAGTCAGCAGCGATAGATAGTACAACGGTTTGGCGTACTTGATGCACAGTGTACTGGTTACCGGATTGGTAGCGGTTATTACCGGTACCGCTTTAGCAGTGCCAGTTGCTACTTGTGCCATGGTTACGGTGCAACTGACGGACGGTTTATTGATTTGAAACGTGATATGCGAATAAATGTTCTTTGTTGAAATGAAAAATACAAGTTATTAGTGAAATTAAATTGTCTAATGCGTACAGGGAATAAACGAAATATGTCACATACTTTATTAATGCCTCCGCGCGTAGAAAACAGTGGTAGTCAAACTACCTCACTTACAGCTCAAAATATCAGTGTTTACTTTCTTGTAGTAAATTTTTGTTGGAAAGATAAATATTAAAATACAATGCTATGTCGCTATTTAGAGTGCAGTTCAGTTTAGTATGTTTCAAAACATTAACATGATAGATGTATTATTTTATAAGTAGTTTGTAATCAAGAGATTACACAGCATCAGCAATATTTCTAGTGATAATAAACTTTTCATACATACAGTCTATTCAAACCCATATAGCAGTGACGTCATACAAAACAAGCAAATTATTGATAAGCCCCACCCCCTGCTGACCATACGATGTGCGCATTGAATTATACGGGGAAAAAGGGACATGACGTCACTCCTGTATGGGTGCGAATAGACCATACCTACTTCATTTTAATTACATAAACTAAAAATAATTTAAACTAATTTTTTGAATAGTCGTATTCGAAAACCTGCTTTATTATTAATATAACGAAATATCGGTAATACCGGACACCCCGTTGATCGTATTAGTCCGATAAATCTAGATTTTACCGCAAATGTAATAAATAATTTTGAAATATAAATACACATATATGTATTTTACATCATTTCTAACTATTGCACATGTCTGTAATTTTAAGGTATAATTATTCTTATCGTTTTCATCGCAGCATTGTTTCTAAACAATATTCAGTGACCGTGTTTTCCTAGAAATAATTATAATAAACATATGTATAATACTATTTTTATGCGCTAGATTATACAGTGTACAACAAACTTTATGCTAATTTTTTCATCTAGATTTTTATCTCTACACAAACACGAATAATTAATAAATAAATGTTTGTCAGCGGTGCTCAAACAAGAGGTTTACTGCGAACCGCGTGTATTTGTTTTTTTGTCTGTGCAAGGGTAATTAATTATTTAGTGAGTGGTACTAATATTTAATGTACAAAGAACTTTAATTATGGGCGGATAAAAACGCAGTAGAACTTATTTTGTGGCCTAATTTCACAATAAATTCAGTGTTATCTTTCATCTAGATGTGAATTGATAAATTTTGTCAAGGATTATTAATACTTGTCATTACATTGTTAATGTAATTGTTCGTTAATGGACAAAAAGAAAAATGATTTCTAGTCCCCTATGTACCGGTACACCGCATAACACTGGAGTACTGTGTGTTGCATAAATATGTGAAAAATTATGTATCAACAGTCATATCCGGATTCGATACATCGCGATTCTACTTAAACTGTCAAAAAAGACACTGAAATATGCGGTCCCGGCGAAAAGACGGCCCTGTCCTCATATCATTGTGTAATATCGAGAAAAAACATTTAGTTAATTAATAACTGTATACAGTAAGACGTTCTAATAAGTTCCAGCACTACAATGAACAGAGCGTAGAAACAAGGTCAATTCAATATTCCGGTCATTTTCTATAAATTGATCCATAATTACCGCACGTGTTGTCTTCTGTAACCGCGTTATAAGGAATCATTGTAAATTTAGTGCTGTTTTGGGTTCAAGAAAAATGACATTCTATTGAATTAGCATTAATAGAGACCTTACTGTACGTTAACATTTAGTGACGCTACTTACCATAACTTACAAATCTCCCTCTATGGTAACTCTAGAAAATAACAATTATTTATATAGTATATAAATGTTGAAAAATAAATTTACAAAATTATAATCAAGTAACAATTGCTGTATAAACGCATAGAGTGCATTAGTTTTGATTAATCAGTAACAATATTTACAAACAAAAAAAATATTAAACATATACAGTAAAAACCCTCATTCTCCGCCTATGATTACATGCTACCAATAGCGACTATGACGTTTGGAAACAAACGAAGATTAATGGACGTCAACAAACAAACAAAAACAAAAAATACAACACAATTTATTGTTTTTTTATAGTTATAAACAAAACACTGTTTTTTTTATTATTGTTAACATTTGGTATAGATGTTACTGAATTATATTTTAATAGTATTTTAAACAGTTATATCTATGCATAATAATAAACATTTATTTATTTATATATTTATAATAATACCTATATGAGTAAAATAATAATAATAATAATATTTACTATTCATAGTTCACATGTATTCGTCACCTATCTTGAAATGCTCCAATACAATACAACAACAACAAACAAATAGAAACACGACGAATGTTTTCCTCAAACATGATGACGATGATGATGATGATTTATCTAACGACAGAACAGAGACACAAATTTCGGAATGACAGAACAGTTACGGTCAAATGGTATTGCTCATTATGTGATTGAAACAAAAATGATATGTATTCAGCCGAGCCAATAAAAACAGTTTATTTTTTTACACAGACATACGCACATATAGTTTGTGATTTGGTGAGTTCACCAATAAACTGATTTGTTCATAGTCATCAAAGACATAATTAATATATGATCATCACTCCACAAATATATATATATATATATATATATATATATATATATATATATATATATATATATATAATATGTATAAAATAATATTTAAATAACTTATATGTAAAAATCTTGGGGCGCAAGATACACACTGACACACACAGATATACTATAATACAAAGAGAATTATATTTAGTTTAAAATAATCATATTGTTCGTTGCAAAAATTAAAAAAAATTCTTTGTAAAGAAAAAGAAAACGGGGTGGGACACAGATACACTGACACACATATATATATATATATATATATATATATATATATATATATATATATATATATATGTATATTATACGAGTTTTGTTCTTCGAGCATTTCTTCAAAAAGTGTGAAATAATAAAATAGTATTAAAAATTTAAATATTGCGAATCAACAATTGCAAAACGGTAGTGTCATATGCGCTGATACACCGTGATTGGCATCTCCATGATCAGGGCGTACGAACAAGAGACACTCAAATACCCCGCCCCCCGCGCGCGATAGTTTTAGAATATGTCAATAGTTTGTGTGCGTTTAAATACATATTTTAAATAAATTCACAACGGTTTACACGTACAAGTAGATAGGAATACACAACGTACATTAGAAACATCCATATTTATATTATAGGTTGGCACAAGAATAGTGTATATGTCGTCAGTCACGACTCGTGGCTGTAGGGGGCGGGCAATTTGTAGAGGAATTTTCTATATACATATGTATATATATTATTTGATCCGTAGACTTTCTACTCATTTATATGCAGCGGCAATAACAAAAACTTAACACAGCCTTAAATAAAAAGTCCAAAAGAAGACAATACATTCTTCAGCATTTAATGAAGACACGAATATAATTGTGCAGAATATGAATGAACGTTGAATGAACAGAAATGTGTTCTTCTCGACTAACAGTGTAGACTAAAGTATAATATCATTCAACTCGCTCGCTCTCTCTTTAAGTATACGCCATATATATATATTTATCTATCTTTTTCTTCAGAACCAGCCTGACACCATTCACTTGATTGAGCATTTTCGTATATATATATATATATATATATATATATATATATTTTGATTCTCTTTCTTGGTTTATCTTATGCGTTCTATCTCTCTTGCACACACACACCATGTACAATGATATTCTGCAGTTTAAAATTGTAACAAAAATATTACAAGTTACACGTTTTACAGTCAGTGAGTGGTTTTGGAAGTTACTTTTCTTTAAATATTTATATACTTATGTTACTTTTATACATGTATAGTAAAATAAATGCCATCACAACACATATTCGCAACACAAATCTACCAGCTACGGTCCTGTGTTGCATGAACTTTACCTGCAGACGACACTGGCACTAGCGGCCGCGGTCAAACTGTAACCGGCACAGTTTTCAATATGAATTGCTTGCTTGAGTTTATTGTGAACTATGCAATACACACAAATATAGACAAATATGTATTATATATTATATTATATTTAGATCACATACATACAAACATAAAATGGACTGCAAATATCGAATGGACTTGCAAATAAATAATTCCATGTACGAATATTATCATTAGTGTAAAAGATTATTGGTAGAAAAAATGAATGATTTGCAATGATCGGAGAATAAAACATTGAATGTGTATATATATTTACCTTAGTGATTACAAATGTATACGTCGATCAGTTATCAGTGCACGTTACAGTTTGACCGCGGCTGCATTCATTGTGAACTAGGAAAACAGTCCTGAAGAATTTGTTGCTTTCTCTCTCTCTCTCGGCTATGTATATTATCTATAATTTATACATTATGTGTTCATCACACCATTATCGGTGCGTCTTCACACTCTTCGACCGCCTTCTGTACAACACTGATGTCCGATGACGATTGTCGTTTCAATTTGGCCGGCGGCAATGACTGGCGCGTGTCCCCGCCGGACACCGATCGTACCACAGGTCCTCTGGCTCGTCGGAGTTGCGGTGTAACCTCGCTGGTGTGTCCCGTACACGAGATATCATCGAGACTACCCTCGCCATCAAGATCCGTCGACAGCATATCATCATCGCTGGTAGTACGCGTGAGACTCGGCAACGCGGACGTCAGCAACTCTTTCTCCTTTTGAATCTCCTGAATGTGGCCGACAAGGATTGCTTCTTCATCGTCACCCTCGACCGGTTGTGGGATCTGTGCGGCCTGACTCGCCGGCTGCAACTCTTCCGGACTGAACACCTTCGAACTGCGCAACGATGACAGTCGATGTGTGGCCGTATGACACGCCGTGTCCAACGTATCGATATCCGCCAACGTCGAGCGTACTTTGCGCAGCTGTTCCATCAGGATCGTTTCAATGCACTGCGTCTGTCGACCGATGTCGTTCAGACTATCTTGCGCGGGCAACACTTTGTTAGTTCTCAGTACACACGGCGCAAACACAATGGCCAGCGCGCTGGCATTCATCCGATTCACATCCTCATGCAGTGCGACGCGGGCCAAATGGAAGATCAGTCGTTCCATCAGATCGAAATTGGATTTCGGTAACTTTTTCAGTATCTCAAACAGTGTGGCGATACGATCTTGGGGATCGGTGAGACTGGCCGCCCGCAAAAAGTCCTCGTAACAGTCGAACGTCAACAGGGGTTCGGGCATCTCGCGTAGGAAACTCTTCAACACCGAAGCGAGCACATGCATTTGGTAATCCTCGAAATTCACACCGTCCTGACTAGTTTCCTCCATTTTCGCCTTGAGTTCGCGCACTTTCGAGCTGACACCCGACTTTCGGTAGATGCCCTCCGTATAGAGACCGTGCATTTCAATGGTGGTGATCAGCCGATCCAGTACGACGGGTATCTTACACTCGCCCGTCAACAGCAGAGCTAGCCGGACGCCAAACACTCGTCGATTATCGCCATGATGCGCGGAATCTTTGCCACAGTCCGAGGTTACCCGAGTGTAGCATTTCTTGTGACACGTCAACTTGCACGATTGACACACCAAGCCCCGTTCAATTGGCCACATGAAGAACGAATTACAGATTTCACACGCTGTCGGTATATTGATGATCGTCAGCACAAAACTGTGCCCCGCAAACGAGATCGGATCTTCCAGTTTGCGTTTCTTCTCCTTTTTCCGTTTCGTCTTGCTCGGCTTGTCCGCTTCCGTCCGCGACGTCATGAACTCGTTCATGAAGCCCCGGAACGCGTTCACACCCATCGTTACCGGGAAGTCCTCGCGTTTCTGCTCCTGATGACACACCGTCTCCATGACGTGGAGGAAATTCGCTATCAAGTCCTTGTACTTGATGTTCAACGATTCGAAGCCCTGTTTGTTCACAACACTGTACGTCGCCACCAGATTGTCTTTGAATTCGCGCAACGCTTGTTTGAACACGCGGTCCACCTCGCTCGGTTTCTTGCCCTCCTGGCTCTCCATCTTGTAGATTTTGTTCGTGATGAAGTCTTGCATCAGCTGTAGTTCCCGAGCGTCTGAGATGATTTTATCCGTGCGATCCGTGAACTCGGATGTGCCGGTTAAACTGAACTTGCTCACTACCGCCTGTTTGTTCATGTCGTACGCTGTTTGCGAGTGTTTCCTGTGTTTCCGTCGGCCCGGTTTGCTGGAGTCGAAGCCTTGCGGTGCCGCTTCACACGGCATCTCCAGCACGCCGCGATTCTGGATACACTTGGTGTGGAACAGTTTCTTACAGTACGCGCATTTATGTCCTTGCGTCACAAACGCATCCATCTCCTCGTGACAGTACACGCAGCGGTCGTCTTCTTTGAATCGCGACACCTTGTTGAACCGATGCCCGGCGATGGTGAACGATGTACGACTGGTCCACTCCAGTCTATCGGTGCCCGGGGCCAGTTTAGCATGTGGACTCTGCTCCGGTCCGCCCGGTGTTTCCGTGATGGATCCGATCTTGGTCGCCGGATCACTGTTACGGCGTCGTAGATCCAAGGTGGCCAGGGTGCCACGTGTTCGTTTGCCGGACAATTGTTGTGGGGATTTCTTGAAGTTCTCCAACGACATCTCGGCCTCGTGTTGGATGAATTGCGTCGCATTCTTGAGCACTTCATCGTGTGACTTGGGCAGGAATCGTTTCAAGTGACTGGCGTCCGCGGTCTGGGCGTTTGCTTCACGTATCGTTCCGAGTAGTGCGGTGTTCTTGGCTTCTGCCGTTGCGCTACTATCCGTCACTTCTTCGCCCATACTGCGACAGACGAAATCCCGTCGCGGTTTGCGTATTGTCCGCAACGGGACCACAGGTATTTCAATCTTTGCGCTCGTATCTTGCGCGGACGGCATCACAAGTCGTCCTTCGCTCGTTGGCGTGTCCGCTGGGTTCACGTCATTCATCACCGTGGGTTCTGCGTGCGTGTACTTGATGTCGACACGTGTTCTGGCCCACGCCGGCTGTTCCGTGCGTTTCTGCAGCGTCGATTCATTGTTTATACGGGGATCTCGGCGCACCGGTTGAAAATGGATGAGACCTTCGGTGTTGCGTTTTGGTTCCGCGGGTGACATGTGCAAGAACTGGCATCGTATGTCCGCGTAATCGATGTCCGGTGCACTGCTCGGCTTGCACGGTACCGACGGTGTACGTGTTACGGCTGGTTTCATCGTAGCGAATTCGGTGTTTCGTACAGGATACACTGGCAGCCGTACTTTGCGCAGTTCCACCATATCGTACAGGTCTTCGTACGAGGAGAATGCGGACGATGCACTATGCTCGATGACAGGCGGTGCTGATTTGGAATGATCGGGTTCCATGTCCAGATCACTGTCGCCGCTAATTTCCGACTTGCTCGCCGCGATGAAACTGAGTACGTTTCGTTTTGGTTTCGCCTGTTGTGAGGATGGTAGTGGTGTTGTGGAACTCGCATGTGAATCTATGCTCCGCTGTGACTCCATGCTGCGCAACGAAGCAAGTGAATCACAACTGCCTTTGCGTAGCGGAATGAACACTTGTGGATTCGTGTTGTCGATGTAGGCGATGGTCGCCGTGTTACTGGTCTTGGTGAGTTTGCGTTTGTTCAGCGTCGAATCAAGGATGATACCTTCTCTGGACGTGTCTTCCACTCTGTAATCAATGTACATAATGTAGCACTGGTGCAAATGCATCGACATTTATTAGGATTTGTATCACGGAATCAATTATGGTTTAATTCTAAACAAATCGGGGAATCACGAGGTTCTCATACTAAACAACTGGACATGAATGACGGATATTGAGCACAATGTTTACGACAGATATAGATAATATGTACCTGTTTGGTGAATAACCCATATTCGTATGGACGATTATTCTCGCTGGTGATCCGGTGACGACGCTGGGCAATGATTGTGTTGGACGTAGGCCCGCTCTACCCGGGACACTGTCATTGACATCTCCTAATATACCACTCTCCGTACTGAAACACACATCATACAATAACAGCGGACGGAACAATAATTCTCTCTAATGGTTCACGATTCCTTAGTCGAGGTTCTAGAATTATCGAATCTCTTCTGAAGCAACCGCAACACACGAGATTTCATTGTAACTTACTCATCCGAGTCGCGCATTCGTCGATTCCTCTCGTACACCTTATCCGCCAGTTCTTCTTGACTGGATGCAAGACCAGCTCCAGCATCCATGGTCGGCTTGATCAAGTACAATGGTGCAGTTGGTAGCTGTTCAAGATTAAAATTCAACCATGCCATCACTACAATCACAATGTTGCATAAAATATGAACGATACCGTACCTGTTTCTGTTTTGGTAACACCTTTGCCTTCAACTCGGCGAAGGTACGACGCGCTAGCATGCCGCGCGCGTGCGCTTGTACCATCAGTACGCCGTGGCGTAACTTCTTGTACCACGAGCGCACCAGGTATCCGCGCCACGCTGCTTGTATCTGCACGGCCGCCAGTAGACGGCTCTTCATCATAGCAAGCGTTCGTTGTGCGTTACACACACGCCAGAAACTCTGTATACAAATGACGGCGTTGCGCATGCGCAAGAATCGTCGCCGTTCGAGACACACCCTGAACCAACGTTGTATCGCAACGATGCTTGCCATGATCTGCTGATGCAACTTGCAGTCCAACTTGATCTTTTCCGATTCCCGCAGGAATATCTTGGTGCAGCCCAACTGGTAGTTGTCACGATTCAAGTTGACCGTTGCTACAAAATGTCGGACGTCCGTCTGTGAGCTCAGCAGGCCCTTGGGCAACAGGATGCGGTAACGTTGGATGAATTCATCGTACGTCAGACGTACGTTAAAGCCCGCCTGGCGGATACGAACCGTTTCCAACATGCCCGTGTATCGTAATTGGCGTTGGACGGTGTCATTGTCGAACTGATTCGGTATCTTATTGCCGTTCGACTTGATGCATCGGATGAAGAATGGATTCGCCTGGTTCAGCGTGTCCATCAGTGAGTGTAACGATTGCTGAAACTGGGCCGCAACGGTGAGCGGCTGTTTTCGGGCTTTGCCAATTTGTCCCTGATTGGCGGCCGTAATACCCGTACGACCGGCCAATGTTTTCACGGTTTGTAGATTCTTCAAACCTTTCTTGCCCCGTTCCCGCGGACGAAATGATTTGTTCTTCCTGTGCAAGTAAAACCGAAGTTTAATCGCTGCGAACCAGCGCGGGAGAATTGAAAGCTTCAGCAAGGGATTAACAATGAGAAATGCGTTAGAAACATGCACAAGAAACAGCAAAATAGTTAACAACAATGTATGCAGAACTATACATTAATATTAAATATCACCATATGACGCGAGGCTACACTCCAACCAAGATTAAATGCACAATGTTAATCTTAAGTTAAACATAGTCTCTACACCATACAATGTGGTTAAATTTCACATAAAGTATTAAACCAGGTTTAAATCATATTATTTTACGTGTACACAATTGGATAATTCGAAAAAATACAGTTATTTACATTGACATTACCGATTACAACTAATAGTAATCTCAGAAAACCAGAATTACAGGTTTCAGTTGAACAATGAATTTAACTGACGATTACAGATTGTTGATTTAAACCTGGTTGGCATGACAACAGTAGCAGAACAACACCCAATAACTAACAGATGAGACGCAGGACATGGATTTAGAGAAGACCAGAACGCCGGCATAATTGTGAAGGCTTCACATCCGGGAATCCTAGGTTGTTGAGAATAGACATGAGTTATGGATACAAAGACGAAGAACCAGCACCAAATAAGAAACAGATATCCCAGCACCGATATGCGTGTGTAATGTATAAAACAGGGTGTTTATTCAGGCTAACAAAACTCGCAAGAAAACTTGTAAACAATGAAACTTGATTGAACAACTAAAAAAATATCTAACTGTTAAGCTTGGAGACAAGACATACGCGTATGTATTGTTTCATTTACACCGATGTTTTAGTTCATTTTTTGACGATTGTTTTTGCAACAACAACACCCTGTCTTAGATTTGTATTTATGTGTAGTGCACGCGTGTGTGTGTGTGTGCTGGTACGTACATGACTATCTGATTCGCCCGTTGCATAACGCGGGCCTCGTCTGGGCACAGTACCCGCTGTAACGCCGCTGCCGATGTGCTACCGGACGCTCCCAGTGTATCCTTACGTCCGCCGCCGGCACGTGGCTGGTCCTCGCCCGGTCTACCACCACCACCGCCCGCACTGCTGTTATTGACGCCGCCAACGCGCGTACGATGATAGTAAAACTGTGGCCACGACAAGCTATTGTGACCGTTACCAGTGTCATTGTCGTTGTACCGTGTACCACGACCGGCTAACATCGGGTTTCGTTGTTGCTGTTTGCTGTTTGTGAACAAGGTACAGAGACGTTAACAACGGTTACAGAGCTGGTAGCCATTGCGCAGGGGGACACAATGTGAAGAAAGGCCATTCACAGGCTGTGGGTATAAACACAGGTTCTAGAGAACACAGTTCTGTAATGTACATGTAATCGCAAATAGACGATTCGTTTAAGAAAAAAAATGTTCATTTTGTATGAACTTTTTCATGTAAATATTTGGGTGAAAATACGTTCACCATTAGGTATGTACATTGCAGACCAGGCATGAACAACAGAACACATTTATCGACGATTTTCTACACAATTTTGTTGTTGCAAACTAATAAAAAACATGCACACGTTCCCTGAAAATAATATGGATTGAAACAAAACATTGACATTGTAACCTAGCAACGCGCAAACTCTGCTTTCAATTGTCATTTGCTGAAATTGCAAAGAAAAAAAAACTGTAGCGAATATTATTTGAAACAAAGACTAATGTTATCCATACAAGTATGAGCGGTTGCTAGGATACAACGTGCAACAATTATACACAATTCTGCATGCAAACATTTTTGCTCTTGCTTGGATTGGCGATAAACAACAACAACTGATATTTCAACATCAATGTAGAGAGGTACACCGAGATATGAACGATCATCTTGAACATAAAATACTGGACGTAGAATGATTCCAATAAGAACTGCAGTTGGACACGTACTTTAAATTTTAATTCCAATACGTTATACAATTGTTTTTTTCATTTATGTATATATTTTCCTCTGTGCATTTTAAAATAAATGTATAAAGTAGTTTAAATCGCATTTGTATGTAATTATGAGTGCGAGTAAAATCTATTTTTAATCGTTCTTTGTGGAATACTGAATCTCCAGATAATTATATCACAAGATTACCAATACAGAAACACAAATTGACACAGACAATACGTATGATGTTTGAGATGCGTTCTGGATGATGGTTGATTTTTGAATTTAGTTTTGTTTTTTTCTGTTCTACAATCACTTACGCAATCCTGTTTATTGCTAGGTTGACTGCAGACACTGTCACTAGGTGGCTACAGCATAAACAGTACACATAACAATATGTGAGTATGTAAGACACAACAGTTGCTGGTGTAAATATGCGCGTGGCTCTCTACACAGCTCTTTTAGTGACGTTAAAATACAATCACATCATCAATAAAAACATTACTACATATTAGCAACCTGCTAGAAAGGTTTGTACACGTGCTAAATGTGTTATTAGCCTGGTTACAAACCCGGTGATGCAGGTCCAATGAAACTAAATATATACGTTATCAATTTTCAAGCAGTGGTAACTGGTTAATCAATTAATGCCAGTGCTTCTGTGCGCTATGTACTCAAATAATCTTTTATCGGTCATATTAAACATAGATTGTTTATACTGACGTTTTTTTTTCTTCTAATTAATAACCTTTGCAGAATGAACATTCCAACAATCTATGTTCAACACAGGTTAGCTCTACGTTCCGAGCGGTGAGATATTTACCTAATAATATTATCATTCGGCGTGTGGTTCCTGAATCGGTTCGGTATCGCGCTATTCTTATTTCCATCCGCCCGGATCTGTCGATGTTTGCGGCCCGCCTCGTGGAAGGCAAAGTACGCCCGGAAGAATGCCCGGACGATGGCCCACCGGAACACTGCGACCGGATCGGCGCCCACCAGTTCCCGCACGAACGCCATTGAACTGTTCTTCAGCACGCCGACAATGTCCTGTCGCATGAGGTCCAGATTCTTCTCGCGCATCTCCGTCACCTGGTACTTGACTTTGCCCGCGTAATGGATCACCATGAAGGCCGCCTCCAGCTTCTGTGGTTTCTCGTAGAACTCGTTGTTCTTGTGAACGGAGTTGAACTTTTGCAGCAGCGTTTCACTCGTAGCACCGGGAAAACTGAAAAATACATTCATTTTCTCACATGCATCGGTTGGGTTTGGTTCAATGCGACAAACAAACGACGGTATAGTTTTGTGTCAGGTTTAATGCGAGAATCAAACGATGAAATCCCGTCCGAGGAACCGCAAACACAACAAAGATAAGTGAAGATGTACCAAGAGAACATAGACGGTAAGAGTATGCAGATAGGGAAAACATAAATATATAACTTTTCCTAGTTAATTCAAACACTGTTTCAGCACAATACGACATGTTGTAAGATAATTACTGAGTACGAGGAAATTATCATGAATAATTATACAAACGGCAATGATATCAATGACCCGTGAAGAAAGGACAAACTGTATTCTACTACGAATTACCCACTAGAATAATTACAATTATCTACAGCTTCTAAGAATGTTTCCAAAGTATTCTCTTCAAACTGATGCTTGTTAATATAGTGTAAACAGTGACAAATTTAGCTGCTCACTGTAACAGTCGATAGTATTGAGCCAGGAATCGTTACTTACTTGCATTGATCATCCAGCACGCAGAGTAATCCATTGGGTTTGCCCTCAATCAGCTGCAGACATCCCGTGTTGTCCATAAAATCAATATTGTTCCATCGAATACCCTCCTTTCTGTACTCCTCCTGCTCGTACTTAAACACGTGCTGATTAAAGTAGTACTGTAAGTGTTCGTTCGCATAGTTGATGCACAATTGCTCGAAACTGTTGCACGCGCCGAAATCCTCAAACCCGAATATATCCAGCACACCAATCGAGTTGCCTTGGTGGTCGCGCAATGTGTCCTTCTTCGACAGCAGTGCATGGTTCACCTGCAGCACGATCCAATCGAACAGCGCCCCGTACAGACACTTCGCCATGGCGTCCCGTGACGCTATCGCCTCCGGTAGACGATAGTTGATGACCAGTGTTTCACCAGATGCACGCGCCCGCTTCGCGGTCAGCGCAGCGAGCAACGTCTCCTGTTTCACGCGCAACAGATTCGATATTAACTGGACGACTTCGGGATTCTTGACGGCGACCGCTTCGTCATGATGGTACGCCGATTTGCGCGGTTGAAACTCCACGTTACCCAGCAACAGAACGGCGGATAACACGGAAAACAGACGCCGCTGTTTCTCCGTTGTGAAGCCGACCATTTCCATGGATTGTTTCAGCCGTGAGAACTCGTAGCTCTCGTCGTCGACATTGTCGACCGCGTAACAGCCGCTCCGGTTCAAATAGTTGTACTGATCCATCGTTTTCAGGTGTAACTGTTCACGTTCCAGTTCCGAGGCGCCCGCTAACAGATAGTAGAACACATGATAGTTTCGTTCGTTTCTGCCCTGCGAACAGATCCGTGACTTCTCCAGCAAGTACTTCTGCACGACGGCACCGTGTACCATGCCGTTCTCCTTGTAGTTCACCTGGATGAACTTGCCGAACCGGCTCGAGTTGTTATTGTGCGCCGTTTTCGCATTGCCGAACGCTTCGAGCACGGGACCGGCGCTCAGGATCGTCTGCTCTACGCCACTGCCGTGCGAGCCTTTCTGGCTGAGTGCCGTCAGGTGATGCAGCAGGAAATTCGTTGATTCTGTTTTGCCGGAACCACTTTCACCACTGATCACAATACACTGATTCTTGCGGTCCTTCAACATACAATGGTACGCCGTGTCCGCTACGGCGAATATATGCGGCGGTAGATTCGGTCCCAGCCGCCGATTCTGATACAGTTTCACGTACTTTGGATTGTAGATCGGATGGAATTTAAACGGATTCACAGCGATCAGAATCGACCCGACGTACGTATAAATGTGGCCGGCCATGAACCTAGCTCGGAGATTTTCCAACAACGTTTGTTCGTTCAAATCGGGCAGCTGGCACAGATCCGGGTACTCTCGATCTTTCGGCTGGTACAGGAACCGTTGGAAATAGTTTTTAATCAGTTGCGGGTCCATTGTGAAGTTATCTGTCCAGAGGTAGTCGTTCTGTTTCTCACGTAAATAGAACCGATAACACGTGGTGTCTGCTTTCGATGTTTTCGGCCACAACATCATCAGTTGCACGGGGCTCTCGTTGGGCCCCAGCCTTCGTTCTTTGCACTCTTGACCGAGGGCGTCGCCGATGACTTCGGCCAACTCGTAATTGCCGCCAGGCGTCTCTGTCAGCGACAAACGCTCCACTATACACGAGACAATCTCCTCAGAGGTGGTCTGTTTACTTGCCTCCACCGAGAGCGCCTCGTACAGGTCGGAGAGGGCACCCACGTACACCTGTACGATGGGCCGACTGTTGTCTAGCAATGCCATACTCTGTTTCACTTGCACGCGCACAGATGTCGCATCATTCGTTGCGTCGTCTCCACTTCAAGTCATTCGTCCTCTGTGGTGATTCGTTGCACCGCGAATATTACACACGTTACTGCAATGTGTATGCTGATGTGAGATATCGGCGTCTCCATCGTCGTTATTTTGAATGAACCAGATACAAGTGGTAGATATATGTGTGGAGGTATTATTGCGTACTACAGTTGCTACTGATGTAGAATTTGTGATTCAGTCTTAAATGTTCACAAGTAAATGGAATGATAGAGACATGTATTTCTTCCTCATGCATGACTACTGTATCTAAAACAAAAATAAAGTATTATTATTAACTGAATATTTACACACACACACACACTTTAATGATAGCAAATTTGAAGAAAGTTATTTACGATAAAATCACCATGTTATTGCAATTATTTTCACATATATTTGGTTATTGTCAATAAAGGTTTTTTTTTAATTAAGCACACAGTATACGTTAAAATGCTAATAGCGTGTATTCAATTACAAATAGAAAGTCTATTCATTATCTGAAATATAACCTAACTAACACACAGGCACATACACCAAGTAATGAAACCAATCGCACAATCACAATTTTCAAGTGAAATGATGAATAATCACTATCCCGATATTACTCGCATACGCACCGAAATATCACAATTGTATTGTTTACTTATTTGTGATACAAATAAATCAATAATTTTTATGATAAGAACACTTAATAAAATGTCACTGAGATCACACTCTCAAACACACACACAACATGAAACAATTATAATATTCTCAACCACTAGTTGAAATGTAATGAATGAAATGGTTATAAATTGAATTGAATTTTCACCTTGAAGCAAAACATTTAAAAATTCACTTTAAGGTCACGCTGGTAATAATTCATAATGCGAATGCAACACTGAGTACATGAATCACAACAGATTACTATGAGCAAGCACGGAGCGCGAGAAAAAAAAACCAGCAAATGTGTGGAACACAAGTGGATGTGTCGAAAATAGTCCGACTTGTCATATACTCTGGCCCTATGCACTGCGATATCAACAGAACTGTATTCATAAAAACTCCCGATGCTTCGGTGCACAGATTTAACGAACGACAATAACGCAATGACGGATTTAATACATATATTATTCGGCACTTTTGCACATTTCAGATTTAGCAAATACCTGATTAGGAGGTAACAAAACTGATGGTAAAACGTCAGATTGGGGTCACATGTTGAATTTCAAGAACACACACAACCAGCCGAACCATTATGGTAAAGACAACACACGCACACATGCACATAAAGTGAGTGTATGTCTCACTTGTTGTATAGAATTATTTAGAACAATTTGCGGGGCCTGCACTGCACTCATTAATACGTGGAACACATGAATGTTTAGCCGTAATTAATTGAATGAGCTCATCGTTACGATGTGACAGGCGCCGTATCCCATTGAAAGACACACGATACAGAGAAATATATAGCTGTGTATGTGTATTTGCAACACCCATAACGGACGTATTGGCGAGTGCCGACATAGTTCTATCACAACCCGCCCATTTCTACACAATCACACACACGTACCTTTCTACTATAAATACACACCACTTACACATAAATCACATGTCTCACATTTGGCACAACGACTTAAAACTTAAGTTAAAATTGCTAAATGTACACAGGAAACGAACAGTGTTCCACCATTACTATTTGTGTATTTACCAGCGACATCGTTTCGACTAACGTTAACTGCACGAACCACATGACGTGGCGCGGTAAATTTAATTCTCTCGCCGTAAATAGGAATTTCCGTTTTATATAAAAATACCAATGTACGATGAGGGCGAGTTTAGTTTATTAGTTAGCGCGAGAAAACATATACACAATTAAGTAGTTTAACTATTTATATAGTGTTGAATCATCGCACGTCATACTATTATGCAATGTTATAGAATACAAACACTAAGAGCAATCAATATGTTTGCTTATCAATGAATGCATTAAAAATTGAGAGATAAAATCACGTTAGTTTTAATTATTTGCTTTGCTTATCTAATCGAATATTCAAAATATGTACTTATAGTTTTTCACACTTACTTGTCCGCATCGGAAGCAGATATCTAGAAGAGGGAACTTTATTTGTCAAATAACCATTAACCACAAATACACATACACACACACTTTACTGCAAATTCAATTTATTCACACCCTGGAAGAAAAAAGAAAAACGCAACAGTTGAAATTCACCAAAACTTATGACAGAGAGAACGATAACGTGATTATTGGTTTCATATTTATTCAAGTCATCATTAGTTTATTGAAAGTTGATTTGCATAAACATTTACAGAACATACACAAAATAGTTGTCGAGTGCTTGCTTAAAAGTCCGTTATTACTAAAATTTTATTTTAAATACTAAAAACATTAGACCTCTGAGATGTATATTGTACACTATTGTTCGAAAATTCCGTATCTCATGGCCCCCAGATCACTTGAAAGAGAGAAAGACGACAAAGTGACGCGACAGCGGTGTGTGTGTATCACAATAGTATGTGTGCACGCTTGTAATCTTCATTTTAACAAAAATGTCCGGTGTTTCAATATATAACTTCGTACACTGTCGCCTTCTTGTCACCGGAACCCGTAACGATATATTTGTCATCGGTGGATATATCACAACTCAATACTGATGACGATTCCTTCGACTGTAAACACACAGAAACACAGTTGTCAGTTAAATATGATCAATTAACACTTGAATACAATTTATATGTAAAGTAACAATAAACTAGATACTCTAAATCATAAATATGTACACTAATGTAAATGCTTCGTGATTTGTGACATAATTTGGAGGTTATAAAACTTATTAAATATGAAAAATGACAGTTGAAAGATATGCAAACTACTATTTCTATACAATATCATTTCATATGAATGTTAAATGGTGGATTTCAAAATAGCTGGAATGAAATTAAATATTATGATTCATAATGAAATAATACTCAGCAAGGTACATTCTTGTTAAAGTGAATTCATACATAGTTCCAGGAAACAAAGATGAGTATTTGTTATTTAAATAAATAAAGACATTACACGCTATACCTTGACAACTAAGATCAATTGTTAAGTTGGTAAAGAACATTGACATTTCAAGTTGTTGAACTTGAAAAACCAATTCAAATTTCTCCAAGAGATGATGAATACGATTTGTGTTCTGTACGATCTGTGATATTTTTTTCTAATCAAATTTGATTATGAATTCAACATCAATAACAGCTATTCACAGCTCGATATTGACGGCGCTACCAACGGCTACTAAATTTCCTTCTACATGTGACATTGTTACTATGGAAAATTGTATATTTTCATAGCATTACTATAGCACCAGTGTCAAATTGAGTAGAAAAACATAAGAGCTCTTAGCAGGGCCGTTACATTCGAACTGTGAATAGCAGTCATTGTGATTCTGGTATAACTGTTGACTCATATCTCTAAATATTCATACACGTTTATATTATGATAAATTATATGTTGTAGTAGAATTGAGAGACTTGATTACTCCAATAATATTAAGCGGCTAACCCGGTCTTCACAAAGTAGAAGTGACAGACTACCTTACTACAGTAAGGCCTCGCTCAACGCCAATTATACATATAACGCGGTACTTCTTGAACCTCATGATACGCGCTAAAGTTTCAATGAGTCGTTAAGAACACACAACCACGGCAATTATGGATCAATTTATAGAAAATGACTTAGTATTGAAATAACCACGTTTAGCATTGGAACTTATTAGACCGTACTCGCATCTAGCGAGTTCTGACTGTATATGACAGCCCGGAAAATCAAGTGTCTCAACATACACACAGTATCATATACCGTACCTGGAATATACTAGCTCCATACGGTGTCCTCCACGCATTGAGCAAGTTATCTTTACCCGTTGACACGAACCATTTACCGCACGACGCAAACCGCAAACTCAACACACAACTCTCGTGCAGATGCAACTGGTACTTGTCCGGCTTCGCCGCGTGCAACACCTCCACGTGGGAGTTCTCCATGCCGACGGCCAGCCACTCGCCCGTCGGACAGTAGCCGAGCGAGAATATCTGCGAGCTGAAGTCATGCTGTTGCAGCTGTTTGCCTTCGCGCAGATCCCAGCTGCGCACAGTATTGTCCAATCCGCCCGTCCACAGTTTCGTGCCGTCCGCGGAGATATCAATGCACGAAGCACCGTCCGTATGGCCTTGGAACTGGCGAACGAGCGTCTGATTGTGCAGATCCCAGACGGCAATGTTGCCATCGGAACAACAGCTGAAACACACCTTCGAGTCGGGACTGATGGCCAGCGCGTAACACGCAGGCGCACTCGATGTTAGTTCCGCTTTGATCCGTGGCGTTGGACTCGCCAGGTCCCAGATGGATAAGTTGCTCGCCTCGCCGCCAACGATGAGTGTCCTGCCATCTGGTAACAGTTTCACTGAACGAATGTAGTTGTCTCGTTGCTTTAAAACAAAAGAACAAAAGATGATGTTGGTTAGTAACGCTCGCTAGAGATTGTTAGTTGGTTATGTTCTTACCAGGCAGTCCAATTGTGAAACAGGACTCTTGGAGCCCGGTTGACTGATGTCCCACACTTTCACACATCCCTTGCCGCCGGTGTACACGTATTTCGTGGGATTGGAGATCGTCACAGCGCACACGACTTCACCGTGGTTCAGTGTGTTGATTTGCCGCGCATGACGGGGTATGCCCGGGCCAATCAGGGCATCGGTGGGAAAAGGCACGGGCTGCAGTTGTCCCTCGCCGTTCATATGGAATGAATACGCGCTGGAATGCAAAGAAAATGAATCAGTGTGCAACTGGAAGTTGTACAGAGTACTAGAGACTGGGAAGTACGTACGGTTTTCCACCAGACATGCCCGCCAGGCCATTCGTTGCCATGCCCGGTGTCCGGGAGTGCGGATGTCCATCGTAGCCGAGCATAGGAGGCCGGCCGTACGGTGAATTTGCTACATTGTTGTACGGACTCATGTGATCGGGGCCGGCACGACCTGCAGCCGCGGCTGCTGCAGCTAGGGAATACGGTGGATAGCCGCCCATCGCGCCCACTTTGTGACCATTGCTCGGTCCACCACCCATATTCGGCGTCGTCGATCGGGCTTTCGTACCAGGCGTCCCAGGCTTGTCAACCTGAAGACAATAAACGCGAATTACCAACTTGTGCAAATGGTGTCTGACGATTATGAAGCTATAAATGTACATACATCTTTACTCTTCAACGATGGAGTACTCCGCGACGAGGACGAGCCACTTCGACTTGGTGGTCGTTCACCTTTGCCCGGTTTCTCTGACACCGCGTTCCCATTCTCTCGGATATCACCGGGTCCAGCGCCTCCTAGTGCTGGATGCTCGCCATTCGGGTGTGGTGACGCTGGTTCCTGTCATCAAGAAGCAGAAGATACATTGCTTTATTTGTCATTTTAAGTTTACAAATATTTATTTCATAGTTGTAAATGGAAGAACTATTTGAGGCGAGATATTTTTAACGATAGATCAGATGTTTGTATTATGTATTGTATTTAAAATATGCATTATTTACCTCATTGGCTACGTCCACGACGAGATCTTGGTCACTTTTTTCAGCATCACTGTCCTGTATGAAAGAAAAACGTACTTTAATCTTTCATCATCAGTTATCAACACACACACACAGTCATCTCTATAGTTTGATAATATTCATACAATCGATTATGTATTTAATGTTTATTAAAAAAAAAACGACAACTCAAAAAAAACACTGTCATTTTATAAAAACAAGACGACGAAAATAAAACTAAGAGTGACATTTACATTAAAATAATTAATCCCCAAAGGGCCCCACTGTCCCAGTTCATATCTAGGTGGCAAGAGGGGGTGCTTGGCAATTACTTTATAGGGTAGGAACCCCCCCAAACCACCCGGCAAGCGTTGGTTCGCGAGTCTCTCTTGTTAATGTCAGTACTGTATCGTAATAGAATCATTTCATATACATATGTGTATGCGTATGTTTTTCCGAAATCCACAAATGACGTTTACAAAACATATTACACTTTGTTTGCTTCTGATCAATACGTACGTGAATAATTGAAGAGCAACGTGGGAATGGTACATTATAGGTTTGTAACGTTTTCAATAGTAACACTTGCTCATTTGTACCTACACATATACGCTTGTCCAAATACAGTCAGCGTTCACTTAACGTACGTATTTACGACTCTCTGTCCGTCATGTTCCGCACGAACGTACATCACATCCCACAAACCCATCGGAAATACACTCAAAATACAGCGTCCGCTTCGGCGTATCGAAATTTGGGCACGCATTGTGTACATATAATATTGACAACGATAATACAGCGATGCTTGGCATACGAATGTTATTATTAAACTATAAAACATACTTGCAATCTGCTTCAAAAAAGAAAACCTACATTCAAATGTAATGGCATTCATCTTAAACATGTAATAGTTTAATCCGAGAAACGTGCACCATGTTGCCATCCCCCCCCCCCCCAACCCCTCGCGCACTCCTGGTATGTTTGTGTGTCTGTGTGTAGCCACTGTATATTCCTAAATCTCTGCAGGCGATATGCCATTGTTTTAACCGCGCACACAGGACTGGCTGTGTTGCTGTGCGCGATCTGATCCACACATTTCATTTGTTCCCGGCGTTTTGAAGTGTGTCGAGGCGCACGGAGCGATGCAAGAGAGCGCAGGAGAGAAAGAGAAAGAGGGAGAGATAGAACGACTCGACATTTGTCATATACACAGCGAGCGTGCAAAATTAATTACAGCCTGCATGGAATACCAGAACGGACTGAGATTAATCCCTGTACATGAAAGAACACCTGAATAATGATGGTATGTAACCATCATCCATAAAAAAAATCTAACACACACACACACATCATCATCATCATCAGTATTACGTAGTATGTTTCAGGCCAGATACAAAGTTTGAAAATAAAAATCGTAAATAATTTCTCAATTCCCCTGAACGATTTTTGCAAAAATTGATTGTATTTTCTTGTATTCTGGTTATGTGTGGTTACGAGTGGTACACACACAGCAACACACACACTGTATATGTTACCAGTCGTCTCCTAGTTAAGCTGGTATCCCATCGATGAAATCGCGTTTGAGTCTAGCATTTACAATATCCTGTTCGGTCTAGACAATCCGATCACGGATCATATCCGTTGTCGAAGTTTGAAAAGAGGTGGGTGACGATAAGAGAAGGGTGGGGACTTAGGGAATTAACCTCTAAATATACACGAAAAAACATTGTGATTACTTCTTACCAGCGTATAGTTTCCGAGCAAAAGTGTAAATGACTAAAGTTATTCAGAAGTAAAACCCACATAAATATTCGAGTAAATCAACTTTGAAATACTGATCATATAACTGCAAATCGACTACGAGTCTTATGCGCCGTAATTCGATAACAATAAATAATTTAATAATACTATAAAGCCTAGCAAAAGTGATTGGTCCATTCTGTTCATATCGTTTAACGTTTGTCCGCAACCATGGTTACACTAATGTCAAGTCGGTCGCTTGCACTCAGGCGTGCATTTATTTATTCCAACGTGTAGATCAGGTTTGATGTTATAATTATGTATTAATTATAAGCTTCAATTACACTGTGTTTACATCCTTGCACACATTTAGAACGTAATTAACACTGAACCCCCCCCCCCCCCCCCGTCGCGTGGCTAATGGTCGCATTCCTCTGTGAAGACGATAGAAGTGAGATCAAATCGGATACATTAATTCGCGGAGTACTTCTTTAACAGTCGGGGGTGACGGTTACAAGTATAAAAAATTGGGTATCACCGTTAATAGAGGGTTTATTCGTGCTCGGGTATTGCGGGTATTGGAACGCCCGGGGGGGGGCTATGATGCCCGGGTAGGGGTGGAAAAAGATTGGATTCACGTAACAGGAGAGAGTGGGACGGACGTTCGGGTGGGATGGGAAAATTGTTGGGGAGTTTTCTCGTACAAGCCGGCGGTAGCAAAAATCGTCATTTATTTATGACACCCGGACGCTGAATATGACGCCCCCGAAATCAGAGTCGGTTTCAGGCAGAATTCCTTTCAAGTATTACCAATAAATTGTGGAATAATACTATTAGTCCATTCTTTATTGCAAGCTGAAAATGCGCAGTACGAAAAATGTATAAAATAAATATGTCCATTGCTTTAAGCGATGTAAAGACCAATATTTTCATTGTTCCCTAGCCCTGTCCTGTGTAGCGTTATAAATGTGACACAACCCGCCCGCCCTGTACGTATGTAATGTGTGTGTGTGTAGCAATGCAAAAAAACAACATGGCCGACTACAATATTTTGTCACTGCACATATAGAACATTTACGCGGCTGAGACGATGGACCAAACATCAGGAGGTTATAAATCAACAAAAGAGGCGGTAGTGGGGGGCGGGGAGGGGCAGCAAAATGCCACCCCCGTTACCGCTGTACTCACGCGGAATCACGAAAAAAATGTTTCAATAATGACACATCTCATGCGGACGGCTGAAAATCAATGAGTTTAAAATTGCTTTCGTACCAAAGAGTATCTCTATACAGAGTATATAGGGAGTCTTGTTATGTAATATAAGTAACCTATGGAGATCAGTGGCACAGCAAATGTTTCCACACCTAGACACACTAGATCGAGCGAAGCTCGTGGAACATCCGGTATATACATGGTGAAGATTGCAATTTTCCTATTTATTTCTTCAACGTTAATGCGTAGCGAATCTATTTGCCGTTGTTGATGGTATTTATTTGATTATTCAATTAAAAATGCACACGTTATTGATGTGCCGAGGTTCAGTGCTCTCCATCGCAAGGTGTGTATTTCAATAGAAACCGATGTGCAAGAAAGTCCCGCATGATAGATTTATAGACGCGACAGACAGACAGACAGACAGTTATTTTATTGTTAATATTATTACGTACGGACGGATATCATTTGTTGAACAAAAAGAACCAACCGCATATGTGGCAGCCTGTCGCGTGTTGTAAAATTTCCAAACACAATTTCACGCGAAATAAAAGATAATCTTTCTATCTGCGCAAAAAGTAATAAATAAAATTATAGAGAGAAGAGGTTCAGTGTATAAATTATATATGCACATACATACATACATACATACATACATATATATATATATATATATATATATATATATATATATATATATATATATATATATATATATAAACACTATGAGGAAAAAATCATCATAAAAACATCACACTACGGCTGATGCAAATGTTGAAATGCTTTTTAACTGTCAAATAAGTTTCGTATTTTTATCGCGGCATTTTAAGCTTTTAGTGAAATATCGGAACGGGCCAGCGTTGCCGTCTGTTACAGAAAAATTGGACGAACAAAATTGTTGTATTTGTTCCATTTTAACTGACTTTGGACACTAATAAGATAATGAGTTCTCGCGTTAACTTTTTGGAATCAAAGGGCTTCGCGTTCAGCTTCTGCATGCAAACATGTATATTAAATACAAATTTCAATATATTTTAACCATTAATAATTGGCATAGTACAAATACGTATTTTGACGAAATTTGACCTCAAAACAGATATATACATTGATGTGAGCGTTTTGCAAACATTTCCGCTAAAGCATACATAATATACGGGGTGTCCGAAGAAATCTCGCAGGGAATTAACATGTAAATATAAAAGTATTGTGGTTACTCCTGAACCATGCATTTTAGAGCAAAACGTGTGAATATAAAAGTTGTTCAGAATTAAAAACTGCATAATATGATGTCATGTTCAGTGCTCAAATATTTTTGTATATCGAGTAAATCAATTTTTAAACATTGCTGCATTTTGATGACAGATCAAGACATAGCATTTTAGTTTTATAACCCCTGCTAATCTGTTCTTAAAATACGGGATGTTAAAATTAATTTACTCGTTACATAAACATATTCAAACGTTGACATATTATGTAGTTTTTAATTCTGAACTACCTTTTTATGTACAATTTTGCTCTAAATTGTATTGTTCAGAAGTAATCACAATGTTTCTATATTTACATGTTAATTCTCTATGTCCGAGATTTCTTGGAACACCCGGTATATACATACATATGTATGGATACACATCTATAAAGCCAAATATAACACATAGACAGACACGAGGCAGAATCGTTGTTGGTGGTTTGAATTTAATATGCCACAATGATTAACCATAATAATCAATGTGAACTGTTAAATTAAAATTAATATAATCAGATAATCCAATCCAATGAATGCATTCCAATAACAGAGAATCAGTCGTACACACACACATACACACACGTACAAATATGTGTTATGTATGCATGTATTTACGAATTGATTTTACCGACAGTCAAACACGGATTTTGCTCTCAAATTATCGTTATCATTACCAGCATTTTGGAACAGAAATATCTTCGATGTTTTGCTTGTGTGTGTAGCTGTTGTTATATGTGTATACTATAGGGGGTTGTGATGAGTCACTATTTATTGTTGTTAATTTCTCGTTTTTATTTATGAAACAATTTCTCTTTTATATATTGGTATAAACTTAAGAATTACGCCATATTCGATTCTAAATTACATTGACATGTATATTATAATTATTATGTTCAAGTGTATTTCTTATGGGTAGCACATCAACACAGGTTTATCTATAAAGAAATGAATTGGTTGAATCGTGAATTTGTAAGGTGAATTGTGCAGTGTAGTAACAACGAAAAATTATCAGTAAACACATGAATTCAGTCATTGCATGCATTCACAAGTAAATGTATACATTCCTAGTAAGGTAGGAATGTGGTAGGGTAGGGTAGAGTAACTAGGTGTATACATTTACTACGCTTTTTAAGCTTTTACTGTATATCATATAAACATTTTATTTGAATATCAAAAATTATTTAAGACCAAAAGATGAATTCCACTGTATTTATGTAGGGGGGTGTGTGTGTGCACTCTAGTAAGGTGAACTTACGTGACCGAGTTTGTCTTCTTTTCTTCTCTTAACTTCCTGTTCAACGTCGGGAGGTGATCTGGATCGGTATTTATCGCGTTCCCCAGGAGACACTGAATTCTGGAATTAAAGCAGAACAATATCCTGTACGAAATTCTTAGAGTTCGAGAATCTTGAGGAGTTGGTTGAAATACATCCAGGGAAAAATGGTTGGCATCTCTCGCGATGTACACGCTATATTATCCACAATCGGGAGTAAAAACACTTAATCGTATAAATAAAGAACTATAAACAAATCCGAGCGAAATTTGCAATATCTATAGAAGCCTTTGGGAATGACTTCAATGGACAACAGACATTTGTTTACAAAAAAAAAAAAACCTTTGTTATAACCAAAACTCCACTTGGGAAAGTGTCGTGTTATTTCGTTCTTAGGGAGTAAATGCTTTACATCTGTCACAATTTTGAGGCGATAGAACATTGACTTGTACTCGCGACCGTGGAAGAAATATACTATATTTACGTACCAGTCTTTCTTCAGCGACGAGCGAGGCGGGTCCCTTGTGTTCAGGCGGCTCACCCCGTGAATGCAGGTCAGCAGGCTTGAGAAGAGGATGAGCTTGGGCAGCGGCGGCCGCGGCCGCCGAGTGTGGAGTCCCTGGGGCACCAGGTACACCGGCACCAGCACCGAGACCCGCCGCGCCAAAGGCCAGAAGTCCAGCACCGGCCGGGCCCATCCCCGGCAAGCCTGGGTGCGGGCCCATGGGTAATCCAGGACCGTGGGCACCGTGCGGCAACTGTTGGGCGTGGATCTGTTGCTATGAGGAAACTAGATTAGTAACGGGAAAGACCTAGGGCCGGGTCTTCTTACGCAAATGTTTTAGGAGAATTTCTAAGTTAAACCTTGTTTTCATAGATAATTAGACGCTAGTTACTGTTACAATATGCTACTCTAGAGGTTCTACTAATTAATATACAGGCACCGCTCACTTAACGTACGTCCGATAATACGTACATGATTATTTACGAGTCTCTGTCCGTACTACGTACTCATTATCCGCACGAACGTACATCGTATCACACAAACCCGTTGGAAATACACGGTCCGCTTAACGTACGTTCACTAACCGTACCGAAATTTGTGTACGTTAAGCGAGCGCTGCCTGTATTATAAAGTGCGTTTTACAATGTGTCAAACTTAAAATCACTTGAAATTGGACCATGCTGACCTTGAAAACAACGGTCATTGCTTCATCAATGCTCGTCATGAATCAAAACAAGGACAAATAAATTTGAAGTAATTCACACTAGTTCATGGTCACTGACAGAAACAAGAATTTCACGTTTGTTTGA
This sequence comes from Carabus problematicus, assembly GCA_963422195.1. Lineage (NCBI taxonomy): Eukaryota > Metazoa > Arthropoda > Insecta > Coleoptera > Carabidae > Carabus > Carabus problematicus. Next base: position 9,948,471 of record OY728590.1, read on the forward strand.
CGAAAATTTGATACGATGTAAAACGCACTTACGAGTTAACATTTTGCCGGAGCAACAGAATAAATTACAGAACCCGTAACAGCCTCAAATAGTATACAATGAACTGCTCAAAACTCCAATAGATCATTTTACAGAATTGAAATGAATATTTATTAAAACCGATTGCCCACTTGAACACGATGAACCGAATACGAATGCACAATGGCTACTTACATGCAAATAAATTCCGTACTATCTCAAACCGGTAATGAACCGATACGTCTGATTTATGATTTATAAAATTTGACCACGGTTTGAAACGGTTCATCAATACTCTTCGTTCAATCAAATCGAGGACAAACAATTAAGTACATGTGTCACATTAGTCGGTGACCAGTCACTGGGATAGAAACATGAATTTGACACACGTTTATTTGATGACGTCTACATTTAAGAATTCAAAATGGCGAGCACGGAATTTAGTGTACAGGTATTTGAATATAGTGCACAAGCCTTAATGAATACACAATGATTGCTAAAAAACTACATAGAAAACAGGATAAGTATAGAACTACTTACAAGCAACTGTTGTAGACCTTGCTGCTGTTGTTGCTGCAAAGAACAACAAGCACCAATCAGGTTAGGTAATCGTAATAAACACTAAAATACCGATGTGATGGAAACACGATAAAGCCTAGCGATCGTCGTAAAACAAATAGTAGTGTGCGTGTGTTTGTCCTAGTAACCTAGCAACCAGAACTTCTCGACTAGCAGCACGTCACAGTACTGTTTTTTTTTTTATTTATCAGTAACCTAGCAACCGGAACTGTTTAGCATGTCACAGTCAATTGTTTCTAATCTTTACGCGTTTCCATCAGAACAGTCTAGCCCTCCATACGGTTGTACTAAACTAACACAAACATACTAGGTACGTGTAACTACTGCTGGTTTTAATTAAACATTTACTGTTACCGCATGCTACCATCGCTCATGTAAAGTATCACTCACGATTATTGTTTTGTGAATTATCAAACTCGCTGAGCTTTAACTTAAATCCACGAATCAAAACGAACAATATCGAATCAGTCGAGTGGAGTACTCGTGTTTAGAGCGGCTGAGGGTGAAGTGCGCTTCGATATTGTTCAATGTTTTGATTTGTGGTTTCAAATTCAAATCGCGCGTCATATAATCTTGCGACATAACAGGACTTGTGTTTATTTTTGTTAAATGTTGATGATATTCAGGAAGAGATTGACTTCTAGATTATTTCGAGAATGCAAATATTAAAATTCAATAGTTAATGTAACGTATAATCTAACATACCGGGCGTGTCTCACCAAATTGAGTTACACGAGAAAAATGCAGCATTAATTTATTATTATTTGTTGATATCACGTTCCTTGTAATATTCCGAGCAAAACTTTTAAATACAAATATTACGCAGAATAAAAAAACGTAGAAATTATTTCCAATTTTTCTCCATCGTAAATAATATTTAAAGGTCAAATAAGAGCTTGATCGATGCAGTGTTTGATTCTGCATAAAATTTGTATAACAACTTTTGCTCTAAATATAATAGTGAACGTCATTACAACAAATAGAATAAAAAAAAAATACCACCAGATTCATTATGTAACAACATTTGATGGGATAGCCCGGTATATGTAGTATGTTACACGGAGTGTTCGAGAAATCCACACTCACCCCTATGATAGCGTTTAGTTCTGTCATAGTGACCTGTTTGGCTCGTTCCACGGCCGTCGCCACTTGCTGCTGATGTTCCTGGGCCAGGAAGGGGAGCACTTGTGCAATGATCGCATTGAGTCGTTTCGCAATTTCAGTCTGCAACAAACACATTTATAAACTATAAACACTGTAGCGCGGGAAAAACTAGTGAAACGACAGCCAGAAAACAATAGTGAAACAGTTGAATCACTAAATGACGCCGACCAATCACAGAACGACAGCCAGGAAACAATAGTGAAACAGTTGAATCACTAAATGACTCGGACCAATCACAGAACGACAACCAGGAAACAATAATAATAATATAATATAATAATATAATATAATAATAATAATATAATATAATATAATAATATAATATAATAATAGTAATAGTGAAACAGTTGAATCACTAAATGACTTCGACCAATCACAGAGCGACAGTCTTTGAGCAAAAACAAATGCATTGACATACGAAACATTTTCAGATTTCTTAAAATAGCAATAGTTGATTATTATGTTTTCTATGTATAATGTTTTATATCTGTTGTAGATTATTTATTTATTTACAGGGAAAGAAATATTATTTCAAAGCGCATTTAACATTCTATATTTTATATGAATTATAATGCAGATTATCTTCACTTTTTAATACGAGCGCGTGCAAGTAAAGAATTACTAATGAAAATCGCATTACACTCTAATTGACCGCAGGATTAGATGTAGTTCCAACAATTGCTACAAGATGGTGACAGTCTCGTTTTCGCGCAGATTTTATTATGTTATCGAAGTTTCTCTAATGTACCAGTGTCAACATTGAAGAGACTTAAATTACATTGAAACAAGTTTGTTCTCGAACTAGACGAATTATTTTTCTATACTAATATGAATTTCTCTTCGCCATGAACTGTTTATAAGACAACATGATTTCAGAATTCAATTACTGACAATTATGTGAACTGCAAAGAATCAAGTATGATTTAGAAACGAATCGCTCAGTTAAATTCTGTAGAAACGAAACTAGAAGCATTTGATGAGCAACTGGACAATGTTTTGGTCATTTCAGAGTTTCATACAGTTGATTGTATTCTTTTTGTTTTGTATTGTATGTAAATTCTGTAAAATCAATACTCAATATGCATGGAGAATAATGAAAAATGTCAGAAAAAAATATAACCAACTTTATATAAAAAAAAAATAATAACAAAAAATATGGAACCGACAATATATTCCCTTCGTACATATTTGTTTTTCTTTGCAGTTCCATCAATTTACGATTGTCATGTCAATGCAATATGTTGCGAGAGCGTATATTCTCTATCTCTGTCTCTCTCTCTCGTTTGCTCTTTATATCGGGGGCGGCCAAAGAAAACAAAAAAAAAACCCCTTGCAAACAAAACAAAATAAAAAAAAAATGTCGAAACCGAGTGAACGAAATAACGAAACGTCTATTGAATTCAATAACGCGAAACCATTTCAGATATATCGACTTTTGCGTTTGTTTAATCGGCAACCACACACATCGTGCACAGATTTGCGATTGTATTTTATTCCGGTTCCGTTTGTGTGTACATCCATATATATGTGTGTGTGTATGATTTAGAGATGAGAATTTTCGGGGCCACGGTCTAAAATATTAGTTTTTCTCTAGCATCTCGCTGCAGAGATTTATTCGAAGCCGAGTCTAGCATGTATGTGTTTTCAACATACTCGAATGTGGAATATGCATGTGGCCAAGAACGGAATTAGACCGAATTTCGCGCCATCTTGTAAGATAAAATATCGCCTCGATACGCTTCTCTAATCAATGAGAAAAGCGTTTCCGTATAGTTCAACTGTTCGAAACAAAATTCTGTTTCAATTTGATTCTCTGGTTTATAAACAATAAAATACAGGGTCGAATTCGGTATTGGTTAGTTTTGCAGATTGTCGATGCTTACCTGTTTGTGCATCTCAACGTTCAGGCCGTATGACATCTCATAGTACTGCAACAGAGAAGGAAAATTAGTACAACATAATAGTTTACCGGAGTTGGTATAGTCAATAAACTCTTGTGACATGGATACCAATAGCATCAGGCATAGACGCCGACTATGTAAGGGCAATGGGGGCGTCTGCTTTCACATAATCAACTAGCCCCTAAAGGATTTTATTTGCAATATTTATAGTGTTCACCTGAAGTAGGAAGATACATTTTCGTTGGCTGGCTTTTTTAGCTAGCCACGTCGACTCTTATGTATACGCAAGATTAACTTTCAAAAACTATCCCATGTGCTGATGAATCAGCTTGCAGGTACAAAATCTCGAGTCCACCCCTGATACGGCGAATAGATAGTAATATCACTTAGTAACCTAGCCAGAATTTGTCTTCTAAGTCACAGTAAACGTCATTCTATGCAATTACTAGTAAACCTCTACATTGCTAGCGCAGAGTATATAGTTTATAGTTTTACTGGTAAGTGTACACATTTCCTACGTTTAGAAGCTTTATTTTCGGTAACATTATTACATTGACTACGCGTATTTTCATATAATGTTACAGATTTGTAAAACAGGCGTTCTAAATACGAAGTGATTCTTCAAATATTGTGATTTAGAGCATAAAATGGAATCTAGAACGAACAGCGAGCAAGAGAGAGAGAGAGAGAGAGAGAGAGAGAGAGAGAGAGAGAGACATATAGTATGTGAATTTATATAGGCAATATATAACAGCAAAGTACGTCAGGAATCGAACATTTTTCAATATGAAATTTGAATTTATGTGTTCCCAGGTCAAGCCCCCGTTTGGAAATGTGACAAGTAAAGATATCTATGTACGCCCGTTTATTTCAATTAGATCCAGGCCCGGGCACACCGGAAATTTACAGCCCTCCCACACATTCGATGAATATGGATTAGGTGTGTTTTTACATGTCGTTTCGTCGTTTTTTTTTTCCGACAAAAAAAAACCGTTTCTAAATGTATGCGTTTGTTTACGGAAAAGTGTTTGACAGCGGGAAAAACAAAATGGCGGACGTGTTGATGACGGTAATATTTTTCGAAATTTATAGCAATAGTTTTAAACTGTAATATATAGTGATCCGTACTTGGATTTAATTTGTTAAATCGAGGTTTTTCGGTGTATAGTTAATAACAAAGAGTGCATGCTGGTGCGGGGATGAAAATCCGTGTAATCTACGGCACTGGTTGGAGAAGAAATCAAACGTTGTTAACTTGTCTGAGCCTGAACGGTTGGTGAATAATGAGAGTCATATTAATAAGCAGCTCTTCCCTTAGATATTGCCACGAAGACACTCTTCTCTCTCTTTCTCGCTCGCTCTCTCTGTCGCACTTATTGTCCTCCGTCTGTAAGGGCGTTTGGCATGTCGCTATGTACATGTCAAGGATTTATTCTGGTTCTTATTTAAAGTAATGAATTTCTCTTACAATACTACACCGTCGACTATTTTCGCGTTTCGTTGTCATGGACAACAGTTGTGGAATAAACAAAACGCAGAAATTCAAGTCTGTAATGATGTACGTTCGAATAGAAGAATATAGGGTTGCTATCCACTTACTACGATACGAAGAGAATGACGAATGATATTATATTTTTTGATTCTACAGAATAAAACCGAGCGATTCGTTGCTAGTTTGATCTTCAAATGATTGACAACACAAATAAATTGTTTCAGTCTACGGGTTTAATGCTAGAATCATTGATTTCGCGAATTATAGCATTTTTGAGGCTGATTCTTTGCATCTCTACATTTTTGCAGGCGACGAAGAGCAAGAGAATTAGAGAGGTAATCAATGCCGAGAAGTAAAAACTAAATCCTGATTAAATAATGATTAACCCCATCGTGAGGCAATTTCAGGTCGTTGTGCGAGCACTGGTGCAAAAAAACAAAATGCAAAGAAATTAATCCACGTCGCATATTCATTTCTTTAACCGGGTTCACATCCCGGTAAATGTAATCCCTCATCTGCGGAGCGCGCGCTCTGAACGACGATAGCACCGGTAGCTCGCGCGTGGGCGGCACAAGGCGACACACAGGCTTGTATTCAGGTGGAATGTTTAGTGGTTAATTGTTAGATAATTACACAGAGCATACGTATATACACATGCAGGGGATATTAGACGGGCGATCAGGCCCCCGATCTTCAATATAGAGACTCAACTAATAAAAATTGTTTGATTATGACTGGGCAGATTAAAAAAGTATATATATATATATATATATATATATATATATATATATATATATATATATATATATATATATATACCGGGTGTCCCAATATTCAGACCCGGGTCCCATCTGAACTCTCAGAGGCCTTGCACGCAATGTATACAATGTACTGTGAAGTAGATTCACATGTAATACACGGCAATGAAAGTGAAAGTAGATGTTTGAATCTAAATCACGCTGTTCGCGTCTGTTGGGTCAAGATTGTTCTGTTGTTAAGAAATAACTCTGGTAGTTACGTTTGAAACCCGTGTGAATTACTTGATTTCTTCCTGGAATGTATTGGAAAAGATATACGTACAAAGATAGCACATTTAAGGACATAATATGTACACTGTAAGTTATTTCGTGAATTAGAACGAAGATTTCTCGGAAATTTCTGCGAAAACATGTTTAGAAATCGCAAGATGCTACTATGCAGCTCTTCAACCTCTCATAAATGTACGAAACTCGAATGGAATATGACATGGTTCGTTCACAATTTTACAAATACAATCGAGAAATATAAATATTCCTAAATACAGGCCTGCGGTCGTGTTCCGTGTGAAAGGAAAAGCCCCAAAGACCCGAACGAGAGGGCGGCGGTGGTGTTTGGGGGGCGGTGGTAGGACATTGGTGGTGGGGGCGAGCCAATCCAACAAGATGACAGTTACTATCGATTACCGGGTGCTTCTGCGACAAGTTCGTTGTCACATCTAGCAGAGTGAAATAGCTGTTTATAGCAACCACCGCCGCACCCCCCCCCCGCTCACGTCTACCGACCACCCGCCGGAAAGGGGCTAGGGGCCTTAATAGGTGCTGATGACGTAGGCAACTAGTCCGAGAATTGTTCATACACGTTACTAATTACTGTGTAATATAACAGCAGCACATAGTAAGCAAGGGTCTTTAAATCCAGGACAAATTAGGCCCTATTTATAGCCCACATTAGAAGGAAAACATTTTCTTTCCATTCTGGAGAAATATTTGAGAAAGCGAAAAATCAAGCATTATTTGTACCAACATTTAATAGATTTGTTTTCTTTTTAAAATAAATAAACAGCTGAATAATAATTAACATATTCAGATAAAATTAGCATCGGTTGATTTACATAAAATGCGATCGAAATTAAGAAGAAGATCCCGTAAGAGACATCAGGAGGGTATCTTCAAGTCGCATAGAAAGAGTAAAAGAGAAAAAATGTTGATAATTTCGACTGTTGCTTCGAAATTATACATTTAACGAAGCCGTCATTCTAGAAGTAAACACACGAAATGTAATTAGACGGTGCACTTACCATTACATAGTGTCGCTGCATCTCAGTCTTCTCTCCCGCCAGTTTCTCACATTCTAATTTCAGTCTGAAACAAAGAATTATTAAGACTCATTAAAATATAAAATTCACTAAACGTACACACACACACAGAGTTGGAAAAATACACAGAAAGAGTGAGAGAGAGACGGGGACAGAGACTGTGCTACTTGGGCACAATTTATTTCATCATTATTCATTCGTAGTTTCTTTACACTTTTTAACTGAGTAAAGAATGGTGCAGTATGAAATAGATTTGTTGATTATATACGAGCATGTTACAAGCATCAACATTGCCTGCAATTCATGGTTAAATTGCGTCTAGTAAAAGTGTACATTGTTACAGTACAGTCAGTTTTTACTTGTACACGGAAAGAGCTTGAATACGGTCAATATTTTCACGGACGCAAAGAAAGAACATGTTGAGGATCACTGACGAGTGTGTTTCACACACCAACTGCCGTAATAAGACGGGGGGCGCGAGGCGAGCAGGCAGCGGTGACTGATCTTTGCCGTCACCAAGACGTTCCTGGAGTTAGTGCACGAACTTTCCGTCATGTGCAAGAGTGTCGCCAGGGGTCACAGCATAAGAACTATTTGATCTTACAGGAAGCGTATGGAAGCAACCAGACAGTGCCGTTCCTCCTAGACCAGTTTAGGGGGCACCTTACCGTAGTTAGTCGTATGCCAACATAATCTACTCGATCAATGAATATAGAGAAACATATTTGTTGCTAGTGTTGGGATGATTAACGGGGAAGCTTTTTACACAGACTTGCAATTGTGTTTATTACTCAACGATGCGTTGCCGAATACATCTGCTGATGACTGTCTGTCCTTATTTGTTCGCCCTGATCTTTTATGCGTAATCCAGGTGCTCAATCAGCGATCTAACTGGGATTCATCGACTTAGGTTTTGAATCACCAGTAGAGTAGTTTATTAGACTCCTCCGTCATAGTTAAAAGATTTGTCTACAATCATAAAAGACAAATCTTACATACGGGATCTTCTTCTCTCGGTTATTTGAGAAGTGGGTCTTTGTGTACTACTACGTTCAATTTCAAATTCAGTATCGTTATCCACATGGTCGTCCATCATTACATTTTGCGGTCTAGTAACATATCGTCCGCTAGCACCTGGATTCTGAATAAACTTCTTCTCCGATAATCATCCCTAGCGAATCCCAACACTATAGTAAGTGGTGAAACTTATCGCAGCGACGTATTTTGCTCTTGGAGTGGTTTTACTGAATAAATTGTACCATTGGACGCGCAAATTATATTTGTGAAGGAATATCAGTAGATGTATTTGGAGGTGTTGCTTAGCAAAGGTTAAATATCCACATCTAGCTTCGGCGCGTGTTTGTGACAGCGGGCTGGTATATTCAGTGACCCGCAACTGTGTCAGGTTACGATTGCTTCAGTTCCGGTGCTCCAGGCATCTGACTCCGGATGCGCTAGACCAGCACATACACTAAGGCCTCGCTTAAAGCTGATTCGCAATAACGCGGTTTGTTCTTAAACGCCCCGCAAACAATTCTTCATTTACGATGCATCGTTTATAACGCGGTTCATGAAGACACAATTACGGAAATGATGGCAAATGCCCAATTAGCTGTAGCTCAGTGGAAAGTCTTACCGTGCCTATGGTGAATATAAGAAGTGCACGTATAAAACCGTTACTAGTAGTACATTTTACTGCAACTAAATATGGAACAAACTATAACACGTATTATCCAATGCCCAAAACTTATGAATTCTATGCCCGGGTCAGACCGTTCACTTTGGGTGCCAGGCCTCGGTATAACGGACGAAATTCGTAAGGTGTTTAGGAAATCCCGTCGTTCATCCAGCTATCGTCAAGTGTGTTCTTGCCAGTACACAAATACTTCAAATAAGTTCTAAATCGATCCCCGAAAATATCGCGTTTTAATTTTACGTCCATATTATTCAAGATTCGTGAATTACCCTACGTGCAATTGAATTTGTTTCATTTATCACACTTATAATTACCCTTGGCTGTTTCTATTTGTATGCGTGCGCGTGTATTGTAACGTCGGTTAGGTTCTCGTGCTGGACACGCAAGCATACCGGACGTGTACAGCTGAACACAGGCTGCCAACATTTGGGTTAAATGATTCCCAAAGAGCGATACACCGCCAGCTCTCGTTCGTTCGTTCGCTCGGCTTCCATATCCAAGTCTACTAGGTTATCGGATCAATAAGATAAGTTAATATTTCATCCGCCAGCAAAGCGCCCGCAGAGATACCGAGCGAGGGAAAACAGGAAAACTAGCGTTGGATGGATTTTCAATTATTTACATTCACAAGTCACTCCGTATCGATTACAGATGCAACACGGAGACCATACACGCGATGTCCACCGTACGGATGTATTAAATGGTGAGCGGTCGCGCCTTTTGACGATACACACTGTTGAAATTCTAAGTAGCTTGCCAATCCGTGGTTGTCACGCAATATAAACCCACGGCGCTGGTCAATCGAGAGGGTTGAAAGTGTGTACATAGTATAGTTTCAAAACATCTACACCGCACATCAGTATTAATTGCAACAGAAGTTGCAATCTTATAGAACACATTGCCAAGCAAGTTTCAACATTACTTACGTGTGATATTGAGCTTGTAGGAAATTGAATTCTTCCTTAATCCGCTCCAGTGTGTCGGCTATGGTGAACTTGATTTGGCCAGCCTGAGGTGGAGGACCCTGAAACAACAACAACAACAAAATAATTAATCAGCTATTCAATGTACTTCAGAATAGAATTACCGCTTGAAAAACGAGATAGACGCATACACACGCACAGAGAGAGGGGAGAGTATTTTGCCATACATGACCATAGCAACACTAACAATCAAGCCTTTTCAAAGTAAAATTAAAAAATCAAGTAACCCCCTTAATAGAATAAAAAAATGATAAATAACATCGAATCAACAATGGCTCATTCTACATTCATACGACGTGTGTCTGTGTGTGCGAGAGTATGAGCCCCCTCTTGTAACACACAAGCGTACGTTAACACCGGGTGAGGGGGGGATGATAACAAAACCACGTGGTGTTTAGTGTATAGGGGTGGGCAACGCAGGCACACATCCCCCATTCGTCGTGCAGAGATAATTACATTATGCCGGTATGAATGTATTTATTAGTACCAAAATTGCGTACGATTTTTTCATCCTGTTCCCTGACAAGAATCAGTAGGCATGTAGCTTGTGTAGTTGAATAAAATACAGGGGGGAAAATGTATGTACATATACAGAGTGAATGAAGATTTACGCTACACCGAATGATCAAAAGGATAGTTCTATGGGATAAGGCACAATATTACAGGTATACCATCTAACTATACACATTTTATTGAATTGATCTTGAATTTCCCTAACAAAGTTTTACCAAAGAAATCGGTAAGAAGTTCTCGTGTTCTCATTGTCTAGTTTACTGATTATAATGCTAACGAATCATCATGTAGTGCTTCTTTGAAGTTCAAGAAATATTTAGTTATCGAGAAGCAGATAGCATTAAATGTGTAGTGTTGTTTGTGATGATTTAAATATCATTCCCGTTGAACAATGAAGGAAATTCCGTAAACAATCTGCTGAATCCACAACCAAATCACACATATTCGCCATTATTTGCTCACTATTCAATTTGAACTATTTCAATCACAGAAACAATGGTTAAAAATTCCTCCTCTGCGTTATCAAGCATGCGATTGCACATTCTCCAGTGCTGCCAATCCAATAGACACACACACACACGCGCGCGCGTGCCTATTTCCATGCAGAACTCAATTTCAAGTTTAGTATTCCGGTTGGTAGCCTTGCAGGGTGTAACTATTTCATTTCAAATGCGAATGCACACTTTGTGTGTCAGCCGGTATAACTCACAAGCAAGTTAAATGAGTTAACCGACAACGCAAAACATATATTCATGTATTGATTGTTGGGTTTATAAGGAACAACACCGCAATTCTAACAACAACAGGCACAATTTAGACAGGCGGATGACGCAAATATTTAAAAGAATTAAAAATTACACATGGATTTATGTCAATTCTCTTCACCAAATAATACATGGAAAATTCGTTGTCTCCACAACTGGCATGCTGCAGCTAAAAACCTGCATCGCGGGAAAAACCTTTCCATATTGTCCGTGCTCATATATGCTAAAGGTACGTATGTATACACGTACAAAACGACAACAATATGTACATGTGTAGTTGTACATTCGTATCGTGTTCGTGGATGACAAAATTATTTCTCATTCCAGGCGCTGAAAATCAGAAGAGGGTGCGCGCCTGCGCTACCCCACACTGTTCTTTGTATAATAGGGCTGCCCCCCCATCCACCACCGCCCTTTCGTGACGTGCGCTCATGTGTCGCGTCGCCGATTCGCTGGAACTGTTAACAAATATGTACGTAATTAAACTGCCAGGCCCGAGCTATAATGCAGTGAAATCTCACTGGGAAATCGGAAGATTATATAGTGGTTGAGTGAGTTAGGGGTGACGCCATCCACCCCCCACTGGGTATCGACGTCAACTACCTACCGAACTAACAATCCAACCCCCCGCCCGCCCCACAGACACACACTACAGTGAAAGCTCTTGCACAGGCCCGGCACACCCGAGAAAGATGTATATGTTTGTTACCAATTTTCAGGATGCAAGTCGATTACATCTATATTCTTCACGATCGACTCTAGTTTCCATAACAATGCCCAGTGTGCTTGTTTCTCCAACGGAAAGTCATATAAGTTCGTCTTTTGCGAAGCAATTGCTTTAGAAGGTTGTGTAGCATTGACCATGATATTACGAAAAATATGTCCAATTCGAAGGGCTTCGAAGGTCCTGGTTACAGGCCTGCGATTAATTTCCAGGACCACATACAATGTAGCTGAATACACCTGGCCATTTACACACACACACACACACAAATGCACATGTGTGCGTTTATAATCTCTCACGTATAGGGAACATTTAGTTGGAGCTAAGCATTTTGCCATGGAGCTTGACAATGCCTATGACGGTCCACCTGACTGATTGTAGTCCCCCTCACCCTCGTGTGACAGGGGCGCACGTGACGCCCCTCTGTTTGCTCCCCGTCGCGACGTACAGCCCACATACGCACGCACACATATGTGTTACGACTCATTATCACATTGTCCGTCCACTGATGATTTTTCCCACATAACATTTGCAAATCTGTAACACTGTGATACTACCGAGTGTAGTTCCACGGATGTCCGTCGCACGATACTAGCGCTACGGGTGTATGATCCAGTATCTGTTCTTTTCGACGAAGGAAGCGTGATCCATCAATCTTGTACTACATCGAGGGAGTGATTAATGATCATCAAAATTGGCGTGTAAACTTCCGGACACCTTTACAAGGTTGTGAAATATTCTACGAATCCCGGATGATGTTGCTGTTTCACCAGTGCGATGTGGTACTCTGTAATACATAACCCAGGTGTGCTTCTAGGCCGATTCGAATCCAAGAAGACCCCCCGCGAAACTGATGGCGAATGTAAAAGATTATCTCTAATCTGAAATCTAGAAATTCATGTTTGCGAAACTGATTTATTTTTAGTTCTCGAATCCCATTACACATGCTTCGTCTCTCGATCTATCTTTCTCTCTTTTCTCGGGCGCTTGTAGAATTTTCCGCGTTTCGAATTCATTGCAGAAATAAATTGATTTTGCGCATATATATTTGTATAGCTATTTGCTTTTTAACATTTCGGTACAGCCTTTGCAAAATAAACAACCTCTGCAGCAGTAGTGGCATGTCATTCTGCTACACACACAAGCATGCGCAGTGTGATCTCAGACATCAAAGGAGGCTGCTGCTGCTGTGAAGCCTAGCATTTGTTTGTTTTGGAGTTAGCAAGAAGCTCGTCACTTCTGTTTCACGCGAGACTTGAAGATTTTTCCAACGATGCCGACGCCGGCGTCGACGGTGTCTTCGTTTTTCTTCGCCGTGTTCCTGGGGGATCTCGCGTGCATGTCACTAGGGAGATTCAAGTCCCTGATCTTGAGTAAGTGTTGCATAAAAGATGTTTGTATTATACATTCGAAATGGAAGTTTTTCGTTTTACTTGGGTAGGATATTGAATTTTTGTTCATTCGTTCGCTTGCTACGAATTTTCCTCTGAAATCGCATATTTAGATGAACCAATCGTATTACGGGTAGGGAATTCTCAACGAGATGTTTATTAATTAAAGAGTCCAAGAAGATGGCTAAATACTATACCAGAAAGTGTCAATAATGTCGAACATTTTACAGTTTTTCATCTGCTAGATTTCCTAAATAGACTTTTCAGGTTTAAAGCTGGCGAATTTTGCATTAAAAAATAATTTTACAAATCTATGATTACAAGAATCTCTTTTCCAAATCTTCTACAAAAATCTATCCATTACAACACACTGTTTTGTCTAATTCGATCGACTATTATTCTAGTTCACATCAAAAATCATCTTTTGCGCTTTGGGTCCCTGGTCGATCTGGCCCAAAGTCCTGGTCTGGCTTCAGGGATCAATGTGGATCAACTTGTCGCCACGTTTGTGTGTTTTCTAGGCCCGGTAAATCAATAGCTTGGGCACAAGCAAACAGGAAACACACACACACACACAGCCTATACGTCGGAACCGTGTATCAGCACACATGTGCGAATTTCTACAACGCTGGTATCTTACAAACATTGGTAGATGGATGGTTACAGAGGGTGGTGTATGAAAGAGAGAGAGAGAGAGAGAGAGAGAGAGAGAGGACCCAACACAAGCTGTGGAATACTAATTCCTCAGAGTGGTACGTGATGTCTACATGCCTAGTATACATGCATGCATATACGAGACAAATATACATGTATACACACGCATATACATACATATCACACTGCCAACTATACACACACACACACACACACACACACACACACACATACACAAATCCACATGTACATAGCACCAGCACACCATCTGAATACACATACACAAGACACATCCGAGCGAAGACGTAAGCAGATTGCATGTCTCCAGAGAGACATGCAAGGGACACATAGGTATGCGCATATGACGTGCGTGTGCACGCACGTGTAAAACAGTGTCGAAATGTGCCCGGTACACGCGGGGCCGAAAAGTTCATTTACACTTTTTAATATCGTTTCGTTACGATACAAAATATGTTAACACAGGGATTGTTTCGTCTGTTAGGACGATTCTGCGAGAGTCTGATGCGGTTCGGAGTATTCACTACCATGTAACTGGGGGGAGTGAAGTGCCTGCATAGAAGCATAACGCCCCACGTCGTGCAAGAGCACTTGTCTGCAATGGTAACGTACGTTACCTCGGTACGAGTATGTTTCAACGATTGAAATTCTCGGTAGTTTGCTGATTTCGATGGAATTCATCTCTCATTCAATCGCTCCGAAGCGATGTATTTATAATTATACTTCATCGATAGGAAAAAAAAACGTTTCTTTCTATATTTTCCTAACGCTTCAGTCAGGCCTCGCCTAAAGCTGATTTAGATACAACTCCCAAAAGCACTAGGTCCTACTGTATATCGAAATCAGGTGCTGTAGAAAATTGTGTATCATAGCATTTACTAATAGTGGCAATGTTATCCGTCCAATTTAGTAGCATATAGTAGCGCCCGTTAGTATCGAACGGTGAATAGTACTCGGTATATTCAACACAAGTTTTGTCAATTTCTTACCGACAGGAGTTATGAATCAGATTACGGAGCAAAATTTTTTTGAAATATTTTTTCTTCACAAATGATTTACTACACCGTCAACACTTACTAAAATTAGTAGCTGCTACCAGATGTCACACATGCACCGAAAGCAGGGCCGGTTCTCCTACATTTCTAGCTGGGGACTTATCTGTTCAACTTGATATTCGATTTTGGATGATGTTATTTAAATTGTATCACACGTAATATGAAACAAAATGCAAACATACGCAGCTGAGTGGGTAAGTAAGTTGGTTAAAAACATTAGAGAAGAGGAAGAAGAAGGGGATGGTAGCATCTTGGTGTGCCGTGAATAGAACAAAAGTTCCCTAACACTTTAATAGTTTTAAATTGTTTTTCTTAACTTGATGCGGGGCGGGCGAGTTGTGAACGAATGAAGAGACAGGAACAGGGAATAAACGGCAAGGAACGGCGGAGATTTCGAAGAGAAAATGAACCCTCTTAATGATCTTAAACCGTGTATAAATAGATGGATCATTTGGGGAAAAATATATCAATGTAAAATCACATTTACTCTATCATTTATAATCAAACTGCGATTTAACGAACTAATGCGCCATCCTGGAGGGAGGAGTCCGTTATTACCGATTGTCCGATAAGCAGATTTTCCGAATTCGTAGGTTAAAAAATTAACAAATAAGTTCTTACTTATGTGGATACGTTTGTGTACTTAAAATAAAGTATGAAAAGATTAATTTCAGACGAAAATTTACAGATGCTGTGCGTGATCACGTGCTAATCACATTCTTTACGAGCGGTAAAATTAACGGAAAATGTTGTTCGTTAAATCGAGAGTGTATTAGTTCGGGTGTTTTGTTTAGATATATCCCAGAGAATGTAATGAATACACTGATTTTTACATAGCATAGGTAAAATAAATACATAAAAGAATCCTTCATCGGAAGGATAATATGCAATCCATGCTTTACGAGGTCTACGCGATCACTTTCTTCCCGCACTCCTCGCGCCCGCTAACCTCTATTGCAAGAGACAGAGAGA
Source organism: Carabus problematicus (assembly GCA_963422195.1). Lineage (NCBI taxonomy): Eukaryota > Metazoa > Arthropoda > Insecta > Coleoptera > Carabidae > Carabus > Carabus problematicus. The sequence continues at coordinate 9,964,469 of OY728590.1, forward strand.
AGGTGTATAAAAAGGGACGTGTAATCTAGTCTACGAGCGAAACCACCGCGACCCGAGCGCCACTGACGGCTGAGCGGCGGTGGCGTTAATTAAAAGTGTCGCTTCGCCTTGTACACACAGGCCCGTACTCGCTGGGATATTGTTATTGACACATCAATCATCTACCGCGGCCGTGGAACATAAATATGTATATTGTCATTTATAATTCATTCGCGAGAATTACCTACGAATATATTATTCATTTTAAGTAAAACGCCGTTAGTACTTTCGTAACGATCAGTGATATTTGGAGCGGTATTTTTACTAGATAATAGCAATGACATAGTCATTATTCGACTAGATAGCATTTTAGACAGCAACAAATATTGATACATATACCCAAATGAAGGAAGAATGGAGGCTAATGAGCCGGGTATAATTGTACTGAATACGGCTCTGTTTCGGTAGCATCTTGTTTACGCACCCTCGCCCCAGAGAGAGACCAAGAGAAGAGAGAGAGAGGAGAGAATATTTGCATCGGTACCAGCATTAAACCTCAAGTACATTTTAATTAACATTTACATTATGAATCTAAATAATTATCATCCCTTGGTTTTTATAACAGCCTTATGTCACTATTATAACTGGAAATATTGCGCACAGAGGGGGCAGTACTAGCAAGGGGTGAGGGGACATATGTTTCTTCTTCAAAATATATTCCGTAATTTAAAAAAAAAATGTATCTTACAAAATATGTATTTAAAAATAAAACATATCAGTGTGTCCCCACCGTTATTGGAATATAATTTTACCCTAGAATAATTAATAACAGCTAATGTAATTAGTCCTACAGATATATCAGTCGACACTGATTACGTTGCTAATTGCGATTGCCCCCGGTATTAAAACCATAAATGCTAAATGAATAAAGAAAACGCACACAAGAACAACAACAATGCCACGCGAGCTAACAAAATGTTCATAATACTAAATTAAATTTTAATCCGGCCCACAACAATATTTAAGCCGAAACCCAAATCCAGTCGGAATAATTTAAACAGTCATCTAGTTGGCTAATACATCTCTCAACGCCGACCGCGATTCACTATAAATTACGCAGCGTGAGGACCGGGGGGGGGGGGGGGGGGGGGGGCAATGGCGTCGATAAACGGCGTCCATGTGCCCCATGTAGAGTACCAACATTACACACACACACACACACACCCTTATATATATATATATATATATATATATATATATATATATATTACACAAACAATGGCATTAGTGACGTCAAGCACTCCAATACATCTTACCGATTGTGTTTCATCTAAAAGTAAATGGATCACACGAATTTAATACGTATTTAGGCAAAATAGTTATATTCAAATGTTATATTCTGTAATAGAAATGATTAATAAATGAATTTCACTAACAAATGAGCGGACTATAAAGAGGCTAACGCCGATATTGAGCTAATTGTATTGTAGCAGCAAAGTGCCCTTGTACTATCTGATCGTGCACGCCACTGGGTTGTTTGCCACACGGCGGGCGAGCGAGCGAACGTACGAGAGAGCGAGAGGGAGAGAGGACTCTCGCGCGCGTACCTACAACCAATTATTGTAGAGATAGCAGGATAAACAGAACAGTCACAAAGACACGACCAGGACGCGGAGTCAGGGTCGGCGCAAGGGGGCGACAAGTGACAGCACACGAGGGTTGTCTAGACAGGGTGGGATTAAACGCACATTTCCTGAATCATAACGAATGTCGGCAGATTCTTGAGTGGGTAGTTTTTATTGTACATTAAGAGCGGATACGAAAAAAAAAACGATATTATCTCAGGCAGCAAATAAATCAAGTATCACAGGATTTGGTACCGGTGAATCATCAATTTCAAGGTACATTTCTAAACAATATCAACTTTATTCGTCTGTATTCATTTAGGAATCTGCAACTATTATTGGAAAATGTTCCTTCAATCCGGCCCTGTCAAGCATGGGGGTGATGGAGGTCGGGCGGTGGAGGGGTGCTCCGTTTAGCCGTCGGCGGTGGCGGTGTTGGCGGCGGCATCAGTGGCGGTAGAACACACGCACGTACACACACACGTGTATACAGATAAACAGGACAGCTCCCGACAGAAGCCCGAGCGAGACAGAGACTACGAAAGGGATGACGAGCGGTGGAACCCAGCGGGTGAGGGGTGGAGCTGCCCGGGGGTGTGTTGGTCTGACGGAATACCACCGCCGTTCCAGTGAGGCAGACACTCTTTCTCCCGCGGAGACGCATCGCAGTTCGCGCAACACAGACACGGGAATCAATAAAAAGCGACACTTTTTTTCCATCCACCATACACAGTCACTCACACACATGTACACACATATGTATGTGTGTGAGTATGTTCCAGGGGGCCATCATCTACGAACACGTTCGACAAACTCCGACCGAGTTCGGTCAACATTCAACAATTCACCAATTCGAGCACTTCTTTTAGTATGTGGAGAGATCGGATTAATGAAAAACTATTCGTTGCTTTGCTCTGATTAGTTAATAACGGTATCTTTCATCCACAGGATATTCGCAAGGACTTGGTGCAGTTCAGTATTATTTAGATGCCAATTGGGTGCTCAATCGTAGCAATCTTTAATCACTTAGCGTGAATTTGAAAACGTTTTATCAAAATAAATACATATCTTAGGTTTGTGAACGAATTATAACTTATATATCTGAAGCCAGGAAAAATGAGTACTATCCAAAAGACATTCCAGCATTTCCTTTGAACCCTCCAATTCTCTTCGCATTCGTTCTGCGGAATCCCAATAAATCTTAGCGCTCCGCCCTTCTTTCGCCATCATATTTCACATGTCACCTCTCTCCAATTCCTCCAGTACTCGCCATCAAATGGAAGAAACAACACACACACGCACAAATATACAGAGAAGACTATTTTCATTAAACGGTTTTTGGCGTGCTCGGTCTGAAAGCGTGGACGTGCGGTCCGTGTATTATATCAGAAGGATAGGATATTTTTCCTGCGTTCTCATAGAAAATCACCAAACAGTCTATCATCTCCTACCCAGTCGCTTCACCGCACGAGCAATCCATAAAGCGAATGCTCATTCTTCATGTCCACCCACTTTTCCGAGACGAGTTTGATAGATCTCCGGCTGGAATGTGGAACGGTATGCTTTCCAGGAAGGAGGAAATTGTTGCCAAGTAGAATTTCATTGTATGTAGTAATATTAGCCAATGATTTTCGCACTATATAAGTCAGCATTGTGATGGACGGCGAGAAGATGTAGGATGAGATAGAAGCAAGTGTTGTTATTTGAGTATCGTCTTCCTCTTTCGTATTATCCGAACCCGTTCCGAATGGATTACATATCCAACATTGATTTTCTACCGTGGCCAAGTGAGAATTTGGGTTTCAACGAGACGTGTATTTGTTCACACACACGCAAAGGATTGAGCAAAGGGTGCGAGAAAGATCTGTCGAACAGATTACGCTTTTGGTAAGTCTAGAATTGGTAAATGGTAGATAGTGAAGATCGTTCGTAGTTCCCTCTATAATTGGCGGAGAAAATAGAATCAAAATACTGAAGTTAGTTGTAGGCATTCCGATAGGTTCTGCACAACATTTGCATTAAAATGTTTGCGTTAAATATAAGAGAATGTAATGTCAACAGAAATTCTATTGGATTCTCCCAGTGTAACACAATTCGGTGAGACACTCGATATTTGGCAGTTCACACAAATCATCGTAAAGGTGATGATCGAACTATTTTGCTAATCACTTAGTGTTACACAACACACCATCAAGAATGTCGTGAGCCCATTTCGCTAACGATTAAATAACCAATTTTGGGCGACAATAATCATGTGTATCTGTGCACCTTTGGCACATAATTACGGCAATTAACACGACCACGCGCGTGCCCCTTATTCGCCCGTTTATCGTAAGACGACGACGCCGTGTGCGCTAAACCTGACTGTCGATGAAAAACTCGTAACGACGCTGCTATCGCCGACGTCCCCCGGTTGCCGTCGGGCTACAAGCGTCGCTTGCCAAGTCGCCGGGAGCTATTTAAAGAACACGCAACCAATAAATTAACGGTCGCTTTACCGTTGGCCCATTATTTTCGGGTCTTTTCGGTGAATATGGTTTCACATCATAGTGTTAATTGGTGGCGACAATTTGATGGAAATTGGCATCACAATTTTGTGTGTCAACAAGCTGGGCTTCCTTGTGAGATTTATGCGTGCAGAAGCAACGTAATTCCAACCCAGGTTTAATTCTAGAATCAAATGATTCTCACGCTAAAACTAGCCTGAACTACACGGCATTTGTAAGGTCTAAGGAAATTTCGGTCGATGGATATTTAATGCTATAACGCGACTCTATGTTATAGAGGACATTCAGTGTAAAAGAATTGAATCATGCGGTAAGTTTGGACAATTTGATGAGACAAGTGATGATACACAAGCTGTTGCTTGCAGAATATTAGGTCTTCCGATTAAAACCAGAGATTTTCGGTGCTCTCCTGCAATCTCTCCCTATCACGACTTTTTTTTTAATACATCGTCATAAAACAAAATTGCAAAAATGCACATTTGTACGCGCCGAGCAATGCAGACCTCTTTTCGAACATTTTTGCTGGACAAACTTTGTCAGCGCTCGTCAAAGAGGCAGACAAAGCGGGAGTGCGCGAGGGGGTGGAGGAAGAGAAGACCACCGCATTTTTTCTACTATTCAATTCACTCACAGACCGGAGGGGACATTTTGTTGAAAATTCAAAAAGCAGCTCGTCCTTCAGTCGACGACTGAAAAATTCCCGACCAAAAATATTCCTATTGCACCAATGAACGAACGGTAAAAAAAAAAACATAGTACAAAAAACGAACGAACGAACGTACAAAAAGTTTTTGCAATCAAAGGCGTACCCCAGCGTACGTGGCAATGAAAAAAGCAAAAATGCATTTGTGCACCGGGCAACTATGATCCTGGCGACCGTACGTACGTGTGTTCTATCTGAAACAAAGCGAGACTCCATTGCACATGCGGCGACGACAAAAAAAAACAAATGCCGCACGAACCTGTAAAAAAAAAAGAGAAACATACAACCAGCGGGACGAGCGGCGGGGTAGGAGGAACACATACACACACATACGTGGAAAAAAAAAACCCGGCGTGTGTGTGTGTGTGCAGAGCAATCGATATTACCAGGGGGTTTATGTTCATCAAGTGTGATGTACAAACATTCGTTACTTGTGCCCACACCCCTCCGCGGATACCACCCCTCTGCGGATGCCACCCCTGGCCTGGCCTGGTGCTCTAGTATACCCGCGAGGGAAGAAGACAACAATAACTACGATATTAACCACGAACCAATGTTGTAGAGTGGCATAGTGATGCTGGTTTCCGTAGAGGAGTCTTCCCGTTTTATACACCCTTCATTCTTCATGATTTGATCGTTATAATATTGACAGTTCGATGATAAGAAACACTACTTTGAAGCACGGTTTACACATGTAAAATGTTTATGAAACAAACGCCAATTTCATACTTTCGTCAGAGACCATCGACCAATGTGAAATAGGTACTTCAAATTTAATGGTCCTAGTTTTTGATTCACAAAGCGGTTGGACAAATTCGAGCACTAGTCACGATGCTAGTGTCGAGAATCGTAGGTACATTACCCACAATGCAACATGATTTCTAGCTACTCGATTTATGCAAAGATTCTTCTTCATTTTTATAGGCTTCTCCAATGGATGCAAACACAAAGTCATATATATTTTACCCGTGGTATATATTGGTGTAATGCTGGACTAGGCTCTAGTTAATTGGCGTCATAAATTAAAATACGACTCGATGAAATCAAATACAAAATTTTATCTCTAGCTGCCGTGCAATTGGCCGATACAGCGGGCGGCTGCGTTGCAGTTGTTGCTGCAATTTTTACTGCACCATAGACGACACGGTATTTATGCGTTCTGCTGATAACAGTGTACCGGTGCTCGGTAGCGCCACCGATTATAAAACAATGCGCCACCCCCACAGTGTGCATCACCCCCGCTCCGCCGTCTATGGTTGGATGCACGCGCGCCAATATTAAATACACGTTTTTTCCTGATTTAATTAACATTACACGGCCGGCCAATCGACCAGAAACTAACATTTTATTCTGCACTAAAATGCTACCCGATTCAATATTATATGAGCGCACTTCAACTGTTATTATATTGCACAAGTATCATTTGCTCTGGTTGCCATTGGTGATGGATTTTTCACATCGTGAACGAAACAATTGCTTCCTCACAACAAGGCGAGAGAGCCTAGCGACACACGACAACTCCATTGCGATTGTATTTTGTCCTCGGTTGCCACGGGCAACGCAAGGATAACTTCACGGATTCAATTTGAAATGTTGTGTGTCGACGGACAGTTCCGCGGTTTGCGTTTCTGTCTCGTCGCTGGGGTTAGTTATGCTTGTGCCCGTCACCCTCTGCACACAACACTGTCACCCCTTGGCGACAGACATCACACGAGTTGCAGAATCGTACAGAGCTTTGTGCATCGAAGATAATACCGAATTGTTGAAAAGACAAGAGATGTGTAAAACAAAAATCACGGAACTATGTAGGTGACATCCATCTCCAACCGGGGGAAAATGGAGTCTTTGAGTTCGGGGCAAGCGTGGTGAATGCCAGCGATAATTAAGATTATTGCTAGTGGCGGTTTGCAACTGCAGTTCCAGTTCAACCAACACATGCTCTGTCTCTATCCAGCACGACAACATGCATTACTAAACTGTTTTATTGTCCACGGCGCTTTACGACCTAGAGTTGCTGGGGCAAGCACTTGATGTGGGCGAGCGGTCAGGGAGCAACCACCCCCCCCCCCCCACCCCCCTCTGCACGATATACATATGTCCGTGCACATCGCGGCCATTTCTGCTAATTTGTTGTGTGTGTTACTTTGAATTCCAAGTGGATTATTGTACGCTGGAGTTGAAAGTTTTACGGTGTTCTTTGTGGGAGCAGCAATTTTACGGACTTACGAATTAGGACCTAGAAAGGAAGAGACAGGGAGAGAGATGAAGAAAGAAAGGACGACATTGGAAATTTTATTTTATAGCTAGAATATTTACTATATTAATTCGTGGTAACTACATATTTACTACAATACAATTCTACTGAATTTACATCTGAATCACTTTGTCATCGACGGCTTCTCTGATCACAACGTGATCGTGTGTATGTCCATTGGTAATATTAGTACTGGTTATTATATGTTCCATAGTCGCCTGTAAATAATCCGCTCCAATATCCGGCCACAGCAATATGGAATATCTCGACGCGAAACGTATGCATGGCTAGCGGAAATTGATTTATTTGTATTTGATGAATATCCGTCACACACATACACACACGTACTTCGCTTGATTATATGTGATTATGGCTAAACGAAAGGTACAAGGATTTAGCTATATGTGAGATTAAGTCCAAACGGCTATACATGCTATGTAAGAGGGGGAAATGTATGTATGTATTAGTGTATTATATACGTGTGTGCATGTAAGGCAGATGTGCCTCGCGACAGATGTACATATGTTGTTCGAGTGTAAAATCAGAGTTGGATTCAGGCTAATTCTTCCCGGAAACATTAAGAATGTAAAATGATAATGTTTACTGATTTGAACACAGATTACATTTTCCTACGAATAAATTATATGAAAATTATGTATCGAACTGTAAATATATATATATATATATATATATATATATATATATATATATATATATATATATATATATATATATATATATATATATATATATATATATATATATATATATATATATATATACGATTGAATCACATATGAAAATGCATGAGTTTCAAGTGTCAATTTCAATGTAAAATTTGGTATTAAAAATGATTAACTCACACTGTTTCCGAACACTACCGTGCGAACGTGTGTTAATGATTGTAATCTTCTTGTACGGGACCACGATTTCACGCGTGTCATTCCGCACGCGAAACGAACCGAGCACACATTAAAAGTGCAAAATGAATCGCAGTAAGAAGTATTTCGTGAAAAAGATTACGGTGTTTCGGAACTGTATATACTGTACTGAAACGGTACACCCGTAATTACAACAGCGGACAATAACAAATTCACAGTTTCTAAAATAGAGAAAACGTTTCTCCAAATTGCGGTACACCGGAAATGCTGTGTTGATTTCTTTATTTATTGCTATCACGTGTTTCCTATCACATTTAGAGCAAAAGTGTTCATATATAAATGTGATGCAGAAACAAAAATTGCATCGGATAAGTTCAAGATTGTCTTTGAAACGTTATTTAAGGGGATTCTCTGCTCGTACAAACAGTGCTTAAAACATACCTTACGGTTTGTTATTTCATTTGAAACCTATTGCGATCAAACAAGATTTTCTTGTTCGGTTAGGAAGTATAAACTGCAGACTATGCGAATATGGATAGATATTCTAAAAATTGTTAATAATAACGTAAATAATGTATGCCACAAAACCGTGAAAAAGTCTGATATTTGTCACGTATATTCTAATAGCACTATTGATAAATTGGTACATATGGATGCATATTCGTGTACAGGAATATGTAAACTTTCATTTCCGATAATAAAAATTATCTTGAAATCAACACCTGAAGAATGAAATGCGAAAAACAAAATCATATTTTGTAGTTCTTAACTTCATACACTGGTGGCGTGATAGGCATCAAATGAGTTTCAAGTGATTAGCTCCGCCCAGATTTTTCCGATGGGCACCTCTCGCGGGGAAGGCGGATTGCATGGAGTTATCAGTGTTTTGGTAGATGTTTATATCTTGGAACCAGACTTGGTTGAAGCTGAAATGCAGTTCAACAGAAACAAACGAGCTACATAACATATATGATTATCCATGATTCCTTGAGGTTAGCTTTATGAAAAGATTTTTATATCGTTTATTTTGAGCGGTTTATATGCATATATATATATATATATATATATATATATATATATATATATATATATATATATTATATTTTATATACAAGTATATATACTATATACATATATTATATCTTGAAAACATTGCATGGCCCACTAAAAAATGACAAAAGTGTGAATAGTTGTTTGAGCCCCACACATGCTTAGAATTAGCTTCTCTCCTATTATGGGTGATTTTAAGCTTGACCTCCTGCCAAGTGTTTATTTATTACTTCCTACCCTTTTTAGCAAGTTCGTTGTAATTACGGTCCAATGACCCCCTAAGAATGCAAGGGACTACCCTTCAACTTTAAAATCATAAATCCGTCAATATTGCGTCGACCTTCCAGTCATGTGCCGTTCCAAAAATTGGTATTTTGTAACAGAATCTCTGTGCTTGAATTGTCACTGGTCAAGTTACTGTATTTTAGCAGATATTTATGATCTTGCGATGTTTCGGTAATAGTAAAAATGTGCAGCAAGAATTTGTCAGACTTGTACTAGTCGTTAGAAGTGTGTGAACCTTCGAGTACGATTCATCTGCCTTAAATATATTTAAGTTGCGCAGTTTTCTTATATAAAAAACACAAACATTAGACCCCAGCAGTGTAATTTCAAGTGAAGTGTATCTGCGAAAACGCTGAAATAAAAAAAAAATGGGCCGAGGGGATAGAAAAGTTAAATGTTATTTATCTTCGAAAAGAAAAGTTAATATTAAAGGACGTATGAAAAGAATAAGTGAAAAACGTTGGTATGTATTGTATGACAAAAACGAATTGATATCTAAAATAATATATGTCATTGCTTTGTTTAAATCACAATATTTATTAAATTGCTACATGATTCGTACACTAGTTTGTACGACAACAAAATATAGATTAAAAAATGAAATAATATTACATTAATAATAAATTAAAAAAAAAAATAAAACCAAAATGCAGCAATAAAAAACTACGAAATAGATAAACTAAAATAAAATAACAATATGGTATTATGAACCATTAAATGAAATTGAATTTTTAATTTCTATTTATTCATTGTATTGTTTACAATAGAAATTTTTTGGGCAATTGCATTATTGACATATTGGTCATTGACTAGAATTATTTTTCTGTTGTTTATTATTACATATTGTCACGAATTAAAGGAAAATAGTATTACATATTTGAATTTATGACTATAATGTATTACATAACCGATGCCGCGTGCTTTTTCATTGCACCTTTCTCTCACGTAGGAATAATACTTCCGAAATATTAAAACCGGAAGAACGTGTAGTGTTGTCAGAAGAATCATCAAAGAACCCTTTTTGGTAAATATGATCAATCTACTAATTATTTAATCTACATGCTATTGTCGATTATTGTAGTTTTACTATAACAAATAAAGATTTGGCTGTAACCGGCAGTGAGAATCGAGGTCCTGTGTGAATTTGTCTGTTTTAGATTAGCCGTGAAGATGAGTATATAATGAGTCCATACAGTAAGGATACAGAGACAGAGAGACAAAGGGAGAGAGAGAGAGAGAGAGAGAGAGAGAAAGAGAGAGAGAGAGAAAGAGAGAGAGAGAGAAAGAGAGAGAGAGAGAGAGAGAAGTAGTTGCATCTGGTCAGCAGGAGGCGAGCTAGGTCCGTGGGACCATGTAAGTGCAAATAGTGATTATATCTGAAAACAAATGCTAATTATGTTATTGTTTCATGTACTTCCATATATAATGAATTGCCGTGAGGAACCCATGGCGGCCTATGAGGACGTAGCTTAAGCCAAGAGATTTATATATATATATATATATATATATATATATATATATATATATATATATATATATTTAATACGTGAAGAATAGTAGCACAAAGTATATTTTTATTAAAATAATGAACTTTCACAAAACCGCAATTAAATTATTTTAGTACATATATTTTACAAGTGATTTTTAAATATCTGAACAACAAATAATGCATTATAATCTACGTATTACCCATACATATTCAGTGAGTAAAATAGTCAATGATCTTTACTTATCTCTATCTGTACAAGCTACTAACGCTCACCAATTCTTTCGGTGTTGGCATACACAAGATTTTATTTATATTATACAAGTTGACATCCATTAATCTGTCAGGGCTAGCATAAATATTGTCAAAGATATGACTCAAGGGAGAAACTGGGTAATCTACTGATATTCTATTTAAGCTACAAGAAAATAAATACAAATTGGCTGGTTCATATAATTGTTATGATTTTGTTCTTGACAGTTAACGAAAATACTAAAAGAAAATGTAAAATTATTTCGAAGTTTTCTTCATTGTAAATAATAAAATAAGTACAAATACGGGACTCAGTAGATGAAGATTTAGATTCTGTATAACATTTATATTATAAATATTGTTTTATAAAAAAACATCAAATCTAGTTAATAGCGTTAGTGATTGCTACACGATATCTGTTGGCGCCCTCAAAACAAAGCAATAAAACTCCCTCGCCCTTCCGCATCTAGAATCAACAGTACAAATTGACACACCCGCCGGCTGTTTAGAGGGGTGGCGGGGAGCTAGTATTCCCACCTGCGCCGCCACTGATTTCCACCCTACATTAAACACGAATATTAAATAGGAACCCCGGAGTACATTACTATAATGACAATCGATTAGAAGCAACACAGCCGTAGAGGAGAGCGCGCGTGCGAGCGAGAGTACATAGTCGTACGTTAACATAGCGGGGGGGGGGGGAAGTAGTGCGGTATATAACGGCCGCCCCTGCCGTCCATGCACAGACATATCGATGATTTGCTTAAGTGCCTGCGATTAATTAATTATACAGTCCGGATCTGGATTCAATGGAACGGACCGGCGAGTGCACACTGTGCGGGGTGCTAAAACGTGTGTGTGTGAATGCAGGCAGGGCGGTAATCAGGAAAGAATTTCTTAAACATGTAAGAAAAAAATATAACGAAAGTATTTAGTATGATTTGTAGTTAGTTGGGACTCGGATATACATTTATTATAATCGAGATTCCATTATATGCGGGTTCACTATACGTTGACGAGCGGAAACGCATTTTTTGTTGTACTTTCATCCAACACACACACTGGAAGTGCCACTGTTTGAGAACCATTCACACGTTTGGTTCGTTTGTGCAAGCTGAACAAAAGCGGCAGACAATGCGAGCGAGAAGAAAAGAGATACATAGAGAGAGAGAGAGCTTGAGAGAGAATGTGTGAAGGTGGATATCTATAAAGTGAGTGAAACAACATTACGTTGGCTATTCACTTTTTCTCACTTTATAACATCCCAATAATCCTACTTCCCGTAAAGCAAATACCATGCTAGAATCTCACCGTACACAAAACATCCCACTGATCCAGTCTCCGCTAGTCGTTACATCGTATTAGCATTGCTGTTGAATTCTTGTTTATCCCGAACGTGTTTTTAGTTTAAATTATCATTGCATTGATTTTTTTTTTTAAATTTAAGTGGATATATTTTTCTCCACTTCGCTGTAATCATCGGTAGAAGTTACGTGATCTTCTTCCAATGAACTCCTGCCACCTGCTGTCCATCACTGGTGTCTGTGCGCTATTCTCGTAGCCCCCTATAACCCGCCGTCACTGGATGCCGAGGTGCCCCTGTCATTGTGCGCCGTCACTGGTCGGCCCATTCAGTTATCCCGGCAATTTCATTAATCACCAGGAAATGGAAACTTGGTTCTCCGAGTAATACTGCACTAATCTTCGCTCTGTCTCACTTGCTCGCTTCATTCCATACGGCATTCTCGGCTACGTGCTTCGTTTTTCCCCAGTTATATACATATTTATCTTGCGATATTCTTTTTGGCTCATCGACCTCCTGTCGAAGAGTCTATAGTGTTCGGTACGATGTCTGTAGCATTTTCCGGTTGCAAATATTGTTGCGCAGAAATCCCGGACAGACCCGGCTGGATCACGAAATGACTACTACAACATATGTATGTCCGTATGTATGTCGCTCGTCCGAGATTTTTTTCGTTCCACTCAGATCTCCCAGACTGTCCATCCGATTTTTGAGACATTTTTTCTGAAGATACGTGTTCTGGTCTAGTTGTGCAAGGTACTTTGTATTTTTCGAAATTTCCCTTAATACTGAGAAAAAAAAGTTTTTCAAATTTTTTTCAGTTTTTATTATTTTTCTCTATTATAAAATTTTGCATATGCAGGAAATAGAACAATATTTTTCCACATTTTTATTTTGAAAAATTATGTAAGACCATTGGAGAAAAAAATATTTTTTAATTAAAAATTGAATAAAAGAAGATCAATGCATTTGTAGTCGGCTTAGTTTGCTTGGCTTTTGTCAGGAGGAGAAAATGTTTTCACATCGGTCTCCTTTTTACTCAGCCCAGTACGATCCTGTGTATCATATATAATTCCAATGCCCGTATAATTCTACCTATAATTTGTACCATTGTTCTGGCTCTAGTCCGGAACATAATCGCACACGTGCGATTCTCATTTCATCGTGCCGTGTGCTCTGTAATTTTTACGTGCGCGCCATGTGCCGCTTGGTAAAAATACGGGCACCGATCATTCGTTTGTGTGCGAGTGTTGTGCGCGGCACAACGTCTTTCATTTATTTATCATGGCGACCAGTTCAATTTTAAGACAGAATAGAAATCTATTTTTAATCGGCGAGATGCCAAACGGAGAATTGTGAAGTGCGGATTAAGTGACGGCTTTTGGAGCGAGCGGGCGAGCGAACAAGACTGAGATGGATGTAAATAGCTTGAAATTAATGGAACAGAGAGAGATCAGTACGGAAGTATTAGAGCGAGCGCGCGGGAATTTATTTAAATATTTTTTTATCTTGCAAAAAAAAAGTAGTTCTAATAAAACTTAAACGTACGTAAATATTTGTAAAACGAATAAACGCATTATAAATAGCATATATGTATATTCTTAGAATAAAACAAATGGACAGCGTTACTAGGGAAAACATTTGAACGCTCATAGCAACGGTTGTTTATAAACAACGTGTAAACAATAGGCTAAACAGAATAAAACAAATGGACAGCGTTACTAGGGAAAACATTTGAACGCTCATAGCAACAGTTGTTTATAAACAACTTGTAAACAATTGGCTAAACAGAATAAAACAAATGGACAGCGTTACTAGGGAAAACATTTGAACGTTCATAGCAACGGTTGTTTATAAACAACTTGTAAGCAATTGGCTAAACAGAATAAAACAAATGGACAGCGTTACTAGAAAAAAACATTTGAAAGATCATAGTAACGGTTATTTTTTTTAAACAACTTGTAAACAACTTGCTAGAACAAAAGATCGGCGAAACAACAATATAACGTTATGTTATTTATAAATAAATGTAACATTTCCATGTAAAACCATTAGTATTTTAGTGTTATTACGTGTGCAATTTTGCAAATGAAAAAACACACGCATTAACGGCATTTTCCTACGTACGTATATAATCAAAATAGCATTCTGCCAATACCACAAACGATGACAACATGTGATAATTCAAATACATTTCAGGGAGCGTACAACTGTGGACGATGATGATGATGATAATAATGCATAATAATAAAACGATGCTTTTCATTACAAATTGTGGTGTTGGGTAAAATGGTGTAATCGTCAGCCAGACCTCTCTGTTGTCGATGAAATACATTTACCAGTTTGTTTCCGATACCAACGGCCAAGTGATTTTATTAGCGGCCAATCAAAAGATCAATTGATATTTTCAAATTTTGTTTGCAATTATTTGCGTGTCAATGCGAATCAGAATTTTACGGATTCTATTAGATAATAGTTTAACATTCGATTCTTATAAAATGTAAGCAAAAAAATTTTTTAACAAATTAAATTTAGTAAAAATTAATGCCTTTGCTAATTCTAGGAGAAAATAAAATAAAGCACACACGGTCGGAACGGAGAGACGCAACACAGCATCATGGAGAAACAATACTGTCCGTCCGACGAAGACGGGAAAATGAGAGAAAAAAGTTGCGCAGGAGCGAGAGATCTTGTGGATAATTAATAATTCAAGAAGCATTCTTTACCGCAGAGCCGGTGGTCAGACAGAGAAACTCCCGTGGAAGCGAGACGGAATGAGAAAGAATTAGTGATGATTGTGGGCAACGAAGAGTGCGAGCAAGCTAGCAAGATCAGAGAGAGACATAGCGCGCGCGCGCGCGCGTACAAGGGAGAGAGGAGATTGTAGAAGAAAAAAAAAGCGACAGCTCTAAATAAAATATTCAACATCGTGAAACAATTCATTAGTTTTATCCACCGTGAACGTTAGGTGCCCGCGGGGGCGGCCAGGGCCAGCGGAGGCGGCTGTGATGGAAGGTGTTTACACGTGGGAAATAGGCCGGGTGTGGGTATTAAGTGTGCGAGTGCGCGTGCGCCAACAACGATACAACACACGATGTTCTCTTCCTACAATACAGCAATCGTGGTCTTGCCTCGCGGATCTAATGTACAGGGTTGGACTAATGACAGATTCAGTGTGCACTAGTAGCGGAGGCAATGTGCAAAACCACAATGTGGTAATAAGCAAAATTTGTAAGAATATCGGGCATCAGAAAACCGGGGCGAAGGAACATCAATGTCGTTAGTTCCTAGGAGTTTCTGGACTTGCTTCTGCGAATCAAATATACAGGGTTGGACTAATGGACAGATTCAGTGCACTAGTAACTGGGGTAATGCAAAGCCACAATGTGGTTATAAGAATATCGGGCATTAGAAAACCGTCCCGAAGGAACATCAATGTCGTTAGCTCCTAGGAGTTTGTTTTCGAGCGAAGATTTTCCGCAAAGCCGGCCCATTGTCTAGGACCCGTGGTCAACACTTTAGTTTGTGACCAGCGGGAGTTTGTAGAGGGTATTTGTGCCGGGGTTAGATAGAAAGGACTGCAGCGGTCATTCTGGTTGAACCACATCAGGTAGCTAGGAACCAAAACGCGTCGATGAGATCGACACAGATATTCCAAATGCGACAACACACGAGTTTTTCTCAAAGCTTAGAGCATTCATGTTCGATGGGTCTTTACAGATTGAAAAAAAGTTCCCCTAGAAGTTTAGGGTCCAACGGAACAAGTAAAAAAATACCTGGCGCCTTCAAAACTTCGAAAGGATCTCCCGTAATGATTTATGCGACATTTTTGGAAAGAACACACATTTTATTATGTTGCTCGCCCTGTTTAACGGAAAATAAAAACGATCCAGTATATTAGCTTCCACGTTTCACAATCGAGAAGAGTATTTAATTCTAGAAATAATTACATTTTGAAGAGCGGCTTTCCGTACAAAATAGTCATTAAAATTAATCTCTTCTCGTTTTCGAGAGAATGAGAATAAAAGAGAGAAGAAAAAGGAGAGAGAGAGATAGAGAAGGCGGTTGTGTGACGTCTATCTTTATTAAGAACTATAAAACATAAATGATGTTCACCGCGGCTGTATTCATGTGCGATCGTAAAGGTTACTATAGTGACTGATATATACACACTGCCAACCTGACGACGACACCGGGGGTATAAATAAATATCCCCAAGTGTAATGTTATCGACATAATTTACAATGCGGCTGTAATTTACTGAACTGTAACGTCAGAAGACGAGTGAATCTACTGGTACAATGCTGAATGCTAGTGCGAAAAGATTCCAATTAATCCTGTAATTATATCAGCGCAAAACTTGACAACTTTCGTTCCCCGATATATAATTGCATACAGTCTGGTGATTTTTTCCAAACTATTAAAACAAAGAAACACTAGTGTCTCGATAGAAATCTGATAAATAATAATGAGTCAATACAGAATAAGCAAGTAGTTATGTCATGTCTGAAATACAATTCACAAATGTCAAATTAATATATGGCCAGCTATAAATTAAACACATGCCATAATTCTGCCTTGGATGTTATTCAATTTTGTTCCAATATCAAACCGATATAAGAGTATATGTTTTATATGTTAATACAACGTAGGAGAATTTTAATTCGCAAGCTATACACCGAACTCACGTACTTTGAATTAATAGATTTGCGAAAATTTGCACATACAGCATTAGCAAGTTTTCACATACAGTGTTTAATTAGGAAAACCTATAATTTAACGGTCTTCGGTATTATTGAATCGAAGTTTTACTGTCATATAATACGATTTATATTACCTTGTAATGGTGACTAGGGGCTGTCTTCCAACACATTGGTCAGAATACTCTGTACAACGGCCCAAGCAACTAGTGCCAGTACAACAAACAAGATTAAATAAAAAACTCCACTATGGATCATGGCGGCGCCCGACCTGTTGTGATCGTGTCGCTATGAAAAAACATAATGACGACGTACAAACACACGCACGCACACACAATGGTCGGCAATTGAAGTAATTAAATAAGGTGAAAAGGTCACAGATGAAAAGGCGTATGGAAAAAATAAACCCATTTTTTAACGTCATCGTTAGCTGCGGAATAGACGTAGATTCGCCTATATAAATATGTATTAACAATGATTTTAGCGATTTGCTAATGATTCCAGTTCTGCGGGTATTTTCAAGACAATGTTTTAGTATATTTTTCGTGAATTTCGAAATTGAATGTAATACTTTTAACATGTATTTTACCTGCAGAAACACAGATGATCGTGTTACAATTTAATTGCCCATCAGATTAAATGTAGTTCAGGCTATCGCTCATAGATGGAGACGCTAATAGCGAATTTTTAAAACGATTTAAAAAAAATATATACTGTATATTTAACGTATTCAGCGGATATTTGCGTAGCTTTAAGATGAAACTATTTATTTCTTATATGTGTTTTACATTTGTCAAACTTGAAATCATTTAAATTTGATCATGCTGGCCATGAAAACTGTTCTTCACGAATGAAATCAAGGACAATAAGTATGAAGCATTTCGCATTAGCGCATGGTCACACACGGAAACATGAAGTTGACGATTGTCTGATGAAAATTTCACAGATTAGAAGTCATGTCACACAAGAGACAAGACACACGGAATTAATCAACATTATATTCAAATTAACGTTACACGCTTAGCGAATAATTCGTTATGGACAATAACAACAAAAAAAAAAAACAAATAGAAAAGCAACAACAACGAAAGCGGAAGCAACCTTTGTTTTAAAGAGCGACTGATTTTAATCTTCGCCGGCTAATTCGTCGAGATGCGGACAAAAGAATATAATTCAAAGTACATAATTACGTCTCTCTCTCTCTTTCTCTCTCTGTGTGTGTGTTCAAACACGTACAATTACAAGTAAACGTGTTGTTGAAATTATTGTAAGACTATTAACATAAAATAAGTTTCCGGAAATGTAAGAAAATTAGCAGATTATTATAACCTCTTTTGCTGAGATCCAAATATAATAACGAATTCACAACTCGATACTATCGAGACTACTAAAGATGTTACTAAATGAAAAACTGTGTATTTTGATAGTATTACCAGAAAACTGATTAGCAGTTATATTAGCTAATATGTAATATATTAGTCAAACTCGGTTCAAAAATATTATTTTCCACGAAAACAAGTTGTTAAGGATACCGACAACGGTGCTCTACTTGAGCACTCCCGATTGTAAAGGGTTAGAATACCTACTTTGTACTTCAAGGGTCAAGTAGAAGATTAAATGGATAAAGCTACGTTTACACCGATCAGATACCGCGTATTAGAATTGAGTTGCGCACAGAAAAAATAACTATAGTTTTTAATATGATAATATGTACTATTTGCTTGTATTTTTTGGACAATGAGCTAGTAATAAAGATTATTATTGTTATTAATACTGCATAGTATTGTATCTGATAATATGGTCATTAACAAATTGCTATCTTTCAAAGCATGTACACATTATTTCACTGGTGTATATTTGAACGTAAATATGAAATACACTTGAAGATAAGAGTGGGTACTCATATGATAATATGCCAATACACACACACACACACACAAAGTGGATATTCATGACAGCGTATCATAAAATTATGTCAAAATATACGTAAAAAAACTTGAAAACTCAAGTTTTCAACAAATGTGCAACCAAATTACTTAGATTTTTTATAAACAATTCACATTAAAGGACAATTTTATAAAATCTACGATTGCACAAGACACGATTTAATTCCAGAATCATCTGATTTTTCACCCGGTGTATTTGTAAAAAAAATATTATAGTTTAGGAAAAATAAGATGTTTCTCTCTCTTGGTGGATAATATCATGTTTATGCTGCTTCAATGGTTAGGCAACACCGTAAATGTACAGAGTGTAACACAAAGTATCGTGTCAATTCCTCCTCGCCGCTCCACGCCCTTCCCCTAAATCTATGTAGTTCTATCAGTCCACTTAAGCTGTGCCCCGCGCAGTATACCTTTGTCGCATCGGTTTATTGATCGTTTTTTTTTTATCCGCCTCTATAACCAGCCGCTATCGACAAGTGATTGATGTCCGCGGATGTACCCCGCGCACCTCTCAATCCGCACTCCAACGCCAAGTAGCCCATTCTGCTATAATTGTAACCACAATGAAAGATTCTAAAAACCAACAGTGAAATTTCAACATTCGTTTGCCGCTGAATGGAGTCGCATCTCTCGTTGAATGTGTGTGTATGTGCACCTTATTCTTTCGCTGAACTTCATCGTACTTTTTATCCGTCAATATTTAGCTCCACAATACGGATACACGTCGTAGATCATCCGTTGACACGGATGGTCTAGAATTCTGCAGGCTGACACGGCTGGTGGGGCACAAGCTTTAGAAATCTCACCGTGAGCAGCTGTTTCTCATGAAAAAGGTTTGGGTCCAGGGGAACGATGCTTATCTTTGCCTCGATGCAGAGAAAATTGGCGGAAAAGTGTGAAAATTACCGACCAAATTCGTTGAAATTGTAAATAAATACGAAAAACTACCGAACAGCAATGAATACTTATAGACAATGAAAGATGAAGAGAAGATAGATGGTTAACAAATGAATTGAGATTGTTTAGAGGCCGTCTACGAATAAGAGGTCATTATGGACTCCAATACACAGATCATTAACACAGGTATAACAGTGCTGGATTTCTCAGAAGTGGGACATGGCACCCTGGAGATCGCCTGGGTTTTAGGACTAATGGCATTCAGACTGTCGATGATCTAGTGAGACGCACAATGCACAACGTGTAGGCACATGACTCTGAATTCTCCACGCACTACTTGAAGTCAATGCGTGTTTGCCTTATGAAATATATCAGATTATCGAAATTTGAGAGATCTGTTTACTAATTTCGTAGCTCTTTTAGCAGTTTCTTCATCTAAAGACCCTTAAATGCTCCAACTACTGATGTCCTAAGTGCGATTTACATCCTGTCACCTTCAAATCATTGTTCAAAGCATTTAAATTTAACCATGCTGGACAACGCTTCAAACTCTTCATCAATGCTCGTCACGAATCAAAACAAGTATTTGACTTTTAATGAAAATTTGGTAAATATAAAACGCGATTAATGCTCAGACAAGGTTTATTTCTGAAACCAATGATTCTAGAATTAAACCG
This sequence comes from Carabus problematicus, assembly GCA_963422195.1. NCBI lineage: Eukaryota > Metazoa > Arthropoda > Insecta > Coleoptera > Carabidae > Carabus > Carabus problematicus. The sequence goes on from OY728590.1 coordinate 9,985,014, forward strand.
CATTGCAAGGACGGAACCAAACAATTTATTTGTTCTTAATTATATGAGAATCTACTGTGATTAGAAACGAATCGCTCTGTAGAATCAGAATAAAAATCTAGAATGGCTCGGTTCTCGAATTAGTGACGCGCACACTACTATAACGCTGCAATGCGCATGCGCCACGTGGTGTTCATTTGTTTTTTGTTATTTTTTCTTCTTTAAATTTCTGTGCACGAAACATTAGTCATTTTTATTCTCAACCGCCCAAAAAATAGCCAGAACTCTCATCAGCAACGAGCGGTACAACGCAACATGTACATTTCAAGACATTAATTTATAAAATTCCTTGTTTCTTTAGCGGACATTTTTTAGAAAAGTTTATAAACTATGAAGAATTTCAGAGATTCCCAACGAAAAAAACTAAAAACATTAACCGCTTCACAGAGATACTGATCAAGGCTACTGGGGTCCACGGTTTCTTTTTTTCGGAAACATTCAATTTCCAAAACAAGTGTTGAATTGCACGTGTTTTTTTTTTGTTTTTGCTTGCTCCGTGCCTAGCAACACAAAATAAACAAATTGTTTTTTATAATTGCAAAACACGCAAAATACTCGATTATTTAATATTTTATTTTGTCGATTGTAATTTTTTTTTTGTTATTTCATTACATTTTAATTTAAATTCGTATATTATTATCGTGTGTTAATATGTATATAGGGGGTGAAAAATAGAAGAGAAAAAAATGATGTGTTTGTTTTACAGAGAGAGAGCAAATAGATTCAACAAATATAAATGAAAAATATTTTTTTTTATGTTGGGTTTGCAATTAAAATACATATATGTATTTCAAATAGATTTCAAATCATGTTGTTTGTTATTTTTCCACGATGATATTAAATATTAAAATGTTTTGTTTTTTTACAATTTGAAAAATATTAAAATACAATTTTTGGTTTGTTCCAATTTGAATATTCTTATTCAGCTTCAGATTCCACGCATGGACCAATAATGAATCTACAGTCTGATCTAATAGTATGACGTAAGCAACGCTTGTTATATTTGCGCTTCGATATTGTTCGATTATGATTGGACAGATTAAAAAAGTATATATATATATATATATATATATATATATATATATATATATATATATATATATATATATATATATATATATCTTGAATGAAGTTATACGGATTCTGTTGCTCTGTGAGTCGGTGTATGTAAGCCGTAAGTGGTTATTAGTGCGTGGGTGTGTCTATGGCGGCACCCTCTGGTATCTGAACACTCTCCCCGCACCACCCGCGCTCCTCCCCGCAGCGGCGTGGTCATCTAGAAGTTCATCATCTCCCGCTGTCGGTTGAATCTTTGTAGTCCAACCGTACGTTGCTAAAACATTGTACAGTCAGCGCTCACGTACGTTCGTTAATACGTACTCGCTGTCCTTACTACGTACCCATTATCCGTACTAACGTACATCATACAACCTTTTCGGAAATACACTGTCCGCTTAACGTACCGAAATTTGCGCACGGCTGAAGTACGTTAAGTGAACGCTGACAGTAGCGATAAACAATATCTTTATAGCAATATTTTCAGATGTACGAATCACATAGATAATAGCCGAAGAGCCGCTATTGTTTGTTACGGAATATAGTGATTAAAATGTGGGATTTTTTCACTGATCAATTAAATGATTATATTTCGCATATGGAAATTAATAATTTTCTCGAAATGTTTACGAAGAAAAGTGCGAAGTTTTTTTTTTAATTATGCAAACTGTAGAATAGATTTTACAATCAAAACTCACATTCGGTGATATTTTAAAACATGTCAAAGGGTCACCTACACCCCCGTACCCTGTAGTCAGGGTACAGCACTCAAGAACATAATAAGGGTGGCCGAAACGGTACTACGTTGTCAACGTAGGGGGGGGCTGAAGCGGCCAATCAACCACTAGTAAAACTAGGCCCATGGGCGTCCGTCACAGGGTGAAAATAAGAGCAACGAAAATATCGCCACAAAAACAAGCAAAAAAATGTCAAAGAAAGTATGTACACTCTGCTTATAGTGTACTTGGAGGGATTTGGTACACTATAAGCGAGAGTACATTATAACGAAAGTATTTAGTAGGGTCTCGGAGATTCGTTCATTATAGGCGAGTTTCCACTATATGAGTTCACTATACGTGTATCCTACTGTATACTATTTAAGAATAAAAAGTCAAAATTTACATTTGCTAAAGAAGAGCTATAATTGATTAATCATTACGCAGGATAATAAACACCCCATTCCATAGGCGTACAGCACACCACGACTGAGGGGGACATAGAGTACGAGGTGCATACAGTGGCGTGCACAATGTTTACCGATGGGGCTAGGTATTTAAGGGGGAGAAAACGACACAAAGCGCACAGGAAGTGAACGATACAAGCCAGTGGCGTACGTGAATATAGAAAATAGCGGGTATTGTTAGCGACGTGGGGATGAGAGTATAGGGGTGCGAGTGTGTGATTGGCATGACGCCTAATTCATAGAGCAACACAATGAGCTGAATGCCGTATACATGCAAGAGAGAAGGCGAGAGAGCGGGAGAAAGTAGAAGAGAGGAGAGCGAAGGTGAGAGAGGAAAAAAGGAAAGAGAGAGCAGGCGAGAGAGCTGCTACTGTTGTTACTATAGAGCAGTTAGGGTGTTCAAGTGATGATGTAATATGGGAGAAACGAGCCCGCCATGAACGGCATACCACAAGGGCAGCCACCACAACCAGACACGGACTGAATTAAATTCATTTCTGCCCCCCCCCCCCCCCCCTGAATTTATTTTACTTTTTATTACCCGCACTACCCGAGCACCGGTGATTCCTCTACGAAATTACATTAAATCGCAGGTGTTACGACAGTTGAGTCGAAAAAAAAAAAAAAAAAAAATTTCGTTTTCTCAAGATATGCACGGGAATTCGAATTTTTAAGAATCGATTTTGAATTGTGTATACACAAGCATATCACTGTTGCACGAACTCTGGCACTTCGATTATGAACACCGTAAATGTATAAACATTGTCACTTTTCTCTAAAGAATACATTTTCGAGCAAAAAGTGTAAATTAAAAATGTTTACTAACTGTATAAATATGACGGTATATTTATATGATATGATGCTGATTACAATAAATTCGCATTTAAATATTATTTTTTTTTTGCTACAATATTTCCACAACGATTGTAAAATAATAAGCACAGGGGGTAGTGAAGGGCTAGTGGCTGAATGCGGGTCTGTTTCGGTTGCGGCAGGGGATGTTATGGTTCCGGGCAATGAAGTAATAGACTACAGAATTTAGGGTTAGACGGAACATACTCGTAATGTGTTGGATTAAAATGTTTTATAATCTTGCCAACACATCCTAACCAAACTCACTCACCCCGCCGCCGCCCTTGGCAAAGCGCCTTGCGTGACGGACGCCCTTGAGCGCGTAAAGTTTTGTTGAGAACGAAAAGAAAACATGACGATGCTTTAATGGAAAAAGTCACCTTGTGGGGAAAATGGAGACGAAATGAAATGTTGAACGAATTTATAAAGAAATTTAATTTCTCGACACGAGAAGGACAAGAAAATGAGTGAAGAAAAAATCATTTATAAAGCGGCAATTGATAATCAGTTAATGGGACTGTACTCTGATGCCATCATTTTGCACATCGATTCTAAAATACTTCGTTCTCAATTTGAAAATTCCTTCCAAAAGATTCAATGCACGATGGATATTGCATGATTTTAAATATAAATAACTGTATCTCTAGCTGTAAACTTTTGATTTGAAAACAGAAAGCACAAGGAAAATGGACAAATATTTTGCTAGCAAATAATCTTACATAAATGCTATGAACATCATTGCGTATATAATGATATAGTTTAGCTACTGTGTGAGTGTGGGGATTCATATTTGAAGATGGGGAAAATAATGAGGACTTAACTTTACAACAGGATTCAGGGGGAACTTTAACGGGGACGTGGCTATTGTAAGAGTGGACCCTCATCAAAACGGTGAACAGCAGATGTCACCATTGAACATAAAATGAAACACACCCAGAGAGATATGTGGAGAGAGAAAGATTCTCGCATTCAGCCGTACAAATGAGGGTCTTGTCTAATATATCATGCTCCAGGGTCTCGCCCAGAAAAATATCCCTTTTTCCATATTTTACATTCGTTTGTTAAACTTGCTAATTTATATACTAGCCTTGGGAATTGACTTATGCACTTTTAAAACTATAACTCAATGTTCATATACCATTTTTAAGCCTAAATTACGTGTCGAACATTGTATTACACACTTCGTGAATGAACTCGCACATAAGCACCCCCAATAAACTAATAATTCCGAAGCAAGCAGTCAGGAAAAGGATCCTGGAACAGGGTATACACGAGCTTGGTTTTTCACAACAGTTTTCTATTTGAGCAATTACTTATATTTCTAATAGATCTAACACATCGTACTCGTTATTAACTGGAATGACAACAGTTTTTGTTCTTTTGTTTTGTTTTTTCGTTATGTTTGTTCCACTTTTTGCCTATTGTTCTCATCGTATTTGATCGGCGCCAACTATACTGGGAGCAGCCTTGAATATTAATGATGTGGCGCGCGCCTAATTTGAACACAATTAATCATACCGTTTATCTGATCTCATAATCGATGTTTAATGTCTCCTGTTTCAAATGTGAAATTATTATCGCCATTACGGCTGTTTCACTCGCCGTATGTACACATATTTGTGTTTTTCTAAATCAATTTGTATTATTGCTTCGATTGAAACAAGAGAGAAACTAAAATGTTTTTGAATCAAACAAAAAATGTCTGTTGTCATGGTACGCGTTGCATGGATACATTCCGAGGCTTCTAAATATTGCAATTTCGCTCCGATTTATTATAAGTCTTTATTTATGCAATTATGTGTTTCTAATCCCGATCGTGGAAAAAATAGTATATACACCTCGGGAGAGACCAACCGTTTTTCCCTCGATGTATTACACCTCAGGGAAAAATGCGAGAAAAATGCATGGATGTTGAATGCCATGGGGGTCACATATGACCGACACTAAGTTTGCCCATGGCGCCGTGGGGGTCATATGTGACCCCCAACGAGAAAGTACGATGTTTAATATTAACCACATTTCATATCATGCCCTTGGATGAGCGAGGGGTGACTGGCGGAGCGGCGGGGATGACCGAAAACTAATGAATTTCCGGTTTTAACAGAGATTGAAATTAAATTACATTTTAGACAAATTTTCCGTACGTAAATAAATCTCTCTCTTTCTCTCTCTCTCTATTTATCTAACTGCCTGTCAGTGGAGGATATTCGTAATATTTGAGCAGATTTGAAGAGTATTTCTTGATACTCCAAATTTTAACATACATACATTTTTACATTAGAATAATCTTCGAAAACATAAACAAAACGTATGAATTTGTTTATTTATTTAACTTGCAACTGTTTCAGACAAAAGACGAGCGTGTAAAAACGTAACAGTGGGGCATTTTGTTTTATTATTCACTTAGTTTGACAGCTAGTTACGCTTAAAAGTTTGTTAACTTATAATCAGTGTTTGTAAGTTGCCCTCTTGTAAGATTTATTTTTGATATACGTATTTCTTAAGTTGCATTCTGGATTTCATGACGATTTCCATTCGGTTTGTCTGTGCGTTAGACTGGACCTTGTATATGTGTGCTTGGTGGACTAAGCCTGGTCTGTGTGGACCTCATATTAATTCCGGTAGGCAAATTATAATCATAACGAGCTAAGTACATAGGTATTTAGATGCAGGAAAAGTACGATGTTGATAATTATGTGTCAAGTTCTCATTGGTAGAGCATAAACACACAAATTATATATATATATATATATATATATATATATATATATATATATATATATATATATATATATATACAGTGCGAATAATGTAAGGCTATACATTGGCAACTTTATTTTAGCGTTAATCAATTTGCCCATGCTAGTATCAACTCGTTGAATAATTTAAAATTAGACATAGGGCATTTACTTAATGTTACCATGGTGATTACATACAAAAACTCAAATTTATTATGGTTGAATAATGTAAAATTAGACACTAGTCCACAGACTACTATATTTATTTAAATCATTTACAGAATTTATTCCAATATTTTATTAAATCTATTACATGTTATTGAATTAAAAGTACACTTCAAGTACTGAAATTGTAATTGGTATCAGTACATTTCCAAAATCACTTGGGGATGATAACTAAATTTGTCATCGTTTGATGACATGTGATGGGCCCTGCCCGGGAATTCAAAGCTGAAATAATCAGAAATTTCTCGCAAAGACGCCCCTTCTAAATACCAGGAATACATCTTAAACTTTTCTTCTGTGATGTACATTTTTTGCACTAATTATTACGCAAACTCGTGAGATATCAGTAACACAATATTGAAAATAGTGACATTTACCAAAACAAACGTCATTGTAATTTCAGTTGTTACTGACATGGGCAAATTGATTAAAGCTAAAATAAAGTCGCCAATGTATAGTCTTACGTTATTCGCACTGTATATATATATATATATATATATATATATATATATATATATATATATATATATATATATATATATATATATATACATACGATGTTTTTCTTTGTTTAGTCTTATTAAATAGTTGCATTACAGTGTAAACATCCAGCCTAATGACAGAAGCTGTTAACTACATATTCTTGACCAATTAACTTAAATGTACACACACACACACACGTACGCACATGAGTGTAATTGAAAACATTTCAGGTGTACCAACAGCCTAAACTAAACTATGTACTACACATATTAAAATACAAATGACCACTCGGTGTACAGGTTTGCCACCTTGATAAAAGTGTCATTAGCGCAATTTCAGACAAATTATGTACTTACAATTCGTGTGAGCTTTTTTTTTGTGTGTCGTGTTTGGTTCATTTCCTTTTCTATGCCCATTATAACGGGATCTATTGGACGAGGAAATGAGGTTTTTTTCTTACGTTCTGCCGTGTTAATAACGGAAGCAAAACATATATTTTTGGTTGTTTAATCCGTGAGTAAATAAGACATTGCGCTACTTATAAATCAAGCGTTGTATTACACATTTCATATTTTAATAAAATTCTTGAATCATAAAAAAAATGTTTCATTCAACATTTTTATTCAAGGTAATGCAAATATGAAATTACGCACAATTTCTAAGCTAAAAACATTGTTGTTATAGAGAAAAGACTTCACCTTTTAAAGTGCCCCCCCAAAAAACAAAACAAAAACAACGTTTAATCATGCATAATCACTTTGCATTATTCGTAACAATTGCACATAAACAATTGCTAGTGCAATTCTGTTCCCGTGCGTTACGCACTGAATAAAACATAATATGTGTGTCGTTTATAAGATCGTCTTCTGTTTGATTATATTATCACAGCCCAGCTGATGCACCAGCATATTTCTTACACCGGGTTCAGGCGGGAAAACACAGTAAGGAACTAATTGTTTCATTGGAGAAACGCTCGTCGCTTGTTTCGCTCACCATGTAGCGAATAACCATTGACCTCGCAGTGCTATGGATGGCACATAACACCGCCGCAACTATGAAATGCCATTGGCGAAGCCCATAGACTGTGTATGGACAGTGAAAACGCCGGGTATAAATGGCCGAGTCAAACAGTCAGACGCTTACAAAGACATGACGGACGGCGGGAGGCAACGGCAGAGGAAACGATGGATAGATTGAGTGAGGTGGGGTGAAGGACGGGGTTCCGAGGCCAAGCGGGTGGGCTCCACACACACACACACCAACACACAGCAGTGAGGAATAGATAGTTTACAATGTTGAATTTTGGGTAGCCGTTCGTCCGAGAGAGCATTTCAAAGTTGACTTACCGCTGCCGAAGGATGTCGAGCCGGAGTAGGGTACATCCTTACGTTGCTCGCACACTGTCAGGGGGGCGCGGGGGGGGGGACAGGGGGTTACCTCAAGTTCTACCGCTGCAACATACCACCCCGCACACTACGAGACCACTTCGTTCAGAAAATAACACTGCACTAAACACAAAACAATCGAGCAGCGGCGACACACGGTGTATGCTTCTTAAATAAAACACAATCACACCTCGAATTATAAACAATCCTGTTGTGGTGCCGTGAAAACAAAATACTAACGTAACCAACCAACCGATTCTTACATAGTGTATAAACAAAACTACTCTATCTCAGCATTAAAGACCGTGTGTGTCTCTCTTTGGCGAATATAAACAACAGGCCGTGTAACAAAAACGAAACGAAAACAAAACACTACACTACCAATCAGCGCTTTGCTCCTCGGATGATTAAAACAAATGATCAACTAGTTGTTTCACACACACACACACACGTACACGCACACTGGATGGGAGCGCGCGCGTTGACCACAACAGGACAAGCGCATACGTTTACGAGGCCGAGATGATGTCTGATGCGTATAGTACGTTGTATTACGGAGCTAGCACACTGTACCACTGTATCACAAATTACACACCAAACACTGCACAACTATGTTTAACAAGTCGTCGTTCTAGAGTTTCATGTGGCGAATAGCACGAAGCACCGACTGGCCGATGTCTGTTGCTGCTTTGTCATCATTTAACACTGCACGAATGCCGCGATCTGTGTTCTGTAGCATCCTGATTTGAAAATTCCACGAAAAAAAATCGACTGCTGCCGTGTTCACACTAGCAAACGCGCAAAATCCATTGTCCGCACAAGTATAATGAGAGTATCGTTCTGGGTGTACACGACACGACGACGGCGATGATGATGATGATGACGACGTACGGAACGTACACATACACACACAACCACGTTTCGGTCTCATCTGATGTTCGATGGGCTGCCGTTGCGGGTCGGTGGGTGACCGGGGCCCACGTGGTTATTTGCCGGCTACGTCACACGCCACTACACCAATCCCGCGCCAGCATTCCGCTAAACTCCGCCCCCGGTCGGCGCTGACAGTCGCATGTTAAGTCCACGTTGCGCGCCGCGGGTAAAGACCCGTTTACAATAAGAAACTTATTAAGTACGTAATTAAATTTCCACAAAAAACTAGAACAACGATCTAACCTTCGAGGTTAATTATCGATTCCAAGATGGCGACCACGGCGAACAGCTGATCCGTCTTATTTGTACTTCCGTTGCCGTGGAATGTGTTCGGAGAAGGTAAATGATTTTTTTAAAGAACTAATCATACGGAATGAAATGGTTTCATAATTTGTGTAGTCAAGAAAATCTACTGATTTCCCGCTAGATTCATTTGTTTTCGGTTCTATAGAACCATCAATTTGACATAATTGTTTAACTTTTCCAACATTTAACCGCGTCCGAGAAAAAGAAAATATTTCTGTAGCCAGTAAAATTATTAACAGTCGTATTCTCGGAAGTGGCACATTGTATCGTGTAAGTGGTACTTACTTGTAATGGCTATTTGAAAAACATCGGTGCTGCCATCTTTCATTCGTTGCGGGTAAACTATTCTGGTCTCAATCGATTGAACAACAAGCCGGTTTAACTCATTAGTTCAATTGCGTATTTGTTCGGCGATATCACAGACTAACTACTTACCGATATCAGGGAAATTATTCTGCATATTGACAGTATCGCTTTTTTATTAATGGCAGTGATTAGCCTTTTTTGTCGAAGGGAATAGTCATTCGAAAAATGATCGGGCCGCTAAGTCCTTTCGTGTATTGGGCACAGACTGAAGAAAATATAACCTTAAAAGTTGAGCTTAAAGACGTCAAGGTACGTGCTATTCTCTCTGTATTAATATTGTTGATGTTTTCATCTGGTTTATTGGTTTAGAATCCAGAGATAAGTCTCGATAAAGAGAAGCTGGGGTTCTCTGCTCATGGACAAGGTGCCAAAGGCCCGCATAAATATGAATTCTCTTTGACCTTTCATCTACCAATCGATATAGAGGTACATATTTATACTGTGCTCTGTGTGTTTTGTGTTATTTTATACTATTTTCTTCCAGGCAAGCTCGTACAAAGTTCTAGACAGTAAAGTTGATTTCACACTTCGCAAGGAAACGAAAGCATGGTGGCCGAAACTGATTTGCCATCCGCAGAAACCCGCCTGGTTGAAAATAGATTTCGACCGATGGCAATCAGAGGACGATATGGAAGAGGCGGTGCGCGATGTAACACTGGATTATCCAAATATGTACAACAAAGTTATGGAAGAGGAATACGGTTACCGGAAAGGTAATCATTGTTTACTACACCGATGTATATGTGCCGCTTCATACAAACTGCCCATGCACTGTGTGTTGTTCCAGAAGATTTTAAGAAAGTCTACCTGATCATGTACAACTTCTGCATGTTCGTCGGTTACCTGTATATCCTGCTAGTGATGGTGGTGCGCTACGTCCGGGATGGGCCGCAGTCCATGCCGTCTACGTACGACGCCGTCGGCAGTGCATTCCGGTTCATCCAGCTGATCTCCTGGCTGGAAGTGATGCATCCGCTGTTTGGCTACACGCGAGGCGGTGTACTGACAGCGCTGCTGCAAGTTCTGGGTCGCACATTCCTGATATTCTGCATGATCGAGGCGGAGCCCCGAATGCAGACGAAACCAGTCGTGTTTTATTTGTTCCTGTTGTACACAACGATTGAGCTCGTACGGTAAGGATCGTTTAAAACCATCGACTAATCTAGAAGCTGTAAAAAACAAATCATTCAGTGGACATTGTATATTCGCATGGTTTTATTTTGCAGATATCCATATTACATATCACAGCTGTTCAAGAAGAACGTCGGTTTGCTAACATGGCTGCGATACACTATATGGATCCCGCTGTACCCGCTCGGGTTTCTCTGTGAAGGTATAATCATGTTACGGAACATACCGTACTTTGAAGAAACCCAACAGTTCACAGTGTCCCTGCCGAACGCGTGGAATTATTCGTTCCATTTTCCCACATTCCTCAGGCTGCTGTTGCTGTTCCTGTTCCTGCCCACAATGTACACGCTCATGTCACATATGTACAAGACCCGAGTGAAGAAATTGGGCCCCAAAAGCTGGAAGAAACGAATAGAATAATCTACACAAAACACACACGCGCGAATAATATTGAAGTTTAGTATTATGCACTCGATGTTACTTTTGAACTATGCAAAACAGATTTTATTATTGATTTTGTTGAATAAAACTTGCTATAAACTATGATCTGTATCTGTTTAGCACTTAACTGTCAGAATATTACAAGTAGCGACATCTAGCGGTGGAAATACGAACTAGTCTACTTCATTCCACTGCGCTATATTGAACGGAGTAGTGCAGGGTTATTATGAATGAGTTGTGATTGACATTTTATACTTGGGTGCGAATAAGATTGAAAAACTATGGCAGCAGCAGCCAGACCACAAGATTTACCACCTCCTGGTGGATATCAGAAGATAAACTATGCCAGGGTTCCACCCAAGAGTTATTTCAGCGGTAAGTTTACATATTTATATCAAATATGTGACATTTAACCTAAAAACAAATTACGTAATTTTTGATCAGTTTCTTTTGCTTATTTCTTTATAAATTGTTCGAATATTGTGCACATGTATTGTTATGTAAAGAATTTAGTTATATTATTTGTTGAAATATGTGTATATGAATCTGGTTAAAATAAAGTAAATACAAAACTAAAATTATTCCGAATGTCCAAATGCTTATGTATACTGCTTGCAATGATAGATTCTTCAATGTTTAAAGTAATTAAAGAACTGAAACATTTAGTTGAAATACCAACGAACCTTTGCACTTATCTCTTTGGTGAAGCTTATTCTAACATATCTAGCTGTTACACATGTAAATACATTGGTGACATTACATTATCACGAACTTCTGTTAATTTACACGCCTACTGCGATGTATTTATTCTGAATTAACTCCATTTCTAGGTGCTGGTATGATCGCTGGTTATTTAGGCATAACGGCCGGTGCTTTTTATTTGTTCTACTTGAACTGTAAACAAAATCACATCAACGACATTGAACAACGGTCGGCGAGTCTCGCCATCTATCCGCTGCTATTGGCCGAACGTGACAGAGAGTTTCTGAAACAAGTGCGACGCAACCGCGACGAAGAAGCCAAACTCATGGCCAACGTTGACGGCTGGAAGGTGGGCACCTGGTACGGTGAACCCGTGTACAATACCCTGGGCGAGGACACATTCGTGTCACCGAAAATCTTCGAATATTACGCGCACGCCAGCTACTCTGATTACAAGACGCGAGGATTCTTCAGTTTCTGGTCGTAGGGAAACAAATGAAAGCGGCCATTTCTAGAATATTCTGTATAGTAGCTGTTGTAATTATTTGAATTAAATAAATATTTATAAAATACATCGCACAGTGTTTTGTACTTTCTTCTACACAATTCATATCAAAATTTATGTTTACAAGTGAATCACGATTGTTTTGTAACTGTGTTGTTATGGGAACCAATCAATAAGGGCATTTTAAGTCAAGTAAAACGGAAGGATAATTTTATTACGTCTAAATTTTAATATCTAGAAGTGAAAATGTCACACGCAGAAATGCCGGACCATTGTTGGAAACCAAAATACAAAAACGATGGCAGAAAATGGTTAATAAGTGCTGAAACTGATCTAAAGACGAACGCATCCGCAATGAAAGAACAGTTTCGTCATCCGTCAATTTATAAAACCGATCGTCAGGGTACAGGTGAGAATTTCACAATGAGAATGTATTATAACACACAGGTATTTACTCATTTTTCCGTTACAGCTAAACGTAGAGAACTAATTCGAAATCAAATGATTGCCGAAGTGACAGAAGAAATTGCCCGTGAAAAAGCAATGCAGAATAATGTCGTTGACTATTGCACTACTTACGATGAGAAATTTCGTATCCCAGGCTTCAGAGTTAACGATAAAATACCGGAGCACAGTGAGGTTTGTATAATGTGACAGCCATGAACACAACAACAAGAACTGATTGATAAAACCGATTCACACAAATGATACGTATTAATTTTAGTATTCAACGAATTGTAGAGCTGTGGTGAATGCAGTACAGTATAAATAATGTAATCTTGTAGTTTTTTTAGTGCATTTTTGTTGCTTTTCTTCCACTAATATCAGATGTTTACACTCTGTAACGGTTACTCGCGCCAAAACTGTCATTGACTAGGCTGCGTTCTGTTACTGACGCTGGCCGCGGCCAAAGCGTGGCGCGAAATATGAATGTTTGAAAATGTTACAGTTACATTTAAAATATCCATTATACACATCGAATCCGGTGTCTGTGTGGAGTGAAAAGTTGAAGACTGCCCCCCGTGAAGTAACGCCACTGGAAGGAACAACAAAAATCACAGATCCCCGGAATCCTTTCAAACGAAACGGAAATTTTTCCACACCGGTCAATCAAAGATTGCACGATGAGCCGGAAATTTGAGAGAGTTTGAGTAAAAAAATGAAAAAACCGTAAAATAAATGTATTGTATTTTTATTTGTACCCCTTACACTGAAATAATATTTATGTACTATGTATATTTATATATGTATATAGATACAATTTGGTATATACAACGTTATTTTTTTTAATATATATATATTTGCGGGTTTTTATACAATATTCATTATAGAAGTGTTTATAATTTTTAACAGTGTATCTCTATGGCAACCGGGATATAATCGTCTGATGTTACAAACAGCAGAGGACAAGAAACAATAGACAATCACATCTCCGTTACCATTTATTTATTTATAATAATTCGAAAAAGGAAATTCGAACAGACTTTTTAACATTCGGGGCGAAGGGGTGGAGAGGGGGCGCTGGGGGATATGTTTCAATAATTATAAACTATGAACAAACACATAACTCACATTATAGAATCCTTTCTCAAGTTTTCCAGGTACAAATATTATTCATATAAGTGTTTTTTTGTTTTTGTTTTTTAATCTTAAATTGCAGTCACATTAGTAATTGATTCGTTTCTCTTGTTTTTATAAAAGTGCATCCGATTGTTTTTTTTTTGTCAACAAGAATTGCTTTTGTTTAATTTGTGCGTTTGTTTTTTTGTGCGTTTCTCGACGACGTGGAAAAGAATATCGGTCAAAATCGCCGTTTCTCCAATATAGATGTCTCTGGTGTGTTAAACAAAGATAAAACATTTGAACCCGATTATAATAACAACTGAATAACAATACAATGCCGTATGTATGTGTGTATGTATATGTGTGTGTGTTTGTGTGTATGTTGATTGTTTTAATGAACACATTTGACGTTAGTTTTTTTCTTTTTACGCAACAATATAATGAGCCAAATTTGTTGCATCTTAAATAGACTATATGATTTTTCCCCAATATTTTTTGTCAATAATCAAATTCAAGGAATTTTTGTTTTGTGTTGAGTCCTACAATTACAAATACAAGAATATATTTAATGTACATTTTTTACAATTTTTACCATTTTCGCTTTGTGTGTCTATGTCAATATGTACAGAACAAAGACAATTGATTCTTTTTTCGTTTTTGTACAAATTTGCTCCATAAATTTTGGATTTTTTCCGTGTTGCACATTTCGCGTTCACAAATTCATGCTGGACCCAGTCTTTACACAGTTTTTCTTGTTTCGAAAACAACAAAATCGCAACGGAAAATTATCAAACTGGACAACTAGATCTAACGAGAGACAGAGAAATTTCAAACTCAGTTTCAAATAAACATAATTTTCGTTTGTTGTTGTTGTTCAAGGTCAAGACAGTTTTAGAGGCACAAGAGTAAAAATTAAGTGTTTTTTTTGTTTGTAAATTATTTATCATTTGTTTTTGGTTGTTATTTTTTTGTTTGTTTTATTTCAATGCCTACTAGATTTTAGGTACGTATATTATGTGAATGAAATGTATAAGTACATTTTTTTTTGGACACCTTCAATTATTATTATTATTTTTATGTTGGGAAACATGTAGAAAGATTTGCAAATTACGGCCGCGACACCTATACGGGCACATCACATGACTATAGAAAAATGTTGGTTAGAATTTATGTTTACGTATGTATGTACATTGTTTTTCAAAAAGGCAATACTCATTTGCTATGAAGCGAAACTCTCGTTTTTCTGCTAATCGAGAGAATGGTTTACTTTCGAAACGTGGTTACAGTGTGTTTCAAATATAGTTTTTTATTCCGTTTTTACTCTACAGGGTTTTTTATTTTAATTGATACACATTTTCCGTCCAAAAAGAAACAAAAAGACATTTGTTCTGATTCGATTTTGTTAAAATGCTTATCCATGGCTGGCTACAAACAAAGGTGGACGCGATACTTTAACAAAACAATTGAACCGCTCGACAACAAGGGAATTGACAGATTGCTATTTTTTATTAATATTATTTTCTTATTTATATTAGTATTATTATAATTGTCTGCGTGTATGAGTCCTATATCTGCACTAAAATATAGATATATGTACGGGTCCTACAATTTGATTCAGTATTTATAGGTTTCACACAATGAAACATCAATTTATTTATTTATTTTCGAAAATCTCGCGTCATAAGATTAAAATGTCTTCCGCCATTTTATATTCACCAGGCGGGCGGGGGGAGAGAGAGGGTAAGTTATTATAATTTCTTTTACATTTGACAATACTCTATGTCCATTCGTGTAACTGCAAAGTTTTAAGAAAAAATACGTCAAACTCAAAACATTTTGACATCTGCCTTATAAAGTGTTCTTCTCTTGTTTTTTGCTCCGATTATCTCTAAACATACTTGTTTTTATAGTAAAAATAACACGTTTCTTACACATATACGTAATTTATATGATATTATAATTATATATATATACAAAGAGAGCAGGCCAGGGCAAATATTTCAAGGGATGTGACGGGGGGGAGGGTGTTGTGTGTTGCAATTATCCGTGCACACCACACCCGCTTCCCTGCACACCCCTCTCAATAATAGTAATATTATTATTATCTATATAACAAAATAGAGATTAAATAAAAATACATAACATAGGTAATAAGTAGAACAATCAATTGGTTTCGCTTTTAAGTGATGATAAACAAAATTATCAGCTTTTGGTTTGAGTACAATGCCTTATAATGTCAATCACTAGAAATAAATTTGAGAATTCTAACCTAATTTCCAGTAAGATAAACAAGTGAGCCTCGCATCAAACACATTGGGCCCGCTGCGATACATTCTAAGTTGCATTACAAAAAAAAAACAAAACAAATATCGTTACATAAACAAAATGCATACATGTGTGCCAAAACAAAGAAACGAAAAACAAAGTAAGATCAAAACAATATTTTCGAATTTCGCGCGCTCATCACACATAACCTTAAACGGTACTGACACATCTACAATGGTCGCCATGTTGGGGACAATGTTAGGAACCTAGTCGGACGTTTCGTCACAAGGAAAAACCGATAGTTTTCGCTTTCTATAATATGTAGAAATCGTATAGTAAGTAAAAATAAGAGTAACTGATATAAACGTATGTGTAGTAAATATACAAAAACACGGTGTGTGTGTGTCAGCCATGTTGGTTTCAATTAACGCCAACATTGCTACGGGCTGGGCATGGAATCTGACAGTTCCTCTGACGGTGTCCCGTCACTCGAGTTGATGGAAAATGCTCTGTTCGGGGCCCGGCGTTGTCTCAGCACTGACGGATCGAAATTCGGGTGTCGTCTCGCATGTTTACTGTAAAAGAAAAACAGAGAGAATTGAAGTAATAGCATTACACAACAGTTGTCATTCGAAAGTAAACTATGTACAACGTCTATGGATTCTAAATTCAATCCTGTAATAATACTATGATGAACATAACGCTGCAGAGAATTCACCACATAACGAATTTGTTTGTTAGTTGAATACCATCTCGCACAATTCGTTGATGTCATTGTTGGCGTTGTAATTACTCGTCCCGTCTGAATAGGTATTTAATTTGTCTCATTAAGCATATTTTACCCCCAGAACGAATGGCACACAGAGAGAGATGCTGCTTCTGAACACGTTGTCATTACGACGAATTATTCGGATGGCTGATACGTACCCTACAAGATATGTTGATAGGAATCCAAAGAGAAAGAGACATCTCTATCCCTGTCACATGCATCCACCTTTCATATACCTTGCTCCCAGTCTAACTGGTGGTGGGGTCCCCCCATCCGTTTCGTATTCCCCTACAATATGTATTTTTCACATTGTGGGTCAAGTGGCAGCACCACCCCCTCGAATGCTCCACACCAGTAATGAAGGCTTGCAAACAGCCATGTCGTCTTATTTATAGCGTCACGACGCGAACAGCGACCGTTGACGAGAGGACACTTGAATTGCTGGCGAGAAATTATTTGGTGTGTTTTTTTTTGTACATCGTCTCTCTGTCTGTCGCGTTCGCTCTCGACGTGGCCTATTTGATTTATAACACGTACGTGATACGGATCACGATAGAAACGGGAAACCGAAAAATGATATTTAAGAACGCATTTGCTATGTGTGGCTTTAGATTGGTGCGTGTGCTGAATTGGCAAGAACTGGTGAGCCGCGCATTCCGAAAGGTGCTGCTGGCTGATTCATCTTAATTAGAATACAACCGTAAAGTTGTAGAAGAAATACTCCAGGTACAAATCATATTTAGAGGTTGGCTTTCAGATTTCTCCCCGCTTGATTAAGGGTACTCAATTGGAGTGATTGGAGTCTTTTGTAAAAGGCTATTCGCCGATACAAATAGCAATCGGGATTCTTTCTTTTTCATCATACAGAGAAACATTGAACAGCACTTTATCAGATTCCCTTCTTGGAGGAACTTGTATCAAACTAACTTTTTCCCCAGCCACAAGAATATGGTGATTCGAAGAGACTGCCCAGAGACTTAGCGAAATTAAATTTTCACCGGTTGGGCGTAAATTTAATTCCCACATGGGACGTACAAGACAAGAGACCGTTCGGAACGTAAGAACACAACTGTATATGAACTGAGTGTAACGTGACGCAGCATATAATCGTCCTCTTATCATAATGTCACAGCAGTTAAGGACGGAATGAGTTCGCATTATAATAAAATTGAAAAACACCACCATTGTGGAGAATTGGCGTGAAGGGTAAAGTGATATTTTCGACCCACTAATATGCGTATGTGTGCGTAATACGCACCCCAGAAATATGGGCCGCTTTGAATATATGCATTTTTCAACAGCAGAACTCCCAGATGAAATTTCATATAAGAAATAGTACGATCATTACACTATTTTATCTTTGCCCCCGAATGGCCAAAAGTTGATAAATTTCGTGCTTTTCTGGGTGACAAGCAGGAAAAAAGTTTCAGGATTTATTACGCAGTATTCTATTATGTAGAAGCTTCGGCGTCAAGTGATGACTCTACGGAAGTAGTACCTTGGTTGATTAATTTACAAGAAACATTGCGGTCTACATCTGTCAAATTTCAAATCATTTTCTGGCCTTGGAACAACGGACAAACGTTTCATTAATGGTCTGCTTCACGAATCAAAACAAGGACAAATAAGTGTCAAGTATTTCACACGGTAACATCAAGTTGATGTTTATGAAAATTTGATAGATGTAAAACGCACTTTAGAGTTGCGGTGAACAAATAGTATTACATATGTTTGTCTCTTGTACTGTTTCTTCCGTAATGATACTTTTGCGATTGTCAGGATCAATGATTCTGTTTCAACGAATCACAGAAAATCAACAGGATTCCTGGGCATAGAAACGAATCGTTCGGTTCTATTCTAGAACCAAAACAAATCTAGAATCATTTGATTCACGAATCGAACCTCGTCTGACCAATCGGGCATAAATGTGTCTAGAATATAGACGTGAGAATAGTTCTATAATGACGATAATAATAGAATATTTCTGTTAAACATGAATACCGGAAGAGTGTCCATACTGTTATCTTAAAACATAAATATTTAATATATGTAGATTATCTATTAAAAATCACATACATGTGTGTATATATTTCTGGTCTGATAACCTTGTACATGTTTCCAACAGTATCACACTTACAAGCAGTTCAGAAACGTCTTAATTAAAATATATTATCATATAAAATTAATTTATTCCAACAGTTATGGGTTTATGCTGCTGACAGAAAAAAAAAACATACGACTTCCCTAAAGAACCTTGACACATTTTTAGATAACAGGCCGATATAGACGGGGTCGGACACGTGAATTGGACAACAAAAACAAAGTTGGCGGTAGGTTATCACCGAAGCCGATTTTCTAGTTGAAGAAAAAGTTTTCGTAATGTTCCGAGAAGCGGAAGAAGACGGGAAAAATTGCCGCAACTGAACTGGCCCAGTTATACAGTTGACCATCTTCTGCTTAAATGGCGACCATTTCAAGTTGGAAAACATGTTGTAGAAAAGTGCAAAGAATCGCCGATAGAGGGTGCTCGTGTCGGGTAAACTTTATCGTGTTACTTTAACGGGGTCCGAATCACGCGGATGGACTAACTTTCTCAGCAATTAAAGACTGTAAAGGTTGTGTCAAAATACTTGCACACTTGCCATTGACCAAGGAAGAATGTAGCGATTAGTGAAAGTATTGTTATAGACCGATACTGTTATTGTATTTTTCATCTATTAAATTCTGATGATGCTGAAAAGTGAAACCTTGTACAAGATGATCCAATACTTTCACTCCTGAAATCTGGTTACGAAACTTCTTGGTGTGCGGTTCTGCAAGAACCATGGGGACTTGGTTTGACACAAACTATACGTTGTGCTGCTGAAGTTGAGTGGTTTACCGATCTTAGCCAGTGTTGGGCGGACAATGCAGAATATCATCGCTCTGTTTGGGTTTGCCGCTGATAATGACGGTTGCATCTGGCTGTTTGGACGTTTGCACTTGGTAACAAATTTTGATACACTGTGAGGCAACGTGTGAATGCAACGTTATGTGGTGATGTCTTCAAGATTTACTTCTACCTCTAGTTTAGCTGACAGGCAAAGCATCGATCGGCGTTTGTTATTCATACTCTATAAAAGTTTATCGCATGTACCTGAGGTGATCTGATCGCATGAATTTCTTTCCACACACAGGACACGCGAAATTCTTCTCGCCCGTGTGCGTGCGTGTGTGTCGGGCCAACTCGTCGGACCGTGCGAATCGTTTACCACATCCAAGCCAACTGCACGGAAATGGTCGTTCTCCTGAAACAATACAAGCACAGATGAGACACAGCACTCCAAGATACACACTAGCAAATGAAGTAATATTGCGAGTACCTCTTGAGATATATCCGTTGACTTATGTAATAGATCGTGATTGGGGGCTAGATTTCCGTACGTACCGGGTCCTGTACAACTTAACCTACCCCCCCCCCCAGCCCCGCACATCGGGGTTTTACACATGGAAAGGGGGGTGGGGTTGAGAATGAAGTGAGGTAATAATTTAAGAGACGGCGAATCAACAGACATTGATACATTGCGCTCAGGTTCAGTACGCGGCGTGTCCCATCGTAAAACGAAACGCCAACCATAAATACGTTCTAGTTCTGTGTTCTGCCGACAGGAGCGTTCGCTACCACTCTACTGAATAGAGCCGTCGCCGGCTGAATTGTATTTTGTCGAAATGCGAGCGAATTGATTGTTGAACGTATTGTTGGAATCAATCGGGGAATCATTCTTCATGGTAACAATAGATGTGTTAGTACAACATACGCACACACACATGTGATCTGTATAATTGTGAATGTTCGTGTGTGTATATTTAATATACAGTAAAACCTCGATATAAGCCATTAATACTAATCCGTTATTACCGATAGTCCGCCATTAAAAAAAGGTAGGTTTTTCGGAAGACATATGACAAAACAACCTGATAAAATTTAGTTAGTTTACTTGTTTTTACTTAAGTATAGATACGTTTGTATAATTAAAATGAACTATGTACGAAAAGTTTAATTTCAAAAGAAACGTTACAGATGCTCAGCATGATCACGTGTTAATCATGTGACGAAAATTGTTCACAGCCGGTTAAATTAACCGAATATGTTGTCCGTTAAAACTCAAGTCCGTTAAATTGAGGTCCACAAAATCGAGAGTTCACTGTATATATATATTTCTTTTGTTTGGTCATACAGTGTACGACGCAAATATACGTTTCTGAACAACACTTTTTATATTTAGAACAAAAGAGCCCCGATATAATTATGCCCACGAGTTCTGAAATAATGTCTGAAAATATTTGGCACCGTAGTTCGATAAATTTAGTCGAGAAAAAAAAAAACAACACAACTATTTAAAATCTCCTGCATGGACGACTAATTTCGGAAAAGTGGTTCAAGGTCCGCCGCAGTTGTAAATATATGTGTAAATAATAAAAAAAAATAGCCAAAAGTGAAGATTAACATTAATAATGTAACGTCAGAGAATAGGCAACTTTCATGGAATTTTTATTTCATTTATTTTTTCAAAATTATAAACCTGCGTACGTAAAATGTGATATAATGCAAAGAAACTATTTTTTTTGTTAACTATTTTTGAATAAATTCACTTTGAAATTTGCTTCAAAATTCAAATGTCCCCACCACATGCAAACACGTCTCATTGGTTGTGACGTCACGTATTAGTACGTATTTTAGATTGTATTCTGACAGTTCTACGTTCACTTACTTCTTTGACAAATTATACAAGTTTGAATAATATCTGAAATGGATAAAACAAAAATACGTAAAGATAAATGTAGAAAATATCGTATTGTGCCATTGTGCAAAAACAATAGTGAAAAGAATCCGGATAAAATACCTTTTCAAGTACCATTGATACTGTCGAAAAGGAGATCGTGAGTGACAGCTATAGGACGAAGCTTGTCGGATTTTTCAGAGAAATCAATTCTATTTGTGTACGAGGATCATTTCAATGTACGTATATAGATATTTTATATTGAATACACTAAATTATATAACTGTAACCACTATAATTGCAGCTAGAAGAAGATATGGAAAATTATATTAAATTTAAATTAACGGGAAGCCAGATAATTATGAAAGATGATGTCGTTCCTCATATATTTAATTGTCAAATAATAGAAAAAGGCCACATTCAAAACCATAACGGGAGGATGATATCGAACGAAGAAGAGAGCAGTTGATAGAAGAAGCGATGAAGACGGCGTCAAGAACTGAACCAGTTCAATCAAGTTCTACAGTGGAATATAGGGAGACTGAAGAAAGTATTTGTGTACAAGATAATGATCAAATGTATAAAGATATTGCTATTCAGGTTAAACCAAGTGTCAAACATAAAGTAATTCAGTGTAACATGAGAAGTAAAACTGTTGAAAAAAAATGTTCTCCCATAAAATTCGTACCTGTATGTAAACAGAATTATGTCTCTAAAACATGCTTTCGAAATTACTAATAGCGTACAAAGAATAATATACCACAATAACCAAACACAACAGTTAAAGAATAGATATAAATGGTTATACTTGACTACTGTGAAACGATCTACTAATACGTGACGTCACAAGAGAGTGGGGGAAAATATCTTGGATTCTCAAAGGCGCGAACTTTTAGGAAGTTTCTTTAATTTATTCTGAACAAAATAAAGCACAAAAAAAATTTAAAAAAATATTTTCGTTAATAAGGGTGCATGTGTGACATTTTAAGCGTATTTCAAAATTTCATGAAAGTTGCCTATTAGATACGCGTTTGTATTGAATATAAATGAATATTAGTCACAAACAAGGCACCGCCATCTTTATTAAAATACGCTGAATTTAATGCGTAGATTTATTTATCTTTTCCGTCAGGAAAATTCGCGGCTCAGGATTTTCACAGACAGACAGAGGTGGCACGTCGAAATGTACAAAATTCTCTATTCACAACAATCTAAATATTTACGAAACTGACTTCAGTCATTCTGCTTGGGTAAACAGAATTAAAATTGCGAAAACGTCAAACTCATATATAGATATATTTCGAATGAAGTTGAGATATTAAAATAACAGGCCACTTTTGACGGATTATAAAGTTCTCTTTTTCAATTCTGTCGCGCATGCGTACGAGTTTCTCAATGAATTAATTATTAATTTACCACCTCGTAATTTCCTCTTAACCTGTGCGTACGTTCCTTGGGCCACGGCGGTGGGTGGGGGGTGGTAAGAATCAAGGGTGAAGAGGAGAATAAAAAGAGTCCGTCCTCTTTAAGATCTATATTCATTAAGGATGTGTAATGAAAGTAATTTTATCTGCACAACAAGTAGCACGGCTCCGCGGTTTCTAATATAAAATTATTGGTAAATTAACGGTTAACGTCAAGAGAGCGAGCGAGGGAGAGAGACAGAGAGAAGTGGATTAAAAGGTACTCGCGTAAGCACAATTCATACGTTACGTTACCGCCATGCATATTCATGAGAATGTACAGTCTCTCTCTAACGTAGTCTTAACGTTAACGTTCGCTTCGTGTTATTTGCTTTACGTTTGACGTAAAGTAGCTTACATATATGGAACATATACGTGTACATATTACTCTGCTCGTACTGTAATAATATTAAACTTGCAGCTGTTTCTTAACAAATGCACTTCGCCATGTTTTCAAACAACCGGCGTCACCATTAAACATCTCTGACGTTTAGTACAGAAACTCAGCACCAGAGTGCTTTAGTGCTTTAGTTAAAGACGGAGGCTACACTAGTTAGTATCCTTAAACTTAATATAATTAAATCAGATTGAATTTAGCGTATTTTGTTTGGACCAAAAGACGGATCTTTTTACATAGACCTATCGACTTCAAATTGGGGATGTGACTTATAAGGCACAAGGGGGCGGTTACCCCTAGCAAGACAAGGATGTTATGAATGTATTACAATGTGCTTCATTTGTTTTTCATTATACCGCAACCATTTTGTATGCCATCGGTGTTTTTTCATCATTATACCTTTGAATAATATTTTTCTAACCGCCATTTCTACAAACAACCTCCGTTTGTACCATATAATAGGGTGAAAAATGGCCGTTGAAAACTAGAATATACAATTTAGTATAGGACAGATGACGGATAAATATATACAACGATTATATTACATTTATCTCCATATATCCATAACGTATGTTTTAACATAAATATCAAAATATTAGTGTAATATTTTGAGTACAACTTTAACGCGCATTTTACAGTGTAATATTTCCGATGAAATAATTGACATTTAATTGGGATTCGTTCTATTTTTATCACGAACTAGTGCAGGTAAAGACCTGTTAATGATAATTCCATCACATGTTAATTGAAGGTTGGATTAATTGTAGTTTAAACAAGTGCTACGAGATGGCACCAATATTATTTTTGTTGAATTTGATAGTTGTTTCTATATTTCCAATGTGCAACACGAATCTACTGAAATGATGTTATAATATAATTATTATTAAAATACAATAATAATATTATATTACTAAAATAGAATTTACACGAATTTTTTTAAAAAATTAAATTTTAGGCGAGTCTAAGTGAATTGAGTTATTTACTGAAGCTGTAACATTATTTACATATCTTAGATTCTAAAGTGCGTTTTACATCCATCAAATTTTCGTCAAACAAAGAGCATTGATGAAACGTTTGAAGCATAGTCCATTTTTTCAAGGCCAACATGGTCAAATTTAAATGATTTGAAGTTTGACAGATGTAAAACGCACTTATGATTTTGAGATTACTAATTTTATTAGCATTCCTTTCGGAAATACAAAAAAAATCCGTGTATCTTATGCTTCAAGATCTCTCTGTCCAAGGACCAACCACGCTTGGACGAGTTCAAGTGACACATGTCATTGTCACGGGGGTGTAGGCTAATACGGTGGTTGCTTCAGCATTGGCACGGCCGCCTCTAACGTAACACAGCCTCTTTCCATGGTTAGGACCTTTCCGAGTTGGGTACGGTTAGTTGCACAGTGCTCTGTGTCTTTAACTGGTAAGCGACGCTATAATTACCCGTGATCCGCCTGGTTTTGTCACATAAATTACCGGGTAATCTACGGGAAAATAACCGGAACCCGAACCGGTTAGTCTGTGTCTAATCGCTAACATTTAAACACACACACACACACACACACACACATCGGCGTTCTTATAGCGAACTTCTGTTCGAAATACTTTATTCATCATCACGAGGTTCCAGCACGAAATTCATACGAATTTTTCGACCGCGTATTCCATCTGTAAATGAGCGCTAAATCCCGTTGGGATATATCCGGGACACGAAATAGTACAGACAGTTCCCGACGGCTCGAAACGTTCGAAGTATGTATTTTCATTTTATTTTTGTAGTCGCTGTTAGCGAGCAAAATAGTATACGTCATTTGTTCGATGGCAAAAAACAACATATTTGTTGCTATAGATACATCTATATATTGAGGCCCGGTTGCTCGGTTGTTCGACAATCATTGATTCTAGAATTCAATCTCATTGCTAGGATGAAATAAGCATTTTATTTCAGTTGTCAATTGGTCGAGTTTCAACAGAATCACACAAAATCATCTGATTCGCGAGTATAGAAACGAATTGTCTAAATTCTGAGCTCCAAACGTATCTAAAATCACTTGTTTCTCGAACTAAACCTCGTCTGAACGAGTTAGGTTTTAGAATCACTGAATGAAGCTCTAAATTCACTGGCGTTATTATTTGAAAATCAAGAAAGTTCAAGTAGGATAATCTCTTACGGAATTTGAGTCTGCTATTGTTAGGAAAGTAGCAAATTACTAGCTCCAAAGTAAATTACGAGTATTAGTACAGAACCCAGTACAGGTAAGTACTGTTACGTGTACAAGAATTGTACTAAATACAGTGTACCCGAAGTGGAGAAATTAAATAATGCCTTGTGAATGCCGAACATCTGATATTTGTAATAGGCGTATGGATACACATATAACCAAATTGGATAGCAAACAATCGTTGGTAGCGTATGAACAGGATGTCTTGTATTGGTATGTTCAGTCGGGTACGTGTTTAACAGTGTACTATACACAACCAGACACACTGCCTGGCAAATATTGCGGTACAGAACATCACGTACATACATGTGTATGCAAATATACATAACATACATACACATTTGCACACAGCCTGCAAACCCACCAACAGAATTATGCTTACATGTAAAACATATTCATGCTTAGATGCATATACACACACATTCATACAGATACCGGGTGTGCCAAGAAATCTGAGCCGTGCGGAATCAACAATTAAACTGATAAACAATGAACAGGTTTTTAAAACCATATTTACAATGTAAATTTTTTATGTTTCGAGCACAGTGTCGATTTTTGGTAGAAATAAGTGGTAGGATATGAGGATATTAATTTATTTGTGTAAGGATCACCCTATATATACACACAGATAGTAATCAGATTATTGACATTGCTCCTTTAACCTCTCCCAGCACATACCTGCTGCCAGGTGTACCGTGGAATCCACTGATAATTCCATTAGTTTCCACCTCACTCCACCCTTTGTTCCGGCAGCCCGATGTGTTCAAATAATATCCGGCAGTTTAAACACTGTACATCATCGACAAGACTCAGTTATCCGGATTGTCAATAACATTAGATCAAACAATCCACGGTGCTGGAGTCTTCCATTTCTTACGGTACAACTTGCCACAGATATAGAAATGCTTATCTGATATTGCGAGGTTCAATTCAAGAATTAAATTCTAAACATCATTAATTCTAGAATTAAACCTCGAGTTTTAGGGGAGATATACAGGTAGATCGTTAAAAAAAATATTATCGAATCATATTGTAAGACCAATAGCAATACGGAGTTAAAACAATTGCAATGATGTGATGAGGCACGTGCCATGGTTATTTAACTAAATACATAATATAAATTCAGCGATATTTGCCCTGAATATACACACACATTACGTGCACAATTTCGTCCTAACCAAACAATATGTGTGTGTGTGTGTATGTCGGGTCTCTTTAACTAACGTGCCGGGCGACTAGTTGGCTTTGCAGAGAGCAACAACTGAATTCCGGGAAAATGAACATGTACTATTAACTTCGGCTATTCAATCAACGTGCGACAGCGTGGGTGCGTGCGTGTGTGTGTACCTGTGTGCGAACACAAAGTCTAGTTGGCTGAAATCAACTAGAGCTTCATTCATGCATCGATACGTCCGTCATTGGAATTCACGAAATACAACAAATACTGTGACTGCACTTTGTCATTTAAGCAAACAGCATCTACCCCTAGAGGTATAGTAATACATGCTATACACCTGCTTGTACAGGAGTCGCTAAATTAGTTGCGCAAGTACACGCCGTGACTTAGAGGTGCTCTGTCTGAATGTGGTGACTCCTCAGGTGCCCTAATTCGACTGAGAAGCAGGTACAGAACATTCCTCCTGTGGTGGTCACAATATGTCAAGGTATACCTAGCCTAACATTTGTAAGCAACGCGTTAATTTAGAACAGCTCACATATCACGTAACGTTTCTCCGTACCTTGATGCCAATTTCCTGCCGTCAAGCGAAAGCCGATTCGCAACTCAATAAAAATTCAGGCAAAGGTGGTGACGAAAAGATTTTATCTGGTCTGCCTTGCGGCGAGGAAAAATTCATCGGAGGAATGTGTACCGCGATGTGTTCTGGGCGATACACAAAACGTAAAGGCAATAGTACACAATGCGAGTTATATATCTAACGTCGAACGTACCCTCGAGCAAAACGGTTGGAATTTAAATGAACCGAGACGCTTCGGGAATCATCGTCCGAGCGACCGAAATGTAGTCGTCGATTCCAGTAAAGATACCGAAAGCGACTCCCGTTAATCCGCCGTCGATCTCAGGACTGTGCAGATATGAAGATTGCTGAATAGACTGAAAATTATTGTCTCTCGTTCCAGATCGGAACGAGGTTCGTTCGGAAATCGACGGTAGAAGTGTCAGGAAGTCGCTACTTGCGGAAGAAAAGTTTGTGAGATTCCGTTGAGGAGCACTTCTAAACATTCGACCGGGTATTTGATCATACTCCAAGGACAATCGTCCATCTGACAATGAAACAATACACTCTGGGAATTGTTCGAACAAATGTTGAAACTGGTGGTCAGAATGGCAACTGAATGGTCGTCGGTCGGGGGGTGGGGGCCGAGAGCGCGGGGGTAGGATTGCGTGTTTGAGTTATGATGTCCGTGGGTTTATATACACCGTATATAAATTTGTTGGTAATGACCGAAGCAAATCCTCCATTGCTATATAAACTTGACTGTTATACGAATAGCTACAATTTCACATGGACGATAAATACTGAATATCGGTACTGATGGTGGTAGTACAACCCCTCCTCCTGTTCAGAACTTTGAAATGGGTTCACGGTTTATGAGCTCATAAGCGTAGCCAATCACAGATTTCAGTCCGGTTGAAACCTGTTACTCCATTTTATTGGAATTTATATTCGTTCTCCGCTTTATCACTGGAAGGGTTTGATTGTCCTGTTCGGTGTCCTAGGATTACTAGCCAAACTACGGTGGCAAAATGAAATATGGGCATATGCAGTCGTTGTTATACGAAAGTTTAACAGCCGTTTCATTAGTCACAGCTAGCTTTGATTGTGGGACTGTGAAGTCTTTAGGCAAATCTAATAATACATTAGCGTTTTAATACATTAGTAATAATAGCTAGCCAGACCGTACAACAATCTAACGTATTGGTGAGATTTGCTGCTTCGACTAGAAATGTTCTGGTTTAGTTTTTAGTATCGACCTACTGGCCCACAGTTGGTAGCAATGGTGCCCCGCGTGTTCGACCCTACCGGGCCGTCTATGCCACAGAGCCAGCTAACCTGGAAACACTGCACGATGTTATTGATTTAGCCTTCCCCACCGGCACCAGCTGTCCCCGAGAGTCAGTCCGTGCTACTGCACCACTATCCCCATGATTCCTTCGGCCCAGCCCACGTGCGTGTGTGTGTGTGTGTGTGTGCGCGCGTGTGATATCATGACACACCGCACGACAACTGACAGATCCAAGTTGCCCTCGGTGCGACAGTGTTCCATTTGTTGTACGGATGCTGCAAACAAAGGCACATTGTCCGTTTGTAGGTTACGTGATTGTCTGGCCGGCACACGTCTGTCCACCAGCCATTGTATGATGGATGATGTAACAAGTTAGAAAAATACGTGTAAGCTCTAATGGCTCGAAACGCGAGAGATGAATCCACAAAAGATCATCAAGAGCTGGTCACCAGCAAAAAAGATGTATTTGTGCAGAAGAGTTATAAGCGAGGAAGCTACATTATAAGTGGTACAAGTAACTTATAGAATTTCCTTCGTAAGCCAATTCCAAATTCAGGAAAATGTCGATCCGTTTCACAAACCATACATTTTTAATTTTTTCCCAAAAGTTAAACATCGTTGCCAGTGGTCTTTCATACCGGAGAGCGTGGAAAACATTTCACAAACTTAATAAAACTTATAAATGACTAGTATAAAAACGTATTATTTCGCCGCAAGGAGTTTGCCGTAACTAATAAGACCAAGAACACTCTCCTCCTCGTGCTCCTCAGCCGTTCCACCAGTTGGTCGGTCGTCTGGATGGATCGCGGAAGGTGA
Organism: Carabus problematicus; assembly: GCA_963422195.1. Taxonomy (NCBI): domain Eukaryota; kingdom Metazoa; phylum Arthropoda; class Insecta; order Coleoptera; family Carabidae; genus Carabus; species Carabus problematicus. The sequence continues at coordinate 10,014,641 of OY728590.1, forward strand.
ATTTTAATTTCGTATAAATTAAAAACTTCTCTTTTTGATTCTTTCGATATATTCGGCACGGTTGTAACTTTTGCGGGACGTCGTACGGTTCAATTACGGCCTTTTCAATTTCGTTCCGGATAACGCGCGCCCCTCCGATCTAGACGAAATGCCACTCCCTTCTTCGCCCTTCCGAAGACGGGAGTTAGAGGCGCCGCGGAAACACCGGAGTATGAGTGTTGGTGAACCGCAGAGAGGTAATTTAATTTGTAGTAATCGATTCAATGTGTTAAAGAACTATTAAACGTGCAAATGTCACCGTTCATTCGTTCGTTCCGTGGATCGTTAATGCGAAGGCGACACACCAGCGAATGTGCGACGATCACTCAGGATTCTAATGGCTAATCAACGTACGTTTAAATGGTGTGCGTTCATGATGACATTTGTAAGACGTCGCGCAGAATCCAAACGAACTTAATCAATTCGTTCACTGCGCAATGGTAGTGTAATTGTTCCGATGTACCTCCCAAATATCTCCCGCAACGACTAACATTTCCACCACATTTTTAAAGATCCATCTGGGTCAAATCTATCAGAAACTTTGTCGATTAAATCGGGTGGCATATCGGTCGAAGGGAGATTCGGAAGTTTGTTAATGTGTAAACAAGCCATTATATTATGTTGGACAAAATAGGACGGGCAGCTGGTGAATTCGGGCATGAGTTGCGCATTTATAATGTGACAGAAAATTGAGTGTAAATCATCAAACCTAAGACTCTCGCTTAACGCAAACTCCTACCGTCTGTACCGGGGGCCAGGGTTGAATTTATGTGCTCGTGGTAATGTTCGTATACGCAGGAGAAAAAGAAGATGACGCGGATTATTGACTTATGAAACATATATAGATGGCACAGTTGCTACTGATGATGGAAAAACAAAACGGGAGACATAGTGGTATCCAAGTTGGCTGGAGTCTGGTGAAATTGCACTACTTTACTCACTCACTGTTGCTGTTTTATTTTGTTTCTTGCATCATTATAGAGACAGACGCCAGAGAAAATGTCCTTCGAATGGAAGCCGACGGTGCAGCACGGCAAAAAGGAAAATAAATGTAACGACTGATTTTTGAAAAATAATGATATATATCAAGAGTTCGAACCAAATGTATTTCACAGGGTATCCAATATCAATGTTTTCACTAGACGATATTATGTTCCCTGTTATGTTCAGAGCAAAAGTTGTAATATAAATGTTGTGCAGAATCAAAAACTACATCGATAGAGCTCTTATTTGTCCTTTCAATAATATGATGGGCGGATGCGATATCAATAAATAATAAAATTGGACACAGGGTGTTCATATGAGCTGGTTTAGCGCTTGTAGGACCGTACCCTGAGCGCTAACCGGGATATTACAGTATGTAAGCAACATGTTTGTATCTATAAATAGCCATAACACTTTGGATATCATGTGTGCTGTTCAGAATTGGAACTTGCAAATAGTCGAGCACTGAGTGAACTCGTTACACTACACTCATAAACGGTGGAGAGAACGTGACAAATTCATATAAACACGACTGGCATGTGTCCAGAGGTAACTGACCTGCGCCAATGGATAAAATCTTAACAGCACGGAACGGCAAACATCATAAAAACCATGGACGAAAAAGCAAAAGTGCAGGAATGCGCAACGCCACAAATAGATATGTGTGGAACACTTTTACCAATAATGCCTGAACTGATGCTTTTACTATCATTAGAGAGAGATATATGTTAAAGGAATTATACTACAAGGGATTTTCCACGTAACCGCGTTACGTAAATATTAGAGATATACTTGGGTTTGCACTAAAATATAATCCTGAACCTCATCATTTTCCATTTTCACTCCGGATGAGAAGCGCTCGAGGCTATAGGTTCGTTTATCTGTTAATCGAGACACGTGGACCACAATGGTCGGGTCGAAGTAATCTCATCAATGGTCCATATACAGGGCTGATCTAAAATGATGACCATTTGTTTGTCGCATCGCTGCGATATTGACACTGAACTGCGATAGCCCGATAAGCATTTGGCATCAGGTTACGAATTTCCTCAAGCCTCGTGACGGTCAATTCTTTTTTGGATCTCCCTGTATTTGTTAGTACGAGCGGTCCAGTTACACAAAGTAGCAACAAACTTTCTAAGCCCGCCCGCTGGATTTTACAAATTTGGCCATTATTTTTAATGGAACCCCGAGTGTAATTTCGTCTAGGTGAAACCCATCACCCATAAACCTGGTAATTCGGTCGTAACTTTTAATTCTTTCGCAGTTAATTCACACTTTTACGTTCCGTAGATACCTGGTATGTAGACCAGACACATCGGGTGTCAGTTTTCAACGCTGGATGGAGTTGCGCAGAGGCGATTTTAAGCAGAAAAATCACCAGTGTTTACTTTTACGCTACATAGCGACGTAATGGCACATTTGATCTGTCAAGTGTGACGCCCATCTCTCTCTCTCGTACAGACGCATGGGCGTACGTGCAGACATAATGAAAGGGAACGATCGTTGGGAGTACAGCAACAATTGGACCAATCACAGTGATAGATGTGACTCATTCGATCGGGTACAAATGTTTAAACCGAGAGACCAATTACATGTGACCACACATCGAAACAACGACAACAACATTGGAGAAACAACTGGCCCGAAAGGACACTGTCACTGCTAGACGACGAATGGACGCTTGTGTGTTTGCAGAGAGCTCTTTGAAGCGAAATTACATTACAAAACGTTCCATTTGCATATAACACGACAGTGAACTTTATCCGTTCTCCATCTCACTCGCTGAATCTAATCGTGTCATTTGCCAGAACGAAAGGTAAATATTTAAAAATCGTTTGAAATCAAAAATCCACACCAGATCACGCTACGGTTACCTGGTGTGGCTATCACCGGCGCGTGATTCTATTATTGAAGGAAGAATTGTCAGAGATCAACGATGCACACGGCCAATTATCAACAGTGAATTATGTAGTCGGAGATATTAATTTTTCCACAAGACCAAACAACATTCTCGGGCGGACGAATGAAAGAGGAACTAAAAGAGTTCAAAGATGCAGGATTTAATAAGCGGCAGAAAAAATCTGACAGGGGAATAATAATATCAAATGTCACTAGATTTAAAGGTCAATATTTAACGTGACGAACACGATGAGTAAGCATTGTAAACATTGACTATGGAGAACTGACTTTTAGAAACTTGCATAATGCAGTCGAACCTCAATTTAATGGACTAATTCGGGCGAGCACGTATCTGTTAATTCCGAAAGTTTGTTATATTATAAGTTGCTGATGCTGTGTTGATCATTTGCTAATCATGTGTGGAATTAATCTGAAATTTTGTCCGTCACACCGCGGCCCATTTATATTAATTTTATATTTACCGCTAAATCAAGGTCCGCAAAATCGAGAGACTATAACTTACTCCAATGCAGAAAATCTGGGAAGAGTTTACGTCAGCAAAAAATAATACCCGTCGACTTCGTTGCCCTGTGATCCAGTGGAAATAATTTGGGTAATTTTCTTTTTGATTTTCCCAATCAATACCAACGCGAAAGTCATGATTTCGTGCTCGTCTTTGAGCAACAGGATTTCTTTACAAATTACACGGACCAGCAGCAGTCTGGTTGGAAAGAAAGGGTGTGGGCAGAGCAGAGTAAGACGGATGAATGGAAGAAGTGGGAAAACAGAGAGTGGATTATTTACTTCTCTTGAATTATTTATTTGCACCACCAGTCTAGGAGTACAGAATGTTTGATAATGCAGAAATCATGCGTAATTGTATTTTTTGGGAAGCTTGTTAATTTCCATAGACGATACGATTTTAAATTAACAAACGCCGAATACAGCCACACACATACATACGCGAGAAAATTTCAAAACCAAATACAGACTCTGCAAATGCAACTATGTTTCAATGGGGCTATTGTTTGGCGAAAAAAAATTTGTTCGGTTTATGAATGTAACAAATCGACGCAATAATATTTTACCGGTTAAAACAAAACAAAAATAAACTGGTTTAATAACACAACAACCGTAGCGAATTGCCTCGTTGATATTGAAAGCTTTTTCAGATACGACATGAATACTGAACGTATTACTTTGCTGATAAACGTACGACTGTGATCTCCAGTGGATTTCTAAAATCTCTGGATAGTGAATACAATAATACCCCCGGAGAACGCTCAGAACACGGTCCAACAAAATAAACGTTAACCGAAACCGTGTTAAAGGAGGTTTAGGTATTTTAGGGAAATCAGGAAGAAGTTCCCGCTTCAGAATGAACAGCGACGATAAAACGAATAATGGTAAATTTAGCGTGAGGAACTACGGATTTCAGAGGAAAAAAGCACCAGTTTATGAAGAAATAATTATATTTCATTCTTCGACAGTTCCATCCTAAAAACTTATGCTACATTAGTACAAAATTAGCAAGATGCAGATCGAACGTCTCGCCTCTTCCATAGACTGCGAAGTGAACGGAATTTTAGTATTCTTGTTGCAACTTTGATGGTACAACTGTTCTCGTGTAAAGGGGATGATAGAATGCGGCAGAAGCAGGATGTTTCAAAGAACGTGGGTCGTAGTTCATTGAGAGATGTGTACACTAGGTGAGAGAGAAAAACAAACGGAGAAAAGAGATGGCGGAAGGCTAGTCGAGAGCACGGATTCGCGCGTACATGATCTGGAAGCAACACGTTGAGGAATACACGCACAGACACACAGTGAGAGAGCGGACTATTGGCATGCATGGCGATGGTACGGATACTATTGGGGATTTCCTTCCGCATGTTCCAAATCTTTGACTACCAGTCTCTAACCTTAAAATCTGAAGTATAACATGAAGAGTATTTTAATTAAAAAACGTACATTAATTGCTGGTGTTTGTGTATTTTTACAGCAATACCAGAGTGTCAATATTAGTAGTAGAAAAAAGTAGTAACTTGTAGTAGCGCTGTTAGTATCAAGCTGGGAATATAGCGTTTTTAGCAGTCTGGTTTGATTAGTGGACAAATTTATTAAGCTTACATAATTCATATCGAAATACTTCCTTATAGAATGTATGAAAAAGTAAAATGTATTCGGCAATGATACCAGTATCGGGATAGTATTCGTGGTAGTTTCTGGATACACCCTAATTCAGTAAGAGAGTACAGGTTTGATGCCGTTTGTGAGAAATTAATGACATGTAGTGCATTTGTTACGCTTGCAGATGAGAGTAGTTCTTTTTGCTTTGGCAGCAGCGTCCTGAGGAGAAACTCACTACTATACTACGGAATTTGAATTGTCAATGAGTTTGCTCGTCTCGCTAGTTGAAATTCAGAACTTCCTTTTTGTTGGTTTCATTTCGCTGTTGTATCTCTTCCGTGGTCGCTGCTTCGGCCTCTTTCTCTCGCCACGAGAATAACCAATGAACTTTGACCTCATAAAACACTGTTTGCATACATACATATACATAAGATGCGCATGTTCTCCCAAAATAAACAAATCTTCAGCGGTCAAGAAACTTCGAAACTCACAATTACAATACAATGATAATATCGCAAGCAGTGGAACAATTGTTTAAAATTCTGTAATATGTATGAGAACTAATTCGAGAATCAAATGATTCTAGATTTCTTTAGATGCATAGGATTAAAAAGAACTATTCGTTTCGAAGCCTGCGAATCATTTGGTTCTTGGAAACTCAAGACAGCACGAATAGATTTCATCCACTCTAGAACCATTGTTTCACGAATTAAACCTCATCTGAGAGCAACTGGGAGATTAATCTAAAAGACATTTAAATAATATTCCGACGAGCAACAGATTGTAAACTCGTAGCACTTCAATATTCTCAAAATAATTTATTTAAAATGTTCCTGGTACGGTCCTTGCGATTTCTGGGGTATTCTGTGAGATGAATTCACGTAGCAAGTATTTGCGACAAGCATTAGGGATGTGTATGTATCTGTGTGTACTTAGCATGTACGTTTTGCAAGCCCCAGCGTAATTCTACTTTAGTTCGTACTGACAGTTGGAACTTATAATTGCTGTTATACATCAGAGGTGGAACGACGTGTACTTGAAATGTACACCTCTCTCTCTCTCTCTTATCTCCTGCTGTACCTAGCACCCTCCTCGACAGCTGTCTACTGTCTCTTTCTCCCGAATCTTTAGATCTCCTTCGGCAAGACTATTGTGAATACCCGGTATATATGTTTTCGACCCGCCCTGAACAATGGCAATTCGCGATAAAATATGTTACAGTGAATTGTCGATCGCTCGATATGATATGTAATACAATCAGTGTGTGTGTATCTGTGTCCTTTTGTGACGCTAAATAGCTGTTACGAGTATTTGATTCCCATCGGTGGGACCTATGGATGGATGGAGGGAGAATATTTTCTGTCAGATTATTGGATTTGTTTGCTTGTATGTCGTACACGAATGAGTGGGCGGTGCGAATCAATGAATCTACTCTTGGGAGTATAAATATATACAATAAAAACCTTATACAATCATTCAGACAGAGTGTTCAATGAAAATGGATAAATTGCAGCAACATTTTCGTACGTAATCATGTTAATCTGGAAGTGAAGATAAATCTTTAACTACTATTGAGGAACTACTAACGCATACAGAAGAGTAGGATTGTGTGATGGTTATACCACATATGAAAAACCATAATGTACACATGTAATATCCCGATTGTCGCTCAGAATACGTTCCTACAAATCACACACAAAACGAAACCGCACAAGACGAAAGTAATTTTAGGAAATCTCCACGAATCATCGTAAATTTAGCGCTTTTGGAAGGAGAAAAACACCGTCGAACGAATCAGGGTAATGTTACGTGGGGTCTCTATTGGAAAACAGGCAATTCTTCGTACTTAGTGTAGGTGCAAATAGACACACCACTTTTTGTCGCGAATTGGAATTAAAGCCGATATAGAGCAGTGCTAAAAAAAAATATATCAATTAGAAAAATTGCATCGCTAAGCGTTTCAATTCACTGGCCACCCGTTTTTCAATTAACCACGTTGAAAATTCACACACCGGTGAAACAGAGAAAAAATCAAATTCACTTTTTCAAAATCCCATCAGCATTAAAAGTTCTGCAAGTTGCCACTGTCGCGTGGCGAGCGCTGCTGCGGTAGCGGTTGGAGGATTCGGAGCGGAGAGGGCAGAGCCGAGAGAGGGGGCGGGTGTAAAGTAAACTTTTTCAATACTAGAATTTTCAATTACAAAGTACCCGAGTGGCCAATTCACGATATCCGGAATTATGCAGGGACCTTTATTTTGGGCGTGGCAACGAGCAGTACAGCAACGCGCGGGGGTAGGAACCGTGGAGGAAGCTCTTCGTGAAAAGAACCGGAAATACGAGAAAGAAAACCACCAGCAGCACGAACAGGTTTCATCATCAGATGCACGCACAATCATTAAACGAATTGACTCCTGAACAGAAGCGTCTAAGTTAATGTGGCTTGGCTTTACGGATGCAGCTTTACAACGTGCAAGTGTGTGTGCGAGTGTGTGCTCAAGAATATACAGTTTCAGGAGCAGAAAGAACAATTGTCAATAGCTGAATAGAGAAAATAATTGCTTAAAACTTTGTTAAACCTGATGATGTTTTTATGCGACGAAACAGGAGGCAATATTTATATAAACTAAAGTAAATTAAGTAAATAGATACAATTTGAATATATTTTTTTGTATCGAATTCTTGATAAAACAACAATGAATTCTCGTTTGGACTAGTCTGTCGGCCATCTGACCATTCTGCATAATATTTCACTTCAGATACCAGTTACCCAGTCCTAGACCATCCTTCATATATCAATTTATTCTATCCGCGAATCAGGCGGCGGACAAAACACTAGCATTTGCTCTTTGTAAGCAATTAATGTTCGACTACAGATAAAAACAATTGAAACGCGAACGCTGTCGTTAATCTTTCGAATGGCGAAAAAAAAAACTGATTCGCTTTGAAAAGAGAATCACGTTTTAACAAATGACTGATAAAGCTTTACTGGAAAAAATCCCGGGTAAATCCATCTTCCAATCACGAATTTTGAGTTGGAGTTACACGGTTGCAGATGAATAGAGAGAAGAAGAGAGTGTGTGTGTGTGTGTGAGAGAGAGGGGGTGTATTTAAAAGTCTGACTGATAAGAGACTCCCGATTGTCTAGCACAGGCTATTGTAATTTTGGTTTTTGCATCATCGAATATCGAAAGATAGATAGAGATGATGGGTGTAGTCTTTTGTCTTCCCCTCACGGGCTGACTGCGATGTTTTTATGATAATTAATGGAAGCGCACCTGTCTTTTGTTTTCGTGGGGGCGGGTAGGTTAACAAAAGCACGCAGACGACCTTGACTGGAAATGAACTCTTTGTAACGGAGGAGGCGGAAGAACACTGTTTCTGAGGGGCGATGCAGGCGGGTTGTTTAAAGATCGACGTTGGCAACAGTACCTTTAGGGGTTTATAATACATAATGTATGTATGTATGTATGTATGTATGTATGTATATATATATATATATATATATATATATATATATATATATATATATATATATATATGTATGTGTGTGTGTCTGTGTATGGATATCATGTCATATGGGTAACGGGATATATATTATCTTACAAAGACATGTGGTCCAGTGTTTTTTGTCATTTCGTTGAGACACACATGTGTATATTTCTCTCGAATGTACACGTCACAATGATTAATTAACATTACTTGATGGATGAACACATTTGTTCATTGCCGTATTTGACGAATAAATAAAGCAAATTCTGTTCTGCTTCTATATTTTGAAAATGAAAAACTTTCCGTACGCTCTTCCCACTAATCAATGCAGTTTACATTTCCACAATCCTTGGTTCCTTCAGATTGTGAGATTGAAGTTACGTGTATATAAAAAAAAATTCTCGGTTTGAGCTCACGTTTCTACAAAACAAGTGTTAAACGATTTAAACGCGATAGTTTATCATTTTTAGATTTACCTTCTTCATGAAATGCGGCCTTATAACGAATCAACTTGTAAAGGTAATGCTCTTTTGGGGGATGGTCCAAGAAAAACCACATTATAGCAAACCCGTGTTAATCGCGGTATTGTTAAACGGGCGGCCTGTATCACAATTTCAATTAAAATCAGACATGAGACATTCTAAGTCTATCTACAACAGTAAACTGGTGATCAAAACATTGATTCATTCGAGATAGCTTTCGTCATTGAAATGTATGTAGAAAAACGAACATGCAATGTGTATCAAGATTAAAAGAGAGCGACAAAGAGCAACACACACGGCCGACAAGCGGTGGAAGAGTGCAGAGTGTGGCTGGAGATTGTGTGTGTGAGAGAGAGAGGGTGACATGGACGGTGTAAGTGCAAGCGAGATGAAGACAGAACACGCAATGAGACGCGTCAAACACGGCAGATGCTCGTATGGTAAGCACCTGGCGCTACGGGAGAGTAGCCACCAGCTATTCTAGCACACATACGGGGCCCAGCAGACCGATCATGGGGCCTCCGCACCCCGCCACCAGGACCATGTGCTGTGCAGAGCCGGACCTTCTCGCAATCAGTAAAAATTTCAGAGAAGAATTAGTCATACATACATACATTCATTGTTTCTGTACATCTTTAGCGTATATATGAGGTCCGACGAAAAGGAAATAGGATTCCAGTGACAAAATTAGACACAAATCTTCAATATAACGGACCCGTGCAAACGAAGGCGGTGTCCAGTATTACCGAAAGTGTACATGAAAAGTTACATTTCAATAGAACACTTGTCGATACGGTGTGATCTATGTTTTACTGTAACGGATTATACAAAAAATAGTTCTAAATCCAAGCCTGTAAACAGACAGCAACTACCAGCCGATGGCTCACACTCTCAGCACGGCACTTGTGTGTACGGTAGGGTGCCTACCCCCTCGAACCAAAATGGAACAGGCCACGGATGAATACGGTCGCTCTGTATTGGATCACACACGACAATACCTTGCGCATATACGCGATCCCATTTTGATGGCGATATTGGTCCCGATATATATATATATATATATATATATATATATATATATATATATATATATATATATATATATATATAAATAATATTATTTTCTCGTTTTGTAATGTATGTGCTTGACGAAACACACAAACGCCTATATCGCATACGTATCTACATCATCCATATACACCGCCTTCTATGTATATTTCAATGCTATTGCTCACCATCGTGTTCACGATATAATCCATATCATACAATCGAGTGCATGCAGTTTGAATATAGTCGATGGAATGGAATCTCCCTGACGGAATCAGATTCATGTTTTTGATAAATCGAACGCATTAGGACAATAATCTTTTCTGTGAGAGATACAGCTCGAGAATGATGTAATAGTATCTGAACAAATCTGACTTGTGTGGCTGTTTCGAATTCCCTGAAGAAAGATTCTTATTCAATTCTTTCTGTAGGCGCTACACGGCAAGCTGCGATACGAGTATAACAGAATTAATGTTTCGCTTCTTATCGGACCAAACAGAACAGTCGAGACTCAATTATGAATAATGTATGGGCGAGCTCAGATATAAAATACACTTATAGTGAAACTACCTATATTGGACGATCTCATGGCTGAATGTGATTCTTATTAAATAAGATTTGGGAAAGCAAGTGGTACACATTTATACGTGTCGGGTAGAATCTTAAATGCATATAATGTACAGTATGATGAAATATTAATTTCCTACTCGGATTCAAAGCAACAATGACCGCTATTCACAAATACCAACAGTGCTTCTAAATTTCTCTAGTGAAATAGACACTGATGCTAATAGTAATGCAACACACAATTTTCCAAATAGTAACAGTGTCAAACATAGTAGCCCATAGTAATGACCGTTAGTATCGAGCTGTGAATAGCAGCCAGTTTTGTTTAGTAGTGGGTTATTTGAACAGAGATACCAAAGGGGATTCAGCTCCGGGGGAAAAAAAAACACGCGACATTGAAATGATGAACAGGGGTAAGATTATGTTCTGTTGATTTAGTAGGCTTTATCTCTAGTCCATGTGCGGCGGCATAATGTTTTACTTGTGCGTGACGATGTGTGTTTTGTGTATATAAAAATAATCTCCAACACCAGGACACAACATCTAGAAGAGAAATACACTGTAATCGAGAATCTACGAGGCGAATTCGACGCTCGAACTTTGATTCTAAATAATAACAACAGCAAATATAAACTTTATATTAAATGATACCAAACACGTTATTCTGGATATTAGCATCGATCTTAAAGACAGAAATGAGAGCCGAATGCGGTCCAATGATTCTAAAATTAAACCTAGTTGCTAGAAGGAAATGCATAATTTATTTGTCGCCAATTATTTGAGCTCGCGACTCACAGAAAGGATCAAAACAAAAGAAAGAAACAAAATCTAGCAACATTTGATTCACGAAATAAATTCACAAGAACAGTTCCAAAGTAAATTTTACAACATATCGTGTGTTCTTTTTGTCATTTCAAATGTTTCTTCATGTAAATATCCAACTAAAAGTTTTCTGCCTCGCCCCGTTCCGTCCCGCCGCCAATGCAAATAGAACGCCGCGGCAGTAAAGCACACGAATAAAATAAAGAGGATGAACGCGTAAAAGTTTTTCGTGGAAAAAAGATAACAAAAATAAGGTAAATGTTTGCGACGTGACCTTGACACTTTAGGCCTCTGATACACTCCCCCCACGCTATCTACCATGCCGGGCGCGCGTTGTGGGGTGGATAAATGAAAGTGTGTTAAAATTTTCACAACTTTCAAATATTCTCATTTATAATTTTTTCTCTCGCTGCGAAAAAGAACACCGCAAATTCAAAATAAGCTACTGTTATTACTCCGGCTGCTACTGTCACTGTTCTACTGTTGGAGGCGGCAGTCTGACGGCGGCAGTGTAAGGCCGTCTGTCTCTTTTCGACGCTCGTCGTTTCGGTCGCCCGAAATTGTAATGTAAATTGACATTATCATTATTTACAATCTCATGAATCATTAATATATTCTCCTAAACGAATTAAAACGCACTTTTGTACGCGCACCCCCCCCCCCCCCCCCCTATCGCAGTATTATTGTACGGCACTACCAAAATACACACTTAAAAAAAAAATTATTTCACTTACTGGTCTCAAATGAAATGACAATTTGTTTTTGGAACAATTAATTAAGCTACGGCACAAAGGCACTCAAAATCCTGTCCAAATGTGTACTGTACAGAGTGGTACTTACGTACAATTACATCTGATTCATTGCGCAAAAATGCCAATCATGAAAGTTTTCCATCAAAACACTCAGCAACACGATGATGTTTGTGTTCACTTTCAAAGATAATTTCAGTTACATTTGTAGTATTTGCCGACGAATAATAATAATAATCTACCATTGTACGTTCGAATGACGTTCGTATAATGTTGTTTACGTACGGTTATGTGTGTGTGTGTGTATGTGTGTGTGCCACGTGCATGTATATTTAAATATTAATGCCACTGTCCGTTTCCTGTTAACCCTGATTAAATGTATTCCATAATTTATCGTAAGCATATTGTTTAAAAATCGAACAACTATCATTCCTGTCTGAACTGTTGCAGCCATTTTATGTTGGAATCAAGAACGAATTTAACTTCTCTTTGAAATATGTACCACAGGCGATTTTAGAAACGGATTTTTACTTTCTTATACACAGTACAAAGAAAGGGAAGACGAATTATGGAAAATTTCAATTGCGAGATTCTGATGAAAATACACGTTTTCAAGGATCGCTGAATACGTTTTGACTATTTTCGCAACGATGACAATGAGAAATTAAGCTGACATAATGATGGAATTAACGTACATTTTAATGATGGAACACAAAAATAATTATCTTTTCTATTTAAATTTTATTAAAATCATTAAATTAACACATAACAATAATATTACAAATCCACATAAAAATAATGGTTACTATTATTATTATCATCTATTGTATATGGATTTACTCTAATTATCATCCCAAATACTGTATATAATTATAATATTACATGACAGAATAGAATATTTCATTAATATAATATTACGGTAATATAATATACATATTTTTCCAATAACAATCAATACAACAAATGAAAGGGTCGAGATTATTTTCTTCTCTTGTTTATTTGATCATAGTAAGCAAAAAAAAAAAATAAAAAAATATACGAATATTAATACCATTTTACATAATCTAAACGAGTCGCATTAGCCTACTTTCAGATGTTCCATCTGCCCCCCGTAGAGAAACAAATATGATTAAATAATTATAGAAAATAAATTAGAATCGTCAGGATTGATACACGAATATACAGAGTCGGGTAAACTGTAATTAAATTGACGCATTCATGCGCGTAATTGCGTTAATTAATTAACTCTGTCATTGGCTTTGTCGTACTATTCTTGGAGGTATATACGGTGTCCACAAATACCTGAGCATTACGTTGTGCTAAATGTTTGACATTGTCGAGTAACTCTGTCGGTAAAGATCTATTTAAGTACACACCCATACACACATACACGCACACACACACACACACACACACTGTGACATGTATAGAATCACATTAGTTATTACAGTAAACTCACAATATAACAGACTAATTCAAGCGAGCGGGTTAAAGCGGAACGTCCACTATATACTATAAAATAAAGCAGATTTTCCGAATGTCCATGTTAAAAAATTTACAAATTCATTTAGTTTAACTGTTTTTCTTTTTATTTATACAGATACGTTTCGTGTAATGCAAATAAGGTACGAATGAAAAGTTTAATTTCAATAGAAATGTTACAGATGACACTTGTGATTACGGGCAAATCGTGCATCGAACATTATTTACGAACGATTAAAATTAACCTGAAACTTTTCAATCCAGAGTCCATTAAATTGCGGGACCGCAAAATCGCGGGTTTACTGGATCCCACGTATGGATATTATCTGCAGTTTTCGTTGATTTTGTTCGCAGAATTGGACACTGAAATGACAAAGTTGCAACACACACACGCAATGCAGATGAGAGAACATAATTCTCGTGCTAGAAATAGTTGTGATCGTTCGCATCCAGTTTCAAGAAACCGTACAACAAGTTTACAAACTTTAATATGTTTCATACAAAGTTTATAGGCGAAAACCGCTAATTACAGTTTACAAAGTCGCTCGGGCAAAAACCACAACCTCCAGATAAATTCTGACACAATAGTTAAATGCTGTGCAAATCAAATTACCGCATCCATCCAGCCATTCAAGTTATGCCAGTACCAGCAACCGGCTAGCCTGTCGAATTTCAGCTCGACTAATCAAAGACCACGGACATAATGAACAAAGTGCAAAAATAAAATGAACGGTTCGACATTTTACACGGATTAACGGATGCCTTTGAAGTGATCGCGTACATCGTCCTTTTTGGCCTGAAAGATATACGTGAAATCGGTGAAAGGATAATTGACATATTGTCATGACAGAAATGCACGAAACAGTAACGTGTGTTTTGTTCCATAAAAAGAGGTGGATAGATTATAAAAGGACACACGGACACACACACGCTCGCATTTCCAACTGTGCAACTGTTCTGGAGCCAATATCTTTTCGTGAACATCTTCTGTGTCAGAACTTACTGCGGTAGCTCGGAAAAAAAAAACTTTTCCGAATAAAAGCCGAGCGTAATCTAGTGTTTGACGTGCGATTTTCGGCGTAAACCGTACTAAATTTGATGCACATCCTCTTGGGGGAGCCCCGCTGACCTCATTCTGCACAATTTACGTGTGACGTCTGACATATGTAAATGGCATTCGCGAATCTCTTCGTGTTTTCCTCGTCACTTCACGTATGTGTGTGTATGCGTGTTGGACTATAAAATAAAAAGGAAGATAGACGGTCTCTGACGGTGTGTATGTATACATCAGATGTGAGAGTGTGCGTCCACCATATAGCTGGTAAATATCCAGTTGAAGCACGCAAAGTTTTAACTTAATCGCAGCTCATTAGAGTCCAACGGTACGGGCGCTTGTTACACATTAGAGCACGTGTAATTACTGTTGTTTTGTTACTGCTGGTTATTGTTTTGTTGGTAAATATTGTACAGTTGCTACCGGCAACATGGAAAGACGATCTCTTGCTGATTCCCGTAAGCAGGCCACAATTTTGGAGGGAAATGAACGAGAGAAGTATTAATTTCACTTATGGGATGATAATCGTCGAAAAGAAATGAAAAATGGGCGTGGCACCAGTTGTCTCGCCCAGGAGCCGGAACAGATATATAGTCAACATGGTATTTTGATGCTCCTTCAGCAGCGAGACGAAAGAATTGACCCAATATTCGCAATACAAAACATACATTGTGGAAACAGAATGGAACTGATGATAGCTGTGTTCTGAATTCTTAACTTTTGCCCGAAGAAGATGCGCAGAGTCCATTCGTTGCGATGACAGGTTTCCAGGGAACCAAGTCTGTGAATATTATTTCGTGACATACATATATGTGATACACGAATGTCTAGTTAAAAGTCTTCACTGAATAAGAAAACTGTCGAGGGAATATGCAAAAATATTTCCATGCAAGCAACCAGTTGATCGTGTCAAAGTTTTGCGGAACAATTCCGGTGCATTTGGAGTTTTCTTCTTCAAGCCGTAACAAGTTTAATGTTTGCCCGTGTACAGAATCTGCGAATATCTCGTACGGCGTCTAGGTGCACTTCCGAGGCTCGGGCGAGGGTTGTTTAGCATCGTCGTCCGAGTTTGCCAACTGCTAAGAATAAAAAGAAACCATGTTCCAATTTCGCTACCAGTTTAGTTTCTTCTTGCACCGCACTGAACGCTTTTAATCGCTTCCCTTGGCTTTTTTCCACGGCAGAAGCTCAGTGACCATGATGAATTACAAGTATCATTTGCCGTATAAAAACCTATTTGTCTTCTTGCGCTGCGGTCACAGACTAACCTACACTAATATCACATAGTTCATTGGCAAACACTAGGAAAAAACATACATTAATCCACAATTCCTGAAGGATCCTAAAATCCGGAGCGAGAATTTAGATTCTTTTGCCTGAAGGCAAGGGGAGTATTTTCATTGGTCGATGCATTTTCCTGTACTAGCAATCAATAGCCACAGTGGCAATGTTTAGTAGGAAAATTTTGTTGTTCTTAGTATTGAGCTACTATTGAACAGCAGTAAACTGCAAATAGAAATTTAGTAAAAGTGAGACACATACAGGAGAGTAAAATATTTAAATGAAGCGAACAGTATCCGTGTTTCTCTAACGCAACACAGCGACAATACAAACTGCTGGTCTTGTAAAATAATGTAAAAATGTAAAACATAAACTCGTTCCTATGCAAATCGCAAACTTAAAAACGTAAAAATCCTCTCGACTCTTCTGCCAAATGGGCTTTTTCAATTAAGTTAACTCGAATATTAAACCATAAACGTTGTATATTTTCTTCTGAATATATCGAGCTATGATATTCGACTAGCAGCGGTGCAGAGGTGGAATGAGGAGTACACTCACACGCGCACACGAGTTGACGTGCAACATCTGCCTGCTCGCTACTACTAATGACACATGTGAACTTTGCATGTGGGCTCTTTCCAAGTATGTGTTGTACATAAATAGTGTACCACCAGCATGCCGATGACAGAAGTAATTTTTTTTTTTTAGTCAATACACAAACCATGAACCTGTCTGTTTTTTATGCGCACGCCTAGACGCTCTGCTAGATTTACGAACTACCACCGTTAGTGTAGAAAAACTACATAATGTTGCAAGTAGTTTTTGTGCAGACATACGTATGATGATCGAATCCACCTCGGCCAACTAGGATACTAGATGATTTAATGCTCGGTCTGCGTGGAACAGATTCAAGAATAAACATTAATATGTATTCTCTACAGTTTCAAAAAGCAAGACAGGTGTGTATGTATGTATATATATATATATATATATATATATATATATATATATATATATATATATATATATATATATATATATATACCGGGTGTTAATTAAAAAACTGGCCATAGGCGTTTAACATGTAAAATCAGTTTTTCCTCCTGCATTAGTTACCAAATTACTTTAGAGAAAAATACTTTAAATAAAAGTTGTAGAGAATTAAATTCTGCATCTAAGTGAGCAATCAGATTTAATTTTTGACATTTCCTAACTGAGAAAATCAAGTTTAAAATTTCATGAAAACACTTAATATATAGGAATAGCCATGGAATTTAAACAAAATTAAAAACAATTGTATGACATTTGCTGTCAAAAAAATTATTAAATCACGAATATTTAGATAAATTTGTCCCGAATATAACCATTTTATTACTTGAAGCTTTTCTTCATGTGAAAACTGTTCCGTAGTTTTAGAAATATCTGTTATTGAACGAAAATTACGAAACACAAATATTTTTGACAGTTACAATGTCATACAATTGTTTTTATTTTTGTTTAAATTCCATAGCTATTCCTATATATTATGTGTTTTCATGAAATTTTAAACTTGATTTTCTCAGATTTGAAATGTCAAAAATTAAATCTGATTTCTCAGTTAGATGCAGAATTTAATTCTCTAAAACTTTTATTTAAAGTATTTTTCTGTAAAGTAATTTGGGAACTAATGCAGGAGGAAAAACTGATATTACATGTTAAACGCCTATGGCCAGTTTTTTAATTAACACCCGGTATATATATATATATATATATATATATATATATATATATATATATATATATATATATAGTAAATACATACCGGACTTATACTGCATTCATTTCTATATATTATTAACAAAATAAATGTAAAAATATTAGTAAAATATGTCTTATAACTTTAACGCGCATTTAACATAGTAATATTTGCAATGGAATAATTCACATTTAATTGGTATTAGTTCCATTTTTATCACGAGCTGGTAACGATCTACAAATGATAATCCTATCAAATTTTAATGAAAGGTTGGATTAACAAATGCAGTTGAAACAAACGTGATGTATCGTTTTTGTAGATTCTGATAGTTGTTTCTATATTTCCAATGTGCAACACGAATCTGTTCAAGTTAGTAAAGGTCTCGTAAGTGT
The DNA here is from genome assembly GCA_963422195.1 of Carabus problematicus. Taxonomy (NCBI): domain Eukaryota; kingdom Metazoa; phylum Arthropoda; class Insecta; order Coleoptera; family Carabidae; genus Carabus; species Carabus problematicus. Next base: position 10,032,793 of record OY728590.1, read on the forward strand.
TAATGCTTTATATTATAGTGTAGTTCTGGGTAAAATACAAGATTTTTAAAAGAAGCGAAACATCGTTTCAAACGAGATTATTTTCTATATTTTATTCCATAATTTCCGTAATTATTTCTCTTTTTCTCACAAATATTTGAAACTTGCCGCGCGATACTACACTAGTTCAGTTTCAATTTTCCTCCCCCGCACCCCTGATCCGACGCCCGCTGTAAATTTAATATTTAATAAACCTGAAATTCCACGGTGATATATATCGGGTAGGGCGGCGTAGTCTCATTACGCCAACACGGCGTAACACACGGTTGTTTCAACGTCGCCGTCGTTGCAACTTACGTACCTACGTATGTTTCTAATAAATTGGCCGCTTACGTTGGCCCTAATTTTGCATATTTTTCAAATTCGCTTCTCGGCCCGCCTGTTGGCTGCACGCGGAGGCGTTTGCAAGATAGATTGTGTTGTGTTATTAATCGATTTTCGTTGGACGCAAAGTCTGCAATAATCCGGTGCACGCACTTTCACTTGACATCGATACAAATGACACCAACTCTGAACTTCGGCACTTCGGGGCCCGACCCTCTCTTCCGCACACACATATACACGCCAAGAAAGAGAAATGACATGAGAAGTCATGTTACAAATGCATTAAGACGAAGAAATCCACACTGTTGATATTTTATCGTACGGCGATCGACTTCAATTGCACGTCAAACCCGACGTGGATTTTAACACTGAACTAAATAACGAACTCAAACTTTCCTACTACACCATCAATCAATTGCAATATTTTGACATTTTCTAGTGCAAACTTCTGCACACCACGAACACTAGCAGCGAGAAACATTAATACACAACTGTGATTGGTCGCAAACAGATGATGCGGACGTGGAGTGTTGTGATTGGTTGATTGCAATGACAGATGAGTAACGGTGTTTACGCGCCGACTATCACACTAGAGATATTAACGGTTTTTCTGTACGATTTTTTTTGTACGTCTCGTCTAGTGTTACACTGTAAACTGAGACGGGATACTTTCGGGGGCAAAATGACACATGCCCGTACACTGTAAATACTAAGCGTGAGTTTCTGTCGATAAAAGTGTGTTTTTATATTGTATCAGGGTGACTTTTTTTCCGATTCCCTCTTCGCCAGAATGAAAAAAAAAACATATTTCTTCATACGTGACAATATACACTTTTGTCGGGGTCGCGCAGACGCGAATTTAATAGAGTACGGACCGTGTAAGACCTTCTATAAGGTCGTAACACTTTCTCAGTTAGTTAACCTTGCTGTTATTGTAATTATTCCGAATGTTATAATCTACATACGTACTATGTACCTACACAAGGTAACCGTGCACCATGACTTATGATTAAAATTAAAATAAATAAAACACAGAAAATTCGAATCTTTTAAAGCAGTTTAAAACCACGTCACAATTAAAACAGATTTAAGGAACTCGTTAACTTTCTGATTCATGTACTAAACATCCAAATGCTACCACTGCATATATTTCTGAATATTTTAATTCGAGTGATGTGTATACGAAAGTCAAATGGTGACCACAGCAGATTTTTCAGTACATTATAAACTATCGCATCAGCAATATTAAATGTACATTATAGAGAGCAACACCCTTGAAATATTCAATGAATTTTATAATAATTAATTACTTCATTACCGGAACATAACGGACGGTCACGTGCAACTCTTTTGACCAATTACCGTGCACCGTGTGTGATATGCATTTGGTTACCTGAAACAAACAAAGAAGAACAATAAAAATCACTACAAAATTATTTAATTCTGTTTTGCGTGTGTGTCTGGTGTTGCATAAAATTGGCGTTATTTATTTTGATTTTAAACACACGCGAGCAAAATTCACACGGAATAATTAATTTGACAAACAGATGACAATCAACGAACTGTCAACTGACTGTACTGAATCGTTAGTCTTTTGTTTTTGCTAATTAATTGGAATAACATGGAATTGATCATACACACACACACCGATACACAGGCACCCATACAGAGGTAACTAGTCTAACAAAACAGTGGCCAACAAAAGTATCTAGGCCTGATGTAGCAGTCAGTCTACGCAGTGATACCACCACATCAATAACACGCACACAAAGCGCGATACAATGTTTTCCCTGATGCGAAAAACATTTTCTCTTTTTCGTCTGTCTTGCTTCACGCATTCATTCCACTAGAAATTCATCACTCATCCTCTGTTACGTTTCAATTCTCATTTTCGTGGTCCATTCTTTGACCGAACGGCAAAGAACGAACACACACACACACACACACACAGAGAGAGAGAGCAATACGAACGGCACACAGACAGAGATTAGCGGTATTAAAAGAGAAACATTTAAATCTTGTGGGAAGGCATCAAGCTAATGTAAAAAACGAAACCGTGGAAAGTAATTGCAAACGCCAAAACATCTATGTTTGTAAGATACCAATCATCGAATTCATTGAAAGAACACGGGTATCTACAGAGGAAATTGCAGCAGGCATTGATAAGGAAAGTTTAATTGCGGATATCGGAAAGTATTTGAAAGAAATTACGACCAACACTGGACTGGCAGTCTATGATTATGGATTTCGGATTTTTCGTTTAGCACTGAGTACTGCTCTGCGGCCGATATCATCGAGAAAGAGAAGCGGGACAGGAATAGAAGGACGAATGAGAAAATCTCCAGAACGTCGTCTCGACAGCGACCGACGCAGCAAGAGGAGACCGACTAGAAGAGAGCGACAGACGATGGTTTGTGGCAGGCTCGAAGGAAGAGGATTGCTATATTGATATTGTCCAAAAACTCGGCTTTTGATCGAATATGATGAATAGAAGACGAAGGGAACACATACACGCACACACATATACACACCTTCACAACGTACCAGAATTAGGTTCCAGGCATTGGCAGAAAATTGGAATTCTTATCTCTTGCAAGGTAGGCGCGCGCGCGCGTATATATATATATATATATATATATATATATATATATATATATATATATATATATATATATATATATATATAAAAGAAATCCTAGTGGAGAAAGCTATTTCCTTCCATCTCGTAGAAAGGAGGCCTTTCGGATCCTCATACCCCGGATCTACCCTAAGTAGATGGGCAACTTGAATACTGGGACTGACTGTTTTACCGCCGAAGGAACATGTATAATATTAGTTATTTTTACACCAGCCACCATTTTAGGCTTTTTTTGTGGGCGCCGGCAATTTGTTTGACTGGAAAATTAAATCCGTACATTCCATTAGAGTTAATACTATTGTGTCCCGGGCTAACCGAATTATATCATACACGGCGGTTTTTTTGAACAGACATAAATTCATTTATAAAAGTGTTCAACACAAGCGCAACTGGACCAATGAAAACCTTTACAAAAGTCCTCTGGTTCATTTGGTTTTACATTTAGTTAAATGGGAAGCAGAAAGAAATACAGACGCATTCATCAGAATATTTGCTGTCAATGACAAATACAAAGATTTATTCTATATTCCCTGTGCAATGTAATTCATATATCCCTGGCATATGTGGAATCACCGTGTGTGTGTGTCAAGTCAGTGACGGGCAAAATAAATTGTAATTCAAGTAGCCAAATATCCGGCAGCGATACAGACAAGTTTGGCGAGCAGTAGCAGCCGTTACGGACTTTGAACGACGAGACTTGATTCGATCTCTGCTCCTAATTCAGCCATCAGAAATCAGTGCGTATCGCGTATTTCTCTCTCTTTCGAACTGCTCCCGAAAGCCTTCAGAAATCCAATAACTTATCGTGTCTTGTCAAAACAGGAAACGGGAAAAAATTCACCGGGAACTTCGGACCCAGCAAGTGTCTACCAGTTAGAGAGATCTTACCAGCGTACGCACGGGCGCCCGTCACGACACCGATAAGTCTCCAATCATCCAATGAGCAATATTGAATCTTTCCATCGCTACGATTTCCGTCTGGCTCAAATCTTCCATCCTTCCGCCCCGGGACCAATATTGTTTACGGTTGGAACCTGATCTAATTGTATCTAATGGTTGCGTTTATCGGATAAACCAGTTACCGATTTCCCATCCTGCCCAGCTCGCCATCGCAGGTGTGACAAGGACAACCCCGCTTGGTGTATACTGTGTGACTGGGTCCGATAGATGTTTTATCTTGATTGGAGAGTATTATGTCGCAGTGCAGTAACTCAATTGATTGGTTAATTGAGTTTTTCCCGTGCCTTGTCTTTTTGTGTCCGTTTTACTTAACGAATTTCGTATCGGGCCACCGGTACCACCGTTCTCCCACTCGCGGCCAATGTTCCGAAAAGCATGAACGCGCACGAACGGCACGATTCAAATCTGCTTATTCCGCCAAAGCCATCGTCTATAATGCGATAGTTCATTAGTAATTAAAAACACGACCTGGTTTTAAATGGAAAGCGAGAAGTGCATTATAATTACGTTTTAATAACGTTACCTCCTTCCCTCCTCAATATCCAGTGTGGACGAATCTGCTCGAGTTTTAAGATTGTTGCAAATTGTTAATGTTACCAGCGAATCTACTCCTCCATCCATATTTGTCCAATTGAAACATACGGAGAATTAAATAGTTTTCGTTGGAATAATGATGCCCAGATCAGGCCTATTGATCAGGATGTAATTTTCAATTTGCTAAATTCGATGATCATATGAATTGCGAACGTTGTGTTTCACCAGACTCCGAGTGCGTGAGTGATGTTCGGTGGCACAAATATTACTTATTAAAGTGCAATTACAGCAGTGGCAGCTAGAGTGCGCCGCTGGTCATCGATTGTGGTGTGACCCACCGGAACCCAGCCGTCGCTTCCGGCTGCGGTCAACGTCGTCACATCAATGTTAAATTTCAGTGATTAAATGCGTTGAACTAACGCCTCTACCCGTTCCATCACAGCATCCCCCCGCTCCTACGCTGATCATTATAACCCCTACCCCCGTGGCGCTTTCCACCGTCCACCCCTCATTACTGAACGTGATGGATGGACAAATTTGAACAGCCAACTTTATTAACACTTTTTCAATTTGTCATCGTGCGGGTTTCAACAAAATTTAAATTAATTTGTTATTGTAGATGACATGGTGATAGAGATGAAGCACCCCAATATGATTGTCGATAATACTTTCGGGATACACGTCCAAGCTAATAGTTTTTCGTAATTTGCTCGGGCTAGTAGTCCGGATAAACAACCAACGACCAACAAGCGAACGAAATAAACTCATTAGCTTGTAAAAAACTTAACAACACAGAACTTCAACCACATTATCTCCAATTCCTTGGCAGCGGCACTGGAAGACCTTATTTCCTGTTCACGGCTTGAACCAATTACATCCATTACACACTTCTTGCACTTCCTTCATCCCTCTTCCATTTCTCCCTCCACACACACACACACACACACACATACACACAAAGCAGAGAGCATTTTGTTCCTGACGGTTTTTTCCCGGAAATTGTTTCAACAAAAACTTACTCCGCCGTTACTAGTGTTAAACTAATATTGACAGAAATATTTAAGGAACCCTAGTAATTGCTCTGTTTCGTGACCAGACACTTTCTCTTTCTAGTTATCGTATATATATATATATATATATATATATATATATATATATATATATATATATATATATATATATATATATATATATATATATATATATATATATATGTAATGGATAATGATTGGTTCGTAATATATGTATGATCACGTGACGTGAAACATAATAGTAGCAGTTCGCTTGTTAATGGGGGTGTCGTGAAACGTCTCTGTCCGAAACGACGGGTAATTCAATATTGAATATGGGGCCGACCACCAGAGAGAGAAAGAGAGAGTGAGAGAGAGCGAGAGTAACGTTAGAGGTGCCTCCTCTGTATACATAAGTGTTGACCGTTCATGATGATCCCGGCTCTTCAGCGTCTGGTTGTAAACTTGATACACTGCGATATTATTATTATACAGAATATACGAGCGTAGTGCTATCATTTTTCACATTACATCACGCGCTCTTTGTGCGAGGGGTTCAAATGAGAATAACGATGACAGCTAATGTGTATATGGAGATGGGTTCAGTGAGTTGATGCTTTTACTGACATGTACATATGGATAACTGATTTCGTGTACAATTTTCGATTTGCAATTCCATATTTGCAATGTCGTCCATCGATTTTTTAGCGTGGAGGCTTGTGCCAATGCTCTCGATAATTTCCAATCTAGTTTAATTAATTCCACATTTCCCGCGAGACTACGCCATTTTATTTCCAAACATTTTACCAATGGCTCGTCTTTAATACGGCCGATCCCGAGTGTGTGCAAGGCTAGGAAGGAGCATTACCCATAAAAGTGGCTAATGCTATCAAGTGTGCGATGTATGCACATAAAATAACCGTTTGGCTCGTCGATAAAACAGAATAAGAGACCTTTAACAGTTTGGGGATCAACGGCAGTACAGTTGGCTAGAGGTAGGTAACATAGTAGGCGAACAGTTGGAAAAACAATGGCGAATCCACTGTTCGGAACAACAGACACTCGCATCACTACTACACACACATTCATACACAGAAGTTAGAGGCTAAAAATGCTAGTGTAGATTGAAGAATTTAATATTGTATACGGACGGAATGACTGGAAGATGTCAGCGATAAAAAAAAATACATCATCACACACCGAAGTACGGAGAATCGTCGTCCTGTGCAGAAACACATTTATCTTGGACAGCAGCTGCAATGCATCTTTTATAATACACTGGAGTCGGACTGTTCTCTTTACGAAGGGATATATGACCAGACCCTTATATGCTGGACGTGCACACAAAACTGGAGCATTCACTAGAATAATAATAATAACCGCTGCCGTCGCTGAAGGTTTTATAACTGTTTTGGAAATCATACCAACCCAAAAACGGTATGCTGCCTACCTCCATTCTGCAACGAGATGAATGTGTGTATTATTTACCATTGCCAAGGCATTCGAAACTACAAGCAGACCATTTCGTTTAACGCTTATCCTTGGCGCTAATCGGGGTATACTATACCTTACAATTCACCGGCATTTCGAAGCATTTACAAGTACAGTTAGAATTTGTTTCTTTTGCAATATGTGTCGAGTTTTAACGGAAAAGTTCTTTGATCGAAAGACGAAAGAAACGAAGACGAAGAGTAACTTTAAATATTTTTGTAATTTCTTCTGGTACTTGTCCGACGTGTGTCGAGTGTAATATTTTGTTGGACTATTATGAACTTTGTTCATCGCCATTATACCAGTATATTGTCGCGTAATTGTTTTGTTATCGTGCGTAGCTCTTTCCGTGCACTTTCCAAAGTTTAATAACTTCCACGGCGGCAGAGGATTATTCCGAATTTAGACGTTGCTACCCTGATTTCACCGTTCATGCTTACATTACTAACTTTATTGTTGTTGCTTTTTTTTTTCTTCTTGTTCACAACAGCATCGAATATTAGGGTTTTTTTTTTTGTGTTCTATTCAGTAATTAAAAATTTAATGTATGAGAGCTTTTCTGATTTACGTTCGGAAACTTTTTATTTGGTCGGTGAGTTGGTTTTCTTTTTGCGTTTTCATTGAAGGACTTTGGCAGCGTGCCGTTAAGTTTTACGAAATTAATTAACTGCGCAATTATTTAAGGGCTCGTTGGTTAGTTGTTAGTTTAAGAAAATTAAGGAAAATTTTACCGGTACAGAGAGAAAAAAAAATCGGGTGATATACAATGCATAGAGTCTGCACGGATGCTCGTTAACTCTCCATATAATATTAGCGCGCACATACAAATTCATTACACTTAATCCATGTTTCCATTTCCTGGATGGACCCGGTAGTGTGTTGTCGTCATCATCATCCGTACATTCTGTGCAACGGTACAAAAAGAAAAGATGAGGAAAAAAGAGAAAAATTGTAAACGGTCGCTTACATATTAAACATCGTGTTTTCCTAAACAAACACACACATATACGGCGTGTGTACATGTGTGTGTGTGTGTGTTAGATGGGGGTGGATACTAGTAGGACGAAAAAAACTACGTCCTTAAAACGAACACGGCTTCAAAGGACTAGATGGAAAGGGGCATGCTTTAAACTTGCACATCAAACGCGACAGAAAACAGGACGGCGAATTGCGAGTGTATGTGTAGGTGGTATTCCTCATTCACGACACCCACACACACACACACACATACATACACTGGTAAAGCAATACTAAAATCAATGCAGTCCAAGAGTGTCGTACCCGTTAGAGAGGCTAGACACTGTCAACTGTCATATATGCAAACACACACATCATTCACTCGAATAGACAGTGAATATTGAAACCTACATTGAATGGTACATTTATTTAAAGAGTGTTTAATGTTTATATGTATATATATTATATGTATATATATTATATATATATATATATATATATATATATATATATATATATATAACCTCAATAACTCCCCGATCAATTATTGACACATACCCTTTAAGAATTCAGTGCACATTGACCCATCAAATACAACAGAATTCAGTGAAGATGAAATCGCATAAGCCAAGCTGTCACATTTAAAATGTACTAATTGATATGATTAATTCGAATTTTATCCCAAACAATACATAATATTCACTTTGATGCATCTCTCTGCGTGTGAACGTGCTGTTATAATTCTAGAAAGCGAAAGATATACAGCAGGGATGATGACTGACTATTACTGCTAATGTAGACTTGACAGGGCAAAAATAACAGAGAGTGTGTGTGCCCCGTGGCTCATTCGCCGCCACTGACAACACCAGACATGGGATGAATATTCATACATAAGTTCTGAACAACACACATACAAACATCGACATAAGCGTGTACAAGTATACACGGTATATGAACTTGTACATTGACATTTACTATGCTAGGTAAACATTATGAACACAACAACATGAAGTACACACACATACACACATGTACCCACATGTCTGTCATACTAACAATACGAGCATTAGTGAAAAGCATGCTCTGGATGTTCGTGTAATTACAATATTTTCCGCCACAATAATTTCCCGTAAACTTTTCAATGCAGAACCCTCACGCAGAACCTACATTAAGAATGATACGTTTATGGCACAAATGCACATTATAGAATTAATAATTTTACACCAAAACGGCGCGTAAATGTTTAACATAACTTTGATACAGTCCTGCTAATGTACATCATACGAGTATTGTCCAACTTTGGAGGTAAACTTTGTTAGTTTCCTACCGCTGAAATTGAAACGTGTTCCTAGAGGAACCACGGCCGTGTATCCTCTAACGTACGATACGGCTTTACGAGACGGGCATATCTTGGATACTGCCCGAGTTTTATGGCCCGACGGGTTGTGTAGTTGTTTTCGGAATAGTCAAAGTATGAACGTATTACTCCAAAGTGTGGTTCGCAAATGGAATTAGACGAAATTAACTGAAATAACTGTGTGTGTGTGTGTGTGTGAGTGTGTCATTTAGCGACGAAACAGATTGGGAATGGCAGGAACTCTCATTTGCGTCAGTGCGCACGCACCGGAAAGTGATGCTGTCTAATTTAAATTAATCATACTTAAATCCAAGCTAGTAGAAATAAAATTAAATGCAACGAAAACTTTTTCCTAATCTAGTGTGCAGGACTAAAGATGTAGGAAAAAACACGCGCTATCGTGTAACCGCGTTGGGTGAAGTAATTTTACTTGCATTTCATTGCTCTCCTCCTCATTCTCAGAATTATAAACGGAGTTACTGTAATTCATTAAAACGACTGCAAGTGATAATAGTTTGTTCAAATACAATTCTAGTTCCGAACATGTTTCATAATGTTCTTGTCACGCGTCAAACCTTTTCCCTGATTATTCTGTCATTTACAAAGCTTTATAGTGTTCTGCTTTACCGGCACAAAGAGAAAGAGAGATGCGCGACACCTGAACCACTGGTGGAATACGCAAGCAGCAGAGGAGACATCAAGTCTCAAAAGCTCTCAGCACATGCCATACGGAATGACAGCAATTTTTCATGTTGAAAGATTGGAACACTGGGAATGGTGTTCCAATCTTTCAATACACACACACACACACACACACACACACACACACACACGTGTGCTCATGTGCTTACATTGAGTCTTATAGACTCTTATGGGAGCGGGTTGCAACATGCACACTCACATAGACAGTCCATAGCTACCGAGACAGGAGACTACTGTGAAGTTGGTCGCGCGAAGCGGAGAGTTTTGGAGGGTTGGAAGCTAAGGGGTGAGACTATTGGAATAATTTATGGGCAAATCATCTTGGAATTGTGAGATACGTCACATGACGTGCTCAGGAAATTGTCTGGCCGACCTTGGAAGGTGAATTATTAACAGTATCGGCGCACGCTACGCACGAATACACGACAGCCCCAAAGAGAGGAAAAGTTCTTCTTTACGTCTCTGCCATCGATTACTACGGTGCCACACCAGGACAACTTTAGCTACTCCTGCTGTGTCAATGAGGATTAAACGATTAGTACGGGGAGGTTGACTGTAGTGTATGTTAAAGGCTACTCGATGTCTCGATGCTTCCAGTGATCAAATAGACTTTAACACAAGGTATCACTGTGGCTATGAACTATGAATAACACTGGCAGTTTACAGAACCCGCATCGCACGAATGAAAAAACACACATCACAATCCATAAGATACTACAGAAATATACTACGTCATTTAACGATACAATTATACAACGTATATATGTATAAGAACTGTGCGAACTGTATTGTTATTTATACTGATTACTGGCGTAATTCAGGACCAAAGATAATGGTCCTGAACAATCTCTCACACCGTTAGCTAGATCATCGTCGACCGCAACACCAGCAGACCAGGAATATATGGCATCGAATTTCCGAAAGTCATTTGCGACGACGGTATATAAAAAGAAAAACTCGAAAGGAACAGAAAGTTCCATTTCGCGATGAAACCAAGATGGAAGAACGTATCATCTATATGACACGAGTGACAAATATCGTTCATTTTTAATCTTCCTGTGTGCACTAGGAGCGCCTCCATCAGGCGATGGAGCATGCGGAAGGCAGGGACCACATATTCTCCTGACTTGGGCGGGCAATTAAACTTGTTATACGTACCGGACATCCGTTAGAAGTTTCGATGTGCACGGCCGAAGTAATAAGTTGATCGTTCGCAACGTATACGAGCGGTAGTTCGATAACTTTTCTTCTTTCGGCTTCTTCATTCACCCTCAGACCAGAATTATTGGAAATCTGCACCGAAGTCATCGTGGAATATAACAAGATTGGGTCCGTTCAATCCAATGTTCCTTAAATCGAGATGTTACTTTGATGGTAATGGATATATCAGTGACAAAATCGGAGTTAATTCTTGTTTTTTTTTTAATGATAAAATTGTCTAGGCGTCTTCTGTCGTCTTCATTTTCCTTAGCAAATTCAATGCAACGGCATATCGGATCCACAACGTCTTGTCGTAACTTTGAAAGGCTTCGCTTTCTATAAATTGATCCTGAATTTCCATATTTGTGGCCAAAAGTTTTACGAAGGAAATCTGTAAGAAGTCCAATGTCTCTCCATTTTCACAATTATCGTCTTCATGAACGGCGGCGTTATATTGCATTATTTTAAATATAGCGTTGTGGGTGGTTCAAGCAACTCGTCGAAAAGCGTTAAGGAAGGTCTATTTCTAAATCTGCGTGTAAACTCTTTATATAAAAAAAAAGATTACCAAAGAAAACCAATGTACAATGTCATAGAGACTTTGCTAGGCACTCTTGTACACTAGATTCGATTTACCAAAACCTTCATAGCTTCGTGTTCAATTGACTGGATGTAAATAAAATGTGTAGACTCGGAATATGACATGTCTCCGTGACATTTATAAATTAATAAACCAGATTTCCTCAATTTCCGTTCCGAGCTTTCGCTCTAAAAATAGCCATAAATCCTATTTAGCCAACAAACGAGAAAGAGAGAGAGAGATGAAATTTCATTTCAATCGAAAATGTTCCAGATGCTATACTTTGGTCGAAGGTTTTCTCCAGTACGGACCTGGTAAGGCAGATGCCGGACGCTACCAGAGACATTTCCCTCGAGTCCGAGTCCGTTCTCACGGTCCGCCCCGACTCTCGAATGTTCGAAGTTTCCGGTTCGAAATTGGGTATTGGCGCCTCGCGAGTAGCTACATACGAGGTATCCGTACTCACGGACACTCGACATCAAAATAATTGTCACATGAAGCCCGTAACACACGACAGAATTGGCTAGTGATATAGGAAGTGTACATCGATAGTAAAAATATTGTTATATACTCGGAGCAACGCGAATTGGAGGATACTTTGCGCCAGTTTACTAGAAATATATTTCCGTTTTGATAAACCATTGTGCATTTTTGTAGTCAGGAACTACGTAAAATTCATTGGTAGTTTAGCCATGAAAACAGTAATATTGAAAGTTGAGAAACAAATAAATAATATATTGAAGAACATTATTACCTACTTCAAGACGAAACAAAAGTACTTTAAAAATAAAAGACATTTATAGATCCATAACAAATATGTGCATTTTTATATGCGTTTTACATCTATCAAACTATCAATCCATCATCGAAATTTGACCATACTATTCTTGAAAACAGACAATACTTCAAATGCTTCATCAATGCTCTTTATTAATCAAAACAAGGAGAAATAAACTTCAAGTATTTTACATTAATCCATGATTCCGAGACAGCATCATGTATATGCTGCTTGATGAAAATTTGATAGACATAGAAGGTACATAAAGAATCTAAGGAAGCTGCAAATTAAAACAGGCTTTTTGTTGTCAAGAAAAGGAAACCAACAAAAATATGCCCATAATGCAATAGTGAATTCATGTAAACTGAATTGTTACAAGATATGTTCATTTCGTACAGATACCAGGGTCTGCATTTTGGAAGCAAAGATTCTCAGGAATGAGAACCAGTTATTTGAATTCCGAATGCGCAAGTGGTAATCAGCGAAAACATTGATTAACTTGTACACCAAAGTTCGGAAGAACGTAATAATCATGAAATGGAAGACTATAAATTAAGAACTACTACAACTGATCGCATATCCAGAGTACACTGTCAGAAAAAATTGGCCATGCTTCACAGTAGGCAGTCCGGTTGGATAAAATAGATGGACATCACACCAGCACTGGACCTGTCAGTGGGACGGTATGTTTGTGCGAGTGTGACACGAGACAGACACGTTATTCTTGAGAGACCGGACAATGAGGGTTCCGGGTTTACATTAGTTATGAGTACGGTCCATCGAAGGGAAGCGATACCCGGAACACATGAGCATGAATCGAATTCCGGATGAGCGAGCGGTTTAGAAGCGTTTTCAACGGTGCGGTCCAAAAGGAACCGGACAAGGCAGTTCTGGAAACGGTATTGAATAACAAAATGTGAGTGGTACGACACTGCAAAGTCTTCCTCTCAGCGGTGCTTAAAACTTCGGGTAGTTTTCTCTTCTGGAAACGGAGAAGAGGACAAAATGGAAAATGGATATACGTGATGGTAGATAATGTAGTTGTTACTCGAGCTAGTATATTTCACATGTTGATAAAATAAAAAGCAGTCAGCCATACTAATCTAGATATACTGTCCGACCGCTACTTGTTCCAACATACATTCACGTTGTCTGTAGATTATTAACGAACTGAACTGCTCATTGTGAACCTCTCTCACGGTCGCTGTTTCATCAGGCTGGCCAACAGGCTGCCGTTAAATCACCAGAAACTTCAATCGGTAATGGACAAAGCACAATCAGAGATTATCGCACGACCGAACGAACGAACGACGACCTGATTCCGTGCACCAGCGGCTAATGGCATGATAATGAATCTATTATGTTGGTACCGCATGTGCATGGCCATGGTATAGCACCACAAACATGCAGGCAGAAATGGTATGTCGATACTGTGATCAAATGCACGGGACTAGATGCAAACAAACTTGCATAGTTACCGGGTATTCCAAGTAAGGGAATTAACATATAAATATAGAAAAATCATGATTACTTCTGAACAATACATTTTAGAACAAAAGTGTAAATAAAAAAGTTGCGCAGAATTAAAAACTACATGCTGTGGTGTTTTGTTCAGTGCTCGTGTATTTTTCTATATCGAGTAAATCAATTTTGAAATAATGCATTTTGATAACGGATCATGGTTGCATCAGATGCGTTTGTGTTACATAAGCAACTAGCATGAAACTAATTATATACATCTGTGTATATGTATGTATTAATGCATACCTACATGAATATCTCTCTCTCTCTCTCGCTCTTGTGTTTGTGTCCTTATGATTAATGCAAGGCTGCATGTCTGTATACGTATATTCATGTATATATTCTACATGTATGTACGTGTGTGAGTGTTTGTGGTCCGCTGACAGGGCATGCATATAATTTGGTTAATCATGCTGGCATATGATAATTTGCACATAAACAGCGCCATCATGCACCGCACTGTGATGATTGTGTCAGCAACTATATACATGTGTGTATCTATCTGAACATATGTGTGTGTATGTGTTCGTGCGGCAGAACACAAACACTAAATCTGATTCCACTTCCAAGAGTAATGTCCTACGACTGTCTACCCAGCCACTCAGCCAGCCAGTGCCATGTGCCCCGCCCAAACGTCCGCCACTGTGTCTACCACGGTAAACATTCACATGACACCATGGGCGTCGACACCGGCAGGTCCGATTTTTTCAATATTACATTTTGTATTTAGTGTACTGATATTATTAATAAATGGACTTGAAATATATACTACTATATGCTCCTAAAGCTAAAAATACTAAATTTGACAGTTACTATGACAAATGTGAGTCATCATTTGTTTCATCTGATTGTTAGAAAATAAAACAAAAGCTACAAATAGTACGCGAAATTATACATAAGAAACCATGGCAACCAATATCAGCTACTCTTATTGCACGTTGTGCATTTTAATGAAAAAACAAAAGCACACTGATTGTTTCCGTTCAGAGCCGCGCTACGCTAGTGACTTTTATTGATCAAGTGTTCCGTTACAACGGACGCCACTGGGACTGTAAACGAGCGCATTACATATTGATAAACCGTAAAAAAACAGTTCCGAGGTTCCGGCTTTGATTCCGGCCAAGGAAACCGCCCGCACTACTAGCAGAGTGAAGATGCTGCCATCTACTGACACCATACTTGAGTATCGTGATAAAGTTTCGGCAATTTGTTAGGATATTTTGCGCGTCGCAGGCATAAATTCGGCGTTCAAGAGGTGTACGGTGGTACACTTTATAAAATGGCCGCAGCTGAGATTTTAGTGTGCTTTAAAGAAAAAATGGAACACTCGGGTTTTTTTTTCACTTAAATCTTAGTGAACTTCTTCGTTGACAATATCTCAACGACATAGATTCAGGCATATGGTTGGTAGATGGATTTGGATGTTATCTAGCGGGAGAATTACTTAAATGATGGCGACAAGCCTCAAGTATGCAGATCTACATCGCTAGTTAATATTAATCAATCAATGCATTGCTTCTTAACTGTATAGTCAACTTTGCTGATATCAGAAGAAGCAATACATGTTTGACAGTTATTTATAACTGCTGACATCTGACAATAAGACTGGTTTTTTAACTATTACTTCCACAGATACAGGAGTGTAGGACTAATAATTTATATAGGTGGCGTCCTACGGATCTTCTTGACCCTTCTGAAAAGTTTGAACAGTTTCTTTTGAGTACTTCCTGAAATATTGTGACTTATCTAAGAAAGTCTCAGTAATTCTTTAGAAAACATGATTATCTTAATTTTGTACATCAAATCATGTACACATCTTGATTGAAAATAGAATGCATAAGCTTTATTTTCAAATTCCCGATTTCTAAATTGACATTCAAGATTCTCAGTCAGTCGCTGATCATTATACTAATAGCAAATTAATTATGGAATCACAGTTCTTATTAAGCTAAACCAGTTTGTGCACGCTAATGTCTTATTCACGTGAAATTGTAGCAGAAAATCTCACACACACACACACGCATACACACACACACACGCATACACCTTTTTTTCTTCTCCATTCTCGATTGACGTTAAAGGTTAAGGTCAACGACTAATAGCTTATCGGCTTCAATGACCTGTCGACCTAATTATATATGAGAAAAACATCACCAATTGGACTCAAAGTTTACGTGGTGATTCTGACCAAAAAAATTCGCGAATCTTTTCCGTACTAGATCAGAACGTCACAATTTATTGGCCAATCTTGTACTTCTATTGTTTTGACAAGAAACAAATAAACGAAAGAAAAACGACATTCGCAAAACAGTCAATAAACTCTTATAATTATAGTGTTCGGGCGGACAAACAATGTAATTATTTTTATTAAGACGCATTTCTATACTTTTTTTGCTTTGCGCTCGTTGCGGAAATTCGAATCAGCGTGACTGAAGTTTGTTGAACCGAACTAGAATGTGATATCGAAGGTCATATAGTAATCATTGAGTTTATGTAACATAGCACATGTGATATAGTTTGACTACGTCCCAGTTTATCTGTTGTTGATGTTTGTAATAATTTATTTACTGTATTTGAATATGTGAGAAAATTTACCATTATATTTTCATTAACACATTCTCCGAAACAAAACACTGAAATGCTCGCCATTGCTCAGAGGAGTTCTAATTCGAGAATGAATGATTCTAGAATTAAACCTCCTAGTTACGATGAAACTCAAATAATTTATTTGTATGGTCACTTAGAAATGAATCGATCGATTTACTTCTAAAAAGTCAACACAAATCTAGAATCGTTTGATTCTCGAATTATACCTCATCAACCAGCATGTAAATTCATGATATGTACGAATCTTTTATACCAGATCTGTTTTCCTGCAATTCTCATGCCACATTTGTATATTATTCAGATATTCATTATTTCTCGTTGGTCCTCCATCCATCCATCTTTGCAATTTCTCATTGTCAGTGAACAATTTTGCATGCAACCTGTTTCTTTCGCTCATTATCTTTTCATGATGATCATCTCCGTCTGTCAGTATCAATCTGTCATTTCTCGCGCGCGCGTTCATCTCTCTTCTCTTTCGCCGTATTCATTTCGTCTTCCTTTCGGAGCACCCGTTCCTTGTCCAACTGACACAATCATTCTTTCTCATTACTGGAACGAACTGTCTCCTCGTGACGTTTACAATCCATTGCCAATCTATTCAAATACTTCTGCTGTAACCAAAGATCTCTGCCTGTATTTGAGGCCTACGACGATAATGTGGATTTTTATGATGGAAGAAAGTCTCAACGCTGTCGACGAGATAGTCTCTGACCGTTTTACCCTTTCTCACTCTTCGTCTCTCTTTCTGCAAGCATCGAATTTTCCGCTTGGCATGGCATCGTTAAAAGCCTGAAGGACGTTTCGGCTGCAATCTGGCCAGGACTCTGCCCTCGGTCGACTTGTCGTCGTATGCCACTTTAGTCACACAAGTGCACTCTCGTAATTTAGTGCAGGAGTCCCACGGGATACCGGGATGCGCATCTCCCCTTGGAAGTCAGAATTCACTCACCAACACGCTTCACTGACCACACATTACCCTACGGCCACTTGGTGTGAGAGCGTGCACTAGTTCTGGCCAGGCTGTTGGCCAATTGGTACTAACGTAGCCGAAGGTATTCTCTTGGACTTGGTCTCAAAGCCAACGATGAACAGTTTGTGTGTGTGAGCTTACATTGTAACCTACACGTGCTCTAATAATCTACTACACTAGATTCTAGTGTACACGGAGAAGTTGAGGACAGGACTCTGCGGATTAACTCTCACTTCGCCAGTAATTATTAAAGTTTCAAGTTTGCAAAGACGATGCAAAGCAGCGATTATTAAAAATGTTATTTTGTATCTCATTTATTAACGTGCACCAAAGCGAATGGAAATATTCATATGACCTCGCAACATTTCGACTGTGGTTGAATAACTTTTCCAAAAATGACAGCCTAGTGCGTCACACAAGTAACACACATACAGACATGTGCATATATGTACATTGCTAGATAGCTATGTAGGATACAAGCCAGAGAACCAACAAGTACACACAGTATGACTCGTCAGAAATAAAATAGAGCGTAAGAAAAATCACAAAGATAGCTTAGGTTTGCCAAGAAACATTTGACGATAGTTGTGACGTCTGCGCATAGTTTCTTAATGACAGTATGCGTTGACTGTGTTCATAGTTGTATCCAATAACATCGTTATTCATTCTATATTTGCATGTGAAATTCAGTTGGTCTTTTTGGTTTGCTAACAATTAATACGTCCATTAATCCCGCAAAGCAAAAAGAAATTGTGACATTACAGTGAACGTAATAAAACAGGTGCTCATGATAAACGAAGACTAATATTTGAATTTGTGATGGCCGAGCATCAATTTATCATTGACGATGTCTATTTTAAAACGGGCCACTACAGGGATCTCGGAAACTATAAGAGATACAAAGCCGGTTAAAATAGAGAAAAAGTTGCGCATTTATGAGAGGACGTTGATGGTGATTTCGTTTTATAAAAAAAAATATTATTGCTAGATAAACGTTTGATTTAGAAGGTAACCAAATTATTGAAATATGGCTGTATATATTGAAATGTATGGAGAGCCAGAGAGAGAAAGAGAAATAGAGTAAATCTATTTGATAAATTCACAAAATGACATATGATATGGAACAGATTTCCACATATACTAGCGTCTGATTGATCTACGGACTCCAGTCGGAAAACACGGAATCGGAATTATCGTCGCGCAATATGATAAATGGCCCTGTGATGAGATAACGTCCCGGCGGTGACAGAATTAGCAATCTTCCTTCTGCTATCATTCTCATCATTCTTCCGCTTTTTGACGTCCGCTCTCAAGACTTTTGCATTTTGTTGCATTATATTCTAGGATACTTCTTTTATCTTATCTACAATATGTCACATTACAATAATTTTATTGAATATCCAGTTGCAAATATATATATATATATATATATATATATATATATATATATATATATATATATATACATATATATATATATATACCAGTACGGATAGTCGATTTAATACGAATACAGTGCACAGCGATAAGCAGGATAATTTCACATTGAATGTTGTTGATTCGGAAAGCATAGTCGATATAAATTAACTCCACAATTGTGATCAGCTTGTACAGCGATCGTAGATAGATAATGGTTAATTGTAATTTTCACATTTACTAATAAAGTAATAACAGTAATATACAATGCTAGTAATAGTTTAGTGGACGAACGAAGAATCTTTCTAAACTAGATATACCCTTAATGAAATACGAACTACTTCCAGATCTTTCAGATTTTGAGAACGAAAAAAAAATCATAGTTTCATTATGATATAATTATGTTCATTCCAGCGATATCACGAAGATTTCATCGTGAATCGGTTTAATACGTGCAACACTGTAATTCTATTTGCAATGACAAGTCTGTTCAGGACATCAGTTCGTTTTTAGTTTCATTATATAACCATAAAATGCCGATATATTTATTGTTACAAATATATATTATACAGAAACACACAGTTTGCACTGCCGAGATTCATTTAAGAATATCTATTGTAAGTTTTTCTGCATGTCTGACAATCAGGTTAAACTTTTCGCGTGAGACGAAAATACTTTTTCTCTCGATGTGCTCGCCGTTTTAAATTCGATTACACTGCTATATTACTATCGAATATCGTGTGGACTGGTTTCGAAAAGGTTTACACACATATCTACTAGTAATTGGCAATCATAGACGGGGTTTAATTCAGTGTACAATGTATGACCAGCTAGTTTGGTTGTGAACAAATACACAGATGACTGAATTATCGGCCAATAAAGGGGTCCGCAGTGTGCATGGGCAGTAATGTTAATCATCGAACAATACTTTTTATCCATTAACCAAATATCGCGATGCAATTCGTGTAATGGTCGAACGTAATTTGCATGTGAATATTAATTAATAATTTTCATATTAAAAGCACAGTATGTACTATTAAATGGTATTTACATGATATCGTTAATGATTAAAGAGCGATTATATCATGTTAAATATCGATGGGACAAGAATAAAATGAAAAACAAATTTGATTTTTCCCAAATGTTATAACAATTCTCGTAGAAAATGTTTAATTTCTTACGTTTTTTTTTTACTATAGAATGAATCACATTTACACATTGTTAATGGATAGTTGTTTTAAATCGATTGAAAAAATCACATTATTCGCGCGCCATTACTGCATGTTAATTTTTCATCAAATCTGCATCGCAAAAAATCAACAACACCGCCCATTAAATCAACAATACACCCGGTAAATTGAAAATAAACAAAACGATTTAGAAAAAACAGTGTTTCGTTGCCATGGGATAATCGGCAACGTCAAATGTGACGAAATGAAACGAAAATAACCTTTTCAAAGGATTCCTTGGCAAGAATATCAAAATGTGCGTGTGATAGTTTGTCATTTGCATGATCCCGAAACATTTGGCAAGGTCACCAGGTGCGGACATCGACCTGGTCATCAAATGAATCGAGCTATGCGTGGTATTCTCTTTTTTTTTGCAATAATACATCTAGTGGGATCGAATATATTTTGTTTTTACATCCTACACTTTCTGTTATGATCAGAGAAATAAGTATTTCTGAGTGTTTCTTTGTGATTTCTTTCGTTCGGAGAATGCAGAACATACAAAGAAGCAACACACTGATGAACGACAGAGCACAGTGTTAAGTAATAATAACATAGGAAATTGGCAAACGGCCAAAAGTGTAAATGCATTTGAAAACAGTTGCAAAGTTTGAGTGGTGGTACGTATGAATTTCAGGAATGTACCGTACATATGGCACATACAGCATTAATATATCCAGTTAGTAACCAGTGGCGTAACAACAAGTTGGGAAAGGGGAGTAGCGAAACTTTTATAGTGGCCCGCTGTACTTGTTCCGCTACTGTTAGTAAAGTCAAATCAAATACATACAGGAGTGACGTCATAAAAAACAAACGAATTACTGAGAAGCCCCGTCCTCTAATGGCATGTGCGCATAGACATAGACTTATACGAATCAAATGTGTAAGAAAGAGACAGCGTGGCCTGTTTATGGCGTGGATAAAATTTACCTGATGTGACGTCACTCTATATGGATTTGAATACACCATATCTAGCAAGTACATATACACACAGCTTGCATATACACATATGTATGTGGTAAAAGCCATTAATTAGTATAAAATTAGTATGTTACTTGCAAATCTATCCACATTATATTCTTCTCTTTCGTTTAAACATTACGAATACGGTCCATTAAAGCTTAAAGAATCATATGCAGCCCAGCACATTCGATATACATTTATATGTAATTTATATTCACTTTGAAAATTCTGTATTAGAAACTAGCTACCATATTCACATTTTTTTTATTATAAATGTAGAAATATTCAGTCCAAAACTAAAATGTCTATGACTGAAAAAAATTGTCATATTTTGCCGCAAAAAAAATCTACATATTAATACAGGGTTTTTTTATTTTACATGCACGCTAAAAAATCTGTTTGCTTTGACGTTTGGTAATTTTGGAGTACTGTCGGTATTACCAGGACTAGTGATGGCGAAATGCAAATGGTAACAGTACATGCGGAATAATCCGCGAATGTGTGTTCTAAGCTAATTACATATCATTATTGTAGGTTCCTACGCAATAAACATATATCTGTATACATTGTATACCGGGTGTGCCAAGAAATCTGGAACATAAAGAATTAACAAGTAAATATAGAAATATTGTGATTACTTCTGAACAATGTAGTTTAGAGCAAAAGTGTGAATAAAAAAAGTTGTTCAGAATTAAAAACTCCATAACATTATGTTATGTTCAGTGCTCGAATATTTTTGTATATCGAGAAAATCAATTTTGAAATAATACATTTTGTTAGTAGAATAGGAGGTCATGAAACAAAAATTGCAAATTTTTTGTTAATTACAACAACAAATAATCAACGTACAGCGTTATTGTTTCATAATCTAATCTGTCAATAAAATGCAGTATTTCAAAATTGTTTTACTCGTTACAGAAACATACCTGAGCACTGAATATGGCATCATATCATGCAGTTTTTAATTCTGAACAACTGTTTTATTTACACTTTTGTTCTATGATGTATTGTTCAGAAGTAATCACGATTTATCTATATTTACATGTTCCCCATGTCCCAGAATTCCTGGGACACCCTGTATATATTGCAGGGGGGCCTTTGTAACATCCGCACTTGCGAGTGTGAACACATTTAGTGAAATTTAGACGCACAGAGGGTTAAGTGTTAACAATTTCACATC
Organism: Carabus problematicus; assembly: GCA_963422195.1. NCBI lineage: Eukaryota > Metazoa > Arthropoda > Insecta > Coleoptera > Carabidae > Carabus > Carabus problematicus. The sequence continues at coordinate 10,055,249 of OY728590.1, forward strand.
AAACGTTCTTGTTTTAATAAAGCTACTATTTACACTCACACACGCGTATACAGACACATGTAGTTGTAGTTGTGGTCTTACACATACACACGCTATATTATATACCAATGCACAACATGTACACAAGCTTCAAAAGCACCGAACTTGACAGATGAACACATCACAAGCACAAGTATTGAAACTATATGTTCATATATTGCGTCATCCAACACATATTAATGGATGAGTGTGTGTGTGTGTTGGAACGAACTAATAACGCACACCTAGCAGTGTGTACAGAGTTGGTTTAAGGTGGAGGGGGGAGTAAGCGAGCGAGGGGGTGGTAGATTTCCCCTTGATATGACGCCGACAGTTATCAAAGCTTTGATACAAGCCGGCACACAGTGTTGAGCTGATACACGCTGTTTTGGAACGTGTAATGGGGATAAGTGTGATTCGGGATACACCTAACATGTGTACGTGAGCGTGTGTGTGTGTGTGTGTTGTTACTTAATCTAGACAGCTTTGGTAGCGGTGTTGGTGATAGTTAAACTGATACAATATATATGGTGTTCGCTATGCGTCGTATTTATCTATGCTCGTTTATTATTAACTAGGTAATACAGTAAAATACCTCTCTCTCTCTCTCTCTCTCTCTCTCTCTCTCTCTCTCTCTCTCTGTGTGTGTGTCTCATTCTCTCTATGTATATCTTACACTATCAATAATACTAATTAATATTACGCTGCCATGAAAAACCGCTGTTGACTGTACAGTATTTTGTTTAAATACGAAACACTATACATATTGTTTTGTCAATAAACAAGGAATGGTAACCATGGAAACAATAAAAAACAACGTTTATCTTTCGTGATATACCGGTACACAATTCTGACAACAGTACAGAACACTTTGCCTAGTGATTGGAAATGCAATGCGATTCTCTATAGACACATTATATGTTGGGAATAAATGTTACACATACATATGCGAGAGAGAAATCTCCCCGAGGAGATTGCAACAGTAGAGAGAGGCGAAACTCTGTTATAGTTTCCAACGGTGGATAATTTAAATCATTTTACTCCACTATTTATACAAGTCTTCCGGGAGATATGTGTATGCATGCATATAGTTCGAGCGATGGGACCTAGAGTGCGCACTAGTAAAACTATTTTATGGTTTGTTTCTGTACTTAAAGTGCGCGCGTATTGTCGGGAGAATTGAATGTAAACTGGTTTAGCAAAACTAAAAAGACTATATACACAGCATAGCGGATGTGCAATATCAATTATAACCGCTAACAAATAAACGGTTGACCATTCTGCAAAGTATGAAACGTTTCTGCCGACTATTTCTTAAAATAGTATGAGTGAAAAAAAAGATTCAGGTCTTCGGTTGTAAGATAGAATGCTAAACCATTGAAAACCCAGCACAAATACACGAATATTTAGCGTAAAATATCGCTCTAAATTCTTTTAATAAACTGAGAAAAAGTACGTATTTATTTTCTGGTCTAATCTTTGCGTAATTGTGAACGGTTAAATGCAAAACCAAAGATAGATACTAGAATATTTATTTAAGGTGTACAGACTAAATAATTCAGTACTGACCTTTGAACGAACGGGCGAGCGGGCAGGGGAGGGGGGTAATCAATAGCACACTCACTCACACATACACCGAGTGATTAGCAGATTTAAAAGTGACATTATTTTCACGGATGAACCAGCCTGATTCACAAAACGAAATCATGCGACAACGGCAATGTATGAAATGAACGTAGCCAGCTGTCATTTGGCTGTCAGTTCAATTAATAATGCTCGTAAATAATTTTATTAACCATAAATTAGCTGGAACGTGCGCCACTGTTGTTACATATAATACACCCCCGCACCACGGGCGCAAACCTATTTTGCTGACATTTACAATTCGGTTGTGCTCACTGGAAAATAACAGATTTTATGCTCCAATTGAAACTGAACTCGTAATCCGCCTGGAAAATATTGTACATCAACAAATTTGTTATATCGAAGCATTTGTAAGGGATGCTATACAGAATCGTGGCAATCATTGTATATACACTAACACCTCGATATAGTGGACTAATGCGGGCATAGAGGCTGGTCCGTTATAACGAGTTCTTCTTTAGTTTACTTATGTAAATACGTTTGTGTAACATACAAAAGTTGCAGTTGACCAGGAACATGGAAGAATTACGAAGAAATCTATTTTCTTTCAATTATCGATTCACACTACAACGTGTGCATGAAAAAAAAGATTGGGGTACCATACTTTCAAATACATATATACAAGCATGGGCAATATTCTTCAATATTTACATTTGAAATTGAATTTTATTGTATCAATCGGATCGTGGAGGGGCCCTCAGGTTAAACATACATGTAGGAATCGATGTGCAATTTTTCTTGAATTTGCAACAATTACACTGGCACTGTGCACACATCCACACAAACATACGTACACCGTATGTGAGTACATGCACGTAAACACTGTTTATTTGTATGTTTGTTTAGCAAGACAAAGGAAAACAAAACAGACAGTACGAAGCACAATAAAAGCAGAACATAACCTATACAATTCTAGACCGTGTTTCAAAGTATTGCCTGTAGTATTGCTACATATTTCGAAAATATATCCGGTACATAATTAATATTAAAAATAATAACAGTTCCCGTGTAAAACAAGTAATAATCTTATACAATTGCACAAATGCATCGTATTCAAAATTCTCACACCCCTAGATTTGTGCAGAGAAAGTGAATTCTAGAATACTGTAATATCATCGGCCCCCCTTGTGATTAACATTATCCGCCCTAATCCAACACTGTAAGCGGGGCTTGAATATCTCAACACCGTCATAGATCCCTTTATTTCTAGACGTGTGTTTATAACAATGTTTTAAATAAACATATGCATGCGTGTGTGTGTGTGCATGACCTTGTCCAGAGGTCAACAATGGTTAACCGGGTTCCATATCCGGCCGGTCATCTCTGGAAACGCACCGTAATCAATTCACAAGCCCACCGCCGCCGCCGCCACTGAATAACAGATTCGTACATGTTAATTTTACGGCCATTACGGGCCTGGTTAATTATTGACAAACACACACACACACCCACATGCAGTGTGGATTATAGTCAGTGATGTTTCAATCATTAATTTGTTTTGCACCGTTTTTTGTTAATTAGACTATTCGTTTCATGATTGACATTGTGCAATTCGAAATGATGGTAAATGATAATGTTAGGCAGATTCACTACACAGTACAAAGCTCGATATAAAGACTAATTTCGGATGAGAAGATGTGAATTGAGGGGACGAAAGAAACAATTTATTTGTTATCATTTCTTTCAGGTTCAGCAGAATCAACTGCTTCAATCGAATTAGATACAAATATTGGTTTAATTGTAGAATAAAAACAAAACTTGGAATCAATTCTTGAATTAAACTTCGTCTTAGCAAAACCGAACATTTAGTGAACTGGGAAAATGGTGTGTCAAATATCAACTCCACACAAAAACCGTAGAAAGTATAACGACACGGAGCAGCAGACTGAAGAAACAGACTATACATTTCAGTCCGCACATACAACTTCTATGGTCCGTCAGTTCAAGAAACTTTTGTGCGTAGCTTCTATAGAAATTGTTTAGCGTCTATACTTTCGCTGGCGTTTGTTGCATCAGTGACGACGAACAAATTGCCAGAAAGTTAAAAGATCCTCTCTCGCACAAGGAGAGTGAACGACTGGATCTCTGACTAGACTCACTGTTGCGCGACTTCCGTCACGAGAGATGCGAGAAGTTCTCTACTGTTTCCGGTGTATAGCGTGAGGAAACTGGCGAATCGCCTCAGCTGGTAGCCGCTCTCTCCACTAAAGAAACAAATCTTGTCGCGCAAATATAGTCTTACATGAGGCAAAAATGCCATCGAATATCGTTCTCAATGGTAAAAAATCTGCGTTTCCAGTCACAGATACCTTCGTAATTCTAATCATAATTGCAAGAGAATGTAAAGAGTTGTAATTTTAGACAAAACCGTTCATAAAATACTAGCAATAGTTAGGTAATCTTAATCAATTGATTGGCATGGGAAGTCTAAAACCGATTTGTAGGAGTAGTTTCTGGCACCTAGCACTCCGAATCATTCGAAAAAGAAAATCTACTTCTTGGAATATTACGACTTACGGAAGAAATTCAACCAGAAAGACTTAGATCCACCATTTTGATATAAAATGGAACATGGCTCCTATTCATCAGATTAGTTTTCCACATTCACTGCTCGTCTACACTCATCGACTAATTGACATTTAAATGGTTCCGCGAAAAAGGGTCCCCCAGTGAGTTCTGTGTTCCATGCACATTCGTCATCATCAGGCGTGTGTCAGATGGAGAGAAATCTGTATCTCTCTTTGCCGTTTGTTCCGTGCAAAAGTTACGTGGTCGATTCACGTACGGAACGTCTCTATAATACGTGCCGTGTGTCACGGTGTGACATGTACACTACTGCACTGCCGTCTCGCCTCTCCAGGTTTGATTGATGGCCAGTTGCCATGGCGACGTCATCTTCCATATTGAAGCCGTGAGCCTGGATGCATTCATATGGCAAAGCTATACGTGAGTGTGTATGTTGACATACATACGAGTGAAGAATGAATGCGAACGCTTGCATTTCAGGAGTTTAGACAGCTCTAGTTTGACATGTGGTTCAGAGGACGAGGTGAGGAGTCTAGCTGACAGGACAACCCTATGAAGAGGTGCAGCACATCATCGTGATGTGCTGCTCTTGCAAATCTTCGGAACTTTCACGCCGAGCGTCCTCGAAGTTGGCCAAAACGGAGGAGGTGATGAGGCGGCCAGGTGTGAGCACGTAATTTCGTACAAGTAATGGCAATCAGCGATCAGTGTAATTCAGTTTAATTAAATACCGCGGGCGGGCTCGGAGCAAAGAGGGAGCGAGGTACCATGCACTAGATATATGCACAGAGCACTTGGGACGTACGTTCTCGGGCTTCAGCTTGCGTGTTGGACGGAGTCTATCGACATGCATCTATCAGGCTCCTAAATACACACATACACACACATGAGCGAGTTCAGCTTACCTAAGTACAGTCAGCGCTCACTTAACGTACACAATGCGGGCACAAATGTCGGTACGGTAAGTGAACGTACGTTAAGCGGACGGTGTATTTTGAGTGTATTTCCGTAGGGTTTGGGTATTATTAGCGGTTATAGCACAGTAAATGTGGAAATAATTGTTGATATCCGATTGTAGTAACGATTTGTCTGCCATTTCACCACCAGTAGTACAACTGGAATGCTCTTTTCTAATACGCCCGTTTTCGTAATCGTTGGTCAACCGATCTATTATCCTTCCCGGTACTATAATAAATTACTGCTATGCTCTGATTATTTGGCTAAATATTAATAATTAAACATCATGCATTCCTACACATTCTGCTGAATGCAATATCCACGTAAGTTCCTTATACACCCAGATCAAGAGAGCGAAAGAGAGAGGAAATAGCAGCAACCGACATGAATTTCTATGAGGCGAAAGTTGGAATTGTTTTCAGTTTGCAACAACAAATTCTAATGAATATTCATGGCCAATCTGATTTGGTTCTGTGGCCCAGTACAGTGCGAAAAAGTAGATGAGCGACAAAATCTTGCCGAGCGCTGCAAATGTTTACGCTACTCTGCATTTTTATTGGATGTGTTAATTGAAAAATTAACAGTTACGAGAAATTCACCAGCAAGAGCAAATTATAATTCTAGATATTGAAATTATTTTGTAACAAAGTCATCTTGCAAGCTCTTTTATTTGTTACAGTTTCCCAGTCATTTGTTTCATTGGAAACATATGCTTCATGTAATTCACTAGTGTTGGACGACAATAATCTGCGTTCCATAGAGCTCACAAAAAGAGTCTGTGTTCAAGAACGTTTTTCGAAGCTCGAATCCGAGTCTCAATTCATATTCTTTGTGGAGTATGCGCATATAATAAATATTGCAGGTTTATTAGTAATACAAAGCACCAAATAATCGAAACATAGTATTCTGTGTTCCAAGGCCTAATCTGTCATCAAAATACACTATGACAACACGGATTTACTCGATATACAAGCATATTTGAACACTGAATCTCGCATCGCATCATACAGTTAACTGTGAACAACTTTTCTATTTACACTTTTGCTCTAAACTGTATTAGGTAAGAAGTAATCACAATTTTGTTGTCTTTATTTACATGTCAATCCCTACGTCCCAGTTTTCATGGAACACCCGGTATTATTTCGACCACACTTGACACAGTTTTCGTAGCTTTTCCCATTTTGCGATATGAAGCATAAATTCAGGCGTGCTATCACGCAAAGACTTAGCGAGACAATTCTATTTCGGTTGCACGCTCGTTCGCTTGTACGTTCGTGCAGAATAGGTAAAAATCGTGCAGCAAGTAGGATCAGTTCGTTTACCTCAACGTGCGCAGTATATGTTTAATTTTAGCTTACAGTCTCACACACCAGCAACACTCATTAACAACCGTAACATTTCGCGTTTTAGTTACATACATCGTACATACCGCTTGCCACTCACAAAGATCAGAAACAGTGGATTGTATCCTAGCAACCGACAGAGTTGTTGACTGACATACCTGAAACAAAATATTGTTTATTAGTAACAAACAAACATTGTTTTCTAAATATAAACGGAGAATCTAGTTCTGAAACGGCAAGGATCATTTACGTTAGTAAATTGTTTTAAAATTAAACGTAAGATGATAGTAGTGTTATTAATTTATTTTAATGCTAGATTATTTAACGAAATGTTACAGTGAAGGTGTTATAATACAGGGCCAAGACGCTGATTTTCCTTTTGCAAGGAGTAAATTCAATGTTGATTAATATTTAAAACGCCAACTAGACCTCTAAAGAGCTCTATGCATTACATAAATATGAACATGTACGTTCATGAGCTTGTCGTACTTACAGTAATATACAACAAGCGTGTTACCTTTATTAAAACACACGTTTAATGTACACCAGAGTGTACGTTAACAGTGTAGCACTCTACACTGGTTAATGAACGGGTACAATCTCAGTTTGTTACCGCCTCAAGTTGCCATGACAACATAAAACATGATACTCATATTGTAGCAATGCAAAGAAACAAAAACACATCATTTGTTTTTCTCTTCTTCACAAATATAAAAACAAGTCACAATAACAACGCGAACAAAAGACATGCGTATGCAAGAGAGGATAATTCGACTGAAGAATCAGAATTCGAATGTATAGAAAAGCAACAGAAATACTCGCAAATTCCCGTGCCAGTTTGACTTTGCAAACACATTTCGAACAAATAAACATCGATGTTGTCATTTTTTTTTACAATGGAGAAGAACCACAACGAAAAGTAAGAAGAAGGAGTGCTCTTTGCATTTCTCAAGGTAAATGCTCGAACAAATTCTCAGATGACACTGAGATGTTTCCATGAACTCTCTACATCTATTTTCTTGCTCTTGCGTATGCATTCAATCTCTCTCTCTCCCCACCCCTCTCTCTCTTCTTTTCTCTCTGTCGCCGTCGTCATCATCCTTTGTATAGCTACATCTCATCTAAGAGCCCAGATACGGTTTCGCTGCTCGAAGGAAAAAAAATTGCACGGTAATTTCGATCAACGAAACGACATTATCATCTGATTTAGAAGCGTCAACTTGAAAAATAAGTTGACGAGAATTGTTTGTCCGATAGAAGAATCCTCAATTCAATCGTCAGCAAAGTAGTATTCTGTATGTTCCTCGCGACAATCTAATCAATAGATTCTAATGTAACATTTCCTACGATTAGAAGAGATTGGATATTGCGAATATGAATTGGTGAATGTGATGGGGTCCGTACCGTGGATTCTTAATAATATAATATTGTAAAACTTCAAAGCTGAAGTTTATTTCTCATTTTTTTTTTTTTGTTAAATCACACAAGCATCGATGGATGTTCAGGTTCTTCAAAACCATTCGCGATATACCACAGATCCGGATCGTTTTTGCTCTCTGCACAACTGATCTAATTATGCTCAGCATCAGAAGTGAAGAATTGACAAGGGCGAATTTAATAAAATAAAGACCAAATCTACCGGCAAATCCACTGAATGTTATGTTGATCGGCGAATATTCGTTTTTCGTTCTGGTTGATTTCTCCGAACCCTTGTATCAAATACGATCATACCGTATTTGGTTAAGACAATGTTTAATTCCAGAATCAATGATTGCATTTGAGCAAGTGCGAGTATCCAATGTTGATTCATCTATCACCAAGAACCTGTAGATGCTGTAGGAGCCATTATGATTGCAACGTACAGTGTAGTTTGTGTTTGTGGGATCGTTGCGTTGAAACAAACTACCTACGCCACGGCTGGCCCGATAACTAGCTTACAAGACAAGCGACACAACAGTATATTATGGCCGGAACATTTACTAGGCCATTACATACACGTATATCAGTTGGCCAAAGCCCAGTAGCGCCAATGTCGGTCGCTACAGTCACTATGATGAATGTCAGCCGAGGAAAGTGATGACTTGCATACTAGGTCTTAACGAGAGGTGGGACGTAAACATGATACTAGTAATGATAAGAGAAATACAAGCATCATTTGACATTTGTTTCTAGATAAAATGTGAAGAGGTAAAATATATTTTATTTAATTCTCGCGTTCAAACCTAAAAAATTTAGTTTCTATCAAACTCCTCGATACGAACGTTAGGTGCTTAGGAAATTTATGGTAGAGAAATTGTCGTACCGTAACAGCTCGACTACCGCCGAAACTATCACAACTTTCGTTCCTGTGTCGTAAAAATGATATCTACGTAAGTGGCAATTACAAGAAAAAAGTATTGTATGCCTTTTTATGATGTCGTAACGTGCATTTAACTGAAATGAATGCGGATTCCCTGTGCAATATAATGGAACATAAAGCAGGACAATTGTGAAAATAAAACATCGACCAAATCGTACACATATATACGGGGTATCTCATAGAAATAGCGAATTCAGTGTTAATATTTGAACTAGCCCGTATTACTCTATTATAGGTAGAGCAAAAGTTGTAGATTAAATGGTATGCATCAACTGCGTCGAGTACAAGCATTAAACATTACGAAATACAGTAATATGTGGTAGGTGTTGCACAAGTCACCAATTTGGGCAAATAATATTCAAAACGTTCTGCGTTCACTACAAAAGACAAAACTAAATTTTGCGCGGCGACGTCTGTTTTGAATTTCTAACGCATTTCACTAGCGTTGCAACCACATAAGTTTTGAAGCAACTGAATATTTACACAATTCTCTTTCGGGTTCGGGCTAGGCTCGTTTATTATTCATCCCAAAACCACCCTTCCATGTTTCCCATGCCCAGGACCAATTTCCAGAGGTGGTCCATGCTGAAACAGGTAACCGCCGTCAATCAAGCCGCATCAATACTGGACGCTAATACAGTTCGAGAGACTGCTATCCGCCGCTCTATCCGGATGGAAGTTCGAAGGTTCGCGTTCGCGCGAAACTAAACAACGCGAATTAACTCCAATCGAGAGTGACAGTTAATACATTAGTACCAGAAGTGGAGCCACGAAACATCTATAAGTTGCCTGGATGGCCAGGTCCGTTGGTAAGGCGTGGGGTTCTTCAAGTCCACGCCACGGCCGATAAGTTAACGCGGAGAACACGCGCCCGATGTGATGGGCCGCGGGAAAAACTGATACTGACAATGATTGATGTTGGGAAAAAGTGGTTTTAAAAACGGTACACTAGAATTATTACAATCCGTGCGACCACATGGTCTGACAGCTCCCGGGGTCCAGCCTTTAGAATAAAGATGTTGATCCTCCGCTGTTTTTTTTTTTTTTTCGAAAACATCGACTTTTGGAGATGCAACAAAAGGAAACAAAGTCGATACCGATTCTTCCAGATATTTTTCAAGAAGGACTAATAAATAAAATGCTAGCGATTTCTAACACTTTATACAGTAATACCACGATTTAATGGACTAATTCGACCGAGGGAGAGTCCGTTATTACCGATAGTCCGTTATATACTAAAGTAGATTTTTTATTTAGCATTTTTACTCATGTAGATATGTTTTGTGCAATTTACATGAACTACATATGAAAAGTTTAACTTCACAGAAAACTTGCAAATGCTGTGTGTCGTGTCGAACATTATTTACGAACGATTTAATTAACTGAACATTGCGTCCGTTGCATCGAGCTTTTACTCCACCAAGGCCACGATATTTTCCGTTTGGCTCACGGGTTAAAGTTTGGTTTGGATATTTTCAGTTTTTCTCGTTTCAACAGATGCGACTGGAACAGCACCGGCAGCTGGAGTATTTTACAGGCCATTGATCCACGTATAAAATTTGAAGTGTTTTTTTATTCAGTTCGAAAAGTTTTCCATCTTAAAACAATGTTTGAAATGGTTGGAAACTTTTAGCGCAGTATCTTTCTCAACTTTCTTCGCCCATATATATATATATATATATATATATATATATATATATATATATATATATATATATATATATATTTTCAAGCACTCAATACCAGCAAGAAGGGGAAGATGAAGAAAGATGCTCTGTGCAATAGTACACCCGATTCCCTTGGAGAATTATCCCATTCCCTTCATACAAATAGCATACACTCACACACATCAGCAGCGAAATCCTCTCCAAGATTCACCCCATACGGAGTTCCATACAAAATATTGTTAAATTCATTTATTTACCTGTCCGAAAATAATTGTTTCTCTTTTCTGTTCCATAATTGCGGACGACAAGAACAAAGATTGTATAACACATAGACGAAGTGAAAGAGATATAAAGAAAATGCGCGCTAGAAGGAGAAAGAGAGGTTACGAAATGATATCTTCTTCATTTAGGGAACAATTCACTCATTTGTTGATGTGCACTTTCAAATCATCCGAGATTACTTTCAATTGTCCTCACAGCCACCTCAATCTCGTTGCTGGCAACAAACATGCATATATTGCATCATGGACAATAATTCTAATCGTTTCACGAGATTGGCCAAACAGTTGACGCATTGCTGCCGTTGTCTAGGCGACAACCAACGAAGTTTGTTGAAAACCACGTAGAATGTTCGCATTTTGTCCAAACAAAATACGAACGATAATGGGCTGCATTGTTTAAGCAGAGAAAGTTCTACGGAATGAAGGAATGAATGCGTCCCACTAATTGAGGTTCCCAAGGTGTGTGCAGCTAAACTTAATAAACTAACTCACAGAGATCACGTGACAAGCGCGAGTTATAACTAAACGTTGTTGTATTAGCAGCTATCCCCGCACACACCGAACTACGACATGGATGCATGCTATTATTTTCCGGGATTATGGAAATGCAAGAAGACGGAAACTTATAGCAACGGCGAAAATTGCAAAGTTTATGTTTCGTCCCATTCTTTTTGCTGAAAATGCAATTTTGTTTAAAGTTATTTTAAGCGAACGCGAAGCAGAAATTGCATGTGAAAGTTGTTGGTGTTTGATTTTCCAACCAGAGATAGAGTATAAATGATCGATAGACGACAAATTCTTCTATCTGTATATACGTAGATATGTCACAGTAAAAGCACCAATTCATGCAATCACTTGGGGGTAGGTCAAAGTTAGTAAATGTATAGTTTTACTAGTAGATGTATATATGTAGTATACTTTAAGATTTTACTGGAACATACATGGTAAGATCATGTAGTTGAATGCTTCAACCGACATTGCATTGGTGTTCTGACTAGGAAGTCAACGAAAATGTATAAAATATGATTCTACATTTGTAAAATAATCCAAATTGCATAGCTTTTAAGCAAGATTACATGATAACATTTCTGACGGAACAAAAGTGTAACAACTACTCATTATAAACCGAGTTGATTATGTTTGTATATGTTATTGCGTTCTGCTTACGTTCGAGATACAAACGAACTGTTTTTCTCTTGTTTTTATTTCAAGCAGTACATCAAAGCAGGCTTCGTTCTCTTTTGTAGGCACCGCAATCGTACTGGCTACGTCATCATGATAATGACAAATTCACATCGCAATCCATGTGCACTGGACGTGATTGGTGAATGCGCTCTGTTAATGACAAAGGAGTAGATCTTCGGTTGTTTTTTTGAAACAAAAATACAGTGAAAATATCAACAATAAATATTAAATTACAATACAGCAAAAATTCATTTCAAATTCCCGGCTTTATAGCAAGAGACGAACAGTAAGATTCCCGGTCAAAGCTAGTCGATTATGTTCAGCACTAAAATATTTTTGTATACCGAGTATATCCATTTTGAAATAATGCATTTTGAAGACGACAGATCAGGAGGTCATGGAACAGATATTGTAGGAGTTTTTTTGTTAATTAAAACACAGCGTTTTTGTGTTTGCTGACATTGGAACAAAATGGAAACATATTTAGCTTATGCAGTAATGTTTGGTTATATTAAATCATTGTGTATGTGAGAGCGTGTGCTTGGCTTGCTAAAACTGCAGCAGTCAATGAGAGAGTAATGTTTATATGATAAGAAGTACGCACAGATCAGCAGTCTTGCATCACGTATGTCAGAACTCGAATGGTGATTCGCGGAATGCAATATGATACAATTTTGTTCTAGCACATATTATGAATGAAACTCCGTACAATCAAGTATTTGCCTATAATATGTAGTCTATTGCAAAACTTAAAAATATTTGTGTCCTAAGAACTATGTATGGCAAAACACTAACTAGATGTAAAAACAGTTCTACACGAATTTTCTCTCGTTTCGACGTAACACTACAAATTACGCCACATTAAAATCGCATCTTCCACGATTTCGACAAAAACAGTACAGCATAACGACGTGGAACCAACAAGTGAAATACATTGCTTAGATATTGTAGTAAATAGATGTATCCGCGCGGTTCTACTAAGGCCTACTTGTATAATTCACAATGGCATGATCTACTCTATACTGTGTCTATTACACATACGTTGTTTCATGAATGTTTTTCTTTCGACGCGTGTGATATCCGGCCTAGTAAATATATGTGTGTGTGTGCACGTGTATATAACGATTAAAATAATTGTCGCAAATGGTCAACACATGTCTTGCAGAAGCTAATTTTGATACAGAGAGCCTTGATATACATATATAGGTATTTCCGTTGCAAAATGACTGTTGGTTTAAAACAATTTTCAAAGTAATCGTGTTCGATTTAAAATGTAACTTGGTGTGAAATTAACTGATACATAAGTAAACATACAACGAGGTGCATTGGCGTACACAGAAAGGGGCATATAAGGCACTGCCCCCCGCTGAGATCGAATAAAAAAGTTAAATAATTGCAAATTAAAAATACCAAACTTATTAACCAAACAAATAACTGCTAAATATATTATTTTTGTTGACAATAGAACGAAACTTTTTATATATGGTAGATACTAATTAATGCATTGTTGATTAATAATAACTACCGATACAGACCGTCATATAGGTGTGGCTTAATTGCTTTTAAACTTCTGCTCTTCACCAAACCTTGCACATATAATTCGAGACTTTTATGCAGGTCTCGAATAAAATACTATATACAGATTATGCGAGCCAAGCAGGTTTAGAAACGCGGAGAATTTTAACGGCACAAACTTTGAAATGACTGCGAACATTTGTGTATAAGCCATTTTAGATTTTACATCGTCGTTCTCATCATGCATCCATCATCGTAATAAACATCAGCCACCTATTAACCCATTTAATTAATGTAGGTCTAAATGGGATCCCTTGTTTATGAATCCCATACCAGACCATTAAACGTGGCGGCCAGCGTTAGCATAAAGACGACGTCGGAGGTGCTGGAGGCGGGAATCGATCCGATTAACAATGGAACGTGAGCCACCGACCGACCTACCTAGCGAACATTGTGCACTGTAGTTGTATCCTGGTATTCCCGTAATAACGTTCCCGGTAATATATCCTGGCGCACTGTCGCAACGACTGCAGCGCCACCACCAACACGGTTGTTGCTGCTGCTGCCATCTGTAACCACTTTATGGTTGACGGGCAAACCAAATTTAAAATCTGATTTACATAATGTGATGCATTGCGACTTGTCAAATATTGAAATAATAGATTTAGCTCGAGTGGATTTGCTGCGGCATCGGAGATTCCCTTGTCGCATCACCTATTTTTCTTGGGTGTCTCTTTGCTCGGATGCAGATGCATCTAAGTCTATGAACACACACACACACCAGTTCACTGGTAAAGATTTATTTTATCTTTCAAGAAGATGCAACAGCATCTGTCACGTACGATGTACACCGAGCACGGGCAAAATACAGTTGGCAGATGTTTTATTCTATTTTCATTCATCCGCGTACATTGTTTCACGCCATTTGTCCTTTGCCTCTATACCAGCTAGTCGCCATCTCGCAATCGGAAACAATCTTTTGTTTTTCATTTACTTTTCCACGGATGTCAGCGATAGTTGACAGCGTCAGGAATCTGTGCCGTCCACGCGAACAAGTTGATTTTGTATATGCGAACCCGAGTAGTGTGTTCCGTCGCTTTGAATATTTGGAGCAATTTCTCATCATCAGGTCGACACCACATTCCGTTCCAGTACGGAGCATAATATCACGAAACGAAGTACCGTAGTTCTTTCACATTACACTAGTACCATGTTCTCGTGGCTCGTCATACAAAAAAAAGTATGACGCCCGGTGGAATCCATTAGACAAGGGAATATCCTACCGACCATAAAATCCCTACAAATCTCCGGGTGACTTAACAAATACACACGCGCGCGCGCGGATATTATATGAAAATGTCCGCGGGAGGCACAGAAGAAATAATTACGAAATCCCTGCATAAAACCGTGGCACGCAGTCAAAGCGAAGACGAGCAGTTCATTTCAGGGGTCCGCATTACAGAACTGAAACTCTAGAACCGGAGCAGACGAACAAGTTAACATTTTGCCCAAATGCGACCGCATCTGAATCCAATAAACCAGTGAATTAACTGGGTAGAACACAAAACAGCTATATGTATACACACACATAGAAAAAGATGGAGAGATGTAGAGAGAGGAGAGGAGAAACCATCTCGACCACATCATTACATTTCACAGCACCAGGGAGCAACTAGATTTCCCTCCAGCTCTATCGCAAACAAGAGAAAATGCCCAAAGGTAGCCTATGTAAATACCGAAGGAACTCCACCGTCCCGGCACTGGCCAATCATTTACCGGGCGACGCAACACAGTTTTCAGGCCGCATGTCCACTCTGGCTCATGGCAAAGTGTGTGATATATGTGTGAGATCATAGCACCGAATATGATACCGATCTAATTTTAGAAAAATCACTAAAGACACAATGAAAATCTTCGTTACTTTCACTTCCTAATTGGATATGCTCCACGGAAGTCCACTTCGTAATCTTCTATACTTTCTACGCCATGGTATACACGTACAGTGATTACGCCTAGCGAACAGTGGACGCAATGTTGTGTTACCGCCAAGGATAGAGAACACCTTTCCAAAGAAGGAACAAGAACAGCCCGGTGTGGTACTCGACATCGCTCTTAAAAATAATTGGACACATAGATCTCTCCGGGAGTGAGTCGCCGACTCCGGGTTTCTCTGTCTTCCTCCGACCCGGAACAGTTCCGGTTGCTCTGTGTGGTAACCTTACTGCTCAACACGCACACACACACACACACACACACGCGAATTCAGAGCACCTACAGGCACGTCGATATTTCACCCCCTCAACCGCTCAACCCGCGCAGCTCAATAACCGCTACGGCAGAGTTGTGCAAACTCAGCCCATTACATTTGTACGGGCACCTCAATTCTGTCTACCTGTACTCACACACACATATATGTGCACAGTGCTCTGTCGAACAGAGCAGAAAAATTTGCAACCTAGGAAAAGAAACATTTCACCTCCATTTTCCAACAGATTGATGGCACTGGAAACAAAGTAACTTTCCTCCAGAATTTTCTGTGCTGGTCATCGTCGGAAATGCAATTTTATACCGATGGCTGCTTGTTGAATAATTGTTGATAATAATGGTTAAATCTGCAACTATGGGCAGAAATGAATCCAGTGAATATGACATATAAATGTCACTAATGTTCCTCTCATTCATCAGTGACTGATGCCGCTGGGAAATCACAGATACATTATTTTTTTTGTTCCGCGCCAGATTCATTGGCGACAGAGAATAATACTGAATGAACAACCCAGCCTCATTCCCCGGTAACCCTTGCTATTGTTATTAAACAGAGAATTATTCAGTATTAGCCACGTGTTTCCGCGTTTTTAATTAAAACCAAACACAGATACAAATGCACAGGGAGTAAAAAAAATACAGGGATAAATAAAACAGCATGTTGAATTTCTGTCTGTGGCCGAAACAGCGGTCGCGCCTCACGAATCACGGTTGATGAGCGCGTCGGAGCGTTCAAGTAAAAGAGAGAGAGAGAGAGAGAAATAGTGAAACATACAGACATCTGAGAGAGAAACCATGATTGTAAAAGGTAAAACCTGTACAAGTTAAAATATATTATAAACTGTTATAAAACGTGAATCAGCTGATTGATGCTGCTCGGTTGTGGAGGTTCAATCAAAGAATCAATTATTCTAGAGTTAAACCTCGACACAATAAATCAATTGATTCGCGACCTTCGGAACAAATTACTCGATTTAATTTCAAAATCAAAACAAGTCTTTAGAATTATTATCGAATGAAAGCAAATGGACATTTTCGAGAACGATACAATAGTTCGAAATTAGTATTTTTATTTTCCTACCTGAATCCCTGAAACATTCGTTGTTTTCCTAACGACTGCCAGGCATTCAATGTTACGAATAGTTCACCTAATTTCCGTAACACCGCAAACGCTGGGGACAAAGCAACTTCTGGCGCTTTTCTTACAAGGGTTCCGGATAAATAAGCACGTACCGGGTATTGTGTCAGTACCCAACCCCTATGTGCATGTTAGTTCAACAATGTCACGTCACTGGCCTGGCGCGTTGTATAGCCAAGCTGTCCCTTGACAAAACGGGAGCACCCCGAACGCCCGACCGCCCTTCCCAACAGCTTTATTCTTCCCGTAAAGCTCGTCTCCGTACCTCGGCGAAGTCACTGGGAAAGTTCATGGGTGAACCGCCAGCTTTTGTCCGGCAATGTTTTCAAAATAAACAATAAGCTAATTTCGAAAGGGTAAAAACTGGTGTAGGGTAGTGCAATTTGGGGGACAATGTATAGACAACATAATCCCTAGTTTCTAATTAACGACTTCAGTACGTTATCACCGCAGTTTCGTTAAGATAAGACCAGTTTTTCGATCCCACAATCATCACCTAGAATTTTAGTCGTTCCGAATATTGCTTCATTTTTACATTTCTCCTGTCTGTTGCTCGTAAAAATATAATAACAACGATGATGTTGGTTCGTGCAGTTCTCGATCCGGTGCTACTGCTGTGCGTTTATACCGTGCGTGCGTATGAAAGCATTTTTCATTAGTGCGCGACCCCTATGTCAATCAGCTTCATTCCATTGGAATTTTCATATGGCACCCCCTCCTGACGGATCGGATATCTTTCTGATGCGCGCTCGCTCGTTCGCTCGCTTATAAAAAAAAAACATGTATGATGGCACGTTCGGGTTATGGCGCGCGACCGTACGTGAATCAATATTTGTGCGGATGGAATATCTGCTCTAACCCATCCACACACACACATCGGGCTGTAGACAGACAGTTAGTCAGACGCAAGGATATAGACATCGCGTATGCACGCCAATAGTTTGTGAACGATTGCCTGCATTGCCAAACAAACATGCACACTGCATGTTTCGCCAACGAATATAGCGCAGATGAATCGGGTAGTAATGCGAAGGTTACTAAATGGAAACGACAAGGCAGATTACCAACATCGATAGAGATGATCCTGCAACGAGGCAAGTCACTTAATAAATTGATGATGAGACATGTCTACCGCCGACGCCCAGTGAAGCGATAGATGAAATAAAACGATACACCATCAATACGGGACAGGGGTTTAGAGTTTACGAGACGAGCAACTGTCAACTCGTAAGCATTTCAGTCTGCACAACACTTCATGACAACGGTGCATATGTGTGTATGAAAATTGAAGATTTTATGTAATCTTATTGGGTCGTCAAAAACTCCCTGGAAGATATTTATCAAATGAAATGTATACGAAAGTATAGACTCTGTCGCGTACCGGTGAAAGAATATTGGAAAACTATTCAATCGAACGTAAACGTATAAAACTATGCACATCTGCGTGGGAGAGAGACAGAGCCTTAGTAGTTTATCCGTCATTTGATAAAAGCACAGTAGCGTTGTCGAATTACATATAGATGTATACGCTGTTTTACTATCTTCCTCTCTCTCCCTCTTTCTCTTTCTCTCTCTGGGGAGCAAATCGGATTGTAGTTGAAATTCAGATTTGCTCTTGTTTCGCGTCCATAGATTGTAACGGTTCTAAAACGCGGTTGTTCCCACGGGATTGGCATAAACCTCATCAACCAGGACAAGGTGTCTTGTGAACGAAATAATCTGGTCTGGAATACATTCTACCGTAAATATTGCTATCAATGATATATTGCAGAAATGTGCTATTAAAGTAATCAATGGTAATTCATTATGTAGATAGTACGACCCCGTTTAACACAACCTTGAATAATGCGGATTCGTTATACCGCGGTTTTTCTTGAACCCTTTAAAAAAGCACTACATTTACGAGGATTCATTATAATGCCGCGCTTTGAAGACGGTAATTCTACAAATGGGCAAGAAACTAAAATGAACAGAGGTATTACTGTACATAGAAGAATACTATTTGTATGTATTCCATCAAAGTCACAATCAACAAACAGCAAAGAAAGGATTAATTCCCTTTTACATATGCAAACATTTCTATCAACAAACACAATATTCTTCCATTTCTGCATGAGGAATTCCACATGACTAACAACAGATCAACAAATAACAACAAATGACGTGTACGGATTCAGTGCCGTGTCCGTAATGGAAGAACAGCATCAATTCCCGGTCCATGAGCTGCTTGATCCATCAACAGTTGTCAGCTCGCAAATGCAAGAATACTCTATTCCAACACGCATACACACTGGGGAAAGGAAAATTGGTGAGGCGGGGGTACGGGAGATGGACTACAAGGGGACAGAGCTTAAAGGCCCTTCAATTTCGCCTGCCCGTGGAGTAAAGGAGCCCCACTGCTCCCTCGCCCAGACCCTCACACTTGTAGATCTACCCTCGCCTCCTGAACAGCAAGTTTATGGCCGATTGCACGGCTGAAGATTTTATACGAGTAGCTGTATATAGGACGATTCAATCAGTGAGGCCTTGCGAGGAACAGACTCCGGGGTCTTATGACCGGATTATAAAATCTGTGAGTAGGCTGCGAAAATTCGACAAATGATAATGATCTCCTTGCATCTCCCTCAGCCGTCTCGCTCCGTCTCGCTGTTTCTTCCGATTATTCCATTTCCCAACATTCGTTCGTGTTAATTCTCCTTGTGACATTTTAGCTATTCTATCGTCTTCTTCTTTGGAATCTCATCTGCAAAATCAAAGCTGTCATGATCACGACGATGCAGCTTGGGGTATTTTTTTTTTTATTTTCTGACGAATAAATCTGGAAATAACGTATCAGACTTTCGTCGTGCCCGTTTATGGATGATAAAAAAAATGAATTGGTTTTTTTGCCCCGGTACGCAGTCATATTTCACGAGTATATATTTATGGTGTAATGATTTTTTTTTTTTTCGTTACGTTATACATAAGAAAATATCTTTGAACAGTCATGTCTTGCTCAGACCAGGTATGATTCGAAAATCACGTAACTCTAGGTTTGCTTTTGATTCTGGTATTAAACTGAGCGATTCGTTTCTAAGGTCGCGAATTAGTTGATTCCGAAGTGATTCGTTGACACTCAAATAACTGACGGCAAATAAATTGTTTCTTTCGTTTAAGTCTAGAATCATTGATTTTAGAATGAAAGCCCGCAACTGATGATGAGCAATAGGGAATCTTTTCTATTTGCAAATTCCCTAGGAGATATCCTACATCTGCCGCAGAAATCTCTCACAGTTCATTGAAAAAATAAATGTATTTACATCTTTGCAAGTAAAAATACCATTTTTTCTTTTCATTCCAATAATGACATAGACGAAACAGTCAATTCTGAATATCCAAGTAGTCGTACTTTCTTGTCACCATTAAACATAATCGTAACAACATGTCTGTTCTCAGCACAATCAAGCACAGCTATGAAACGGTCTGATTCGATACTGTTTGCCAAATGTCATCTGTGTACCTAACCATGAATCGGTGCATTGACATTTCCAAACCTACTTATTCTGGTGCTTGTATGAAATGAAAAAAAAAAAAAACGAGGACTACGACGTATGTATTGTGGACTGATCCTGCGGGAACTACAATACACAATCCCCAGGGGAGATTTCTCGAGTCCATTTTACCTGAATAACAACACACATCAGACTGATATTCGTTTATTGACGTGTCTGTATATAAACACACACACAGATACATACATACATACATACACATAGACACATTTATTGTCCTACCACATGACATATTCTACACCAGTGATGCACAATCTTTCGACGTATAAAGATCCACATATAATTTGGTTCTTTAGACGCGGACCGCAAAAAAAATATATTTTTGTTTCCATTTTGTAACTGTTTATAGTTATTTGTAATTCGTTATTGGAATATAATATATTAGCAATAGTAATTGGATATCATTCTCTGTTATAAAGGACCTGAATCTTGCTTCCATAAGTCACGATATCTCAAGAAGTAGTTAAGGGAAATCGATCAAACTTTTCAGAATACTCGAATGTGCTGCCGGACATCAGCTATATAGAAATACTTCTACACCCCATGATCTAGAGAGGGAATAATTGTAAAACCACATTCTATTTCTTTATTAAGGAATCATTTCATTGATCTATCGTTTTAAGCATATACGCTAGAACTAATGAACCGCTCACAGTCTGTTGATAGCTTTCAGTAATCAATTGACAGCTCACACCCAGTCACACCTGCAGTGTTAATTAAAAGAGCTCCTCGTTTAATTAGTATTCTATGACCTACATTCTCCTCATTTTTCAATACCTTTTGAATAAAATACAACGGGTAACATTTGATAAATATAAAAAGTTTTTATTGATGAAAGGTTAAACGGTAAGCAGAGAGGGAGAGGGAAGGGAGACTAACTTTTGGTACCGTGGCGGCACAGTCGTATATAACAATCCATAAAACACTAGTTTAATTTGCACCGTTGCTTTTTTCTTTTTGGATCGTAAAAACCAACGGAGAAAAATGTAAAAATGTTGAATCTTGAAAGTAATGATCGGGTGAAACACGTAGCACTCTTTACATGTTCCGGGCGTTCCGGGTCTAGTGCCGGAGACTCCCGCAGCGTCCGGAACAATGTACGGAGACTTGATATATGGCAGTTCACAAATGAGATCTGAATTTACATTCTTCCATCCAACAACGCGTATATAATTACCCTCAATTGGTTTACACAGCTCAAGTACGATAAAAATAAAACAGTTTCTGGTTTGTGCAAAGGCAGTACAATAATTTTTAGAATACCCTATGACGAAATGCACAAATAATGATGGAGAAGACATAAAGACGAGAATGGAAAATCACAAGGGCAAAGACAAAGTGCTGTTGGGAGTCGAGTAAAGAACTTTTAACACCTTGTCTGCCGCTGAATAATCCTCATTTAATCTACTCTGACTACTTGAGGCGGGTGTCAAGAAGAACATCAGTCTGTAACACTCACACACACACACGTACACACAGAGGCAGACAGACTCAGAGTTAAAGCCTAAATGTTGTTTGCCGTAATACATCTTTGGCAATATTCCAAAACCTGTAGTGCACAGGGGCCTAATCTCTGACAGTATTGTGGTGGTCCTTCGAGCCGGATACGTAAGCAAATGTTCATCATCCGGCTCGTTCGTTCACGGTCTTTGTCTCCCGTCAGGGTTTCCGACCTGGCCGTGCCAATACAAGTTCAAGGCAACCGATGAACACTACTGCGCCGTACGTACATATTCGCTGCCCGCCTCGTAATCCTTGTGTCGTACCGACCGAGGGCATGTTGGTGATTGGATACGATGCGAATCGGTGGAAACGCTGAGACATCGAACAATTACGAGCGAAAAATTATATTTATAAGATGTCTTTTGTTGCTTCGTAACAAATCGCGCTTGTAAATGTTTTTTTTTACATTATTTCTATGAGCACTCGAAACTGTGCTGCTTGTTCAACATAATCACTTGTTTCTGTATTTTTATTTATTAATTTCTTGCGTTGCTTTGTCTGAAATTGCAGGCTCTCAAATTGTTATGGGTAAAATAATAACAAAAAGTCACTATTGACCTGGCAAATACAGACATAAAGCAATGGAAAAACTAATTGCAAGTGAATGAAATTGTGTGAATGTAATAAATTCCACATTCCGATAATATTTTAAACTGTTTTAGTGACTACCATTGAGTCCAATATATACATAACGTATTTGGCCATTACTGTCAATATAACTTGTTATTTAAAACTAGTTTTGTGTTGGCCTTCACTAATAAATATTGATATACCGCACACAAACAGTACGTTAATTATCGATAATATGTCATTATTATTTCACAATTGTATTAAAAAAAAATATTATACATTCAACAGATTTTTTTTTTAAGAATTACATTCGTTTCATTTTTTATATCAATATTTTCACTTGTAATATTTTTATTATTTATTGATGTTTATATTAATTTGTATTCATATTTTGTGATGTTTCACTATATATTCTCCCATTAAATTCTGTCAGACAACATTTATAAAAAAAAAAATCTTTCAATATTTTTTCCTCGCCTCCGTCAATTATATTTAAAAATATTGAATGGATGTATTACATTAACGTTGTGTAAAGAACACCCAGATTATTCATTCACCAATATCCCGGGACAGCCCTTAAATTCTACCCTCGTTTTACACGATATATCTCATATAAACACAATAACAGACAGCAATAATTTTGATCACAAAATACACTGTACATTGCTATGGTCAAATGAGACAAAGAGTACACATTTTATATAGAACTTCAACACATATTTCTTTTCGATATTAGAAAGTATAAACACAGTTACAAGCAGTAATAAGCAAAAAAAAAAAACCAGTCGAAAAATGTAGTCATATATGTTTTTAGACATATTTGCGAAAAATTTACCGTTACTTGGCAAGACACACTTCGGTGCCCGGTTATTTGCATATCGTGTTTGAAATTTACATTTTATTAAGCATTTAGGTGTTGTTCGTGTATCTATTTATTTTTTTAATATACATCCATTAAAAGTAATTAAAGATAATGGATTAACTAACATTTCCATCTAATGAACCATTATAGCTAGCATATATGTTTTTGATATTTTCTGTTGAAATTGCATTCACATGAGTAGTAATGATATAGTTTAGCTCGTAAAGATTTGGGTCAGAATTATTACGATTATTAATGGTGTAATTCTCGCATTTACAGTACGATTTGCTAACGATATCACTTCAAATATTGCCCACTAACATTGCCTGTTTCATACGAATGTCATACGCCCAAATTCTGTTCGAAACTATTCGTGGTTTCACAGGGTTAATTAATAATTAAATTCTATATGTATCACCACTGATGATGACCACAATCCACGCATTATCAAACTGTAACCAGGATGCAAATGTTGTACATATTATTTTCCTTTCTTGTAATCATCTCACTATGATCTCCTGCCCTGTCATAAAATTGCATTATTTCATTTGCGATATACAAAAATAGTTGAACACTTACATTACGCACTTGTTTGACTATGAGTTTACAAGATAAAAGTGAATTTAAACAAATGATGCTAATCAGAACAGGGCACGAGATAAAATACAAAGAGACATACGCCGGTATCTCATTAAATATTTACCGGATAAATAACGGTTTTAGGAAGGACATTAAGATAGTACAGTAATGAGACAGAAGTCAGTTCATTAGGGAAAATAAAGTTTCGGCTCGGAATGCAGTGTGAATTTCAGACGCTCACACTGGAGCAGCTTGGCACGCCTGAAGTGTGGCACTGTCACAAAGGGAAATTATGCTAGTCAACCCCGCGCGCACCCCGTAAAAACAAGGGTGCTAGAGGCGCGGGAAGTTTCACTAATTTCATTCAAACGTGTTAACTGTTTGTAAATTTTAACATTAATATCACTCTCGCCTCGAGCACAAAATGAATGCAAACCACCATTTGTGTCGAGGAAAAGTAAAATCTTCTAAAATGTGTACACAATCCTAACTGTGCAATAAAACCTCAATATAACGGACTAATTCGACCGTGGGGATGTCTGTTACAGTCGACAGGCCGGTATATAACGTAGGTTTTCCAAAAGTTTCCGTTAAAAAATTGACAAATAGTTTGCTTTTACTTAACTAGATACGTAGGTGTAATTAGAATGAAGTATGGATGAAAAGTTTAATTTCAGTAGAACAGTTGCTAACGCTCAACATTGTTTATGAACGGTTAAATTAGACAGATATTTTGTCTCCTATATCCGAAGTTAGTAAACTCCAACTGACTTGACTGTAAAATTGAGGGTTTACTGTATTGATAACTTTCCAGAAACATTTATGACTAGTTTACTAACTGTGCTATATCTATATGTACGTATTCGGGGCAAAAAAAGTTTATAAATTATAAAACAACGTTTCACGCCTGTGTCGTTTGAAAAATTAATGGGCCAAGATATCCTCATTAACCTTCTATCGGCGTCAAGTTGGCAGTGCCAGTGCGACATTGGATGCGAATATTTAGAGAGAGAGAGAGAGAGAGAACGATAGAAACGTTAAAATATTCTCATCTTCAGAAATGATATAACAGACAATATATGTATATATATATATATATATATATATATATATATATATATATATATATATATATATATATATATATATATATATACACTCGCTTATAGTGGACCACATTCCTGGTCCCTTCAAGTTCACTATATCGAATATGTACAATATCACCCCGCGACTTCTTATCTGAAAATCTAATATTAACTGTATTAAATAAATAAAATTTCGTTTCAAACATTTCAATTCATTAATTTAATCAGTCACGTAAAATAACCCAATTTTTTACATATATATATATATATATATATATATATATATATATATATATATATATATATATATATATAAATATAAATATAATTGAAAAATGAAATGAAAGGCATTTGGCGTCGTTGGGTGCAAATTCGCCGCGGTTGGAAATAATAATATTTACATTTTATTTAATTTCCGTCATCGTCGTCCCACTCACTTCATAAGAGATATTCTGGCATATATCAGCTATGAATGTTGGAAGGGTAGTTGTGTTGCAGAGTGTAGTAGAGGTCACGGCGACTTGATGAATTTTTATTGTAGCCGGAAATGGATTTCGGTTATTTCATTTTCGAAATAAGTTCAAGGGCATCCGCGGCCGATACTATAAATAAACATGAGTGCGGCAGAACGTTACACAGTAACGATTTACGCTACATCATCACAAGCGGCAGCTGCAGTTCAATAAAAAGAAAATAAATAAAAAGCCCCTGCAGGTTTCAACATGTTGCAGCAATTTAGGTCTTCCTGTCAGTGTAAACTGGTCTTTATATGCAACACTAGTGCGAACAGTAGTGCACAAATATGAACAATATGATGGTCATTTGCTAATTTGACACACGCAATAATAAATACAGCAGAAAACAATTTATTATGGTGCCAATTATTTGAGCTTCAAACGAATTACAGCGAATCAACAGATTCGTGGGAGTTTAGAAACGGATCTCTGTTTAATTCTCGAATCTAAACAAATAATTATATCATATATTTACGACGGAAATTTGCTCAGGGCTTGTAATTAAATTTTTTTATTCCCCCTCTGGTGCCGTATATTGAAAGGACACGGTCTAATTGCAAGGCAGGAATATTCTAAATACACCTTGCTTCGTAATTACCTCTAGCAAACTGACGAAAAAAAATCACCATTCACATCAGACAGACAAGCCAGCTGACGTCAAAATTCAGCAACGAAGTGCGGGGCGAGGTGTAGGGGCAAGAGAGGGGCAACGCCCCATTGGCAAAAAGCAGTGTGGTACGTCCGTCGGCTCTTCAAGAATAGCGCATTGAAATCCGTACACAAAAGAGTTCAAATAATGTTCCGAGCATCATCAGAATGTGCCTCACCGTGTGTTATTCATATTTGGAACGTAATATTCTAATGTACAGATGAGGACATCTGTCAATATACATATATATAGTAATACTCGTGTCTGTACTGACTACCTGGGCAATTTCGTAAAAGATGTGTAATTCTATATGCCCAAAATACACGCAGTTTTAGCAAATAGGTTCAGTATACCTGTATAGATTTAAAAACAGAATTTATTTCCAGAAACATGCATTGTATTTTCGCTCAGAAACCGCCTTCAGTTCTCGTAGGCTACACCAGGGCTTCTCAAACGTTTTCCACTTGCGAACCCGAGTAAATAATTTCGCACAGGGGTGTATAACCTAGAAATACGACTTGAAAAAATTGCTGATAACAATTCATAGAAAAATTATTTCTTGAGTATACATTTTAGTTTCGGTAAAAGTTTTTCTTGAACCATTCCTGATAAGTGCTACATTCGAAACGCGATTCATGAAGAGAGTAATTCAGAAAATGACTAGGATTTAATCAATAATCTCGCTAATTCGCTTAGCAAAGGCTATAATCTTCATATTATTTCCTGGTAATACCAATATTTTTTGCCATATTTATACTGGCACGGTGCATGTAATACGTTCATACGAGAGATACTTCGTGTAATGAATGATGTAAATAAAGTAATTTGCTATTTTTATCTATCTTCTGTGGCACTTATTCGTACTGACAAGGCTTCCGAAGACAAGTACAACATTAATTTGCTGGTGCTGACGATGCCTTGACCGGAATTCGAACTCGCAACCTTTACAGACATAGCCGTACGCATATTTTTATACATATTACTGTAAAAGCTCAAAGTAAATGTATATACTGACTAGTAAAAGTATACATATGCTAAAGTTTACAGCACCGTGTACTATCCAAAAACTTACTGTAATAGGAATGTATACTTTTTCTAGTAATTGCATGCAATGACTGAATTGATGCTTTTACTATCACATACACACGGCATGAAAAACAAATGAGACTCGTGAAATCAGCGACAACAGGCCTTAATGACAGCTATGCAGAGTATTTTAATTGTCTTGTACCACAATTACAGGTTTTACATAATGTCAAGCAACGAACAAATTTCTTTGCAAGGTTTCTTAAAATAAACACGTTTTCAAATTGTACAGCCACTTATTATTCAATTAAAGTGTAAACGTTAAACCGTAACGGTTACATTAAACAAAATACTAATTGGTCTATTGTTCCACATCATATCAAGAGTATTTCAGAATCAAACTATTCCGATAAAAGTTGATTTAGCATTACTTGTTTAAATACGTAATTAATGTCCCGTTGTTCAGATAATTCGGGATTCAAAACAAATCTAGAATCACATATTTGACTTTCCAACTGAATCGCGTCTTGGCAACCGAACATTAATTAGATCTGATCATGAACACTACTTAGGTTGAATTATTTTTAATAAAGATTCTCTCATATCCGGAACAACACCATCTAACGTTCGTTCCGTGCAACTAACGCACAATGAACACGTGTACGTGAATCATTGCCTAACTTTTAGGTTAGGAAACTTCACGGAACAATTTCGGCGTAATGTTAAATTAGTAGTTTTAAGGTTTCATCCAGGTTCTAGAAAGGGCGGTGTAGGTGTATGTGTTAGAGAAAGACTGCAACTGAGATTAATGCAAGTTGAAGTGAGACAAACATGATTCGGTATTAGTTACTAATTACTCGCGAGCACATTTGTGTGTGTCCGTAATGATGTTTATTCAATTAATCGCATTGTACGGCAACGAACGCCACTGGGAATTATGAACTTGTGGTGGTTTCAGTAACTTTTAGTTTCAGTGATTGTCGTTTGCAAATCAATTAACAAGAACAGCAAAATTTAACGAGTTCACTCAGACTCCATTAATTCGTAGTGTAACCTTGTTAGACGATACAATTGCCTATATTCTCATTCAACTAATCAATGGTCTATATAATTACAGTAGTATAACCATAACCTCTCGATATAACCGCCAAAATATGGCTGTACCCGAAATTGTATATTAAAATAATTTGTATAGTTTGCTTACGTAGATACGTATGTGTATTATTGCATGAAAAGTTTAATTTCAATGCTAATGCTGTGTGTGATCACCGGCTAATCATGCGACGAACATTTTGGAATTTTTTTTCCGAAATCCGATAAATCAAAGTCTAGTAATTCGCTTGATTACTTTTGGAAAATCTCGCATTTTTCTCCACAATCATTAAGATGGGTAAAAGCTTTATGCCACTTGCTGTTTGTACGCAAATCACCATAAATAATAAGCTTAAGAACATAAAACAAACGAAAGCTCGCGCGCGTGCTCGGAAAAGCCACTACACTCAGCCCAGCTTTTCTTCTTAACCGCGGTCCCGTCGTCACTGTTATAAGTCCATTTCCCTGAGATAACAAAACTATTTACCACGAAAATTACTAATAAACAACCGCGCGACTCATTGTTGCCATGGTCACTGTTGTTTCTAGAAAAATAACAATCGCCAACCATACAATTTTATGCCAAGAGTAGCAATAATAACGCAAAACTGGAGACAAAATCGAATCGCATACAAGATTATTTTATGACATATATTACCTGCTGTATTAAAAGAACACGCATTTGCGAATAATTCTTTTCAAATTGATTCCGTCTTCATTTCTATTCATAATGATGCTAGTACATTCTACACCAAGAAGAGAGGTACCTGCTATTTTTCCTGGATAGTTTCCTTAAATTAGACACTAATTTCCGCAGGTGAGTAATTAAAAATGTTAAAGAATTGCGCTGTTGGCACAAATCCCCAACGGGGTTAATTTTTTTCCCTCCCCTCACCGACCCAGGGCGTTCTAATCCCGTGCTCAGAAATTGCACGGCTTCAGGAAAAATTTTAATACACTGCAATGTGTTCTAGTTTGTAGTAGGTATGTATTTTTTTGCTGAGCCTCGCGCGAATATTGTGCACGATACAGTTTTTGCAATGCTCATATTTTAGTTGGACGGATGCAATTTAAAAATAAACGACATATTTCATTGGAATCACAAATTGTGCTCGGGGGTGTTTAAAAAAAGTAACACCCTGGTTTACGCTATTCCGATTAATACTGATTCGTTATAACGCTCTTAAATACCGCGAAGAAAAAAAAGCGCTAAATTTAGCGTTAATTCGTTATAACTCTACTGTGCATGGAAATGGTAATTCTGAAAATTAGGAGCGCACGAGACGCTGTTGGTTTCGCGTAACGCTCGTTTTGCATCCTAAGCGTTACGCGAAGTATTACTAGATTTGACGTAAAATTATATTAATTTCTACAAACACACGCAATACTAATATTTGATATTGTATTTCAAAGTCTACAATAAACGAAACAAAGCAAATTTTTCCTAACTATTCCTAAGGTATTATATAATTATTTGTGGTTACCAAAATTCATAAAGTTGGTGTTTTAAATTTTATTTATTAAACCCAAACAAAACAACATATTTAAAAAAATATTTGGTGGAAATAGATCCATGTTGTTCGGTGTAACTCTATACTGTGTCGTTCTAGATAATTTTATATTCTACCATACTCTGTTAAAGTTTGAAGCACGAGGATTACGCCCTGCTATGGCTGTGCATGTAGCACAATTGTTAAGTACGGGTATACAATATTCTATTTCAATAGACACCGTAGCAGGTACATCCAGGTAAATCCAGAATAAACTCGCACCAAATGCATTACACGTTTCCGCATAAAAAGTTTGCATCTCTTGCATTAAACAAAACCTTCTCTCCACACTTAATACCACCCTGTCCAGGAGGAGCAGGAGGTGGCGGTCCACTCTACATTCACCCAAAAGCTGTCCCACCCCGGTAATCCGGAGACCGTTCGGCCTTTGTGTCGGTCCACAAGAAGATTTGCAACGTAGTTGAGTGCATCGGCCAGAGATGCACGGGACACATGTATATATTATGTTCGACAAGTTATACAAAACATGCAGGCAGCACAAAGCCTCATACTCTATTACATCGTATATTTCCACCCCACTTAAAGCCGCTCTAGTTAAGATGAGCTCTAATTTTGAGCATCAAATGATTCTAGATTTGTTTTTTACTCTACCAAAATTAAACAAATCGATTCAACTGATCATAATAGTTGATTCGTTTGCAACTTTGAATAAATTGATAACGAAACTAAATTGTTCAAATGTTGTCCACTAAATCCACAGTCTGTTAAATCGAGGTCGCGAAAAAATCGAGGGTTTACTTTAAACATACCGCTGGCCGGAGATTGTAAATTGTAAAATTCTAACATTTTCTTTTACAATCCCACTGGATAACTTCAAGTTTTCCAGAAATATATTCACAAACTTTCATTGCAACGTTGCAACTGTATTTGGCTAAGTTCTACGTTCCCTAGCGTCTCAGCCCCTCTGCCCCGGGTTAGTGCCCGTGTGCTAGTTTCCTGTAATCTCCACCTGATGGTGGCGCTGCTGTAGTGCGGCCCCAAGCTGCATTAACGGCGCTACGTGTGCTTATCATGGGATTAATTTGAAATTGAAAATTACCCGAGTTATATCACACGGAGTGCCAATTGTTGCATATTAGATTTCCAACTGTAATTTGGAAATAAATGTGTCTTGCACGGCTAGAATCCTCACATATCAATATTAAAACATTTTTTTTTTTTTTTAATAGCCAGAGTCTGAAATTCTAAAAGCAATGTCCCCTTGGTACATATTAGCTTATATATGTGTGTGAATATTGTGTTTCAAATTCCGACCATCACAGATAATTGAACACTACTAGTCGATGTTTAACATTTCTCGTTTGTTGCAAAACTAAATACCAATGTCGCCTCAGCAAAAAATATTCGTCGCGCCCCGCACACGTCCCAAGTTCTATGTTGCTCATATATGAGTTGGTCAGCAAAAAAAAACACCACCGGTCACATATGGGTCAAGTCATAGCATGACACAGAAATGGAAGAACAGTATTTCTTGCAATAAATATATAGTACACACGTGCGACCTCAACCGTTTGCGTGGATGATACAAGTTACGACATCGGCACGTAGCAGAGATGACCGCGGGACGTGATAGCACGCCAAGGACGTGTGTCTCGTGTATATATATAGTTTGCACTGAGGGAGCAACAGGCATTGAGACTTCCGGGACGAAACAACGACGAGTCGGTTTTGAAAGACACAAGAAACGCGAAAAAGGCCTCGCCAACTACGCCGGTGTAATCTAGAAATATGACGCTTCATTTTGTAGCACTTCGACTAATAATGGATGAGATAAATAATTTACAACACTACATGATTAAATACACACAAGCATATTGTAAATAGACGGCGCACATCACATCATTTAAATTGAATTTTACCCGGAATATACTTGAAGAAATTTCAATTTCCAATTGGCTTGCCACGTCTTACATTTCCATCCATTTCCATCATCCTTCTCTGGAGCATTTTCCTTTCTTCCTCATTGAGTTTAGGTTTAAATAAAATTGTGAATGCCGGGTACGGCTGTGCTGACTTATTTGTAAGCAGACATATAGAGAGTGTTGTGTATTAAATACATATACCGGGCGTATCTATAAATTGCGTAGTAAATTCAATGTTAATTTTTTTATTCCTTGCTTTTACGTTCCCTAGTTCCTATTTCGAGCTACAGTTTTAACATAAATGTTAAGCAGAATGAAAAACTGCATCGCACAAACCAAAGTTTGTCCGTTAAATATGTCATCTAAATGTGTTGATAAACTTGGAAAGTAACAATTAAAGAACAAATAAGGGCTCAATTGATGCAGTTCTTTATTCTCTTAATAATTGTTGCTGTAAATATAATAGCAGAACGTAAATATCGTTTCGTAAAATATTTACATTGAATTTTCTATGTAACACATTGAGATGAAACGCCCGGTATATACAGACAGCGTTATTTTGTATTTTCTTTTGTAATATTAAATATCCAGCTGAATGAATTGTGACATGCGTCTGACATTTCTGTTTTGGATTTAACATCAATTTATTTCCCGTTTCTGTTATCCTGCAAACAAGAAGGATAAAAGCGCAATGGAAGGAACAGAAAAACGCGGTACGCAAATACATTCTCGCATCCTACACGTCTTCGTCTTTAACCGCAAACCAATCTCTCCATGCGTAATGTATGTTGATGTGAACAAGAACAACACGGCAAGTGAAACAAAGATTACCGGTAATATCTTCTGAACGCTAACCTTCAATAACTCGCTTGCAAAAATCGAACAACAGAAGCGAGAGACGGGTAACATGGCTGATGTGATATTTGTTATCATTTAACGTAATGCACGAATCAAGTACGCGCACTGTTTGTACTAGTTCATGTATTTGTAATGAAAAATAAACCCGTATAACGTTAACAAACGTAATATATTGAGTGCCACACATGTAACCAGCAATGAAGAATACAGACCAACGACAAACAGAAACACAGAATTATGAACGGGACCGCAGATATCTCCCTAGCAGCCGAGCAGTTAAAATTCAACACGAAAATCTTTGTTAATCACGAAAAAAAACATAGATATATACAGCATAATAAAAAGATTTATTATAATCAAATCACATCACTTCTTTGAAGCATTCATAAAGGTAGGTAAAATCCTGTATCACTATTGATTATTGTACACTTTTATCTATTAAAAAAAATATAAAAACACAGCAGCACAATTATATTTTGCATACGGCAAAGTTGTACAATTTTAAGTAGCGCAAAAATTTCAATAAAAATTTAAAAACTTTCTTAATCTGCCCCCAACCAGAGTTGCCGGAAATTTTTTAATTAAAAATATATTAAAACACATCGCTATCGATGGTCGGCGACCTGGACGACGTCTTTAGCAAAAATGGTTCAATTTAGATAAGCACTAGCAACCGTGGCGTCTGTATCATCCGGTACAAAGATTTTCTACCCTCTTAAAATTGTGTATTTTTGTACACTTTTACCATAAAGTAACAGTATTAATTTTAGTAGAAAAAACAGTGCCTTATACCGTCGTTAGTCACGAAAACGGTAATTCTAAAAATGACAGGAACAAAATACTTGGTACGTGGTATAGTTGAGTATGCTAATTGAGGGTGTGGTATTTGATCACAGTTGTTATTATCACACGATGCTACGACGAATTTGTGTCGTGTTACTTTATTGTGAGTTTAATCTATAACTTTCGGTTAATTAATATCACGTTGGTAAAGTTTTGCTGCCGAGTCGGCACTTTATTGAACGTAGTTACTAATCATCGCAGGCACCAACACATGACGGAAGAAAATCCAAGAACATCCTGGTACGCCGGATGAAACATATTGAGTTCGACATATGCGAGATGATTTCCGAAACATTTATTTAACTGAACTTGCCGGTACTAAAATACAGCAGCATCTAGACTCGCTACATTCTAGGCAATCTAGCTTGTAGACTCACTAGATTCTCGAAAAAATACATATCAGTCAAACGTCAAAAGTGTAGAAAATTAATTTGTACTTTTCAATACAAATGGTAGGTCATTTTCTGTAAATTTTACTTCAAAAGAACGGTTACAGATCACAAATGTATTTTGTCATAACTGATTGTTCGTCTTGTGCGATTTTCATCACAATCGAAATCCACTAAAGACTGTATATTACGGGGATGGGCGTTTTAATGAATTGTGAAATTAATATTTCACCTTGGTATAGAAAATGTCTCTTAAGTTATTTGTGCCACGCTCCCACAACCATATAGGTCATAATGTATATGATTAAAATCGTATTTTACTTTCAAAATAGACAGCACAAATCAAGGCAAAACACTATCTAATTACGCATAATTATAACTAGTGTCAGATGTATGTACACTGTTATTCATTCTGAACAAAATATAGAATATAAAACGTTTTAATTTAGAGAAATAGCGAATTGTAAATACAAAGATTGTTTTACGATTCGTTTCGCAAATGTTTTATCTTCTTCTGGGCGACGGGAAGGGTGGGGAGTACATCGAGTATATCATATGTTTTACATACTGTACATGATTTGCATTATTTGCTAAATAACTGCCTATCGCGATACAAAACGTCAAGGATCGTAGATGGCTGCGACACGTGTCGATTACTACGCATTTGTTTTTTCAATCAATTTTTTTGTATGTTGTACATATGTGCCGTCAGCAATACTGTAACGTCAAATGAAAATGTACATGTAAATCAATAATTATACCACGTACAGTGTGACTGTTATTGATCTCTAGCATATGCACTAATAATTTATCTGTGTCATTTGAACATGTGTTTACATAAAGTATATCGTTCGAAATTGCTGCCACTATATCGAGACTACTTAAAAATAGTGTCGCATGTCGAAAATACAAGGTCACATTTCAATGACAAAGACAAAAGAACAAGGCGAAATCAGCTGGTACATTGATCTATAGTGTAGCGAGTATATTAATGACATTCGCTCGTCTAATATTAGACTGTACTCTATTGTGATAGCCGATCGCGAAACTACTCTACTATTTGAGATGAACGGAGTAATCCCGGACATTTTATTCGACTGGAAACTCTCCCGGGAGCCAGAGATGGGACTCTCATTCCTTGCACAAACGTCACAACAATAAAATAGCAGGACTAGTGTTGTTCCAGTGAACAGGGCAAGCCTGTATATCCTGCGGGAGCAAATTGTCGAAAAAGCAAAGACGCGACTTTACGGATGACAGCATGTGTCGCTCACATTCCAGCAGGAATGTTCCTGCTGCCTGCTTACTCGTCTAACTGACGTATCTTTCTTCCTGTCTACGCGGCTTCATACGTTTGTGAACTTTTGAACCTATCAAAACCATGTGACATGTGCCACAGCGTTGAATTCTCATTGTACACGCGATGCATTCCCCTTGCATCTAATGTTCATCGTTCAGATGATTTTTCATTCGAGACTGAAAGTTAATTCTAGATTTGTTTTGATTATAGCAACACGAGTTTGTAAATCAGTTGATTCT
The DNA here is from genome assembly GCA_963422195.1 of Carabus problematicus. NCBI lineage: Eukaryota > Metazoa > Arthropoda > Insecta > Coleoptera > Carabidae > Carabus > Carabus problematicus. The sequence continues at coordinate 10,090,641 of OY728590.1, forward strand.
TTGTAATTCGTCTAATAATTTGGCAACAAATATGTTATTTATTTCGTACTAGCAGCAATTCAATCTAGAATTAAAACCTCATCTCAAATACAAATAAATTTACGAAAAAATATGCAACACGAAAATTAATACTAATTTAAACTGTTTTGCCCGCATTTTTCTATTAATTATACAGACGAGTAAAACCATAATGAAAAAAAATTCATTAAACCAGTGACCTCTTGAACAGTACAACATTTATCATCAATCACTGAAAACAATGGCATTTGTCGAGTTCAAAAATATTATTAAACCTTGCGTGGCTAAACTTTATTTCTAGCCCGCCATAAATGAATTTAGAAATTAATGAAATGAAACCCAGCATAGTTCTATATATAAACATACATACATACACATATATATATATATATATATATATATATATATATATATATATATATATATATATATACAGAATTTCCTGTTGGTTGTATTTTGCAAGCCTCTCTGTGCTGGGGCCTGTTAACCCAGTTCCCTCTTTTTTGCGTGCTACAGTTCGCAGGAACAATAAAAAAGTGTACGCAGCAATGGAAGAAAGTTAGTGAGAGAGCGAGAGGGCGAGCGAGTAGAAAGTAGTCTCTTAAGAAACATAAATCTCAAGTTCACCACCGCAGCGCCATTCCTCGGGCTAATTAATAAAGCGATTTACGCTCGGCGACCGCGGCCCGAAGTCTCGGTCGGGGTTGGACGATCACGTGTGCGCGCGTGTGCGTGTGTGCTCTTAGAACACACACACATGCATGCACGGTAGCGGATAGTAAAATACCACTCTATAACGACCGTACAATCTCCGCTGCTGTAACAACTTGAACAATTAATAACATCAGAAACGGGAAACTACGAGAGCAACACTGAAATTATCTCAGCAACACAGTTTTTCGTATTCTTCTTGGTCGTCCTTGTTTGTCGAAAGCCATACAGGTCTCCGGTTTCTAGAACGATTTCATTGTGCAAATGTTTCAAGTAAATGTTCAGTTATGTTAGAAAGAAGTAGCGTGCTGCGTGTGGGAATTTGGTCTAGTGACACAGTGGTAGAGATCATTTTCCGTATGGTGAGATTCCTAGTTCCTGTTAACAACATTATACCAGGTCTGGTATGGTTTGAGCACCATGTGATATTCACATATACATTCTAACGAACCTTGTACCAGTTTGAACTCTGAATATTAGCGCAATCATTAATAAAGCTACAGAATATTTGAAACACGATATTCACAATGCGTGCTTCCGATCCAGAATAAAAAATGCTTACTTTAAATTTACAATATTCATTCATTCAAGTTCGTAATCAAGTCGACATAAGCCACCGTTACAACGTACTACGGCCTTTTTTCGTTATCCAAAGTCATTGCGCATATAATCCTCAGTCATCAACACTATCGTCATCGCCTTTCGTCAGAAATGTAACAATTTTGTTCTGCAAGTTTCGCAGCAAGCGTCTACAAATGTGACGTCACAATTATAGAATATTCACTAGGCCACTGCATGGTTGGCAGCACTGAAACTCTGCAAGAGACACGCCTCCACGCCTTGGACGCAAACTCTCACAAACTTTGACAGTAAAACTCGCGATAGAAATACTAATAAACCAGGAAGCAACCAGCAGCAGCAGCAGCAGCAGCAGCAGCAGCAGCAGCAGCAGCAGCAGCAGCAGCAGCAGCAGCAGCAGCAGCTTGCTGCACATAGAAAAGTAAAGATTATCTACAGCAGCATCGCCAGATACCGTGTAAGTTTTGATGAATTCCCTGTATAAAAATAAGGGCGTCACCCTTCGGCATATTAAAGACTGTCGCTGTAAACGAAAAGCACGCAGTCTTGTCGACATTTACGTGAAGAGCAGGGCGTGGCAGAGGTTTCTTTAATTTTTTCCGCTAAACTTTTATATTTTTACGGTCAGTGATAGCAGTTTATGACTTGTGCCACCCGTTAGATCCACGGCACATGGCATTAAATACTTGGGTTTTTACCGCTCAGATATAAATGCGACGTCAAGAGCTTGTTTTATTATTTTCCATGAAGAGATGCTGCCTAAACTGAAGAGAGAACAATACGCCATTTTCTTGGGCCCTTGGCCAGTCTCAGCAGAAATACATGTAGCTCTTGCGAGTATAATCGAAAACTAACAACAAATTATTTGTGCTATCACCAAAAGAAATACTTCTTGCTTGATTCTGCAATTTAAATTTCTAGTTTTGCTCAACATTTGGGTCTGATACATACCGGGTGTCCCATAAAATCTATTCCATGGGAATTAACACGTAAATATAGAAAAATTGATTTGCAGTTACATTAATTAAGCAATGATCTCTTGCATTTACATAACCAGATAGAACGATAGTTTTCATTTAAAACTACCTCTAGAATGTAATATTACAAATACCATACACGTATAAAAAACGTTAACCGTGAGCGATCCACATTTTAATATAAGTACCAATTTGCTGGATCATTTTTTATCTTCCACGCTTTTTAATATGACATGTAGGAGCATTTTGTGATGTTCGTATTTGTAAAGGCCGCCGTATTTAACTTTGAACATGACAGAGAAGATATTCTTTCGACATGTATAATTTTTCATTTTTATTACACTCTACCTATGCGCATACACACGAGAAAAAGTAAAGTGCTTTCTTTTATTTACAAACCGTTTTAGATTTATTATTATATGTATTCCCAGAGCAGAATTTTTTTCGGCTACAAATGAACTGGGCTATGCTACGTCCATTAAAAGGGTCCTGCAATGTTTCAGAAGTACAAAAAAAAAGTATATATTAACCCGAAAAAAAGTTCTGTCCTAGAGATTATAATTTGTCCATAATTTGAGTAATTTTTCTGCAAATTTAACATAAACTCGGTTTTTTATACTGTAAATATACAAAATCAATACCACCGAAGTCGATCATTAGACTAACCCAGTTATGAACTTTTCGTACAAACGAACAGAAAAGTGGAGTATCGCATTTCACGTTGTGTTGTCTTAATCATCATGCGTTCTCATCCAATCCCTTTGCGTTTCAATTCAGCGAAAATACTACCGAATACCAAAAACAGTAACGCAACTATTGTTTATAAATCTCCATGGTAACTGTCCAGAGGAAAAACAAAACACGACTGCTTACGAAGTACAGCGAAATACTTTTAAAATGCCATCGTTTCTCAGAACAGAAGAAATATACGTTACGTGTATATTCGCGTAGGTAAACAAATGAGCTGACAGAGAGAACTATTTTCACGAAATATATTTGCTCTTTGTCCATCTAGGTTTTTGAACAGAAACATTTCATTGTGAAATGTTTTCGCCGAAGCAAGAACAAAAAAATATGTTTGACAGAAAATTTCTACAAAACTGTAGAGGATGTAGAGAACTAGTACGGGCGACCGGGTGTGTCCTTTATTACCGACAGTCCGTTGAAGAATGCACATGTGCAAAAAATATGTTTAAAATTAAAATAAAAATGTTTAATTTCAATAGAAACGTTGCATATACTAGTAACCTTAAATCATGTGTACTTCAGTCATAAGCTCCCATGTTATTAGCACGATACCACAGAGTGAAATTCTCATTAGGCGCAAAAAAACCTCTTCACTTACGAGTAAACTAAACTCTAAAAGTGTAAAACTCACTATCTGTAATACCGCGTGGCCATTTCCGACTGGACTAATCCACACTGATGGGAAAATATTTTTTGAAAAGTGTTCACGAACCAATCTATACTCTTATAACGTTGGCAATGTGTAAAACTTGTACACCGAACTCCTGAGATTCATCGAAATGATCATCTGGTGGTCCATTGTAGCAGGTACATTCAGTGCGGTCCCCTCTCGGGGGAGTCTGCATCGCCCGTAGGGGGCATTGGGGATATTTGCCAGATGAACTGGGCGCGGTCCAACATCATGGAACCGTTAGTTTTGTACGTGTTTTTACAGCGACCGAACATTCGGTAAACGTAGCCAAACCTTACCAGTTGTAATTGCGACTAACTTTTGCAATAAACTCACGAATGTATATGTGGAAACCTATGCACTGGTCGACTAGTAGTTCTAGAGTATTTCAATAAAACGCACCAACAAAATAATGCACGATTTATACACTTAAAATTAATTGTAAAACTCTTTTTTTGCGTTATATAAATGTATTACTAGTTACTTTCGACCGCGTGTAAAATTGCCAATACCAAGTACGCGTATAAGTCACGGGCACGTACATTAACTGGTGAATTCACGCTCCGACTAGTCATTGTTCAAATAGAAGCAGTGCATTCGCAGAGCCTTCAGTTTAGAAACGACGCGAATCACGTAATGAACACAGGTTTTATTAGTAATTAGACTGTGTCTACGTGTTAATTAGACGACTAGTTTCTTAACTCACAACCGAATTGTAGCTCGGTATTGAAAGGGATTCCAAAGAGAGACGCTAAGTTAATCAATTCTACTGGACTTTATTTGCTGCAAAGACGACGCGAGTAAATGAATCCATAAAACAAGAATTACTCTAAATTGTGTGCTGACAAAGAGTGGAATAGATTCAATCACTGATTCAGAATGGACATTGGAGAATCTACTGAACATGGTCTCTTAAAGACCCCCCCCTGCCGCTGGTAACCTCTAGTTCGATTAATTCTTTCAAACAATAAAGACAGACGATGACACGTCCGCCAGAGAGCAAATCAAGCTCACACTAATTTAATCTCTTCGCTTCTGCAGGGCGTTTTTCACACCTCTTTTATCTTTTATACGCTCTCTCTCTCTCGCTCTCGTCCAACAAATTTATTACCCAATCCGTAACTATATCGCCCCGGATCTGGGCGCTACCGGCCGGTCGACGGGCTTAAATATCCCAGGAGAGATTTGCATTTTGAGTTGGGTCGAATCGTCGGCCGTTGCCGGAGACTCTGTCCAGAGGTTTAATAAAAATCTCTCGGTATAAATCTACATTAAGCGTCCTACTGACAGACTGAGGTGATTTCATACAGTTTCATTACACTCACACACTCGCACACACACGGAAGAGCGAGGATGACGGCGCATGCGCATCGTCCTACAGGACGCTACGCCAACGGATGGGATACTGGCGAGATGTCGCGCGTAACTCGTAAGGATTAATTACAGTGCAACGAGATGACGACGACATTTGCTGCGACAGAGTTCGCCGACGAATTCCTCGACCTAGCCCCGCTGGAGTTTCACAGGCGTGTACCATACAATTGATGGCCCTATTGCGCCGTGCTCTCTGTTCAATAATCTTGCGTCTTTCTCGTCATCGCTGAGCGCCTGCAGTTCGTTCGGCATCTGAAGGACAAGCTCTGAATCCGGCAAACTCAGAAGATCTAGGCTTTAGGCTAACATGTAGGTGAGAAAATTGGCAAATTACGCATTACGAACGAGCAATATGAACAAAGGGCAGTGATCACAACATAAACGAGTCGATATCTATTCTATCGAATATCTGTTTGAGAATCTATTTGTTGGTCCACCCGACCAGTCGAGGTTTAATTCTAAAATCAAACGATTCTACGCCTTGTTTCCGTAAGTAGAATTGATAAAACATTTGTATCTACCGCCGCGGAGGAAGAAGCACAATTTTCTAACATCATTGATCCAGGCAAACATTCTCAGTGCACGCCACTGGTATAACGTATTATTAACAAATATAGTCTTATTTAAAATAGCACATTTTAATTAACATTTGCATTACGGTTTCTAACTATTTGTACGTTTTCACCTGAAGTAGTTCGCCTGCTGGAGTCTTCGTTCCTACCGCTGTATGTGCCATCACGTTACGCTCTCATGCATGCACGGTTTGTTTGGAAAGTTTATTAAATTGAAGTGAGCAGAACTACCATCCCATCCATCGTATGTAACATTCAACAGTCTGGGTTTTCAGGTCTGAAAATCTCGTAACCAGAGAAAAAATACAAAACTGTATCACTCTTTCAGTTATTCAGCTGGTTGTATTATAACAATGTACAAATGTTAGAATTAAGCGATCGGTAATAGTACATGTGGGATTTTGGGTAACTACAGTAGCCATTTAGAAACAATAGTAGCAGTTTAGCAATGATAGCAACAGCCGTCAGTACGGTTGAAGGCTCGCACGGGTTGCTCAAACACGTGTGCGGGTTGTGATATTACAATTATAGTCACAGTGACGTAAGGGCTGTAGTGTCACGTGACTAACCCCCCCACACACACCCCCACCCGCGCCAGTGACTTTGCGCGTAGGTGTGTTTGTAACGGCTGACAGTGGCACACAAACCCACGATGATTACCCAGAGAACGATGGGAATATTGATTCGTGGACAACGCCTACAATTTCCTGCACCGAACACAGACTGCAACACACATACAGACGCACATGTAGACTACGTACCATGCATATGATAATAATATAAACAAACAATATGACATCATAATATGCACTTATTCCAGACAATTTATTATCCATTTGGAGACTTAACTTTAAACAGTTGCTGTGAAATTTATTTGGTATGAAGTAATAGGTAATTTTTTTATAAATTAATATGTTAATTTCCTGTACACACATACATACGTACCTAGATAGATAGATACATACATTAGAAAATTATTGGTAACGAACATAATCACGGATTGCCAAGTGCAAATAACGAATTTTGAATCGTTGTGTACATAAATGATAATAGACTTTATGTGAAAAGCTCGCGCGGGCGGTTTCGACCTAGACAGTCGGCAGCTTTCGCTTAAAGCCCCCGCGCCTTTACGTAATTAACGAGCGAATATTTCTGCAAATACGCGTAGACTCACACAGTGACGAACAAAGAACATCATCACGGCTGGTTAACATACATTTCTTTTCTTGATATTGTAATAATTTCCAAGATAAATATCGTTATTATTATAGAGGAGACTCTCTTTCTCTCTCTCTCTCTCTCTCTATATATATATATATATATATATATATATATATATATATATATATATATAAACTGAAATGTGAGGTAAATCATTCGATTAAAGTTGATTCGTTATAACGCGGTTTTTTCCGTGAACCATTCCACAGAAAAAAGCGTTAAATTTACGATGATTGTCAAGTCAAGTAAAATTAATAATTTTGTCACTTAATTTTTTTTGTAATATCAGTCGAGTCTTAAAAAATAACGTCAATCGAGGCCCTGATGATCGGGCTCCTTGTACAAGCGGGCTTTAAGGAAAAAGACGGCCCTGACTGGCCCAGTGACAGAACACTTTTTGTTTACAAGTGGAACTCGCAATGAACAATAAATATTTTATGAGAAACAAAAATTAGATGGAAATACATTATGTTCATAAATTGGTCGGACACTAGGTAGATTCATACACATATATTACCGTTAAGGACTGTTCGAAAGGAAATAAAGAGTATCATTATTTATGCATGTTATAATGAACTTGCACGTTGCCATAGAAACGTCATGACAATTGATCTGGTGGCAATATTACTGATCTTATTACGCTATTTAGTGAAATTATTATCTCATATTATGTGTTCATTTATTTGCATTGATTTAAGCAAAATACTATCGTCGATTTTCTATTCCATGCACAAATGCATCTTGTCAAATATTATAGTGCAACAAATGTACCAAGTCTAAATGTGTTGTGTGCCCCGGCTGTACGAGTCGCCCGTGGTCCGAGTGCCGGATGTAGGTGAACAGACGTCCAATAGTGACTGTCTGGACAAGCCAACGCACGCTCGACCAGTGGCGCACGAGTTAATCGTAATTTATAGCATGGGTACGCGGGTGCAGTCATTTGTAAATGAGTCGGGCGATCGATGCGTCGCCAATTATTCCGGCCGAACTGCAATTACGTTATCAAACACTATTATTAGGCCCCCATCGTTTATCGACGACGTACGCCGCTGGAAAATAAATGTCGAACACATTCGTCCATTGCATTTATATATATATATATATATATATATATATATATATATATATATATATATATGTGTGTGTGTGTGTAGAATTGATCGTTACGAGACGTTAACACTTCATGTAACTACATTCACAAGATATATTACACATTACATATGACGAGAGTAGGTATGTGAATATACCGGGTGTCTCAATAAATTGTGTTACATGGGGAATTCAAGGCTGATTTATAGTTATTGGTTGATATTACGTTCCCTATCATATTTGGAGTAAAAGTTCTAATACAAATGACGTGTAGAATCCAAAAATGCATCGAATAAACCCAAGAAAATGTATAATAAACTGAATTTCCATGATGTACTCAATAATTATGTACAAAAAATTAATTACAACTGTGTCGATTTATATTATTGTCATAGTTTTGTTCTCTACAACTAGCTAATACTTAATAATATTTGAAGGGCAAATAGCCTGATGCAGTTTTTGATTCTGAATAACATTTATATAATAAACTGATATTTTCATGATGTACTCGATAACTATATACAAAAAATTAATTACAATTGTGGTGATTTATATTTTTGTCATAGTTTTGTTCTCGACAATTAGCTAATAGTTAATAATATTTAAAGAATAAATAGCCTGATTGGTGCAGTTTTTCATTCTGCATAACACTTATATTACAACCGAGATTACAACTGTTAGTTTAAACATAGTAAAAATCGTAATATCGCATACATATGTAATTAATATTGGATTGCCTGTGAAGCACATTTCAATAAAACACCCGCTATATGAAATGTAGTGTTCTGACTCTTTGCAATGAAATGTAAAAGCGTACTTGTTGCTAGCCCACATTCACATGGAAAATATATTCACATATAAAACTGATTTTCATACATATCAGATACATACATGTACGTTGAATATATGAAACTGCATTGGGAAGATAATTAACGACTTGCATTTCAACTACATTTTAACTTATTTATATACAAAACACATTATTATTAATAAAGATTATTAACAGAAGCGGATGTAGAATATTTTATCTTTCATTTGCACAGCGAACAAATATGAATACTGTATATTACATTACACGATGGAACAGGATACCGTGTCGGTATTACAGATATCTATAAATTACCCCCTGCCGCGGCAATATCAAGTATACACGCAGTCGAGTTCATTTTTCCGTAGACAGAACTAGAAGTCAATTGATCTCTCACTAATCCGCCCATAATTCCAAGAACTCTCATCACACGACGCCGGATTCCGAGCAATATAGTCTCACAAACCATGCGCAACAGCAGTACGTTTTCTACTTAAAATGCCCGCGTGTCAAATCGATTTAAATTACGCGCCAAAAGAAAAACAAAACACGCGCCAGCAGCAATAACGAAAATAAATCCATTATTATTACACAGCATAAACGGGCGTCATGACAATGAACCTGACAGGCTTGCACTCGGCACGGACAGGCAATGTGTGTGTGAGAGAGAGAGAGACGGAGGATAGAAAGAGAGGCACACCCACTTGCTGTAGGGGGGCCTTCAACAGATCTGAGTATACCTGCACTGCGACCAAGGTCACACTCCAGTCTCCGCTGCAAAACACGAACGGACAGCTGCAGCAAAAGTTTCTCTCGAACAAAAGACACACCGAACTTGCCTGGCGACCAGTTGCTATTGCAACCAAACAATAAGCAGGGTTGCAAACCCTTACGTACGCGGACGTCTTACAAAAGCAACAACGGTGGAAGACCTACAAGTAATGTGCAAATGTAACGAGAACGGTTTGAAAATTGTTTTCAAACCGTACAAATGTCAAAGGAATAATATGTCGATAATATTCACCAATGATGAATGTAAATATGATCGAAAAACGCCTATTTTTTTTGTGACGATCTTATTTCCTTGATATTATAAATATGTACTATCAACGATCCATGTTTGAAACTTTTTTTCACTATAGTACATAGTGTGTAGATAACATTTTATTTCGGGGGCGTTGTACCTACACTGATAATACAGCCGTAAATAATAGTTTCCGTTTTGTGTAATATTTCGGTAAAGATTAAAAGAAACCATTGTTAGTGTTTTGTAAACGAATCTTGATTAACGGAATGTTGACTGTTTGTTGATTGTCATAACTACTAGCAGCTAGTAATCTACTGGCTTGATTGCTGATCACAAATCTAGTTTAAATAAGTCACATGCACTGACCTGTATGTGTCCGTAGATGCGCCTTCAGATGTGAACTCTTGCCGTAGACTTTATGGCATCCGTCGTACGAACATTTGTGTGTCTTTCGCAGCTGTGATACCGGTGTCTTCCCCGTCGCTATCGCCGACGACGTTGTCGTTGCTTGATTGCCCTTCGTGACGACGCTCTTTCGCGTGTGTTTCCTCGTCTTGGCAGGACTGGTTTTCGGACAAGCACTCGGTACCAATGTTGGAACTGTTGTCGTCGATGTGATAACGGAAACAGCTGGCATTTCGGCAACATCTTGTTGCTCTGTTTTAACAATACTCGTCGTTACATCTTCCGCAGCGGTTCTATTCACGGCGAGCGCGACAGAATCCGGTTCGGCAATGGTGAGCGGGTGATCCTCGTGTTCAGACGGTACTTCCGGTACCGGTTCTTGCTTGATACTCGTCAGATCTGTCAGGATCCGTGCGACCATGTACGAAGAGGATTCCGTAGCTGCGTTCGTGGTGACGGGATGCATTTCTGCCTGAGCATAGATAGCGGGTATATTCTCAACTATAACGGCCGGTGTCTGATCCTCCGGTACGATACGGTTCTCGTACTCTCGACCGTACGGTCGACTCGACAGATCTAGCGGCCGATTGCACATCAAATAATCTCTGGAATGAGACATGGCCAACAGACATTGTGCCGCAAAGTTGACGTCCTGAAACTCTTGATCCATGACGATGGAGCGCGAATGCGTAAAGAACAATGAATTCAACACTAATTTCTATGTCACTGCACCATTTAAAATCAATCAATAGTCACCTCGCGCCACACACACAATCATCCGTCAGAGGATTGTCAATCAATGATTACGATACACACAAAACACAAACATTCAGATGCACTACGATAGTTAACAACAATGTTTCAATCAATATGCCATTGTTTACAAATCACTGGACAGCAATATTTGACAAACGCTTGGGAAATGTTGGGTGAGTTATTGCGTACGAATCGGCATATTTCAACACGAAATTAGCACGCGTACGGCCCAACAACTACGCGAAACTACACTGTCAGTTGACCGGCGCATACGCACGCATACACCACAACGATCGGATCGCAACTGAGCTCACAAGAGTCGACACACCCCCCACCAAGGCAGCAGTCGGTTGGTTAGCGGCGCTGGGTACCATTGCCTGCCACAATGTATGGACACCCCTCACGGCAATACGTGTAAGCACACCCAATGCACCCGACATCATGTAAAATGCGAGAAGTTTTTGGTTTTGTTGGATAACAGTGTTTCAGTTTGTGACAGTTGTTCATCAATTCTGTTGTTGCCGACTGGCAAACATACATACGCCACACGTCATCATGGTGGAGTTTTAGTTTTGCTACAGTTTTGTTGGGTTCTGACTGCTCGCTCGGCCCTCTTATAATTGGAGTAATTGAATGATGGTACCCTCAGTAGTGCGGACCAGTTAGGCGCGAGCATTAGTAAGTTGATTCGGGAAACGGTGAATTTTAGCAGCGACAATTTATAATGATTTTCTCAAACACCTACACCCGAAACTGTGCTTACGGATGCTACGCCACTGGTTACTGGCATACAGTAGTGCCTCGTTTAGCACTTCAGATGCGTTGCTGAGAGCGCAATGCGAAACATCGTTATACAAGGACGTTTTAATACCGGGTTATTTTCTATAAATCGTTCCATAATTTCCGAAATTGTGTGTTCATGGACCGCGTTATAACGAATCATTGTGAATTTAGCGCTTTTGTGGGTTCAAGATAAAGCGCGTTGTGTCGAATCATCGTAAATCGAGGTTGGCGTTAAGCGAAGCATTACTGTATGTGTAAAATATAGAAGTATTCAATTATTACTTATAGTACCTTAGTATCGTGTGCTCTTAACAAATATATTTCAATATGGCATTTTCTTGTGTACTCTTTCAGTTTTAATTTAATAAACTTACCAAGTATAGATAGTGAATTCTCCTCTATTTGCAATATAAAAACTGCTCTTTCGTAAGATCATCAGTAAATATTTCGCTAACAGACTTGAAGTGCAATTTTATTTTCCTCTACAGATAACCCATGGCTACAATTCGTTCTGAAATGTGTTTTATTTATCCGGAAGTTCAATATGAGACAAAAGAAAATGTGATTTCCTAGTAACTTCAGTATCTATCAAATTTCCTGTTCGCGGTACCCCTGTACGCATACTTTACGCACGACGCCAGTGTAACGTTGGTTGCAGTTTCAAGCTTTGAAGTGTGTGATAATAAAATTCGTGTATATAATTCTACGATTAGCAGCGAGTTTCTTGTAATTCTAAGACCGTAAATGAACTGCGTAAATTTACTTTTTACAAAATATAATATTCAAATAATTATTTATAATGGGGAATTACATGTTAATTATATGAAATTATACTAAATGTTTCTACTCCAATTGACATTGTTATGACAGTAATGTTATAAAAATATACCATTTTTACCAGTAACTGTGTCAATTTTAGTACAAAACTTAGTAGCGCCGCTAGTATCGAACTGTGAATAGCAATCAATATGTAAATCATTACAACGAGCTGAATCTCAAGTTTCCATGTTGCTTTCTAAATGATAATTATTGTAATTCGTATAATCATTACATTTGAATATTTCACATCATTTGAGGCCATATGTTGATCGGTATATGATACGCGGTGCTTACATGAATCTGTAGTTAACACTATTGTTTTGGGAATTCAGATTAATGAGGTTAACACTCTTGCTATTGGGAATTCAGATTCATGTAGTAAACATTCTTGTTCTTGGGCATTCAGATTCATGTGGTGACGGTATACCTTCGGGGTTCCTTCACTTGGTGTAATAACTGACAGTCTGTACATGTTGACTGTGACAGACAGTCCCTTCAGCTAGTCCCTGGTAATGCATCATGCATTTAATTACACACCTACAACCATACAACATATGTACATAGATACGCCTATATACCGGGTGTCCCGAGAAATGTAAGACGTGGGGAATTAACATGGAAATATAGAAATATTGTGATTACTTCTGAAACAATACATTTTAGAGCAACAATGTAAATAAAAAAGTTGTTGTTCATATGTTTCTATAACGAGTAAATCCAACTTTGAATTATCATGAAACACAAACGCTATGTGTTGATTATGTGTTATTTTAATTAACAACAAAACCAGCAATTTTTGTTTCATGACCGCCTGATTTGTCATCAAATTATCGCAAAAGTGATTTACCTTGTATACAAAAATATTTGAGCACCGAACATAAGATCATGTTAGGCAATTTTTAATTCTAATCAGCTTTTTTATTTGCATTGTTGCTCTAAAATGTATTGATCAGAAATAATCACATTTTTTTTTTTACTTGTTAATTCTCTATGACCCACAGTTCTTGGGACACCCGGTATATGCAGAACTAATATATTGTATAATGTGTATTTGTCTACAAAAAGTCAACGAAAAGTTCCCGTATTTTAATTAACTATGTATGTAGTAATTCATTTTCTTTCTACGAACAAAAATTGTAATATGTAGCTAATGTTTTTTTTTTCAAACCTTTTAACAAATTGTTGTTTTCTGCTATTTGTTCGCTAAATTTTAGTTAATTAACAAACATTCGTACGTAAATAAAATACACGGTAATGGCACAATGGGAAATTATATATATATATATATATATATATATATATATATATATATATATATATATATATACATATATACAATGGGAAATTATATATATATATATATATATATATATATATATATATATATATATATATACCGGGTGTTAATTAAAAAACTGGCCATAGGCGTTTAACATGTAAAATCAGTTTTTCCTCCTGCATTAGTTACCAAATTACTTTAGAGAAAAATACTTTAAATAAAAGTTGTAGAGAATTAAATTCTGCATCTAAGTGAGCAATCAGATTTAATTTTTGACATTTCCTAACTGAGAAAATCAAGTTTAAAATTTCATGAAAACACTTAAGATATAGGAATAGCCATGGAATTTAAACAAAATTAAAAACAATTGTATGACATTTGTTTTTAATTTTGTTTAAATTCCATGGCTATTCCTATATCTTAAGTGTTTTCATGAAATTTTAAACTTGATTTTCTCAGTTAGGAAATGTCAAAAATTAAATCTGATTGCTCACTTAGATGCAGAATTTAATTCTCTACAACTTTTATTTAAAGTATTTTTCTCTAAAATAATTTGGTAACTAATGCAGGAGGAAAAACTGATTTTACATGTTAAACGCCTATGGCCAGTTTTTTAATTAACACCCTGTATATATATATATATATATATATTTATATACTTGTTAAATAAACAAAACTAATACTTAATTTCATTACATCTGAATACAGATTTTAAATATAGTTGTAATAAATAATATAGTATGCAGTATTTTGTTTAAATATTGAGATACAGCCCTCAGATTCAATGACTGGCTAGTCACAGCTCGATACTAACATCACTACTATGAGTTACTAAATCTTACTACTAAAATGTACACTCTTACTATTTCCTTCATTAACAGTATTATTTTTCGTCTTTACAAATTTATTAGCTCAGAGTCTCATCTTTAGAATTGAGCTGTGAATATCAGTCATAGATACTATGGAGAAAATTAAAAAATTATAATTGTATATTAAATGAACACAATATTTTCGTTAACACACGCAGGCCCCTTCGGGCAAACTAGTGCGTGTACGTCACTGGTCGTGCGTTTGGAATTCTGCTAGTTCATCATCCGTATACAGTTGGGTATATACCTGATGGGTGCCGGTGTCGGTCTCACTTCAATGTGTAAGAATGTGAGCGAGACAGAGATAGTATAGGGAATACATTATCTTTATTATCGGTGATTCGGTGTGTTAAAAGCAGGTAAAGGAGGGTTTAAACATAAGCGAGGCCGTTTTATCCAGAACACACCTTAGCGTAATCCAGGTGTCAGTGAAGAGCCCTTAAAGCCTCGAAACACCATGAAATTTTGTTATTGTCCGTTTAACTTGTACAAATTTTAGTGTAATTAGTAATATCTAATTACCATAATTACAATATTTCGTTAAAATTTGCCATGTGCGCATACAAATAATAGACATAATATTTTCATAGATTTTTATTTAAATATTTTGACAGTTGCTAGTTGGGTATTTATTAAAACATACCAAAATAACACTACAAAATATTTGAAATATACCGATTTATAACTGAGCATATTCAAGCATGTTTTTGACAGTCATTGTACTGCAATTTCGACAGGCATTGTCACGTTAGTTTCACCGCTTAATTATCAAAATACACACATACAGACAGACACTAATTACTAATTCCGTATCTTGATTTTAACAAATTATTTTAGACACTATCAATTCATTTGTCCAACATTGTTTGCGAAGATTGTTATTTGTGCCGCGGGCGTTTTTCAAATGTTTCGTGTCAACAACTGCGTGTTTCTGTTGTTACGGTGGGTTATAATAATAAAATATTTACCTGCTAATGTAACAAGCTGATGAGAAAGTGACTGAATACTTCTCAGTTTAGTTCGATCGGTCGTCAAAGACACACACAGACAGTGTACAACTACCGCAATGACAGTACCTAACCAAACAATATTTGTTTACGTGGCCGTTGCTATCGCAACAACGACGTTGGTGATTGAATGTTATCCGGTGAATCCACGTAAGATCATGTGCAACCTGATACCGGAGCCGGTATTAAGTGAGATTCTGGGCCCCGCGTTTAATTCCCGATACATGAGCATCGATCAACCGTTCGAAATCGACGTGGACGCGGCGACGAATACGGCGTC
The DNA here is from genome assembly GCA_963422195.1 of Carabus problematicus. Classification (NCBI taxonomy): domain Eukaryota; kingdom Metazoa; phylum Arthropoda; class Insecta; order Coleoptera; family Carabidae; genus Carabus; species Carabus problematicus. Next base: position 10,106,632 of record OY728590.1, read on the forward strand.
CTCGAAACGTGCACCGTCCGCTGCACCATCGTTCTATGTGGATGATCATTTCGCCCAAGAAATCAGTGAAATGCCCGCGTGGAGCACGGACCATTACGCAAGGAGCGTAGCGCCAGTAGACGGTGGAAAAGTGAAGCGAGCTGTCAAACCTGGCGGCGGTCGACAATGGGAATGTGAAGCGAAAATCCGATGGCAAGATTTAGGTCCAGATTATTTTCCACGATATTTGCGTTCTGTTGAGTGTACCGCGAAAAGTTGCTGGTACGACATGCTCAAATGTAAACCAAGATCATTTACGGTGAAACTGTTACGCCGAAAACGGGATCAATGTGTTAATGACGGCCTGAAGGTGGGTGTCGTGGGACTCCCGCAGGATCTACGGGAACTGTGGGTTTGGGAAGAACGTGCGGTAAATTTCTGTTGTGATTGTGCGCTATGACTTGAACGCCCGGTATATTACGGCTGTGGTCATTTTTCAATATTAATCTCGTACGGGTTCTCGGTACGGAAAATAATTTTACAAATGGTAATATATGCAGTATAAAGTGTAATAACAGTGTAACGCTGTTGCGGAGAAAGTCGTGCTTTGTATACTATTGTAAAATAAAACAACGGTTTGTAATATTAACTAATATTTTATTTTATTAGCGGCAGTTTTATATATTTATAAATAATAATCTTATCTGTACAAATCTGCGCATTAGAAAGGAGAAATAATTTGATAGCACACTGGCAAATGTGCAATTAGTATATCAACATTTACTATTTTTTATGTACTGGAAAACAAATCATTATTTGAGCGGTCAATTTTTACTGTATTTTTTTATATGTGTTAATGTTATTCTGAAGCAGTATAATTCATAATTGTATTAAAATAATTATTATAGGTAACTAATTACTTGTAAATATTTAATTTGCCGATTATAATTGGCTATTTTAGGGCTGTGTGATTTTTGTCAGATAATACTAAATAATATTTCGTTATATTTTGTGTGCAATATTTTGATTCTTTTTTCATTGTATTATTATTATGTTATATATATTGAATTTGTTGACAGGTTTGAGTCAATGAATTCATTTCTTTAAAATTGTACAGAAATATTCGTAGAAATGTGTTTGTTTTCTTGTCCTGTATATTGTAATAATTGTAATAATATTTCGTTTTGAATGAATTCTGTTCTAAAACACCTCTAAATGTTCTAATATTATATTGCTCTACAAGTTCATTAATGTTTCAGTAACTCGTCGCTAGAACCCACATTAATATTCCTTTCTACATGTTATGAACACAATTTGAATATGGTACGTTGTACATATACATATATAAAATAAAATTCCTACATACAAAAAAAAAATATTAAATAATAACAAGCTAAATATCTGTGTGCTTAGAAAAAAAAACCATGGCAGTGACATGTCTTTACGGTCGTAATCCAGGACAGGACTCATTCGTTATCCGTACACCGATTTTGATTACGAAAAATTATCGTTTTGTAAATACGTCAAAAGACAATATCATTCTTTTTTTTTCATATAGTATATACACTTGATTGCATTGTCATACAAATTACAGCCATTTTGTAGTTTTTTTTTTTTACAAAAATCCAGTATCAAAACATTTGTTGGTTAGAAAAAATAGTACCACGCTCGTGGGTGGCTTTGTTTAATTTGCTAGTTTTGTTTTATTTGTTAGTTTATTAAGTTACTCTGTGACAACTAATCGCACCCGAAGGGTGAGTGGTTTCTCGTACGTTTCATTCTGGGCGTCCGCCGCATTGGCGGCTGGTCGGCCATGGATCACAATGTCGAAGGCGCCGTGATGTTTCAGGCGTCGTTTAAAGTGCAGTGCCCAGACGCCGTGTTTCTTGAGCAGCTCGAATTTGTTGGTCTCATTGCCATGAGCTATTGTGTATTCCATCTCGCGCTGAAACATAATCAGTATGCGTCACTTCTAGGTTATAAAAAAGCACCTGAGTTGCTTCCTTGCACAAGTCACAAAATAGTTCAAGAAATAGTCAAAAGAAATTACGATTTTTTCAGAAGAAGAAAAATCAGTTCCATTTTGATATACCTTCACAGACGACTGGATTTTAATAATCCGCATCCGATGTTTCGTCTGTGACAGACTGATGGTCATCACCAGCTCCTCGCCGTGATGGTGTCGTCTCTTGTGGTGCCGCAACGGAGATCTCTTCAGCAATCGATGGATGACTTCCTCGTAGTGATTTGTCTTGGGCGATACACTTGCTCGATGCTTGGAATCACGACGATGTCTGCCGTTGATCTAGAAATAAGCAGTATAACATTTTAGTACCAACTATCGGTTCCGGCTATATTGTAAAATGTTCTTTCAGCCCGATCTACAATTTTTGTCAGTAATTTTGTTAAGCATATCAGGGTACATGTATTATCATTATAGTGATTTGTAAACTGCGTCAAGCATCTCGATTATGAGCTTTCGTACTTCACCAATTGGTAAATCGAGAAGCAATGTACCCTACCTTACAAGAGAAACATCCTTCATTCGTAATAACTTTGTCATTGTTCTTGTAATCGCCATCGATCGGATAAACCGGTACATTTCCAATATCCTGACCATAACCGCCTGAGCCAAGTGGCGAAATGGTCGACAAACAATGTCCCTGACCAATGTGTTGGTATCCTTGTGGACAATCACAACTGAATCCACTGGATCCCAGCGATGTACAGCCAAAGACACACGGCGCATTGACACAACCAGCGCTCACCTGAAAGCCACAGATAATATAATTACAACATCTTCCATCACCGATCTTATCGTCTGCATCTTCTAATACATCAAACTTTTAATTTACACCTACTTGTATACAAATCTGCAAGCCGATATCATACTGGTATCCCTCAGGACATCCACACCGATAGCTTCCTCGGGTGTTGATGCAATTTCCTGCCGATCCACACGGACTGCTCATGCACTCATCCTCGTCCACACACTGATTGTAGTAATAGTGTTTGGTGTATCCCTCAGGACATCCGCATCGGTATCCACCCACCAGATTCTGACATCCCTGTGTACATTTACCATCGTCCAGACATTCGTCCGCGTCCAGACAGAAGGATTTCGTCGCATCCAGCTTGAATCCACGTGGACAGATACACTTGAAACTGCCCAAGGTGTTGATACATTTTCCCGGCTTTGGGCAAATGCCTACCTCTTCTGTGCATTCGTTGATATCTGCGAGAAATGTGGCTTAAAATCTCATGGCTTATTCATAGAGTGTCATGCAGGCAAATTAAGTTTTTTCATGAACTGTGATTATGATTATGTTCATACCTAAACACTTATCGCCCACTTGATTGTAACCTTTCTCACAAGCGCACTTATAGCTGCCTTGCGTGTTGATACACTCATGTTGGCAGATGTGACTTCCAATCGCGCATTCATCGATGTCGCGACAGGACACGCCATCCGGATTGAGAATGTAGCCAGACGGACAAGAGCATATGAAGCTGCCCTCGGTGTTTTGACATGAAAACTTACAGGGCGATGGAGATTGTTGACACTCGTTAATATCTGGAAGAGAACAGACGGTATAGTTAACGACCAGTGGTTATGGAATCAAATTTCAATTATCTTTGCAAAGAAAAATTGAAAAATGTAACTGTGTGTCTGCTCTAGCCTTATTATGAAATTGGATTAAAGTTTATAAAATGTGGGAATTGTTACGTACCGGAACAATACGTTCCCGTAGGATCTGTTTTGTATCCCTTGTTACACATGCATCTGTATGATCCCAGAGTGTTAATACATCGGCCATTTCGACACAGATCAGGCATTGCGGCACATTCGTCAATATCTATAAACAAACGTAACTTTAAATTCATCTGTAATACAATATTAATAAATCTAGTATGGTCACCACACGACTTTCTTATATATACAGTACATGTCAAACGGTTCAAATGTGATATGTCATATCTATTTAAATTGTTGAAACATATTTAGAGAATCTCAAAACAATCTCCCAATCGAAATTTTTCATTCCGAATTCCTATACTTTCTTTATACTGTGGATAAGAAAGTAAAAATAAAGAAAACCATAAAAGAAGAAAGTCTATACCTTGTCCATCAACCGATATTCCTCGTTCCAGACACATCTGTTGATATTCGTCCGAGTATTTGGGCGGGCAGATTTCACAGTGTGGACCCCAAGCTTCGCCCATGGTGCAACAGCAACTCTGTCGATCCACCCGGATCATATCGTGCGTTTGGGTGGGACATCGTCCGTGCACCAGCTGTCGGAAACAGAATCCTAACCGGCGATCTGCAAGCAATCGACAATACAATAAGTCATAGTGGTCATTCCCATCCAAACCATTCAGTGACATACCAATACAGATCTTCCTATCGGGACTTGGTTCGAAACCCTCGTAACAATCGCACCGGTAACTACCCTGTAAATTCATACATCGTCCATTCTGACATAATCCCGAGTTGATGGCACATTCGTTGACGTCACGACAATCGTCCGTCATCCCTATTTGGGTGTATCCCTCAGGACAGACGCACATAAATGTGCCAATAAGATTCTTGCATTGAAATTTGCAATTGTTTGCTGGCGTTACGCATTCGTCGACATCTGAAATCGAAGCGAGAAAATCTAATATCGTGTATGGATATTTCTAACAGCTAGCTTTACCTAGACAATGTTTGCCATCAGGTGCTAAAGCATACCCATACGGACAAATGCATCGATACGATCCTGGAACATTGTGACATCGGAATGCACATTGGTGTCCAATCTCCAAGCATTCGTTTATATCTTCGCAGACCTGTAAATCAAATAACAATATTGATTGAAGAATTACTAAAGAAATATGGAAACTAAGTGATATTGTCTAATATTAGTTTTGTAGGTAAGTATCCTGAAAGCTAATCAGGGTATTCAAAGAAATTTCTTACTTGCATCGGCCCCGGAGTGAAACCTTCATTACATGAACACTCGAATCCACCGTCCACATTCGTACAAGTTCCATTGCCACAGATATTCTGCGCCGTCAGACATTCATTGTCATCTACGCATTTTCGTCCCGTCGGATCCAGCACATAGCCCATTGGACACTCGCATCGGAACGATCCGTCCGTGTTGATACAATCACCACCACTACAGGCGTCCGGCATAAAATGACACTCATTCAAATCCTCTCCCGTCTCCATACGTCCCGGTCCTTCCGGGCACAGTTTAGTAAATTCAGGCGATCCTTCGCGTGGACATTCCTGACAGTACCGTCCCCAAGCCGCTCCCTTTGAACAGCAGCATTCCTTCATCATAATCGACATGCCTCGCGGATTGGTACACTGACCACGGAAGAACTTGTCGTAGCACATCTCCTGTCGTACATCAATGCATTTCATTGCAGTGTGTGTCTGACTGAGTCGGAATCCCTCGGGGCATGTACAGAAAGCACCACCTTGTGTATTGGTGCACACACCATTCTCACAAATACCCGGATGTTCACGACATTCGTCAGTATCTTCACAGACATGGGTAATGTCGCTCAGCTCATAACCATCCGGGCAGCTACAAATGTACGAACCCAGACGGTTCTGACATTTACCAGGCGGTGGACAGAAATTCGGTTCCTACGATAGAAAACACATCATTGTAAAGATTAACATCATCATCATCATCATCATCATCTAAAGTAGTATCGATCTTCACCTCAATGCATTCATCGATATCCCTGCAATGCTGTTTGTCCGCCGACAGAGTATACCCGGACGTGCATTCACAAACAAACGAACCGATTGTGTTTCGACATCGTCCGTTCCGACATAAGTAAGGCATCATATGACACTCGTCGACGTCAATGCAATCATTATTTGGACTGAGCTTGAAGCCAGGATAACAGTGACACTTGTACGAGCCCACCATATTGACACACGTGCCATTGTTGCACATATTCGGATGCCGCGAACACTCGTCCACATCCAAACATGTGTCTCGACCCGGCGTCAACAGATAGCCCGTCTGGCAAATACACTGGAAACTGCCCTGCAAATTCTTACAGATACCGTTCTGACAGATGTTCGGCTTTTCAGTGCACTCGTCAATGTCCACACAATCCCGCTGGCTCAGCCCGTGTTTGTATCCCTCGGGACACTTGCACTCGAAGTAACCGGGCAGATTGATGCACTGAGCGTTCCCCTGACATGGGCTGGGAATTTTCAAACATTCATTGTCGTCGATACACTGGTGCGAGTTTATATCGTAGATGTAACCACGATTGCACTGGCACTCGAAACTTCCTGGCGTATTAACGCACTGGCCATGACTACACATCGACGGCATCAATTCGCATTCGTCAATCTCTTCCGTTTCATTTGTCATGGGATTCATAATTTGTCCAGGTCGTTGGCCACACAGCAAGTAATATTGTTCTGAAATGAGAAAAGAGACATATAGATTATTTCTGCAAACAGAAACAAACATGTAGGTATGCCAATATATTCCGCATTATTCAAATGTGCCCTAACATTTAACAAAACATCCTTGACAATTTCAGAAACAGAAAGCAATGTTAGATAAACTGTCAAATGGAAATCGATATGCACATCTTCATTTAGGCGATATATTTAATAATAAAGAAACCATATTGGGCCAACTGGGACAAGAACTGGGCATTCTTGTCTTGTATACCTACTGGTGCCTTGAGTGGGGCACGGGCGACATGGGTGACCCCATCCCTGGCCCATCGAGCAACAACACAACTTCTTCGTCGTATTCTGGGACATAGGCGTTGAGCATCCGTAATGATTGAAGTGCAAATAACAAATGTCCTTTCGCATATCAACGCATTCCTCTAAAAAGAAAAATCAACGAATTATTTTGCATCGTCACACCACACAGAGCACTAGAAGTATTAGGTGTATGCAAGCTTACTTCCTCCCGGCATTGGCATATATCCTTCAGGACACACACAGTGATATCGACCCTCCTCGTTGACGCATGTTCCAATCTTACAGATACCCGGGATCTCTTGACATTCGTCCACATCTTCGCACATGGCTCCCGTTTCATCCAGTCGGAAGCCCTCTTGACATGAGCACATGAAACTACCGAAGGTGTTTGTGCAATGGCCGTTCTTACAAAGATTCTCGTGCTCTTCGCATTCGTTGATATCTTCCAGTACCACCTGAAACGAAAATGGAGAATGGAGAGTGTGCAATCTCCGCATCAACCTTCTTCTGTGTGACTTACGGTGATCTCATTGGGTCTGTAGCCCATACCACCAGGACATAGCTCCTCGTACTCTGGTGAATCTCGTTTCGGACACAACTCACAATGTGGACCCCATGCCTGACCTACAGAACAGCAACACGAGGCTTTCGTTACATAGTCCGATGTATCAGCATGACATTGTCCACGTGAATCCAGTGCCAAATAGCACCGTGACTTTCGCCGGTCTATAAGTGAACACAGTACATAAGTAATCGTTCCTAAATGTTGGTTGCAAGACCATGGTTCATTGTGTTCTTTTTACATTACCAATACAAGCATTGCCAGCTGGTACGATTTCATAATGCGCAGGACACTCGCAAACGTGACTGCCCTGTTTATTCGTACATGTGCCATACAGACAAGACTGTGGACTCTTGCATTCATCTATGTCCGTACAATTACCACCGGTGCCATCTAGCGTGTACCCATCGTGACACTCACAACGGAACATTCCGAAGATATTCTCGCATCGGCCAAACACGCACAAGTTGGTGAACATGCGACATTCGTTGATATCTGTATTGAAGAGAAGAAATCACACTAAATTATAACGGCAAACCTGAGTCTTGCCTTCGTCCACAAGTCACAGCAAATCAAACTTAGATAACGGGAGAACTAACTGCGCTTACCAATGCACGATTGATCATTCGTCTCATCGGGATGCATGAATCCCATTTCACATTCACACCGGAATGCACCAGGATAATTCAAACATTGCCCATTCTCGCACAGTGTTGGATCATTGGAGCACTCGTCGATATCGATGCACGAGTATCCGTCACCCTTGAATCCGGTATCGCAGACGCACTTGAATGATCCGTCAGTGTTTATGCACTGAGCGTTCTGATGACAGCCGCCGTTATTTGTTAAACACTCATTGATATCACGGCACGTTATTCCGTTGCCTGTAAATCCATCGTGACATCGACATTGGTAGGATCCCTGAAAATGTATGGAAAGGTGTGTAATTTTAAAGCATTGGCAATTGTAGTAAAACAATTTATAACTCTTGGTAGCGTCATAAATATTGAGCTGCGAAGAGCAGTCATTATGTTTTGATGTAGACAATTTCATAATCCATAGACCCCATTTTATAACGTTCAATACTCACTGGATTATTAATGCAATCCGCATTTACGTGACAATTATAATTGCCGAGGAAACACTCGTCATCGTCGGAACATGCTGGTCCCTCTTCTGGTTTTACCGAGTACCCATCCTCACATCTGCACTGGAAGGATCCCAATGTATTCACGCAATCTCCATTACCACAAATGTCTCTACTCTTTGCGCATTCATCAACATCTAAAACAAATCGACAATATCGTTACAGGGGTTCTGAAACTCTAACAAGTACGCTCAAATCATGAGAAGATGTCTACCTAAACATGTTGTGCCTCCTGGTCCAGGAATCAGACCGTCTGTACAATGGCACATGTAACTTCCAGGTGTGTTGACGCATTTCCCTCCGTTACATATGCGTGTGTTCTCGTGACATTCATCAACATCGACACAGGTTCTTCCGTCCAATAGTAGCGAATACCCAACACTATAAAAAAAGAACAAGTACATTAACTATTCTGTTCATAGTTTGATACAAATGGTGCTACATAAGAGCTACCTTTTTTGCTAAAATTGACACTAATATATTATGTATAAAGTGTCAAATTTAGTAGAAAAATATACCTAGTTCTTAGTAACACCGTTATTATCTAACTGCCAATTGTAGTCATTGAATTTATTGAGAACAAATTTGGTTCATTTATTTTATAATAGATTTATTTAAGTCGAAGTCGAAGTTGAAGTCATCATTCCAACCCTTTGGGGATAAATCCTTTCATTTCATTTATTTTAACAAACATTAGATAGGATATTTTTAACGGGTCATAGTATTAAAATCACAAAGAAGAACAATTGAATCTTACCCACAAGCACAAGAGAAACTTCCCGGTGTATTCATACACACATCTTCACAACCTCCGTTATCATCTTCACATTCGTCAATATCTAGAAACAAATACAACACTGTTTAGAAACTGCATATATCTTCCATACGCGACTTGCAAATTTGTTGCAAACTTTGCATACATATTTCTAACAAATTAATGAATATTTTAAACATAATTTTAGCAGACCTGATTGAGCAAATATTCTAGAACTCTAAATACTATGTTAATCTAACTTTAATAAATGATTACGCACCTTCACAATGTGATTTTAGGCCAGTCTGTTGGTAGCCATCGTCGCAAATACACTGGTATGTTCCCATCAGATTCTCGCACACGCCGTTCGAGCAGATACCACTTGTGCGCGAGCATTCGTCAATGTCCTTGCACGACTGTTTATCCGGAGCAAGTTCATGTCCTGGTGGACAGATACACTTGAAGGAACCGTCGGTGTTGATACAACGTCCTCCGCGACAGAGTCCTGGAGTTTCTTCACATTCATTGATATCTACAAGGAGGTATGATTAAAGATATACAGGTTAACCAAGAAAGCGAATAGGTTGCTTACCCATGCAAACCTGCATCATGTTCATCGTACGATACCCTTCGTTACAATCGCATACGAAATCTCCGGGAATGTTGCGACAATTACCATTGCCACATACACCGTGCATGATCTTACACTCATCGATATCTGTAACGGAATGTCAGTGAAGATTTTCCAAAAATCACATTATCAACCAACTAATTTACGAAAAGTCACTGTATTTCGCTATTTGCTCACCTATACACTTGATCTTAAACTCATCGAGCGCGTATCCCTTGTTACACTTGCAATTGTAACTACCAATGCTGTTCTTGCATCGTCCATTCGCACACATGCCCGGAAACTCGGTGCACTCGTTGATATCTTTTCGATCCAAGAAGCCACCGCCTTTCGGACAGAGTTCTGCAAACGTTGCTGTACCAGGTCGTGGACATGGTTCGCACCTGTCACCACCCCACGCCTTGCCAACGGGTGAACAACAACAGAGGTTCTTATTGTAGAGTCCATCCAGGGGATTCGTACACTGGCCGTGTTTGTATCGGGTGAAGCATTGCTCTTGCCGAACGTCCAAGCATAGAGTCTCTGCAAACGTCACAAACCACACGTTAAACATTGAGGGAAAACATTGAGGAATGTTGGGTATTACTTGTAGTGTCCAATGTCAGTCCAGGTGGACACGAACATGTAAAACTACCGTCCGTATTCACACACGTTCCACCACCTCTGCATATCTCCGGATTCAGGTCGCATTCGTTCACATCCGTACACGTTTTACCGTCGATTTTCGCGTACCCTTTCGGACAATCACACTCGTGTTGATTGCATGTCTCACACGGTGAGCCCCACGCTCGACCAATCGAGCAACAGCACTCTGATCTTAACGACAATTTCGGTAGATTATTCTCACAACGACCATGAACCATCCGGGTCCAACATGAGCCTCTTCTGTTATCTGTAAAACAGGCCAGAATCGAATGATGTATGATTGGCTGGCATGTTGGAAACTAGTACGACTTTATAGATACCAATGCACATTCGGCCAGTGTTATCCAGTATCGATCCCGGATCACATTCACACTTGTACGATCCGAATGTATTGACGCATTCACCCTTGAAGCAAGTTTCAGGACCCAGTTCATGGCACTCGTCTATGTCTTCGCACACGTGGTTCCGCGGATTCAGCTGCGTTCCCGAGGGACATATACACTGGAAACTACCGGGAGTGTTCCTACATTGACCTCCGCTACAGACCTAGGAATTGGTTCTAACAATTCAATGTGAAAATAACGTAACAATCACACCTAACTCGAACTGAACTAGTATGTTCACGGTTTCTAAAACACGGTTTAATTCGATAATCAAATAATTATAGTTTTATTTTGATTATAAGATTAAACCTCTTCTGAGCAACTGCAAGCATAAGAAGAAGATTCGTTCACGCGTTTGGTCACCCACTCACTTACCATATCTTCCAGCTCGCATTCGTTTATGTCCGTGCAGATTTTGCCCGTTTCGTCGACTTCGTATCCCGGATTACAAATACACCGGTGCGTGCCAATCATATTCTCGCAGGCTCCATTCTGACAAATGCTCGGATTTTGTGCACATTCATTGATGTCATCACCGTTGTACGTCATTCCGGGGCCATGGGGACAGAGTAGTTCGAATTCAGATGTTCCAGGTAACGGACACGCCTGACAGTTAGTGCCCCAACCCATGGGTTGACCAAAGATAATAGTGCAACAGCAGCAACTGGATTTTGTCACTGCTATTGTCGTCGGATTGAAACACTGGCCGTCTCGGTATTGGGAATAGCATAAATCTCTTCTGGAATCTATGAAAAATGCACAGAGTGTTAAGAAATAACATCACACATCCTTTATAAAACAGGTCTGTTCGAAATTGTCCTTACCCAAACACGACCGCCCGTCTGGACCAATATTAAATCCTGGATGACATTCACACCGAAAACTACCAGGCGAATTATAACATTTTCCGTGCTGACACGGATTACTAAGACATTCGTCAATGTCCATACAATGTTTTCCATCCGGACCGGATCGATATCCAGAATCGCACACGCATCGGAAAGATCCTTCGATATTAACACATTTCCCATTGCCGCACATGCCTTAAATCAAGAAAAGAAAAACAGTACAATTCATTCATCTTGCAGAACCTAGTTTGTACGAATCGATATTCACCAGTATTTGAGCATTCATCCAGATCAATACAGTAAGTTCTGTCATTGGAAATTGTGAATCCCGGTTGGCAAATGCACGCGTAAGATCCTGGTATATTATCACATTGGCCATTGATGCAGATCCGTGGATTCTCGTAGCATTCATCAATGTCTGCCAAAGAATCAGTCGAGGCATTACGTATCAGGCAAACAGCAGCAGCAATGTACCGAGTACTTACCAACACAAGCACGACCCGTGGGTGATAATTTGTAGCCAGACTTACACTGGCACTTGTAGCTACCGTCCATGTTAATACAAATACCATTCGTACACATTCCTATCTCGGCACACTCATCGTGATCCGTGCATCGTGTTCCATCGGGTGACACGTCGAATCCTGGTGGACAGACACAGGTGAAACTGCCGGGAGAATTCGTACAGTGACCACCGTGGCATTTGCCTTCACGGCATTCGTCGATGTCTGTAGGAAAAGCGAGTATTTATCAGGATGATACCAGGAGGTGTATCAGGACACTATATTTTAAAGGAGGTGTGCATTGGCGAATTGTATTAGGAAAACATATATTTTAGGAGACGTACATTTACAAATAAGTTGTTAAAGAGTACATATTAGGAAAATATATATTAAAGGAGGTGGTGCTGGTGGGTTATTAGCATGTATTAGGAGAGCAGCTACTGAAAGAGGTGCTGGATTATTCTAAAAGTATATGAATCTCCACTAGCCTTCACACACATGGTCTCTTTGTCTCAGACGATATCCCGGATTACACCGGCACTCGTAACCCTCCGCCGTGTCGATACATTCGCCGGGACCACAGATTCCTGGTCGCAGAATGCACTCGTTGATTCGGATCAACGAATCGGGTTTCTTCTGGTCACCATCTTTGGTCACAGTATCGGATATCCTTATAATGCCTTTGCACAAGTACTTGTGTTCATCTAGAACAACATCAAAGCGAATTAATTGCCATAACACAGACAATGACCATAATATAAACCGTTACGTAGTTATAGTGTTATTATTGAAAAATACTATTTACAATACACTATTGTGAACAAAACTAGTCACGGAGACTATGGTTGAAATGGAAAACTTAATATGAAATAACATTTTCAAAAATTAACAACTCCCAACTGTTAGAATAGTATTACCTGTTCCATGTATGGGACATTCCATACAATCATCGCCCCATCCTTTGCCCATATTCATGCCGCAGCAACAATCCTTCTTCGACAGCCGTTTCGCCAACGGGTACCGACAGTAGCCACTCTTGGTTCGTTCGGTAAAACAGTGTCCTTGTCGACCATCTGAAATGCTTTATGTCTTTCAAATTCATTGAAAACGAAAATACAAAAATGATCTTCCAAACAACACCGCATAAAAATGGAAGGGAAAAACCGTAAAAATAAACGTTAATGTACCAATGCAGAACGTTCGATCTTGGCTCTGGATGAATCCTGGATTACACACGCAGTAGAATCCTGGATCGGTGTTCACACAACGTCCATCACGACAGATATCCTTGTCCTGACACTCATCCCGATCCTCACAACGATTGGTATCGGGATTGCGTGCTTTACCTTCCGCGCATTCACAAGTGAACGAGCCAATGCTGTTTACACATTTGCCGCCTTCGCATAATCCGGGTATCGCCTCACATTCATCGATATCTTTTGACAGAAAGTTTATTCACCTTATATACATATATTTATTTGTTAATATTAAAACGTTCGAAACTCTAATGCCCGGTTGCTCAATTGAGGTTCAATTCGAGAATCAAAAGATTCTAGATTTGTTCTAATTCTAGAACGAAATAAAAGTAAACCTGTGAATCAAATGTCTCTTTGTTTGGTGTGAAACTCAAATAATTCGCTGTAAATATAGTTTGTTTAATTCTATGCATCATGGATGATCGAATTAAAACCCTTCTGAGCAATTGTCGGGCATTGCAAGGAATTATTGAACAATATTTGCATAGGTACTTGTGAGTGGTGTTCGTCAGATTCTCACCTACACATTCTCCGGATCGTATATTCTTCAGGTAACCATGTTCACATTCCATGTGTGTTGGACAATGTTCGCACGGATGACCCCACGCTTTACCAACGGATGCACAGCACAGATTCTTCGTACAGACTACTCCATAAAGCTGGTTAGTGCACAGGGCACCTTTAATGCCAGTGTAACAGGGCCCTGTGCGATGATCTTGAACATTAAAACAAGAATATATACTATATTGTAAAGCATAAATATCCCTAGCAAAAAATGTCATTCAAAATTGGATGAATCAAAATAGTCACATGTTTATCGTCATGGTACTCGAGAACTATTAGCGATAGAAACCTCAGTAAGGCCTTAAAATATTCGCAATTTATTCTACTTTCAGGTGCTAGACTTTCAAATTATTTTATTAGGCCATTTTTTAGTTACTGCCCTTAAAGTAAAGTACTGTAAGTATCACTACTTGAAGACAATCTATTTCAATATAAATTGTTGTAACAAATCCATATAATAAGTATCTAGTTATGCAAGAATTCCCAAAACGTATGAACCGTGTAGTACCATTTTATACCGGAGTTACCTTTATTTAAAGCTTCACTATAAGTTTCAACATATTTTGAAAAAAATTAAGAAAAGCTTTATACTATTGCATATCGATCTTAATTTTACTGTTTAATATTCCACTGAACAATAGCCTTTTTACGTTACCAAAATATTTTATTTGCATTGTTAATCGTAGAACACGATTAGTCTGTAACTCCACTAACACTGGTGTTTGGCGGTACAGTATAACTTCCAGGCGGTTATCACCGGCTTGAAGAAATATTTTTCTAGATTCCGTTACTAAGGTAGGGCCCGTCGGTATCTACATCGTAATTCTAGATAAGCGCCCGCGTAGATAATTCGAAACGCCTGTCGTATTTATAGCAAAACGCATTCCGTTACATTGATAAGGCGAATATGCAAATTGCATTAGCAAGAGCAAGAGTAAATAAATTAGCTTGTTTTTTTTTTAGAAAAAACAAAAAAGAAACGCTATAGGGAAAGTGCACACTCTGCGGGTTTATTTTATTAACCATTAGTATTTCTTATGCGACATGTTATATTGAGAGAGAGAGATATTATTACAGACTTACCATTCTCGCAGTTGGCTCCGGTGAAACCATAAACACATGAGCATCTATCCGGGCTGTGACATCTTCCCCCGTTTAAACATGGCTTGACGCATACAGCTACACACACATATAGAACATTTATACACACATGTACTGTAATGGTATTTCAGTTTAGTTATAATATTCTCTCTGACGTGAGATACAATTTAAAGCCAAGCATCACTACGAATAATATCGCATCAGTAGTGATATTGCCACGGGAACAGATATAAACAATACAGTTTTATTTCGATATTGTTTCGAGATCATAGAAAAACCAATTGTTTAATTAAGTGTTTTCTTAGAAATAAAACAACAATATCGAAAATTAATTTGCTCCTATTAGCTTTTTAATTTATTATTGTATATATATATGTATATATGTATATATATATATATATATATATATATATATATATATATATATATATATATATATATATATATGTTATGAAATATATTAATTGCTAATTAATCAGCCAGAGACAGTATACGTAATTAGAAAATTAATCAGTAAATGTTGTTGTTGTGAATGTCATATGCGTGATTTGTTTATTGCTTACGTTCGTTGCAGAACTCGCCCGAATATCCCGGTGCACACACACACCGATCACCAATGCACGTTCCACCGTACATGCACATCTTCCTGCAGGTCCGGTCTCCTGTGAAACAGATAAGAACATATCAACACTCTCATTGCCATCAGGACAGAAATAAATGAGAAGATAAGAAATATACGTCAATTTTTAAACAATTATATTATAATCGAATACAATGTTAAGAGATCTAATTACTAGATCACATTTTAGTACAGACTGTATAACGAATGTCAAACAAAAACGTGACGTAAGCTCAGTGTTAGTAACGATTGATAGAAAAACAGCCTGAAATATTTAAACCTGCATAATATGAACCATACTCGTATTTCTTGAGAAAGATCTTTTTCTATTTAATGCGTATTCACAATATTGTAACTACAATTTCCCTCGCTAAACAAACATTAATTTTCTAATTAAGAGGCAGAGATAAGTGCTAAGCGAAAAAGAAATAAAGTAATCGAATACTATTTATTATAATTATTGGAATATAATGTGCCATAGTCATGCGATTACTGGAACGAGCAGGTAGTTACTGCTAGTAGCAGTATATATATATATAACCATTTAAATTGTACGTGCAAAATAAAACTAATCGTTTCATAAATACCCCCAAAAAACATAAGAGATGAAAAAACATCTTGTATCGATGCAATGATATAAATTACGTCACGAATACTCGAACTCTAGTCTGCCTTGAAAAACGATGAATCTTTTTCTCCACAGAATAAAAACAAAAGCCAGTGTTCAAAACTATTGACAGTATAAGAGAGATTTTTCTTCTCGTGAGAGACTGTCTGTCTGTGTGCATGTGTGTAACAGTCTGGGCTTCGCTGTCTCACACCTTGTCTTTCAATTAATCATGATCACGGCCCGTTGATCACGCAATCTCACACACACACACACGCAGGTATGTATGTACTGAACCGTTGCCAGCATCTACAAGACACATCAACACCGCACCTGTTGTCATGGTAGCGTCGTCTCTTGTCGAGACAAATTACTAGAATTACCGCTCTAAAGGCAGATTATTATATTTGTGGCATTCGGCCAATTCGAACGAATGAATGAACGTACAGTAAGGCCTTGCTTGATTAAAGCTGGATTCTCATATAACGCGCTTTTTCCGTAAACTCCCCGAAAAGCACTAAATTTACAACGGGTCGTTATAACGGGGTACATGAAGATACAATTACGGAAATTATGGATCAATTTATAGAAAATGACCTAATATAAAAATATCCTCGCTCAAGTTTCTTACAAATCACACAAGCATCAACTGATTCGTGGGTTTACAATAGAATTTCGGATCAATTCTAGAATCGAAACAAATCTAGAATCATTTGATTCTCGGATTAAACCTCGTCTGAACAAGACGGGCATCAACGCTGATTTTAACTTATTTTTTATATAATTTATTATATTTCATATACTGTTTACAATTTCAGTGGTATTATTTAAAAAATTATGTATTTGTTGCTATTATGGTAAATTGTTGACCTCAAGTGTTAGTGTCAGAGTGTACACAGGTTCAAGGATCACGCATTACCCCCCGCACCGCAGTTACAGTACTTTGTTTATCCATTTATTACACCAAACGCGCTATGATTCGTCACATTTTCAAAATTACTATAATAATACTAACATGTACCATCGTTGCTCGTCATTCTCGTAACCTCCCATCGAGCGTAAATACAATGGACAACATATACCGCAACGCACACATTGTAAATATGTAGGAAAAAATCGAAATAGGTAATCCACAATTCTGTACTGTCTATGGGACCTTAGAGTATTTTAAAATAGATCTCCCCAATTAAAGAACAAAAAATACCTGAACACAACGAACTAAGCAAACTCAAAGTGGAACAAATGAAGGGCAGTGTCATTGATTAAATAGGGGCGGCTTCGAACACAAAATCACCGTAACGTGATCCTTGGAAATTCCAGAATCTTCACTAAAATGGAGAAATCTTTACGTGTTAATATCCATTTTCATATAATATATTTAGAGCAAAAGTTGTAATACAAAAATGTTCTGCAGAATCAAAATTTTAATTAACGTATTTAATTCTTCAACGTGTTATATAAATCAGGCTCGATGTCTTCTAAGACTCATTTAATTAGATACTATCTAAAAGTCTTCATATCATTCCCAGCCGGATTATGAGAGCTACCTTTAACAGACATTGACCCTTTAAGAGACCATAAAGGCGAAGTGGTACAGACCAGTAACATTCAGTTACATCGGTGGCACATACATCAATATTGCACAGCAGGAGTTCACGCGAACATGCATCCCGTAAGTCAGCAGGATCCCGTTGGAGAACAATTTAAATTTCAGAATTTACGGGTACACGAACAACGGTGAAACAGGTCGGAGCCCGGAGAGGTGAGAAGATGAATTATATTTGACGTGCAGCCATGCTATTAAATTTCATTTATCCGTAGTTATCTGTTGTACTGGTTGATTCAGAGCGCCATTGTGAATTGTGAACGTGTCCGATTGAAATACTCCGAGTTAGATAAAGTTCTATTCTGCTCTGCTTTCAATTAATGTCACATGTAAACTTGTACATTTGAATCATTCATGGATTATAAACGATTAGATTCAGATCATTCTTCAGCCAATCAAACCGGTTACTTGGAGTTTTACTTCTAGAATCGAATGATTAGCGAATTGTTTCAAAACCGAGACGCATTTCCAAGTTTGCGAATCATTCCGTTTGAAACTTTAGTAACTGACAATGCAAATAAAGCAATGAGATGTAATTTTAGGAATCACTATTTTTCTACTGCAAACGTGTCAAGATCTGTTAACTCTCTCCTAACTAGTGTACCTAAAGCACATACATATTTTTGCTTGCCTGCATTCATAGATCACAACATTTAGCAGTTTTAGCACCGGTATTCAACATAGATTTCACCAGCAAGTTTCTAAACTCTATGTTGTAAAGGCGCCTTTAACTTTTAGCATCGCTGTGATTGCACATAATATGGTACGTTGATTGTACAATAAACGATAATTAATGTATTTGCACTTGGTAAATAATTGGCGAGTAATTAGTGTTCACTGTATGGCCTGTGCAATGTATGTTATGAATAATTATCTGTGTACGAGTGTGTGCGTGAATCGGCGCCCGCCGTGTTTAATGTTGCAGAAAGTTGAAATGCAAACACACGCATTCGATCAGTTTCATTAGTGCGTATTCAAACAAGCACTCGAACTGTACGCATATGCATTTCAGAGCAAAATAGTTTGAATTAATGACAATAGGTACATTTATATAACAGTTGCTGTTGCTGATTGTGTATTGTCCGCATCAGAATACAATGATCGCTGAACTATCGACATTAAATAAGAACCTCGCTAACCGTCTCTCCAATCAACACTACAACGTGCTTTTTCTCGAAACCACCCTCGAAAAAGCACTAAAGTTACAATGATTCTTTATAATGGCGCTGTTCACGAAGACAGTAATTCATTTTCGGCTGAAGTTCATGTTTCTAGCTCTTTTTCGTTAGTGAAATATTTATAGCGAGTGGCAAAAGTTTGAAAACGTGCCGCGAGTTGTACATGAGAATGTTTCAGCATAACAGTACGTACTCTGTCTGAGTTGAGTGCTGCCCCCATGGTCCACGCGGCTTCCGCTGCAAGGGGCACTCTTACCCACCTCGTCTTTGCACTGACACTCGTCAGGCGCCACACAGTATCCTGGACACGGTTTGCTGCATACGGCTGCAAATATAACATATCATTAATCTTACTTAATGAGATACACACTACGTATAATATCTCGTCAACGAATCACAAGTTGTAAACCACATTTTCCAAGTTTGTAATAAACTCCTAGTAATAAATAAAGTTATCAGAGGAAACTTCTAGTGTCCGAGAGGTTTAATTCACGAATCAATGAGCCTAGAATTAAAGCTGGTTGCCAGGACGAATCACACAATTTATTTGTGTTGGCATTTATTTGAATTTCACACAAATCATAGCTATTCAACTGATGCGCGATCTCAGAAACAAATTTGGTCGGTTTAAATTGTGGAATGAGAACAAATCTGCAGCGAATTTATTCTCGAATTAAAAGTCGTGTTAGGAGATTAAAAACGTAACGTAACGATTCTGGGATACGGTTATAAAAATGCGTCAACTACAATTTCTAATATAATAACGTAACGAAATATTAACAACGTGATTGTAACCAACAGATTTTCATAAAAGTTATTTTGTAACGTTACTCTCTACGAATTAAATTTCACAGCCGTATTCATAATAAACAGTTTAGATTTTAACATTTAGAGTTTGCAGTTTGGAGTTTGTGGTTAGTAGTTTGTAGTTTAGAGTTTGGTGTTTGGTGTTTGCAGTTTGAGGTTTGTAGTTTGGAGTTTGGATTTTTTGAAACGTTAAATAATGAAAATAAATAATAAATAACGTTACACAATAACGTAACTATCTGAAACGTTATTTCATCCCTGGTATTTACTGTTCTGGACGGGGTAGTTTGTTAATTGTATTTGGCGTTATACTTACGAATTATGCACAGTCGAGTACGTGGCTGTAGTGTCCACCCTCGACAACAGAACTTTCGATGTCGATTTTGACACACATTTGGTCTGAAACAAAAGTTATTTTATAAAAATAAAACATTACAATCGTTATTAGAATTAATGATAATTAATATTATGACATATTCGATGACTTTCCTCTGTAAACTGTTACACTTTTAATGGAGAAGGTCGCGATAGCAATAAATAATGTTGTATTTATTCAATTTAAATGATAATTTATTAGCTAGAAGATTCTTAAAATACTATAGATGAAATATTTTATTTACTTTAGAATTTATTACTAAAAATATCAATTATATTATATGTACGATGTTCAAATTTTTAGAGTGGGAATTTAAATATATTTACCATCCATTTTAATAGTGTTTGACTTGAAATAGTAAGCTGTCAATGTTACAAACTTATTGACAAGCTTATTTCATTTATTATACCGTACAGTGCGACATAATATATTCGTGATTAGTGTGGTGTTTACAAGACGAGGTTTAATTCAAGAATCAAATAATTGAATTTGTTTTGATTTTAGAAATATGCATTTCAAAGGTTAAATATGTGTCAATTTAAATTGAGAGTTTTGATAAGTGTGTAAGAGAATCGTGTGGTGACCAGGGCAGATATTTTTAACACTAACTTTAGATATTAGTAAAGCGAATATATATATATAGATATATATATATATATATATATATATATATATATATATATATATATATATATATATACATTCGTTTATAGCGATTGATTGCGGATAACACGCAATTTACCATGTACATTTCACAGAATGTACACACTAAATAAATAAATAATAATTAATCACACGTGTAGCGTTATGTAAACGAAAGTTGTAAGTAAAAATGCGATATGAGTGAACGACTGTCATGTTTGAAACACCCGGTATACGTAGCTTTAACGCCCAGGGGGCGTTGTAAGTGATGCACACTGTATATTTGAATAATGATGTTGATGAGCTGTACATACACCTTTACATACTTGGGAGTATATAGTAATAATAATAATAAACTTTATTAAGTTAGCTCGATGGCTAGTATAAATACATATTTATAAATAAACATAAACATAATATATAATACAATACTTATACTAACAATTAAAATTCATAATTAACAGTTAGCAATTAGCAGGGCTATCTATATACAGCATTTTTAATTTATGTTTAAATTCTTTAATATTAGAATATTGCATATGTTTCTTACGTTCAAAAATGTATACATATAATATATTACTAGACAATTTTTGTATTAAAACTTTTGCTCTAAACATGATAGGGAACATAATATCAACAAATAATTAAAAATACCGTTGGATTCTCCATGTAACACCATTGTGTGAGACACCCAGTATAATGGTGTTTATAAATATATACGTGTATGAGTGTATGTGTGTGTGTATGTGTATGGAATGAATATAAAGTGAAAGAGGCGTACATATTTAGGCCAATTTCACGGTTTCTGGTCGAACATTTGTTTCTGTAACGAGATAATAGTACCCATTACCCCCGCCCCCCTGCCTCCAGGCTAATTACACACGCACAGGTACTCACATATGCACGTGCATTCATACACAACGTTACATACAAGCATTACATAGTTAGATTAATATTACACAATTTTCTCTTACGCATTAATTTTCGTTTTTTTATAAATATTCTTTGACAGTTATATAGAGTTTAAAAATACACACAACCCTCGCTATACGGCCGCTCTTTATACGGCATTTACGCCATAATGGCCTTTTTTAATTACGGTAATTTACAGTCCACAATGTTTCGTTATACGGTCAAAAAATATTTGATTCGTTTAACAATAGGTTTTATTCGTTACAAAAAAATGCCGGATTCATTATACGGCTTTTCATTTACGGCCAACTTTTCCGGAACGTATCTAGACAGTAACGCGCGGGGTGGATCAGCTGAAAAATAGCCAATTCACTAATGCCCACCAGCAAAGGCAAGGTATAATTCAGGAATCGTGCGTGATTCTAGATTTGTTTTGATTGTAATATAGCAATACGTGTGATAAGATTTTGATTGATTCTATAATTCACTGAAATTCGAATAATTCACAACACAAATAAAGTGTCTGTTTTGTTCTAGCATACGAGTTTGAATTGTAGAATCATTGATTAGGATGTCTGTAACCTCAAGTCCGCTAAAATTGCTAGATCTATCACCGTTTATAACATAAAATTCTTCGCTAATGTACATATGTAAATTTTCTCTATTCCAATCGTATTCTATATCAAACTACTACTTGTATTGAATTCCTTCTTTGAATTCCTTTCTTCCTAATTCGACACCATATATGATGACGCTGAATTGAGACATCTTTGCCGGGCGCCAAACCCGATGATGATTATTTAAATGACCCGTGAACAAATCACACGCTAGTCTCGTTAGTGCATCTGTATTTTAATTTGAATATTTGTCCCGCGGGACGGCGTAGTTTTCAATTTCATTCTATGCCTACGGGGTCCAGTTCTCCTGTAATCAGTTCATTAGAACATCTCGACATTTCGTAACACCTTGTATATGAATATGTGTAATTGACAAGTTTACAAGACGATGTTGTGAAATGTTTTTGTGAATCTTTGCCAACTATCGGTGTGTTGAGAAAAGTCTTCACCAGTTCAAACTATTTGAACAATTATTAAGGTTATTAAGTAATAAATATGTTACGAGTATATGTGATTGAATACAATCTCTCTCTACCGCAGCATGCGCCACTGTTTGAAGACCGCCTAGGTTACAGGTAAAGAGCCCCGGATATACCTGCCGCTTATCGTTAAACTTTATGCAGTTCCTTATCAAACATTAACAATAACGAACATTCGAAAGTAACAAAACAAATCACGTTAGCCGTGCATTGGTTCACACGGTCATTGCAGAAACAATCACTGCGCACGGTGGTTGCTAGGCAACCGCAAATACACACAGATGATTCGTCATTAATCCATGTCAGATTTCCTTCATATTAATTTTTATCTCACAAAGGAAAGAAAAAAGCCATTTGAATGTCTTGCAAGCCAACCAATTATTAGACATTGCGATGTTCACAAGATGAGTGCGTGCCCACGTGCGTGCGTGCTGCACTTGACACGCTCCAGAACCGTATTAAGATAATCTTTAACCGATGGCCCGATACACAGCGGGCTTAATAGAGTTATTTTATCCGAGATAAAAATCAGGGATGTTCTTGTACGTTAAAATTACTCCATTTCGAAGAACCGCGCGATGGAAATATAAGAAAAAAATGCCTTCAATGGAAGCCGATTTTAAACAGTTTCGGAGATATTTTATCAGCGATTTAATCTAAACGGCACAGAGACGTTTAATGGTTCTCGTACGATGGGCAATGTAATATTCATATTGAAAATATATATAAATACCCTCTCGCTTGAATTAGTTCGTTATATCGAGGTTTTACTGGAATTTATCCATTCATTCTTTCATTCATGGCCTTCTATTTGTAGTATGACCCGCAATTCATTTTGAATCTTATTTATTCATTTTATTCTTTCTAATGTTTCAATTATTGTCCCATAGTTGATGCACGGTAGAAATTCTGTTAATACGGCTCTGCGCCCGGTCTTTATAGGTGTCCATTAGACTTATCCATTGTGGTTTTTTTCCTTTTTACAAATGGGCCGATTACACTGTGTAGCCCTGTACCGATAAAGTTCAAACACCTTCATGTTACAAATTTTCCAGATCTTGATAGCAATTTGACTCAAAACTCACCATTATGTATCCAACCGTCGAATGCCTTATGTAACATATTATGTTTCAAGGTATTTTGTTCAATTGTAGCACTATCTATTAATCCAAAGGAGCCCGTCATTGCTTGAGCTGAGAATCAAATGATTTTAGACATGAATTCATTCTAAAATCAAACCGAACGATTCGCAAGGCTGTGAATCAGATGATTTTCTATAGTTCTTAAATAATTAAGAACAAATAAATTGTTTGTTTCATCCTAACATCGAAGTTTAATTCTAGAATCATTGATTCTTGTATTAACCCTAATTACTAATACAATTATTGGTAATACGATATCCTGCTCAGGTTCAAAATCCGATATTAATGTGTTATTAATACTGCAACAAATACAGCCACAAAATGTGATGTCAAGTGAAGAAATTCAAAGTTCTTTTTGGGCAAAAATCTACTACTAGATAACATGTTCAGTGGCTGGCATATATTTTTCTAACAGAGGAGTTAATTTTACATTTAGATGTGGATTTTTAGATGCAATAGGTGGTGAAACGGGTCCTTTGCATTCTCCCATATTGATCCGCCACTGTAAATGGAGCAATATGATACTAGGACTCACATTTCAGGTTCATTGTTCGGTAGATTTATTAACAAACAAATGATTCACAATTGTACACACCCACACACATGCATACATTGTATATTATGGTATGAATCAGTGAATAATCTTGATAATTTCTTCATATACTTGTATTACATTTCAAGTAGATTTACTGAATACTTAGGTATAAAGTCACAGCAAAATAGTACCATGCCCTACTGATCAAATGAGATCTAATTCTAGAATCAAATCAAATCTAACTCTGTTTTTATTCTAGAATAAAACTCAACGTTTCTTTTGTAAAACAATGACGTTGAAACTTAAATCGTTTTGAATAAATTATTTATGTTGTCTTAGCAATCTAGAATCATTGTTTCTCGAATTAAACCTCCTCTGAGCAAGCCGAATCCTGGTGTAAATACATAAGATTTTTCACTGGTCTGTACGGATTATTTATACAAATATTGGGTTCGCAGATTGCAGTAAAGTTAACTAATATATTATGGTGCATATCTAAATCACATCTCGTTCTTGTATGAGATATTGTACACTTACATTATGTGTACAAGTAATGTGTACAAGTGTGTATATATATATGTTTAATTTATTCATTGAATTTGTTGCAACTCGCGGCATACAGTACAAAAACATACATTACGATTTGTGTGTTTACATAAATCACTTTCGTTAATTACTGTTGACAGTTTGATGGAAATAACTTTATCTGAATTTTGCACACACACAGGGACTTATAAACAAGTAATTTAATTCATCGTTACAAATATATTCCACAGTATAGATGTACAAAATATCGTCAGTAAGATTTGCCAATACAGTAAAATGATTTAAAACTATCTTGTACAAATTATACATTTGATAACCATGGTTGTGAAATATGTACGGTTTACATTAACTTTTCATACAAATCTACCGCGTTTCCTACCGATTACCAGATCCGTAACGGCGGTTGTTATCCCGACGGCCTTATTAAATATGAAATATCACCTAGCACCATATTCGGGTCATGTCCATTTTTATAATATTCCATCCCACGAGAAAACCTCGTATCTTTTGAAATGCAACGTTAATTCTTTTAACATAATTTATGTTTTACTTAAAACTAATGGTGACAATGAGACCTACGTGTACCATAAATCTTCGGTAAGTTCTTTAGTTATGAGAGCCACTTGAAATTAGAGTTTATATGTAGCAAGAACACAAATCTATTTGTGCTTTCTTTTGAGAAATTCATTCAATTTTATTTCTAATAATTTCTATTCTAAATACAATCTATTATCTTCATTCATTCTTACGCAATAAATCTCACTTATGCACAGTTAATCAGACGAAGTTTATTATCAAGAATGATTCTAGATTTGCTTCGCTTGTGGAATTTAAACTGACGTTCGATTCTAGACGTGCGAAATCATGTGATTCTCTGTGAAACTTATACAAATAAATTGTTTTTATTTAGCATTAGCAATTGTTACAGATACTTGTATGTATTTTGTTCGTCATATTTACCACCTTTGGATGTATTTCTGAGGCTACGGTTTGGATCAGGATACGTAGACACTGAATACGAATATCTAATTGTGTTTTGGATGTGTCACAATAGAGAGTTACAGGATTTATAGACAATGTATGTTATTATATTTATACGAACAATCACGGTTGATTGTCCAAGCACATTCCGTGGTATTGCAGCAATCTGATCAACGCATCCGAGCCAGCTTAATCCGGGATGGGCCTCGGTGGGTGTTGTCACCTTACACACATTTACATTTTTACCATAATGAACAGTGGCACACAACCAGTGGACAATACACACTGAGATGTGATACAATGCGGAATGAATAATAAATAACACTACATAGATATAAGAGTAAAAACTGCATGACATAGTGCTCATATATGTTTCTATAACGAGCAAATCAATTCTGAAATACGACATTTTAATGACAGATTAGGAGGTCATGAAACAAAAACGCTGTGTTTTGATTTTATTTCTTGTTTTAATTATCGAAAAAACCTGTAATTTTTGTTTCACAACCTGATGATCTGTTTTAAGATGGATTTATTCGATATACAAATATATTTGAACACTGAACATAACATTATATTATGCAGTTTTTAATTCTGAACAACTTTTTTATTTACACTTTTCCTCTAAAATGTATTGTTCAGAAGTAATCACAATATCTATATGGTAATACGCTGTTCCAGATTTCTTGGGACACCCGGTATATATATATATATATATATATATATATATATATATGTATATATATATATATATATATATATATATATATATATATATATATATATATATATACGTGCCTGCTTTGTTTATAAACATTCGTGATATCATTGCACATTCCCACTGAGTTGATTTTCAATTTAATCTAACGATAAATATGCCGCAAATGAAGTAACTATGTAATCAGGCGTATTACATCAACTTTGTAAATATCCGGCTAGGTACACTTAACTATCACGTGCGTAAGTATGTTTGCGTTTGTGTGTTCCTTTATTCAATCACTATAAACATCATAAGCTACATGTCGTACATACTAATACAAGTCAGTACATACTATTTGCCAAGTTAAATAAGATGCAAGTTCAATTGGAATAAAAACGAACAATACTGAATCTGTACTCCACTCCCGTATTTATGCATAGGACAAGCTTGTATACAATTAATAAGCCAGGTATTTTAGAAAACCTTCCAGCTATACGAGAGAGTTGTATTATTAAATGTGATAATTAATTAGCATCTCTACTGATTGCATATGAGGGATGGTACGGCATTAATATATGCAGTATTGCACGATCTATGCGTGCATGCGTGTATGTGACATTCAGAACCTAAGGGTCAATGTCTGATCGGAGCGTTAACAATACACTCACCTCTACCAGCAGCCTACATCGCATCAATCCTATGTTAATAGATGTTTAGTGCTATGCCGTAGAATCGTGTTACCAGTCTCTGAATACAGCTCGACGACGATTAGTCGGGTTTTAACCTAAAATATAGGCTACATAATCTATTGGTGACAACTAACTGACATTCACAACGTATTGCTGTTTGAAATTACAAGAAATCTCTACACCAACATCTACAGACGCGGTAAGGTAAACTAACAATGCAACTTGCAGGTCGACAGTCTCAATCGTTGGTTATTATCAATGCACTGATTAGTACATACCACATATATAACATTGTCCGGTGCATAGTTGGCTTTGTTTCTGTCAACAAAAGGTTTTACGTTATTTTATACTAGCACTAATTGTTTATGTAAGCTTGATCATTCTGAAGTTTCAAAGGTAATGACTAATGACTAATTCTGTAGAGAAGCACACGATTCTCAACATCGAATGAATACACAGTTTCAATAAAACAATGTTTATTTATAAACGCAATTAACATATAATCTCTGTAGATTCTGTGAGTGTTAATTATGATTGTTGACGTTGATACTTGAGACTCTCGAAGAGACCACTCAAAAACACATGTACATAGCTGGCTTTAGGAGAACTTCTAAAGTTCCAGCAACTTTTAACTGATCAACTTCTTCTCTTACAGAGCTACAATATGCGCAACGCTGCCAAAAACATCTACAATTGTTGTGCAGACATTTCAGACTCAGTCTCGCCGTTACAATCAGTGACTGATATATCTAAAGCCGAACCTGCATGTGCTTACATTTATGACTGTACATTTATGCGTGGCTCATTACGCTGAATTATAAATACACATAATGTGTGTGCACTGTTTCAAATGAGAATAAATGTGTATGTTGTTAACTATGTCAGGCCAACACGCGTAATTAGTGTTCCGGAAATGACGGGCGCCACTGCTCTACGCCAACAACTTGTTATTATTTAATTTAATTCCATACTTATCTGACAAATTTCTAAAGCAATTCTTCTTCGCAAATTATACATGAAATCTTTGATTTCCGATTTGTCAAACGGAATGCCTGGTTTAAAACTTGATTTACTCGATATACAAACATATTTTAGCACTCAATATGCCATCATATTATGCAGTTTTTAATGCTGAATAACTTTTTTCTTTACACTTTTGCTCTAAAATGTATTGGTAAGAAGTAATTACGAGTTTTCTAAATGTCGGTTCTCAAAGTCTCAGAATTCATGAAATACGCGGTATATTTGTGTATGTACTTATCTGTACATGTGTGCGTGTGTGTGTGTGTGTGCAAATCGTGTACAAGGGGCGTGTGTGTATACATACGTATATAACAGAGATGAACAGCACTTGAATACCATGATGCGACCACACGCAGAATATGAGAAAACCCAACCGACCGTATCACAACATCATATTAAATGGACAACGATGTACACTGTATACTGAGGGCATTTCTAGATCAAAAAATCATATCCGCTCCTCGGGAAGAACAAAATGTCTGCCAGCAACTTTAAGTGCAACCAATAGCTACTGATGAATGTGTAAAAAAGTCCACGTTCAAGTCCACGATGAAATTAAACCTCATCTCGGTTTTATTCTAGATTCAAAAGATCATCTTATTCTGGAATTAAACCTCGTCTGAAAATTCTTTTGGGCCCTTTAGAGATTTGGAAAGAACCCCTTTGTATTTTAAATGAAGAACAAAAAATTTGGACGATCCAAACACTTGAATTTAATGTTTAATACTTGATCACAAGATTTCAACAACTTTCTCGTAAGATCAACTTGAAATAACTATCGTTAAGATAGTGTTAACTACAAGAATGCGACAATTATGAGTACTGTGGAATGCAAACAAGTGACTCAACTTTATGGATATTTCATAATCAAGCTTTGATCTTCAGAAGCGTCCAGTGAAGAAAGTCGTTGTTTCATAGTTTAGCCGATCTAAATACGAATACACGTTGACTGATTCCAAAGTGATAAATTATATTTTAAGTGAACTGACCTGTGCGCTTCAGGTGTTCAGGATCAACTACAGGTCACCACGGATCACAAACACACTCTCATATATCAAACGTAAAAGTAGTTTTGAATAATGGATCACGATGTAATGTATGATAATTGGAAAATTTAAATATATTTTTCTTTTGCTGCTCATCATTAGATTAAATGTCTTTGTCTTCGGAAGGCTCTATTTAAGAAATCATTACTTGCAAAATTGTGTAATGCCCAGTTAATAGAATAAATTTAAACAATGTCTAGTGATCTTCTCGTCATAATTATGTATGTAAAAGTAATATAATAATACAGCCGTATGGCACGATTTTCTCCCTAATGAAAGTTCAAAATATCAATCGCTTACCAATAAATAAGACGAATTACTCTAATGCTAATGCTAAAAGCGTGACGAGCAATCGACAAATGTCAGCTGCTCAAATTATTGTAAACGGTTCATATTAAATGTTTATTAGAAATTATCATTAGGTTTCTACATAAATCGGCGAACAATATTACTACGAATATAATGATATTTAACAGTTAACCAACATGTAATCATTTCCATTACACGATTCAGTAAATTCTCGATTTTTGTAGATCTTAAATTAATGTACCTCGAATTTAATTTCCATCTATTTTAACCACTGTTAAACAACGTTCAACACATGATTGTCACATGAGCACATACAGCATTAGTAATTTTTTGTCTTGAAATTAAACTTAACACACATAGTTCATTTTAATTACACAAATGTATCTTCTACTAAAGTAAAATAATTTGTCAATTTTTTTTACATGAGCATTCGAGGAAAACCTTCGTTATTATACAAACCGAAAGTTTCGGCATTAATGGACAACCCGCTCACTTGATTTAGTGTGTTATATCGAGGGGTTACTGTATATGTAAAAGAACATTCAATGTTCTTCTATTATATAGAGAGATAGAGACGCTTCAGCTGAACTAATAGTTATGCAAATCTCAGGCTGGTACATTCCTGTAGAGCAGTGTTCCTCAATATTTTTGCTACGCAACCCAACATATTAGTTAGTAGTTGTACTTTGACCTAACATATTTGTATGTCACTAGTTCGTCGCTTTGACACAAGGTAGCAACTGTCACTGAAACTTTAATGCGATCCGTAGATTGCGCAACACTGCGCACTACAGATTTTTAACAAACTTCTAGGAATGTATTACCCTTCATAGAGACTCTTGCTGGGGATTTATTTGCTCACTGTTGCATAGTTTATCATTGCTCTGCATACACCTAGCGGGGAATCCTGTAGTTTTAACATATGCGCATTACATGTTCATTTCTACACAGACAGCACGAATTAATTCAAACTTACCTCAACTCAAAAGAATGCCATTTTCCATAACTCCTTTGTTCGGACGAGATTTAATACGTCGCATCAAATAACTCAAGGTGTGTTTTGATTCTGGAATCAATGCGACCGATTCGTTTCTAAGCCTGCGAAGCAGTTGATTGCACTGTGATTGAAACTCAAATAACTGACAATACAAATAACGAAGTTTAATTCTAGAAACATTGATTCTGAAATTAAACATCATATGGACAACCGCAACGCTTTACTGAATAATATCGATGAATACAGAGAATAACTGAATAATAATCAAGTTCTGATTTGGTTTCTGCAAAACACTTTTAGTCTTGTTTGTAATAACTTGTGTAAAAGTAAATTTAAAATAAATACATTCATTACACTATACACACTGTAAAATACACCAGTGAACCGTGTTCATAGTGTACTATAACACCAGGTCTATCCAGGACAGTGGCGTCCGTCTCGGCGGGGTAAATGATGGTTACTTGGCGTATGGAATTTGATTCTGGAATGCCTGAATGCCACTGTATATATATATATATATATATATATATATATATATATATATATATATATATATATATACATATACACATATACACATATACACATATACATTGACATGTGCGTGCGTGTCTGTGTGTAGTGCATTTTAACAAGTTGTCCAATGAATGCCGCTAAAGAAAACTGATAAACGCGATATCGCTGTCCGCTCATTGCAAGCGAGCCGACATGTAGTGCATTACTGACCAACACGTATGTGTCACGCACCAGTGGCGTACACCAGCATATTGCTCAGCAAAACCAATTCAATGTTTTAATTATACAGTTCAGATCCGTTCGCGTAACGCTATTAAAATTCACTATAACGCCCAAAAAACTGCTAAATGTATGATTTGTTATAACGCTGTGATTCATAGAAACAGTGCAAGAACAAGAAGAACAATGAATTTCTTACAGACTTTCTTCAACAAAAGTCTCCTCACAATTACATAAAAATACAGATTTACTTCTATATTTTACCAGATAATTTGTTAGTAATTTTCCACATCGCCGTCTATGGTTGCTATACGTACCTATCCACTTCAAATAATAGTTCACACACACACACGCACTCAAACATACACATATATTGATATGTTTACATACCAAATATAAGATATATGTATTCACAATATATGATGATTATTTTCATCATCATTTCACTGACGCACTATGACCATGACCGATGAATGTGTATGGGTGTGTGCATGTCATTATGGGCTGAGTACGTCTCTGCACCGAGCACTTTTACTCTTTCTCATTATTATGATTATGACTCTCATTTTTTACACTCTCGATCACTCTCTCGCGTCGCACAGACACACACATATACAAGGATTGTATTTCGGAAGAAACTGACAGTTAATCAGAAGGCGATTGTTTAAAAGAATATATATATATATATATATATATATATATATATATATATATATACAGTGCGAATAATGTAAGGCTATACATTGGCAACTTTATTTTAGCGTTAATCAATTTGCCCATGCTAGTATCAACTCGTTGAATAATTTAAAATTAGACATAGGGCATTTACTTAATGTTACCATGGTGATATCATACAAAAACTCCAATTTATTATGGTTGAATAATGTAAAATTAGACACCAGTCCACAGACTACTATATTTATTTAAATCATTTACAGAATTTATTCCAATATTTTATTAAATCTATTACATGTTATTGAATTAAAAGTACACTTCAAGTACTGAAATTTTAATTGGTATCAGTACATTTCCAAAATCACTTGGGGGTGATAACTAAATTTGCCATCGTTTGATGACATGTGATGGGCCCTGCCCGGGAATTCAAAGCTGAAATAATCAGAAATTTCTCGCAAAGACGCCCCTTCTAAATACCAGGAATACATCTTAAACTTTTCTTCTGTGATGTACATTTTTTGCACTAATTATTACGCAAACTCGTGAGATATCAGTAACACAATATTGAAAATAGTGACATTTACCAAAACAAACGTCATAGTAATTTCAGTTGTTACTGACATGGGCAAATTGATTAAAGCTAAAATAAAGTCGCCAATGTATAGTCTTACGTTATTCGCACTGTATATATATATGCAGTTTTTAATTCTGAACAACTTTTTCATTTACACTTTTGCTCTAAAATGTATTAGAAGTAATCAAATATTTATTTATGCTTGAATTTCCGATGTGCTAGATGCACGGAACACCCGGTATATATCTTATAGAGAGTTTACGGAACAACTCACTACTGTATTGCTGCTCTCACCGATCAAGTGTAAAACAAGCTTTATACGTCAACTTGTAGACGTTCTTCGGCTACTGTCAATTATTCCGTCTTACAGCGGATTTGTTTCGAACCAAAAGTTAAGCCGATTTCTGGAATTAACTTTTCAGTAAACCGATTTCAAAAATTGAACATCAACTGACATGTTGCATTTCTTGCGTCAGTATTTCTCGAGATCCAAGTATTACCGCCAGTTTAAAAACTACTGCTAGTATAACGTATTACTGCACCCTAAGGAATAGCAAAAGTTCACTAAAAAAGTAATTACAGTAATGGTTTTAAAATAAATTAATTCGTAATATTTTTTTGCCTGGCCCAGCATTAAAATCTCTGAATAAATTTACCGTGTAATAGTGGAATTTTTACAAATTCAATAACGTATCTTTCGTCTAATGGAAACACTGCAAAATTATAGGGCCGAAGAAAAATTAAAGATTGAATTGAGAATAAAATCATTAGATTCTTGAAATTTTAATTTAGTAATATTTATACAAATATTTGTTGTCAATTATTTCATCAATCTGTTCACATTTTATAAACTAATGTTTGTTTAATTCCAGTATCAAAACAAATCTCTAGAATCATTTGGTTCTCGGACTAAACCTCTCAGCTTGTGAACACGAGCTTCAGAAACAGAACAAAGATTATATAAAGTTCCGTACCTATCTATCATGTTATGATATGTGTATAATGGCAGCCGTTGTAATATCATTTCAATTGTATTGTCCAATGACACTTTAAAACGAAATGATCGGTAACTTTCTCCTGAACACGATAGTTAATATAAACAGTCAACTCATGCGTGCTATCTCGAAAGAGAAATGATTTTAATAATTATTTTAACTTTATAGAAATAAATTAATATTTTCCCCCTAGACTATGACGATTAATATGACATATTTTAAATAAATATATTGCGTTATGTGGCGCCTAATTGTAAACAACTATTCACAATTAACTTACTGTTAATGAGGTGCTAATATTTGTACAAGATCGCTTAAGTAAACGATATGTGCAAGCTTGACTGTTATAATGTCATAATTTACACAGTAACACATATATGTTAATTCTATTATAACATACATATAACAAGTGTCCTATGAAATCTAACACATTATAGTTTTATAAAAAAAAGTTCTTATTACAAATGATTCTAGATTTATTTTTATTCTAAAATTAAACCGAGCGTCATTTCGAAGAATGTTGCGAGAATCACTAGATTCTTTGGTGAATCGTTCAAATTTAAAATCGTTTGTTTCGTGTTCTAATAAACGATTGAATTCTAGAATCATTACTTCTCTGGCATCAATGGATCCATTTCGAGATTCTGTATAGCCTTCTACAATTTACATGCAGATTTCTCCATATTTTAAAGCATCCGTTATGATGAAAAATTTAAATATTTTCACAGTTATCCGTGTTGGTGTTTCCTGGCATATTTTTGGCAACTATTTTACGGCCCTATGAGATTCTATGTCTCGTGTTCGACATGTCCTTGACGGGCAATAACCGTGCACCATGCTAATACACTGTGTGGCCCTAATTTGTGTAAAGTCATTTGGCGATGTGTCAGTTGACAGTTTTCAATTTTCACGCTACGTCCACAAAACTTTGTCGCTGATGACATCATTCTTGAGATCAGTAGTGATCAGTAGTTACAATTTTGTTTCAGTCTTATTATATATTGCAATATTTCTCAGAATTTGTATTGTCAAGATATAACATCCCCAACAAACTAATTATTACATATCAAGAAGTCAGCAATAGTATCGTAGAACAGGGTATATATTGGATCACAATTTTAGTGAGAAATTCAACTGTAATATATAATAATTGTTGGGACGATTTTCATTTATTTACAGTAACCATCACAATGTATCACGTTACAAGTGAAAATAAACAAAACAGAATCACGCGCTCAATGTGTATATAGTATGCTGTGACGTCTTCATACATATGCATCTGCCATACGCCCACAAAATCACAATGGATCTGTGGTAATTCGATCTCACAAACGTACAGATGGCACAACACAGAGAGGAATGACTTGATTTTATTTTATTTCTGACAGCTAGTTTGAAATTTACGTCTGTTTCTTCGTAGGGCCCTTCCGAACCACTTCCGTGTGACCCTAAGTTGATCATGGATCACAACCATGAAGCTGAATTGTTTCGTACACTCTGCTGGTAATTTAAAATAACTTGCGACAATTATTAGTTTATCCATTTCACTAACTCGTATTATGACTGACGGAATCTCGGAATGAGTGTGAAATTAATTGAACTCGATTCTATTTCGCGATATGCTATTAGAGTTTATTGGGATGATTCGTTTTCAAAGGAGCCGATTATATTTGCGCATATAACCAGCTGCATACGACTTCTACTGTTGCTGCTGCTGATGCAGCATTGTCTCATGGCAAAAGGGTAGTGATAATTATCCAATTTACTAATTAAGAACGTCCACTGGCTGATCCGCTTGACCTACTAATCATCATTCTGTTGTCTTGTGTTACTGTTTTTAAATTCTTTACAGTGACGCATAATGAGCTGGGCGTATGTGTGTACATCTTGATGATGATACACCAACTCTCTCACTCTTTCTCCTTCCCTTCCTCTCTCTCTCTCCATCGTTCATGCTCGGGCGCTCTCTCAGTGTGAGAAGAAAAATGCCAGTTTCGTTTTTAATTACAACGTTGTTATATTGTAATGAAGCCATTGTAATCAAGCCATCGGCGGAATAACAAAACACTTACCTAACTATACGGAACAATCGACACGAGTTTCGTTCGGTTTTGTTCACATTCCATCCGCTCCTAGATTTGAACTGGATCACCAGGAGAAAATACACACAAAAGGGGCCCAAAATAAAACCAATAAACTAATGCTTTCCGCTTGTGGTTAAAAACATTCCACGAAAGAAATCTTGCCAGAGAAAATGCGTCAAATTGAAAATACGAAGAATCAAAAAATGTGCAGAGAAACAGAAATTTTATAAACATGGCGGATGCGTCTTTCTCAAAGAAACTATTCACAGTATCTGTGATTGTATGGTCAGTTGTACCAACCCTTGCCGCTTGACAGTTGGCATGACCCGTTGACAACGGTCAATGTTATTGTAAGACGATTGGTACTCCTGGATGTCAGAAATTCCGATTGAAATATTTTTTCTTTTCTAAATCTGAGTGATTATGAATGTAAGGCATTTGACGGCTGTCTTATGAAGAAACATAAAGATAGAGTTTGTTCTTTTTCTTGTGCTAGACTGATAAAATATAATGAAAATCGCCGACAATAGCTGGGGTTTCATACAATCAAATGAGAGATTTTGAAATACAGACCCCTGACTTAGCTTGATTAACACATAACGCGGTGTTAGCTTGTACCCTCCAAAAAACACCAAATTTACAATGATTCATTATAGAGTCACAGTTCACGAAGATACCAATTCTGAAAATGGTGAGAACAAGCAACTTCTTCGGAAGCAGTACTTCGTATTTGGCCAGTGCTTTTGCAGCACCAGAAATTGGGAAAAACCGTGATACTTAAAAGATGACCCGATGATGTCAGTCTTACAAATGTCACGTGACTCGGAAGGTCTATTAACGACTAATGGACAATTAGATACGCTAATAGAGAAGTTCGCTGAATGTCCAATCGCTTAGAGTCTTCGTCTTGGGATGAAGCATCGTCTTACAAGAATTTATCTGTAGTGTCTGCTGACAACACGAATATATCTATCTTCACCATGGACATATGATACTCTTGTCATTATGCTGTATTTACCTCAGCTAACCTTGTCAATCTAACACTTAGATGCGAATGAACACATACTAATTGGTGCAACACTAATTCTAGTTATTCGTAGCTTAAAGAAATTCAGTGGAATTCGCTTATAGCGAACTTTAAGGGACCAGGAATTTGTTTGTGTACACTATAAAGTATTTAGTGTGTCTTTAGTTGTGAGACTCAGCGATACGTTCATTATAAGCGAGGTTCTGCTATACACGAGGTCACTATAAGTGCACATCCACTGTACCACGCAGAGTTCGAGGCTACTACGAGTACTACCAAACGGTTCTACTAAAATTGCCACCAAAATGTCTAATAATAAATTTAGTAAACATTTCATGTATTTGCACGTTTAGATAACGTCAAGCCAATGAAATTGGTTGGGTGTGTTGAGATTTTTAGACTATATCTTTCCTTTGTATCCGACCTGATAAAGACACCGCATGCTCTGTACTATATATTAAGCAATTAAAATTATATTATTGCGTGCAGCTGCTTATTAATGGGAATATTAATTAATATTGCCAGGTAATTAGCAGTTAACTATGAATACAAATATTGCACATGTCCATGTTTGGCGTCACACCATCCATTAATAATATTTTTTTTCGAAACTACAATAACCACCTTCTATAACCAAGTCAGAAAATTTTTGAATTGGCTTCGAGGATAATTTTAACTTGTAAAGTAATACCTACATGATTTTTAAATTTGAAAACAGTGTCAAATAATTTAGTATTTCATAGTAGTGTCGATAGTATCGAACTTTGAACCCCGACTATTCTGAATTGGGTAATTTACGCTTGTTTGAAGTTCGTCAAGATCTCATTGTGGAGTTTCTATAACAAGACCTTCTCTTTAAATACCCTGGTTATCCTGTAGGAAATGATGAAATCTACCCGGCAAATAATCTGATGATGGTATCGCATATTTTGCAAGAATTCATTTGATAAATTGCTGCCACTCTCAAGAACGAATCATTTGAGAGAGATGATTTCTGCGTTTGGCGTTGTTTCTTGCAAGGATGCATTCTAGTATAACATTAGACACCCGCGTGTGTGTCTATGCAAGTCTCTCTGCGCGCATAGATGTCCTAATAAAGCAATTTTAAAATGGCGGTAATTTGAGAGTTTCAACCGCAAGGCCACGAGTGAAACTGTATCATTAGTCTTTATAAATATTACACAC
Organism: Carabus problematicus; assembly: GCA_963422195.1. Classification (NCBI taxonomy): domain Eukaryota; kingdom Metazoa; phylum Arthropoda; class Insecta; order Coleoptera; family Carabidae; genus Carabus; species Carabus problematicus. The sequence goes on from OY728590.1 coordinate 10,144,833, forward strand.
ATCGCCGCTAATAATAATATCCGATACACAATAATCAACGGGTATGGTTCACCATAGTAGGCTATGGACACTGGTGTACGATTACACACCGTCCAATCGGATGAGGTCATACACAGCGCGCGGTGGTGTGAACGCAGCTTTAGGAGAAAAAATATAAGCGGTCTATTTGAGTGAAATAAACAGCGAATTATCATAACGTTATGGTTAATAACTGAACAGGCGTTGTTCAAAAAAGGCCTTATACGTCTCTGGGATTATTTAGATGAACAGTGGCAGTATTAGTCACGTGTTTTGCATTGAAATTACGTAGAATATCTATTTAAATTGTAAATGAGATTCTGTTGCAATAATAGCACATTCGTGTGCTTATAAATAGGATTTTTTTTTATATTAGTTTGAAGTATAAACGGTGACATGACACACAAACTATACTCTAAATAATTACTGCAGAAACAGCGACTATTTATAAAAATATTCAACCGTTTATGCATCGCTCAATGCAGCAATAAAGACATAGTTTTCCGTAGTGCAAGAAATAAAAGTTTAATATACATATATCTTCCATAGTTGTCATCACATATGCCTGCGTAGTCGTTGGCAGTTGGTCTAAATCTAGCCACACGCCATCAATGAACAGTGCGACATTAAGCCGAGAGATGTCACTAAATAACCAGGCGACAAAACTACTTGGACATTAGAGTCAACTCCACTTCAGAATGAAAGTGTAGAAAATATTTTAAGAAATACATTCATTATTTTCTTCAATTTGACATAATTGTGCTCTTTCTTTTGTTTTTCTTTTTGCACATAGCAAAATAGCAAGTCATGATTGGTAGGACAACATCACACTAACGCAAATAATAACAATGACAGATGAATTAAAATGTGCAATAGTAACGTGGGATAATCAAGCCACCGGCGTTTCACGAATACAAAATAAAACACAAACACCGAACGAGCTAAGATAGAAACGACTACACAGCTCCGGGTGCTGTGCATTGTGGTAACGGCATAAATTCTCTTAAATTCACAATGCTCGACAATAGTATACATAGTATTTTTTAGCACGGTTCCGAACCCGTTACAATAGCCGTGCGCCGCTATCAACGCCATCTCTTGACGGTAGTCCTCCCCGTGTGTTTATAAATGTGTGTCTTTATCTTTTAATGGACAGTTCTGCGCGTGCGCACATCCAATTGCAGCCATGCGCACTGGCCACTGTTGAGCCGCTTCTTGTTCAGTTTACACGTTTCCGGTACAGTAGACTTTATGCCGAGCAACTATTAAGATCATAGGTGTACCGACATTTGGAAATAAGAGTCCTTTGTATAAGCACCAAGGTAAATATGACTATAGTCTAGTTAAGTGGCAAAATAAAATTCAAAATATGATTATAGTATACCAATAATAGCTTTATCACACAATTAATATGAACAGAAAAACGCAGTGTTTTAACTTATAGACACATAAATATGTTTTCTTTTAACTGATTGTTGAATTAGCCAAGCGGATGTAGACAATTTTCTCTTTGACATTTTGAGAAATTTACTGAAATGTTTCTTTTGATCCTTCCTTGAGATATTGTGAGTTGTGCAAGACACAAATTATCATTTGCTTATGAAACAATCCAATGCTGCAAGAGAATATGCCTAGAAACAATTCAATAATCTAATTCATGTATCACGTCAATAATCTATTTGCTGAGCAAGATGGAAATGTTTTAATAAATTGCATTGTTTATGACCCGTTACAATAAACTGCTAACTCGCCCGTAGGTTAAACTTTAGTATAAATACTACTTGCCTACAATTGAATACGCATTTCATTTGTTCAATAGTCTTATTAAAATGAGGTTATATCCTCCCACCGTCCCTCTCTCTTCATCGATGTACTTTTCTACTGTCACTACATCACAGCCAATGACAATCAATACGGCAATATGATTGTCGCTTGTTTATGCTGCAGCATTTATTTTTTCCTGTGTGTTCTCTGTGCGGTTCTCCACACATGTACACAGATGTAAGAGTAAATGTGAAATATATTTTCTTAATTCGCGTTTCCCGTTGTCGTCTGTCGCACTCAATACAATAACACTTGATGCGCAGCCGAGTTAACCGAGTATTTAACCCGGGGTTAGTAAGAGGTCTGTGTACGCATTCTGCAAACATTTCATTTGTTTAAGTCAGTAGCGGTACCACGGGATCAGAAGCCGGAATTCTCTTGCACTTATATTTAAAATATTATAAAAAGAATTTTCTAAACCAGTCAGCAATTTTATTAAATTCTAGTAGTAAAAAAAAGTAGATATTTTTTTATATCTAAGTTTTTGTCCCCTACTTTAATTTTCTACGGACGCCCATGTAATTCCACTATTCGCGTTTGAGAAATTCAATTATATCTTATCGTAAATTTCATTGAAGTTTTCGTCATGTTCAACAATAATAAATGATGTTATTTAGTTGATGCATTTATTTACGAATTCCAATATATATATATATATATATACGTAATACACACATGTGTGTGTGTGTGTCCTTGATTTATCGACGTCTGTTTCAATATAATGTAAACGCATCATGTAATTTTAAAATACTTGACCTAACACAAAGTTCGCATATACCACAGGTCACAGGTCAATATGTACATGATAACACAATTTTCTAAGAGTGACCTATTTTTGTGTCATTCACAAAATTATATACGCTAATTAATATGTATTACTTGTATGGAAATATGTGTACATATCACAAACGATATTCACAACACCGATGATCAAAAACTAACCGGACGCACCAATTTTTTTCACCCTATGTTCAAATGACAAGTGTGTCTTTGTAGTTTTTGAACAAAGTTGGATTATTTTGAATTCTAAATTTTTATTTCTAAAGTTGGTAAGATGAAATACAGTTAACTGCGTTTGTTATATAACCTTATATTCGTAATTTACTTGTGATATTCTATGGCAACACACGAAATATTACATTTATTTGTAGTAATTTGGTAGCTTTTACATCCGTATTACGTCACATCATTATATCTAGTTGCATAGCACGTTTCTATTTCTATCAAATAACACTATCTGTTTGTGTATATTTATTGTTTTTCAATGATACATATGTATAGATATATAGCTACAATATACTACTACATGTAGTCATTAAATTATATAACACGGTATTATGGCATTTGCTCAGAAATTACAAGTGGCATCCACTTATAGTGCATACGCATATAGTGGAACCTCGCTTATAATGAACGTATCTCCCAATTAAATACTTAACATACTGAATACTTTCGTTATAGTGAACACTCGCTTATGGTGAACGAAATTCCTCGTCCCGTCAAGTTCACTATACGCGGATACCACTGTATTTGGTAAGAAGTAAGCACAATTTTTCTATATAATTTACTCTTAATTCCCAATGTCCCAGATTTCATGGGGCACCCGGTATAATGTACAGTACATACAGATGTATGTATGAAATACTGTGTCGTGATGAGGCAACGCCTGGCGCCATTGGCACTTCACACACATACACACACATGAACAGACACACACATATTGGTAAGAAAAAACCTAATTGAACTAACGATCCCATGCATTTGTACATATTTCAACACACACACACACACATACGTACGCATACAAGAGGAAGAAAAAAGCGAACAGTCTTACTAAGGCGTCGACAGTCTTCTGTCAACGATTCCATGGCCACCAGCGATATTCAAAAACATTGGCACATGGTAATTATAAATGTAACACGAGTTATTTTACATCATATAGCTGGCGCTAAACCATTAGACAAAATACAATCAATTCTAAACTCGGAACTGCATATATTTCAATATATACATGTATATATATATATATATATATATATATATATATATATATATATATATATATATATATATATATATATATATATATACATATATATATATATATATATATATATATATATATATATATATATATATATATATATATATATATATATATATATACACGGACGGATTGATATACTTGTTGTTACCTAGTTTGTTGTAAATATTTGCGGTAGGTCTTGTGACTTTTTTGTTGTCTATTTGTTGTTCGCTGCTGGTGTACAATACAACCGTAGAAAACAATGCTTTTTGCTCGGTAGATCATGAATAATCGTGACTTCTAGAGTTAGCAGGAACAGAGCATGCAGTGTTCCCATTCCCTCTTGCTCCATCTCTCTCTCTGTCTCTCGCGGGCCACCACATTAAAAATACATAAATACTGACCTGTGTCACGGTATTTTACAACAAAACAACAGTGTACAACAATATATATATATATATATATATATATATATATATATATATATATATATATATATATTCGCGATATTCGTCATAAAATCCATTCAAGTAAGTTCAAATACGCTTCAAGACAAGTTACAATTTTTCTGGCACATTTTGCCATGGCGAGTGTCGTCTACTTAGCCACAGACTAAGCAGTGAAACATCTAGCCACTTACTAATCATCACCGGACACTATGAAAATATGTAATGCGTGGTGTCTGGCCACGAAAAAATCTGACAAATTACTCTGTCGCAATTTCTGTATGTATTACATATGTATGTATGTGCGTGTGTGTGTGTGTGTGTGTGTATTAGACATTCGGGTGGGCGATCCAATAAGTAAGGCAAGATCAGACAATCACGCACACACATATACAAGCACGATGTGTGAGTGAACTAGACAATAATTTTGTTTCTAGTTCTATGTCCGTCGCCTTACAGACATTTGGTAAAGACATCACGCACGAAGGCACGCACGACATAAGCGCGTGTGTGTGTGTGTGTGTGTGTGTTTGACCTTGTGCGTGGGTAGAATTCAGCAGTCAAATGCGGGCTCGTTCGCCCGCACGCTCGGTCGCTTGTCTTTTACTGAATAAGATGTTTTATGTACGCATAATTATTAACTTCGGATACATACGTTTAAATAGTTAAAAATTATACTCACTCCCAACGAGAGATACAAAGAGAGAGAGAGAGATAGAGAGAGAGAAAGAGAGGTATAGTAGTAAATAGTTACAGTATATAATAGAAACATAGTAGTTATACAGGTATACAGTACATAGTCGTAAAATATATATACACACGAACAAGAATATGTATATAATCGTAAAAAAACACATTCATACATACAACAGGAATGAGATATGCTTGTAATGCATGTATTCATTCACATATACGAACAATCACATGTAGATATACATGTACACACGCAGTGATATTCGTACAAAGTAGCATAAAGGTTTACATAGTCAAACATTTGTATACAAATGACAATTTACTAGTATGTAATCAGAAATACTAAAACAAAAACTTCTATCTCAGTATTTTCAGAAGTAGCGGCTAACATACAAAGTCTAAGCGAATGTTCCGAGCTGTTTTGCAAAGTCACCTATAAATTCAATTTCCCCAAAAGCGCTCTTCGAAACTACAACATTCTAGTGAAATATACAAATTATGTATATTGCAGCTCTACCATATCTTGAAATTGCATACGGCTGTGTAGTTAGAGGAAACATTGTTTAAGTACCGCTGACTCGATTATTTCATATGATCACTATTCAACACAGTGAATATCTCTATGCAGCGTAATGAATTGCCACGTGTAAACGGAGCTTTAATTTACGAGACCTTCCCTCCGTCATTTACATGTTGTGACATTCCTTTATACAAGTTATGCTATTTGTAAATCGTATATTCACTGAACTACACGTGTGCATATTTCAATATGGTGAATCGTCGATGATGTTTCTTCTCTCTATTCTTTGGTTTCATTTTACTAAGTGAACAATTCTCCTCTAACATTCAATATTTAGTTGACATCTGCAGCATGCGACTTCACCAGTAATTATTATCAAATAAATGTACGTATTAATTTTATATTAAATACCTATCTTTGCATCAAATTCTATTCGTATATTGCAACAATATCACTAATGGTTTGCAAAATGTAGATAAGCTATATTATATCAACTATATGTAGCTTACATTTGCATTAATTTTCTAAATTTATATAATTAATTTTTATATTATAATTTTTCGATTATATTCTGTCGACGAAATGAGTGACTGATATTTCTGTTGACTTACCCGCTAAGTGGTTGCATACTATGTCCAGGATTCTCCCCATCCATAGCACCGTAATGACGGCCTGTAGACGGAGGTTCAGCACTGACCAGCGCCAGTACGGAGATGGTCACCAGGACTAGAGGCCCTAGGTGCCTCATTGTAGTCGTTGGTTTATGGTCTATCGACGATACACCTCGTCTAATACCTGAAATGATTGAAACATATTATTTACTTATTTTTTGCTACTCCAATAACAAGTTAAAATTAATTCCTTTATTGGATGGATTCCAGGAATGGAAATATACATTTTTTGTCCAGTGATACGGCCAATTGCAAAAGCGAAAAGGAAGAACAAACGGAAGAATGTTTGAAATACAGCATAGCCAAGTTATTTGTGTAATATACTTTTGTAGATTTTGATCGTTCGTTCAATTAAACTGGAATAGATACCCTCTAAACTTCTTAAAAAATAAAACTTATAATATATCTAATATATTTTATGAAATCTGGGACATAGAGAATTAACATACGAATTATAAAAAAAATATGATTACTTCTTACCATTTTTGTACATTTCAGACAAAAGTGCAAATAAAAAAGTTGTTCAGAATTAACAACTGCATCATAATATGATGTCCATATTTAGTGGAGTAAAACAATTTTTAAATACTGCATTTTGATGCCAAAGGATTACGGTAGTTATAATCAGGATAATTTTTCTATTCTTTCCGAATTTCGAACTGCACTAGTTAATTGTTTGACTAGATTGTTAATTAACTAATACGCGAAATTATCGATGCAAAGAATTTGTGTTTTGGGCCAGTTGAAAAGTGAACCTTGTGGAGACGATTTTGGTGGCCACTGGTGTAAGAACATAAGAGGATCGTGCGTGATGTGTTGATGCGATTGGGCGCGTTACAAGGTGGAGTCACTTAAACAATAATATATCCAACTCTGAGTGTATATATATATAGGTCACTGGTTGCTTACATTACAATACAAAATACACACTCGCACACACACGACGTATAAATGCATACACAAACACAACACATACAAACATTCAGAATTAAAAATACACGCACATATACCTGTACATATAATATATAAATTTATACGCGTTATACATCAATACAAATACAGTAAGATCTTCGGGACCTCGATTTAACGAACTTGGAATTTAACAGACACAATTTCCGGTTAATTTAACCACTCGTAAAGGATGAATCATAAAGCATGATTTACACATTGCATTAGCAACGTTTCTATTGAACTTAAATTTTTCGTACATACGACATTGTCAATTTTTTTTCATACACTTTCGCGAAGCACTTATTTTGTTATAATAGCTAATACTATTAGACTGTTCTATATGGACGTTTTACTGAACTTACAAGTGTATTAACGCATGCATTTGTACAGTGATCATGTATGAAAGCAAGTGTGTGTATGATGAACTAAATCTATGCACATGTTGATGTCGTCGTTCGTTTATCGCTTGCATTTATCTGTTTCCATTCCCCGGAGTTCAAGTTACAGCGATGTATCATATATCACACGCACACACTCTCACACACACATACACACATTGGTTGCCATGGTTAATATATAGGTAAATAAAAAACAAGTGAATTTGTCAGAGAACGATGTATTGACAGTATACTGTTCAAATGTTCGCCATTGGCCATTCGAACTTTAATTCCGCCATCACTGATACTAGAATTAATCTTAAGGAAAAGTTATTTTTGTATTTATTTTGATATTCAAAAGGGTTAGAAACGACGCCATGGATTAATTCTAGAATCGAAATAAATGAAATCTAATGAATTCCCTCCTCTGAGTAACCAAAAAATGCTACTAATTCTATGGTGAATAATTTTGTGTTTGTGATTTAAGAAGCTAGACTGTAAATCCGAAAAGTAGACTCAATATCAGCACAATAAATTCTTGAGCATTCATTACCGATGTCTTAAGATCTAAAGCTATGGAAAATTGATTTAACTTGAACCGTATCAAGTTACAGAAGCAGTGTAATAATTTTTCTTCAGACTTCTGCAGGATTAATTTGACATACAGCAGAGATTTTTATCTTGCAAAGAATTCACTTGCATTTCAACAATTTATATTGCACTGAGCAAAAATATTAGACGAGTTACTTTCTGCAAACTACAATTTACTTCACATACAATCTATTCAGCGAAACGGCGAATTCGTATCTTTACATTTAAAAGCACAGAGTAATTTTTTTTGTATGCACTGAGCTCATCCTCGACGTCCGTCTGAATAAAATGAATTGCCAATGACCTTCGGCTAATCTGTTGCCAGGAGATTAAACTAAATAAACCAGGAACTCGCGCTCTCGCTTATCAGAAGTGACACTATGATGCTTCGCTCTTTCGAATACATCGAGAATATCACCAGTTATGTATTGTATATATATATATATATATATATATATATATATATATATATATATATATAAAACAAAAGATAGATAAAATAAACATCTAGTTCCCCTAACAACCTTACAGATCTAGAAAACAAATGCTACCATGGACAATTTACAAGCAATTGTTCGATATTTCTTGTTTGTTGTACGTTGCCAAGAAACAATAACAATTGTTACCCATTTAACAAGTAAAACTTGATAGAAACTACTACAGCTATTCTGATTTATAAAGTTTTACTTACCGAAAACTATCACTTCGTATCGGAACAGAGCACGAAAATGTCAATGTAAAAAATAACACAATATTCACCGTTACACCACCCTGTTCATATCACCTTCGGTCATGTGTTCATACACCAGAGCACGACAGGCACATGGTACACGAGATGCTGGACATGGCGTGTGCACGCGCGCGCACAGGCTCGTATACGTTTCAACAACGACGACGACGGCAGCGACGAGATGATAGTGTGTGTGATGTACTCGCGACCTCTGTCGAAGCGCGACTGACTCTGGCATGGACCGCGGATGCTGGATACTGGAGCAACGCACAGTGCGCGCACACACACACACACACACACGCGCGCGCGCGCGGATAGCCAGAGTATATGCGTGGGAGTCAGATCCAAGCATACCAAGACGTTTTTCAAGAACGTTTGTAATCGAGTAAAGTTAATGCAGATTAGTGACGGTGATTAGAATATTCGTTAATTATTATTGGTACAGCGTAAGGCCTTCTCCATTAACGTGGTTTTTTCGTGAAAATGCGCTAAAATTATGATGATTCGTTATGCCGCGGTTCATGTAAACACAATCACGGAAATTACAGAGTAGTGTATGGAAAATGATCCCGTATTGAAATGAACTCGTTCGTGTAGCGCTGAAAAGTGCCCCTTCTCGCGTTAAGCAAGGTTTTAGTGTATACGAATGTTTTATGAAGAGTCGCTGGAAAAATCTGGTGGAAATGCCACACAGCTCTGACCCTCTTGTCGACACATTTTCCTGCTTACTTTCCCAGAGAACTCACTGGCCGAGTATTTACACTCAAGTACAGGCGTAGTAAACATGCACGCAAGATAAGCGCCACCACGAATGGACAATAAAAACGCACGTTGAAGTGTTTGCAGTGTCGCGGTGTAAATCATCATAGCCTGTGGAATTTACTTCTATAAGCGATGGGAACAAAATGCAAGTGTAAACCACATCACCAACAGCAGCACCAGCAGCAGCTAAGAACTAGAAAACTGTGTTTACATATCTGTATTATATCATTATTGTTATGTTGTCTAGTGTGTGTACTGTATTTTTACACCCACATCGCTTGTCGCATTTCTTGTCTGTGTGCGACTGTTTTCAGAGGAGGATCGGTGCGGTACTCTATATTTAGCGTCGCCGTGTGGACGGCGCAAGAAGGGTCGCAGGGGCGAGTTAGAAGCACTGCACCGTGTGCTGGTTTCCGCGTTGTTGCATATTGCGCCACATCAGGGCAGGAATCAGGCATAATTACGAATGTACCCGGTCAATGAATCAATCATCGTCCACTAAAATCGTTATTTGCTGCTGTGTAGAAGAAAGTAAACAGCTGTCTTTCATATAAATTTATAAATAATTAAAATGCATACCTATGCAAATTTAAAAAATGCTCCGTGAAATTAACGTTAATACGGCTCTGCACCGGCACAGCAAGTGGCTGAAGGGCTGGTCGACAGGGCTGAAGGAGCATAGGGTAGTGTCATGACGTCGACATTGGGATCTGCGCAGATTTACGGATAATAAATAGCGATTTTCCATAACAACATCGTCCTCATAGCTATGAAGAGCCATCACGTACCTGGCGGGTACGTATATCTTGTAACATTATCGTAAATACACTTTCATATACAGCACTCGTCTAGCCAGTGCTGTAGTTCATGTTGGGCTTCAACCGGGGGCACAACAATAATACAAAATCTAGAATGCCTTGCTTGCTCATCCGAGGTTTAATTAACAATCAAATGATTCCAGGTTTGTTTAGATTCTACAGCTAGATCGAGCGTTGCGTTTCCAAGTTTCAGTTGATTCTTTCTGTGATTTATTTGCAACTTACAAGCAGCGACAAGACAAATAAATTGTTTGTTTCATGTTAGTAACGAGGTTTAATGCTAGAAATCATTTGCTTCGTGAATTAAACTTAATCTGAGCAACTGTCAGAACCCCCGGTATTACGATTATTCTTTACATGCTCGCATTGTTCACGTCCACGTCATGGGCGTGCGCAGAAATTTGCCCAGGGCAAGGCAAAACATTTTCCAGAGGGCTAAGAAATTTTCCAGGGATTTTGAAATGTACGTATGATAAAGAAGCTAAAAACGTATATGAACGTATACATATAATTATGTAGTTAAATAATAGACAAAATATTTTCCCGGCCATCAATATAAATATTTGACAAAAACCCAGTTTAAATAGATACTTTCTTATGTATTATGTTGCATGGGGCACGACTCCCTGTCAGCCCACCCTTCCGGACGCCCATGCGTGCATTACATATTCCTATTACATAGAAATGTAACCTTGCCACTAACGCTTATATACATGTCAAACAATTTACATGTGATTACACAGATTGAAACACTCATCTCTCTGTCTCTCTTCATCTTTCTGTTTTGTAAACAGCTTCCAGCAATTTTTATACGTTTATAAAAATCATCGGGTAAAATACGGTCCTTACAGCGGTCTCTCCCTTCCCCCACCCGCGCGGACAGCCCCAGCGGGCCAGAGAAATAATGACGATTTTTGCAATTGGTCACTGAAATTATCGCCGTTTATTTGTGATGATAGAATGCCGTTAGGCAAGCGCGTGCATGATTTTTCTGTTTCGTATTTACTTTACGATTTATCGTCTGTAGTTTATACTAAGGAGAGGTTTGATTTTAATAAATTTCAATACGATAAAAATGCGGTCGACAATTTATCGGTGAAACTCGCGACTGTACCGCGAGTGGATATTTCAATAATCGCTTGTGTTTTATAAATGACCAGATGTAAGCGTGTTGTAATCATTGATGAATAATGTACGAAACTAGTATCGATCAGAAGGAAATATTTCAAAATCATGTTCTTCTATATATGAGCGACTGCTCATATTTTACAAAATTCAATCTTTTACAAAGACAACTTATTTCTGTTTTCACTTACGTGAGTTTCAGACGAATGACAGAGAATCAGCTGACTCCACAGACTTAGAAGCGAATCGATTGGTTTAATTCTAGAATGAGAACAAATGTGGAATGGTTTGAGCCTCGAATTAAACAACAATTTAGCTAGTAGGAATTTAACGAAATTTTTGGTAAAATATTGATGGGTAAGACTGATCTACATCTATGGCTTCAGATTTAAAATAATACTATATAAATACTCTTTTTAGATTTAAATTGCTCTTAAGAGATAGAGAGCCCACCGAGGAAAACTAGCCTGGGGCCTGTGAAAAACGTGAACACATCCCTGGTTTTAGTAAAATTGCCTGTGAAATAGACTGTACCGCCACGCATAACTGTATTGCGGCCTAACATATTATATAGGTGCGCATTAATAGGAATAAAATGTTTGAGTGCGTCTCACGCGTTCCCATTCTCATTTGTTCCCCGTCTCACCTGTTCCCATTCTCATTTGTTCCCCGTCTCATTGGTAAAAGTGGCCACGTTTCCTAATAATAAAAATACCTCAACCAAATTATTGTTAACTAAATCTAGACCAGGTACACCCAAGCCTGAAGCTCATCGACTTATGTCCATGTCCGGATAAATCGGAATAAATTAATATTCACTAATATGCAGTTATAATCCCAAGTAGTATGACGCAAATAAAACATTGAAGATAAACTGGACATGGAACAGTAAGAAATCTATTTCTATTTTTAATTTTTCGCGTTTCATTCTGTAAAAAATTACTCCTTTTTCGTTGCTCATGTGCCTTTTGTCAACAATAATATAGAGATACTAATAAATGAACATGTTGTCTGACATAACGCCGATACCCATTTCTAATGGATTGTTTCATTTACTCTCACGGATTGTTTATTGTAAGAAATTAACACAACAATGCTGGATTAGATTAATATTTAGTTGAAATTGTGTTCTGTGACCAACATTACACTGGTGTAATGTAATGCAACATATTGCGAACTGAGTTAAGGAACCAAGAAACAGTTTAATTATACATTGCAGGACGGGTCTATATCTGGAATAATACGGGATAAATCATCTTAGTTTTGAAATAAACACAATTGGTTATTAAATTATTATCAGTAACAGTAAAAATATGGTAGTTCGCAAATTGAATTAGAAAGATGTTGCTGTCATTATCGATTATTATAAACAATAAAATTGAACATTGAAATATAAACCTGTACAATATTGTCAATATACAAAAATAACATTTTAATACAATTTAAAGTATTACGTTCATGTAATAACACATTATTCGTGATTTTCATATTAGGCTTGTTTTATGTTTAACTTCTTAAATATAATTAATTAAAATGAATTACTACAAAATGAAGGAGCAAACTATTTCATTCTTAAATATAAAATAAAACTAAACTTATATTAAAAATGTCTTCAGTCAATTCTATATGAAATCGTTCTAGGTATATTTTGTATATAGGACATTCGATGTACTATGTTTCGTACAGCCATAGCTACACATTGCTAAATGCCGTGATTCTCGTAATACTAATGTCCACTATTCACATACGCGCCGAACTCCTCGTTCCCATTGAACCCGTAGTGTTCATGTACAAGATTCGTCTCCTGGATAGATTGGGCCGCATTAATTCGACTGCGAAAAGCGTTAATAGCGACCAGGATCAGAGCCAGTTTCCCGACCAGCAGCGACTTGACTAGCATTGCTTTCATAGCCATCAGGATCATGGGCAACAGGGCAGACTGTACCAAGTACGGGATTATGAACATCGGTAGCAGGCGCTGGAACATGTCCTTCTGTTTTTTCCGCTCACGGGCAGATTGCGTGACCAACAGTTGTACAGCATCTGGAACTAAAGACTCAAGTATTTATATACGTTCTTCTAAACGTTTCATATTATAGTAAACTAATAATAATCACTAATAACGCATAGAACTGTTTCATTGTAAAAGATAGGTTTATACGCTCAAATGCGGGCAACCAGTAATACACTCTTGTATTGCGGCACAGGTCAGTATGATGTGTAATTTATTTGCCCGAATGTAGGCAACCAGCATTGCACTCTTGTATTTCAGTACACAAAATGTAGCCAGTACCTCTTCGCATTTATGTACTCCTGGTACTCGGATGAGAATATTCACTTTTGCCGACGTGTCACGTGATCTGGCGCACCATGAATTTTATTCCTGAATCTCACAAAATTAATTTGTTTTATTTAAATAATTATCCTGGTAAATAAATATATTTTCTTTGATTGCTGCATTTATGTAAGTAATTATCAAGGTAAATAAATATACTTTACTTGCTTCCATGTTTGAATATAAATTAAAATAGTATGTATACTTACAATGTTTCAATTTTTTTGAAATAATCTTGTCTGTTCCACTATGCTCTTGTTCGCTGTCGTGGTTATTCGTGCTATTATTACATTCACTTGTGTTTATTGCACTTTGGTCAGTATTCAAGTCTCTGCCACGCACAATTACACTGAATGTTAAAAACATTACAACGTACCCGGCATTCATGATGAGGCGTTTGTATTTTGTTTAAACTGACAATCATTGATCTAGCCTGCTGCGTGAACAGGCTTAGCTTATTGTTATTTTGTCGCTCACTTGTTCTGTTTGTTACTGATCTAGCCTACTAGTCGCCGGTAGTGTTGAGTGTGTAGTGTTGTCTATGCTCCGATAACTTGCACAGCACGTTGTGCCTTTGTAGCTAAACATGTGAACGTCGCGAACTGGTTAGTTGCACTTGTTGAATGCACCGGTATCGAGATCATCAGACTTATATTGGTTTGTTTTTCCCGATTCCAGTGACTGGGCAACTGGATGGTAACTGTGCAAGCACACGGACGATCGCACGCAGATCTCCGTAACCCCGTTATCGTATAAAATGTAACAGGAATGTGTTTATTTAACGTGAAAGCAACAGAGAATCTGATTAGTACATGTACCGTTATGTGTTAATGAATGCAGCTGGTAATTAGCGGATGTATCGTCATGGTTACCACTGTCAATAAAACTGCAAAGACTTGAGGATAATTCGTTGCATTTTATTCGGCACAATCATACAATAAATAAATAAATTACATATACAAATGTGGTCTTATAGCGTGAGACTCACAGGAAAAACGTTATTATTAGTTACGCCACGCTCCGTAAGCTTGCGCCTGTGCATATCCCGAGGGAGGCGCTGGTGCAATATGTTCCCGCTCCAGGAAGTGTGGTGCTGTATGGTACGCTGCACTGTAATGCGGCAAACTAATATGCGCAGTAGGAGTAGCAACAGCAGAGAATTTGCTAGCAATGAAATGACCGACGCCCAACGCCAACAACAGCGTCCCAACGAGCAAACCCTTCGTGGAAGTGATGGCAGTGACCAAGAGCATGGTGAACATGATGCCCATCTTGAACAGGAAGATTGGTACGAGGATGGCGAGACGTTTCATGGCATGGTGGACGAATGTTCTTCCTGCAAACACCGAATAAATAGTTGTACAATAGAATTTCTCACACAGAATTAACCGTTTCATCAATTACGAATGTCCACTGTTACTAAACGGTAAGTTCACGTGGTTTTTTTCAACATGCACATTGTTCGCCATGAGGAATCTTAACCAGGTAACTGTAATACCTCGGTACATCTGTATGTAACACCGGTGTGTGTGTGTTCATTGAAACATACATACGTTACTCTTCAACGAATCTTGAAACTATGTACAGTTTAGACCGATTTATTTAACAGTAATTTTAGAAAGAAAATAATCGCAACTCAACGTATAATATTTTAAAAGAACAACAGAATAGTAATCAGCCACGGCACCCTTAATTCTCTTCACTGGGATTATGTTTTGTTTTTCAAACACTGTTTTCGTGTACCTTCTTCCAAAGTGCTGTTGTCACTTGTCTCCTCACATTGCACAAATGCACAGCAGCACAACAAAACACCCAGCACTAACAATTGATGGGCGACGGTAGCCATTGGTAACTTGATAAATGGATTTAATGGTAACAGACGATACACAATGATGCACAACGGATGACTGACAACACATTCATTTGTGTGTCTTTAAATATAACCGCTAAACAATACGATACGAGTCATTGTTAGGGATGTCACGTAGCTCTTGGGCACGTACGCCAAAATATTCACCTCGTGCGTACATAATTGTCCACACACACACGCTCACACACAGTGTGTTGACCGTCATGATTTCATTGCACGCTTTTCATTGGAAATTATGGTTTATTAGGGCACACGACCTGGACAATTTCGGCACCGAGCACACGCGGTATTTAGAGAAGATTTTCGGGCTCTAAGTGGTGCACGCCTCATTAATTCACACGCGTACAGCGATAGGTGTGAAATATTAATGTAATTAAACTAGATTATTAGTTAATATAATGATTTTGTTCATTATTAGCGGTGAAAATACTTGTACGTATATTGCAAATCCTGTTTTATAATTAATAAACTAATTAGAAAAACCTATGTATGCATCAACAGTCATCTAGATTGAAGTACGATAGTCTAGATAAACATTGCAGTTCATTAATTATGCAGAATGCAACGTTTTTTTTTTTAAGTAATTCATCAAGAAACCGTGATGGTCGACTCGGCAATTTGCTCCCATTTAAATATGTCCGTTTCATAGCAATAACCACTTATGCGAACGAGCGTACGTGTGTGTACGCGTGTGTGTGTGTGTGTGTGTAACTGCTTATATGCGTAAGATAACTTAAACCAGTACAACGTAATCGCATCAACTCGATCCAGTCACCATGCACACTGCATCCGCGCTGCATTTGTTGCTCGCCGTCGCCATCTTAGTTCCGGCGCACGCGAAGTCACTAAACAACAACGAAAGTATCGCTGCTAATAACAGTGATAATTCAACAATACGTAATCTGGTTCTCCTTGGTGATATCATTGAAGATACACTGCAAATTCTCACGCAAAACCGACTAATGGACAATGTGGTTAAAAATATCTCACATCTCTTCCGAATCGTCCAGCACACATCGCTGAAATTCGGTGAAGAAAGTGTTCTGAAAAGTGTGCAATTGTTGTTCAAACATCTAGTGCCAATGGCCAGGCCGAAATCATCAAGTGAAACGGCTACAATGGCGAAGAAAGTCTACAACAGTGTGCGGTATTTCGTGCGTAATTTCCGACGAGTTTGGTTAAAATTCGCGACGTCGAATGTGACGAATGTACGCGTTGAATTTGGAACGAGAAACGCAAGTCGCGCGATGAAAATGTCGGTGAGTAGGTTGCTCCAGATATTGCTGGTTCCGGCCTTGGTAATGACGGGCGTTATGCCGTTTGTACTTCCGCCGCTCAAGATGGCCGTCATGATGTCGACGACGATAACGAATATGGCATTCATGGCTGCGCTAGGCTCGCTCATTCGTAACTATATCTTCGAACCGGACTTGTCAAATGTTGTCAAGTACAAGAACCACGGATGGAAAGAAGACCGGAGGAAAGAAACGATGCATCACTGGAAGTGATGTGTGTGTTAGTTTAGATCATTGTGTTATTGTTATTTTTCATTAGTTTATTCAATCCTGAGTACAATGGTATATCCTGTACATGTATAGAATAATATTTATTTATTAATTATTAACTATCTAAATGTATACTATAAAAATTTACCCTAGTGTTCTTTAGAAACTATACTTAAAAATAAATAAATTCTCAACAACAACAAACTACAAGTGCTAGAATAATGTTCTTAGAATTCATTGTATTGTAACTTTGAAATATTTGCTTTGAAATTGCCGTTTATGTTAGAGTGTAATATTTGCCAAACAAAAATCGGAGAATTGTGTATGTTTTGAAATTTTATTTTATTACGAAACCATATTCAATGTGCATCGTATAATGTCAACATGAAATGTCAATATTCTGAATTCCCCACAATGAAATGACTAGGTATAGATTGGCAGGACTGAAAGTCACTGTAGAATTTATTCCTACTCGAAATCCAATCATGTCACACAACATTACGTTACTGAAACAACACTCTCACGAAAATATATACTCCAAAGTTACCCTGTACAACAAATTACGAATTACCTAAAAACAAACACAAATAAAACACTTATCTAAGGCCACTAGATAAGGCGAGCACCGTGGAAATTGTTGTACGTGCAACGGTACAGTGACCTTCGAACCGTCGGCCACATAATTGAAATAAATAAATGGTTGCTGGCGTCGATGTTATTCGCTTTTTTTGTGTAAAATCTCACAGAATTTCACGTCCTCTTCTTGCATGTCCGAGTCACCCCAGCCCCAGAATTGTTCCTCTTGTTTGTGAGCGTGCGAGCCATCACCCGTGCGTATCGCACGCTTAGACACCATGTTGGCCGGCACCGTCTTCAAGTCGTACGCCCAACCGATCTTGGCCATCTGATTGATGAAACCCAGCGACCAATTTTTACCGTAGGTCGGCAGTTCGGCCGCCTTGTAGTCCCAGGGGAAGACGTGATGGTAGTTGTGCCAGCCCTCGCCGAGAGCCAGGATTCCCACGGTCTTGTTCTCGGTGGGAGAGATAGTTCTGCAACGAAGAAACGGAAAATAAAATATCAATATTGTTGATTTGTTTGTTTTACCAAAGAAACTCAACATTGCAAACTGCACTTATCAGCTGCAACTGTTTATGCATTCGTGTAAGGCGGGTTGCA
The DNA here is from genome assembly GCA_963422195.1 of Carabus problematicus. NCBI lineage: Eukaryota > Metazoa > Arthropoda > Insecta > Coleoptera > Carabidae > Carabus > Carabus problematicus. Next base: position 10,163,274 of record OY728590.1, read on the forward strand.
TAAGAGAAACTCTTCACATAGCAATCTTTGCTGTTCATATTTGTGTTTATATCTGACATTACTTTACACAGAATCATACTGATACTGCGTAGATATTACTGAGAACTGAAAGTATACGTTATACTCACTTGTCGTACGGCCTGTAGCCGTAAATATGCGCAGCACTGTTCACCAGCCACGTGATGTGCAAACTCAGCACATACCGGAAGATGGCGCAGATGTACCAGGATGTCCACCAGGCCTCGTTCCAGAAGTACCACGGAACAACGGTGGGAAACACGAAGCATAACAGCGGCATCGTTATGAAATAAGTTCTGCATTAAATGTAGAATTAGTGATCTAGTAACTATCAGACTATAGCTAATAACAAATTATAAGCACGATACGATAATAGAAGTACAAAGAGATCAATGCAAGATCAGAAACCCTATATGACTATTGGAGATTTCAATGCCTAGTCAAGAACCACAACTGTGACTTTTATATTTTAAAACTAAGCGCATATAAACAATATGATATCAATGCTCGGTGAAGCGACTTACTTCTTCTGTAACATCACGATGGGATCTTTGCGCAGATCGCTCATATCCACGTTGCGACCCTTCAGTTTGACGTCCTTGTGCTTGCGCACCAGCAGCCAACCCACGTGCGAGAAGAAGAATCCACGCTGTGAGTTATGCGGGTCGGCGTCAGTGTCCGTGTACTTGTGATGTACACGGTGATCACGCACCCATTCGTACACGTGGTTCTGGAAGCAGATGGTCTGCAACATGATCAAGATGAGCCGTAGTTGCCAGGTGGCTTTATAGGATCTGTGCGCCCAGAGGCGATGTGCACCGGCCGTGACTCCCAACGCTGCCGACCAACCGATGAATAAGGCTGCAAAGAGAAGAATTCTATTATTGGAAAAATAAAATAGATTTCTTTGGCTTGATTTGGCTATTAGTGCGTTTAGTCTTATATTAATGTTAAATATTTTGGAATTGATGAATTTTCTGGCTTGAAGGTAGTCTAGTGTTTCTTCGTGTTCGCCAGATGGAGCTGATGACGTTCTTCATTGGACACGCGGCGATAATATGTTCTGGCGTTGGTATTGCATATTGATAGACTACTTTCGTCAATACCCTATTATAGACTATATTTTTGTGACGTCTTTTATTCCACCTGCATGTTGTTATTTGACTGCTCCGATTGTTCCTTGGATTGTATCCTTGATACCGTCTGCAGATGATCATTGGCAAATTTATAGGATCAGTATCGCCTTTCCTTACCATTGATTTATAATCTGAAGTATTTTTGTTTAGCAAATGGGATGAATCTTCTGTTGAATATTCTTAAAACCTGGGTAGTTGTTGTTGACAAGGAACAATGTCGAATTCATTTTACTTTCATATGCCGGATCCATTGTATTGTGCCGTGCTGTATTCTATTGTAACTTTACCACACCCTGACTTACCCCACAAGAATGTCGACAAATGTGCTGATACAAACATCAAGTACAGTCCGTATATGGCGCCACCGTGCAAGTATATCATGCCGAGCACATTCCGCCACACAATCCGCCATTTGTACTCGTCGTCATCCTGCTGGTCTGCAGGACGCGTCACCACCGACGTCGCTGCAGATGTGGACGGTAATGGTTCTTGACCCTTCTTGGCCGACGACGCCTGTTCGGTGACCTCGGCCAGCAGCAGCGTCGTGCTGCCCAACATATTCGGGGTCATCATTTGCTGTGCCTTGGCTGAAACAACAAATAAAAATCCTTAAATAATCATCCAACAACTGATAAAAAAATTGATACAATTCTACAGAAAGAAATGAGGAAAACTTTTATGTTAGATTATATTGAATAAACATTCAAAGATTACACTTATAACTAATAACGTGTTCTGTTCAATACGAAATTGGAATATTTATTGTTCTTTTCTTTGTAAAATGCGAGAAATCTCTGCGCGTACTTCGACAGGCGCGCGGTGACGACGGGTTTATTTTATTTATTATAATTGCACGTGATATGTGAGTTTTTACATATATTCCTGCATTACAGACACAAACTTTCACTTCACAGCAGCAAGACAGAAAAAGAAAGAAGAATTATTAGAAATTCTGTACAATTTTAACACCAGCACATATGGTAGAACAATGAAAGTAGTCCAAGATATGCCAACCACCTCGGAAGTCCATCAACAGTTCAAGTTAATCAATGTTGTACACTCTAGACTCTCTTACGGCTGTAATTATTCACTTGTTGATGCCTACAATCATTGTTGCTCGCTTTTTTCTTCGCATCAATTGTTCGAGAATGTTAATTCACCATGGGCGGCGGCAGAGGTGCCACTTGACATGTTTTTTTTTTTTTTTAAATGAGGACGACAGCAAAAAACATCATCAATGACTGTCAAAGATTTTAAAACTGTGATTGAAGTGTGAATAGATTTTTTTTTGTATACCAATTACTGTCCATTATTGTTATGTGCCATTTTTGTACCGTTAGCTATTATGTTCGTATTTGGGCCGTACCTAATTTTTTTCTGTTCGTTCCAAACAAACTGTAAACCTTTTTATAATGCCGTGTCCATAGTAATAATAATAGTATTTATTTGGCAAAAATGTTGCTACTTTGCAATCTTCTTATGGCTATGATAAATATAATGGACTTAAAATGTTCCTTAATTTGTTTATATTATATACGTGCATACAGTTATTAATTACATGTGTGTGAGAACACTGGGAATATGTTTAATGTATGTAATCATGCTGAGTGATGCAATAACAAACACCAAAAAAAAACAGTATTTGTCCAGTTACTCTTTTAAATCGCAAACATTTTTTCCGCTATGCATTTTCGATACAAAATGTATGGAAAAGAGTTGCTTTAAAAATAAATATAAATACATACATATACTAGTGATATTGTATATTAAACAATCTTAACTCATTTTTTTCCTCATCTTGAATGGTGCAGTTATGTGACCGATGTTCAATCACTGAGATTATTAGTTTAACCTGATTAGTTTTCACATCTCATCTTTTTAAATTAAACATATACAATACATCTGTCCATTAATGAAACATACATACAGTTATACACTAACACACTGACAGTTTCCATATTAGGATGTATACATACACTACTTTACTGACACATAAATGTATTCTTATATCTGTCAAACAGTTTTGTAAACATTACAGCACATAATTTATTACTTCAACTTATAGACTCACCTCTAGATTAAAGTTTACATGTGAACTTGCATCCGTATTACCTTTGGATTAATTGTTATGTATGGTTGTGTAAACTATTTGACCGAGTTCGTTCATTACGACTCGTAAGTGGTAAAAGTTCGTTTCGAATGCATTATTTACACTATCTGCAAGTATTCAGGACACTGATGCCACACGTTGAGGAAGAAAAACACTAAATCGGTGACAGTTTGTCAAGATTATACCAGAATAATTGATGCCAACTTTTAGCAATACATCAAATGCATGTTAAACGCAGTTATTGTGAATGAACACTATGACCTTGTTTTGTTTTCAGCGATTTATGTAAATACTTTGCATGTGAAAGGACTCATTTCCTATATAGGTTTCTTATAGGAATTAATCAAACCACTTATAACTACGATTGGAATTAAATAAATTAAATGCAAATGGTTGGTAATACTGATCAAAGCAAACTGTCATTTTTACAATAGTTACATTCCTTTCATATCTATCTCCATCTACTCTCATATTGCGAAATGGAAAACGGAAAGATTTCCCCGGCACATCAACAACTACACCAATTAAATACGTCGCATTACCAGTGGCGACTCGTTACACCGTAACACTTACAACATCGAGCGAAATGGTTGGTTTTTTTATCCAAAACTAATGGCAATTGTAAACCATTCTCCATTTAAAGAGTTTGCCTTTCATTTGTCTTCCACGGAATAATAAATCCGATATATGAATAAAAACAATTACCAACGAAGTGGAGCACGTTTAATTGAACCAAGTACGCTGGCAAATAGATTCAGTCGATAAAATAAACTCATTAAATTTAACAAACAATTAAACCAGCAATTTCAAATCATTTCAAACTATCATCAAACGCACAGTTCTATGCAATAACATTAAATTACAGCTGTTGCAAAGAATACCTAAATATGTTCGACGAGTAGAAATTCTTTTGCTCCGTTCCGATAATTTTAATGACCATTGTGTGTTGTTTGCGAATAACCAGGTCAACACTGGTCCAAAAGTTGGTAAAAGCGGGTTAAACATTCAATCCGTGTGAGATTTCGGAACGTATACAGCATGTGCCATTATCAATACCGGGCTTTCTCTTTCTTTGCATAGTTTTTTTTTCTGTCTTCTCAATATACGTTTCTTAATTTCACGGAGCATTAGTAGTTTGCTGCGGGGTGTTCGTTAATAATCGAAATATTAAACTTTCTTGAATTAAATGTTCATATTTACAACAGATGCTGATACAGGTGAAAATCTTTAACGTCGAATTTGTACGTAAAAATATTCTGAGCATGATCTGTATGACTTATATTTATTCGTATATGTGCAGAACTATTTGTTAATAATAATAAATACAATTTCTACACTTTTAAATTACATAGTAATCAATGAACTGATCTGCTAATTTGAACTAATGCTCAAATTTTGCACACGACATAATATGTATTATGCCATAGTTTTTTTTTTTGTATTTTTTTACCTTATTTTTTATTGTTAGTTATGAATTTATTATTAATTTTTGTATTTAAATGATCGAATAATTATGCAATTTAATCAACAACAAAAACTGTTGTTTAGTTTTTGCACAAAGACATTGAATACGGAAATTTAAAAAATTACTTTTTTATAGAAAAAAAATTTTTTATGATCATTTATAGAATTACAAAAATATAACCTGTATATAGATTTTTATTTAACCTTGAAAATTTATAGAATTACAAAAATATAACCTGTATACTTATAAATTTTTAATGAACCTTGAAAATTTATAGAATCACAAAAATATAACCTGTATATAGATCATTTTTAAACCTTGACAAGTTTTTTATTTGACGAATTCTGAATAAATTGATGCCTAATAACGTAAATACATAGTATCGTACTCGGCGATGAGACAAAAAAATCTTTATTTGCATAAATTAACTGACGCATGTTATTTTTCCAGTTATTACAAATTAATTAATTTTTTATAGACTAGTTTTTTTTTCGTGTGCGTATATTTATGCAAAGCTACAATACTACGCAATTATATTTATGAAATCGTAGCAAGTTTTTTGCAACAAGCAAAATATGTTTACTAGACATTCCACCCGTATAATGTGCGTTGTCAACGTGATTTGTTTCAATTTTAATATTCTCATGGCAACCATTTCAATAATTCAACAATTGCTGTTGTTTTCTTTCGAAACAATACTACAAAACCATTGACTGCAATGCACAGCTCGATACTAAATGTATTACTACGAGATACTAAATGTTTAGTTCATCGATCTTCTGTCAAAATATAGTTATGTGATAAAATGCTTTAGAAATTAAATTTAGTATTTATCAATGTGAAGCTAAATATTGATTTTATACAATTGTTTTATTAAGTTGCTAGTAAATGCAATCTGTAGAAAAAATTGTTACACAAATTTAATGTTAATTGTGGGAAAATAATTCAACAACTCACCTTGATCCGAAAATTGCAAGAATCCAACTAAACTGTTGACGGCACCAGAAGTTGCTGTCGGAACGATGAATGTATCACAATTGTCTAAAAATATTTCACCAACATGCACTAGTATAAGTATGTTTATCTGTTCGTTCAGGAGTGGGAGGTAGTGGACTTTTACCGAAAAATATCACCTATGTGTGTGTGTACGAACATGCACTGTACATGGTACTATCCAGAAGGAACAGTTATATACGTCCCCAGAAAGCAGCAAGCTTGATGGACAGGAGAGAGGGTTGTCGTCCCCACCATCACCGACAGCAGCCCAAGAAGTGGTGGCTACAAATGGACTAGGCATATGTAGCAACAAACATAGTTCCTCTCTTGTGAATGCTGCAATGGAATACATGAAAATCTCGATAAGTTAGATGTTGAACAATGTGTATTTAGGAGTGTCAAATACGCACATTGTGTATATTATAACGTTCATTTGAATCACAAACACTGTAAGCCACACTAAATAGTGTTCAAATGTTTGCGTTGCTGCTGATGGTACATGCTTCATACACGTTGTAGGTCACCGCAGATTTCTCGGTCAGAAGTATCGTTTCACAGCAAGCACCACTTTCCAATGTATGTGCAAGTAGCGTTGACCGTCAGCAAGCAAGCGAGAGAGAGAGATAGAATGAGAGAGCTACGTGATCTTCCTACTCTGTAAAGAACAACAGTTCCGTTTGTACGTTTGCAGGCTTTTCTCAATGTCGATTTATTTCCCAATAATCCGAGCATAAATGTTCAACCAGAACAATTCCCTCACATGCCTGCAGGCTTCACACACATACACACACGGCACGGTAAAGGTTGAGCATTACTGATCACCTGGCAGTGATTATGAATAAGTTCCGTTAAAATGCAACCTTGTTTGCCTTTATTCGGTACATGTTAAACAACTTTTTGCAACCGCCTCCGTACGACTAAACCCGTAAACAGTTAGTTACAGCTGATGAGACTGGATGAAGCTCTGTTAATATTTACCAAGAAATTAATGTCAAACATCACACTGTACATCACACAATATTTAATTTTTTGCCCTATTAACTTTTGTGCAAATCAGTGCCAGTATCATTTACGGTACTTCAGCTTTTTGTTTCTAACATTGTTTATTTACATGGATGCCATAGTAACCTTTGAAAACATAACATTGGCGTTTCTGTGGATACAAACGCAACCAAATTTCACTAATATGGTGCGTAAGGAGCATTGACTAGAAAAGTGAACGTAGTTTAAGTATTTAGAAATGTCAAATGTGTGTGTGTGTACGTATTGAAATAGTCGGCATCAATGTTCGGATGATGCTGGTCAAAATTTCTAATCACTTTCTCTGGTATTTTCAGTTTTTGTTCCCGCGCAGTGAGTCGTCGAGCGAGGCGGCTTAGTAAAACGAGAAGCACGAAGAAGAGATTGTTTAATTTCACTAACTGGAGGTAGCGGGCCAAGTTGAATATTCGTCATTCTAGTATTTACGCGGTTTTTTTTCTCTCTCGGCTCATCGCTTCTAACCTTCACACCACTAATTTATGCAAACATTTAATAGTGAAACTGATCAAGTTTTTTTTTTTTTTCGTGTATGGATATATTTTCGTTTTCACTATTAGTAAAAGTTATTTTTTTTTTTCTATAAGCCCCAAATGATTCTCTCTCTCAGATTGCCATAACTAGTGGTTTCTATTGTTATAACTAATATTTAGTATTATTCCACCATAGCTGCAGGTTTCTATTATTATAACTAATATTTAATATTATTCCACCATAGCTGCAGGTTTCTATTATTATAACTAATATTTAATATTATTCCACACAATTTTTCCACTGTTTTCATTCGTTAATTAATAAGTCGCATAATTAACAATTACCGACTGTCAAAAATATTCCACTCTACTTATACCCAGTAGCCGAGGGCCATCAGTGACAATAATTTGGTATATTGAACACTTGGCAATCAATATTTCGACTTGAAGAAATACTCTCTCAAAGTGAACAACAATTTCGAATTTAAAAGATACGATACCAGATACCAAATACTGAGTACTCGAAATACAAGTTGTTGTTTTAGCAGCTTTTTTGTATGCAATAATTAATATTTCTTAATTGATAACATTCACGCACTTTTTGAATGTCAAGGCAAGTTACTTGTATGCCCATTTATTTATAACATATTTTAATTCATACACTTAACGACTTTAGTCGGCAAAAATGTCTGTTTTGATATGATGCTATCTATCAAGATTGTATCGATGCAATTTCCAAGTTTCAGAAGAGTCGAAACATGCTTATTAAAATTATTCTTGTCTTAAGGTGTGTTAGAAGGAATGGGATATAAGATTGTTTTTTGAAATATTTTAATTTCTAATCAAGCTACAGTAAGGCGCGATATAACGCGGCTTTCCGTGAACCCTAAAAAAAGCATTATATAAGAATGACGTCACACTGATTCGGGTAAATAAAATATTGTACTTCAGCGAATTGTGAGTACAGTAAAGCCTCACTAAACGCGTGAACCCCAAAAAAGCACTAAATTTACAATGATTCGTTATAACGCGGCTCATGAAGACACAATTACGGAAATTATGAATCAATTTGTAGAAAATGACCCGGTAAAATAAAATGAATTCGGTTAACGCTATTGTAAACGTATAACCGCGTTAAACGAGGACTTACTGTATATTGAAACATGCTCAATACAGAGAACATATAGAAATATTAAAGATTAAAGTATTAAATGCCAGGCATAAGATATCACCAGGCACAGTATTTACTTTCAGAAATGTCAAACTTTCATTCGTTCATCTTCACATCAAAATTCTAGTAATTAAATACCCATGAACACAAATATAAATATAATTGGTATTGGTAAATAATAAGTTACTGCATTTGTAGACTAGTATTTCCAAAATCTTTCAACACTTTTCATCTTGCAATACAGTAGAAATCGTGAAAGATGGTACACAGTTTGATGTACGCTGTACTGGACAAAGCACAGAAGAGTATCAATGTTCATTAATATTAAATTATATTGATTAAGCAACAATATACATTAAGACTAATGAATTTTACACTTTATCAATAAAAAAAAAACCCGTCTGAAGCAACACTAACGTAATTTACTTCCACAAAGGTTCAATTTATTCTTTAATAATGAAGTTTAATTTGGAAAAAATCATGTACAGTTTCTTTTCATATTGGCTCGTTTTTTTTTTTCGGCAAGTTTTCTCAAATATCCGGTAATATACACTTACATACAGTAACCGTGTATGTGTGTGTATGTGTATGCGTGTATGTGTGTGCTGTGTGTGTGTGTGGATGCTGTGTGTGTGTGTGTGTGTGTGTGTGTGTAGCACGTTTCGTTTGCTCGCAAAACGTGAAAGTGAGTAGAGAACGTCGACTGTTACATTGACACTGGCATTGAGGATGCTAGCAAACACTTGACCTAAATATTATACACACAAACACACGCACGCTCATGTACAGCTACAGGTATATACTAACACACACACACACACACACAAACACACGTACAATTCACACACCTTAAACATTCACAGGCTACAGTTCAAGCACCTACATTTTTCTTACAATAAATTTCATTTCATTTCCCAACGGCGAATAATTTTATTACCAGTTCTCAGTCACGTGACAAATGTGTTTATATATGATCGTTAGTGAATTTTGTACATTTTAAATAACAATAATAGTACAGTTTCATTCAGAAATCGACTGAAACAACTATTAATAGATACAAATACGATAATCAAATCAGTATACCGAAGAAAGTACAATAATTCTGAAACAAATGTTTTTTTTTTATGCATAAAAAAAACACGAATATTCATGACGCCTTTCACATTGTTAAACAAATGTACAGATATTAAAACAAATGAACATTATTTATAGTGAGAGATGTCCGGATTGTTGTATATTTAATTAAAACACGTGAAGATTATTTATACCTAGATGACTGGTATCGTTGATTGTTACATTCAACCACAACCAATAACAATATTGTTTATTATTGTCGTTGCTAGAAGAGAGAATTTCTCCGGCAAATGTTTTCGCTCTCAGATTCGATTATCAATGGAACACTAATTCAAGAAACAGCCACTTTCTAACATCCATCCAGAGTACCTCAACATGTGTGTGGTTTTTTTGTGTGTTACTCAACCATTGTGAATCAGGTTCTTCCAATTTTAAATAGATAGTGTGCCTGGACAAAACAAATGTCACGATAGAACAATGTCTCTTTTTTTCGTTTCACATGCGTTGCAAAATATATAATGCAAGTGCAGAATATTCTTGCTGACGAATGAAACTTGTCCCGGTTTTATTTTGTGACTGTCAGTGAAATGACAGTGTCATTGACATGATATAGTGAAATTATGAGACAAGCAACATTACACTCACCGCTAGATTCTGTTCCCAGATGTTTACATCGCAATCCATTACGTAAAATGCAATAGTATTATTTGTATAAATATTTGTCTACAAAAATGGGTAATTTAATGGTTAAAAACTAACCAGGCATTAGTTATTAATAATAATGAATTAGTGAAAACCCAAATTCAAATCAAATGATATTTAAATAGCAACATTAACTCGATATTTTAATTAACCCAGTGGTCTATTATATTTAATTATTTCTAGCTAAAGATTATCTTTGCTAATCTTTGGCGTCATAGCAGCACACGTGAATTGTAATTTTCGTGGAATACATGCAGTTAGGTAAGTTGGTAATATACGTTAATCATTGTGGTTCGATAGTCTTGATACTATCATCAATGTCAGATCTCAATAATCCTATATCATTTATTAATGCCTGTTTAGGGACACAAAAACAACATTGTTGCTATGGCAACATTGATTGACGTTATAAAAAATGGCGCTCAAGCTCTGTACGTGTGTGTGAAATATTGTACGAATTTTATGTTGCTTTCACTTCTTTACTAAAAGTCATAGTTTATTTAGGTTAAATGTATTAATCAATTTTAAATATAGTCACAAGAATACATATATTCCAATTGTGTTATTCGATATTTTTCAATGGTTTATATCGTTATATATTTGGATGTATATCGTAATTGTGATATATACGAAGTATTTCTGTGGAATTGTATTGATTGAAATTGAAACTTTCCTATAATTCGGTGTCATAATCATAATATAGGAAAAAAACTCATGTAATTCAATTTTGTCTCTCATTTATTATGCATTATAAAACGATTAACGTTACACATATGTACGGTTTATTTAAACAAATGTTTAATACGGTTTGTATACAAGGACACGCACATACACCCAACCCCCCTCTCTCTCTCTCTCTCTCTCTCTCTCTCTCTCTCTCTCTCTCTCTGTGTGTGTGTGTGTGTGTGTGTGTGTGTGTGTGTGTGTGTGTGTGTGTGTGTGTGTGTGTGTGTGTGTGTGTGTGTCTTTCTCTTTATTTCTTTCTTACTTGTGCTCTATGTGGAATAATTGTATCGTGTGGTATAAGAATACCGTTTCTCTATCTTTAACCTAGCCAGGTGGACCATAAATGGCAAGGTCAGAGGTCACTGGTAGATACTTGCACTTGCAATGAAAGTTAATCTAACAGTCTGCATATCTTTCTCTCTTATAGCCAACAGCCTAGATGGAGGACAACTTTCGATTTAGCACGTGAAATGTAAGTTAGAACTGAGCGAAGCCAGCCTACTCATATTGTCTTTGCTCAGAAACTTCTACGAAACACTGTGTGCCCATTTATTTATCAAATAAAATATTAGGAAAAGTTCTAACGACACGAACGAGTATAATTCCGTCGACGCATATGGGAATTCAATGTTCGTTAGTACGATGTATCGGGGGTTGTGCCTAGAATCGAGAGTGAATAACTATACAATACTAATAGTCATACCTGGATACTACCGTCGATACTAAATTTTTTTCTACTAAAAATTGACACCGTTGCTATAGCAATGCCATAAATATATTAAATTTTCTCCAGCAATTGTCAATTTTGTTAGAAATAATTTAGTAACACTGTTAATTAGCTTGTAACTTTGAATAGCAGTTTTAGTTACAAAGAACCAAATACAGAATTAAATGTTGGTACACAATCGCATTTAATTTTATAATAATTATGATGGTTCCAGCTTAATATTTGAGCAATTTTTGTGAAGTAAAGTGAACTTTAATGTTCGTTTCGAGTTAAATTAATAACTGTACTAGTGAAATACGTTGTTGCAGTGTATCTTTGTGCAATGGTACACATTTCTCAATTCGGCGTCATTTAAAGATCATTAGATCAGCTTGAGGTTTGATTGAGATTTCGAAAGGATTACAAAAGTCACTAGGAGTTGCAGCATACACATGCTCACATTCGAAACGTATTTTTTATACGTCTATTACACATGCAGATTACTAAGGATTGATTGCATATTTATAATTATTAATCTGTTTTAATCGAAAGTTCACTCCAGTAAACTAAACCAACAAACCGTGTCGAAAGATTCGTGTTCAAAATTTGGAATGTTAATCACGTTAAAGAAAATTATAACAGGTTAACTTTATAGCCTGTTAAATACTCACCAGCGTTACTATAAAATATTTAATTATTATTAATATTTTCTAACTACTATTATTCACGTAAATACCTATATTTACACATTTTCGAACCATAATCGTTATTTTAAGACCGAAGAAAATACAAACGTCAAATAGAGCATATAATTTTTTCGAATATATCACAAATAATAATTTTCCACCTCAATGAGCGTAAGAATTGTAAAAATTAGAACGAGACTGCTGCAGCCATCTCTTGGCCACAACATGAACTATAATGGGTATTTCGGAAAATAATTGATTTTTTTTTAATTATTCGCTGATTTCCTGATATTGTAAGGTATTGTAGACTATAAGTTGTATTTACATAGAATATTGTATCTGAAATATATTTGAATAGTTGTTAATTGTTTCGAAACATGTAGAACATCCATTTATATCATTTTGTAACCCGTGGCAACATGGCATATTGTTTTAAATGTTCTGAGTGAACTTTTGCAAGAAATCGTTTCAAAACATACTATGAATCCTTCGAAAATTATATGAGTAAATAAAATATTCTATTTCACCTACGTTGATTCGGTATAATGCTCTGACTTTTCGATGATTCGTTATAACGCGATTCATGAATACACAATTACGGAAATTATAACTCAAATTTATAGAAAATGGCCCGGTATTTGTGTATATGTAGTTCTGCCTAACTCAGCGTTGAAATCAAAATTAATTCCGATCTGCAGGGCCGATTCTACGCGATTGTGCACTCGGCACCGTGAAATTAACAGACAAAATTATATACAATTATAATCAAATCTTGATTATGATTTGTACACTCAACGAGCAATTTTAGCGTGACGCTAACGCAAGAAATTAATCATTTGACCGGAATTGATGAAATATCGGCCCTAAAAGCATAAAGTGAGTGTAAACAAATCATGTTTTAACTTGGTATTAACATATCACGAATTTTTTTAAAAACATAATTTCATCATAAATTACTTTCAATAAAAATTGAAAGTTGGTCAAACAGTGTTTCACAGATTTTAGGTGATGCAAACTGAACGTGATATATACATATATAAAAAAAAACATTACTACACACCTTGTTAGAGTCAATAACCTGTACATTTGAGATGAATTGCACACGAATAAATTAACATTGCATCAGTGCATTTCACAATAGAAATAATCTGAATTATTTCAGAACCAAAATTGTTCTGGATAAAATATTAAAATATAATGAACATTAAAATAAGTTAATATTTGAATATTATATTTTCAGTTCCGAAGTTCATTGTCAATATTATTAAAAACAAGTAATATGTCCGTATTATGAACTCGTCAATTTTAGTTCGAAACGCGTCGTGATCCTAACTAAAATTGACAAGTTTATAATACGGACATATTACTTGTTTTTAATAAAGTTAATATTTACTTAAATACACTTTTACACTAACCCGCAAATGATACAATAAATTTAATATAGGTGTCAAAACATTTTCTTTTGATGACAAAAGTAAAGCAAACTAAGCCGACTATAAATGCAGTGTATTTCGCGCCGTAGACGATGCAAGCCGAAGACGAGGCAATTCGTAGACAAGCCACAAGCACGTTGGGGTATCTGATAAAAATTACTCCCACCACTGGACCACGTGGGTGCAAATCGTCGACAATTACAAAATATTTACAATGTCGACAGCCGATATTACTATAACTGAAATTACAACCAAATTAGAATTAATAATTAAACAATGATAATATACTCCTATTTCTAGTAGGGTAAGGTAGGATACTAATAATTCATTCATTCTGAACATGTTCCAAAATATCCATATCGTTTATGGATTTCCATGATTCTTCTTGTCCGATGGCCCATTCAAGAGCTTCTTGTCTTGTAACAGCTCCAGAAATATGATTTATCAGTGCAGTATTGCACATTTAGGCAGCGGGAATCACTTTGCTGTTCGTATTAATAGTTGTGAATTGCAGCTGTTCGGATTACTGGAGGATCGAATTAGAGCATGTTCGGATTAAACAGGTCATACGGTATGTATATAGTGGAATCCGCATATAGTGAACCTAAAGAGAGCAGGAATTTGGTACACTCTAAGCGAATGTTTACTATGACGAAGGTACACATTTTTTATTAACAAATTTTCATCAAATCATCATTTCCTGCATATACAAATTTTTTTAAATAAAATTTAATGGCAAAACTAAAAAAAATGTTAAATGCACCTAAAGTGATCGTTATTTTACCATATATGGGAAGTTTCACTTCAAAACTATAATATTTCGATTTAACCATTTTTCTTGTGCAATACATAATATGTACTTGGCTTGCAACTTGTCTAACACTGATGTAATGCGGGCAACCGTATGCCTTGGGCGCGAAATCTACAATGATATTCATCATTTCGTGTTCTACATATCTATTATATTTATATGTCGGTATAAACAAAAATAGTATTTCATTGTCGCATGTAATAAAACTATATGGTGTCACGTATTATGATGTAGTGAAATCATTAGCTACTAATATATGTATGTGTGCAATGTACGTGTACAGAATTGTTTTGTACGACAGTTCCGCTCTGATCGACCAGTGAATTACCGGTAATAACCGGGTCACTGGTGTATGTGTGTGTGTATGCTTAGAATGCGTCACCTACTGCCTAGCTGATAACGATTTCTGAATAGTTTCTATACATTACTGAATAAAAACCAACAATGTACTCTTTCATTATAATTTCCAACATTGGCTTGAAATAACAGAAAAAAAATAAACAAGAAACAAAATAATATCGATACAGACTCGAGATTGTTCAGTAAGTTAGAAATTCTGAAAATTAGGTTCAAATATTATCAACAGGATGACACAGATAATATAAGTGGAAAATTACGGAATTAAACTACTTCAAAAAATTTTTATTGCAAATATTTACTTAAACTCTCAAGATGTTTCATAATAAATGCAGTCAGCTAATGTGAAGATGCAAACGTCATTAATGATTACTGCATTAACGTGCACCGTTAATTATATCGAGCTTACGGTTAAATTTATGGTTAAATTATATCTAATTCCTGTTATTAACTATTTTAACTAGCCATACAATTACATACAGTCGGATTTGAAAGTATACACCATTATTTACATAGAATTCATATCTTGTGTGTACATTCTAAAATTCTGTGCTTTTTCCGTGATAAAGTATTTTCAAATCTGTTATCAGCTCTATAATAGTAGGGCAATAGTTAGGGGAATGCAGATAAGATTCCTAACGGCAGTAAAAAGTAATACGGGAATCATTTCCTGTTATATTTAAAAAAGAATATACAGTCTAGTAGATTCCCTACTCAATATTAAACATATTCATACGATTTCATTGACAAAATTTATTTATTTCTCAATAAATATTGCATATCTAATTTAGTGCCCATTATCAGTACAGTAAGTCTTATTATTGCAAGGTAATCTCTTTATAATAAATTACCATTTACTATCTCCATATGTGGATATTCCCAGAAACACTTAAAAAAGTATCACAAAATGTTATTCGGAAGAAATCATTATAAGAATTATTATAATAATATTATAGATAGATAGGATATTATGGAATAAATTATAATTGTAGATATCAAGTAATATATTAAATTCAAACTCGACTATGTGTGTATATATTGATTATGGGTGGATGTGTGTGTTTGGTGTGCCCCGGTTGCGACGTCACTGGACTCGCGCGTCGCACTCACACACGTTACACGCACGTAAACAAACACAATAGGCGTTGCTTATGTGCGCCGCTGACTCTACATTCGCTGCAAGTTACTGCCGGCACAGTTGGGCACAGTGTTACGCCAGCTACGCTAGCACGCCGATACAGTATTTTTTTTCTATTCATTCTCTACGCCAACACTTCGAGAAGTTTCGTTGACAGACGTCGTCGCGATACATTGAATATCGTGATCAGTTCTAATAACTACGAACAATTATAACGTAGTTATTCAATAGAAAACTGTATACGACAAGTCATAGTAATTAATCAATTCGACAGTGTGTTAATTATTCCAAAGTACTACATGTGTTATAATTGACGAGTTGGCGATAGGAACATTGTTAAATTATCACCGGCACATATAGTATTTGTTTTATACTTCAGGGAAAAAGTGTTAGATAATCATATATAACTGTTGTCATTGTGTAACACTGTTTTTTAGGTAAGTTTCAAATAGAATAGAACCTTATTAATGCATATTCGGAATTAAGTAATACATTTGCGTGGTTTTGTGTTTGTGACTTTGTCAAATTCGATTTGTATCAATGGTAATGGTATACTCTGTGATGACGTTTTGTGTTGACATTGTCTACTTTACTAATGGGGGGTTATACCTTGTCTCATGTGATATATTAAAAGCGAAAGATACGTATCACAGCAGCAAAACAATTAACAGCACCAATAAACATGTATACATTCTAGGAAATAACATGACACACGAACATACATACATGCCATGCATGTATGTGTCTCATCAAATAATACGTTGATCATGAAAACCGCAGTACCACAACACACATATATATATATATATATATATATATATATATATATATATATATATATATATATATATATTATGTATGTGTACATGTATGTTCCTGCTCGTACAGTACCGGCACACGTGGAATTCTAGTGGGCCCCCGTTTTTTTTTCTTCGATTTTTTTTTTTTCAATAATATAATTCTGTGTTGATTGTAATGACCAGAGGTCAGCCTTGAGCATTGCCCATGATATGACACATAGATTACTAACTCTGCAATGACGATACAAACAAACATTTGTTCTAAATTTGTTTTAAGGCAGGTGTGAATAGCTACGCTAAGTAACAGTGAAATATTTTCTAGAATGTAATTAAAATTCTATTCACCTCTCTTCTTCATGTTCACCAGCCTTGACGGTGACTAGAAATTAACACTATTCTAGTGAAAATAATCAACTAACCTTGTTATAACAAATCGTCACTTTTGTTTGTCAAATAGAAATGGTATTTTTTTATTTCTTTAAATTAGTATATTCACGGAGAAAACAGAACGGTCATTTTGTTACAGTGTGATGTCACTCAAATAGCTGGGAAACAAAACATAGTGCTGTATCCATAACTACAGTGTTTACGGAAATACACGCCGGTGTTTTAAATGTTGAAATTTATTTAAGCATCGGCCATGCGTGAAGAAATCCAACGAAAATTCACATTACGAAATCATGTTGAAATAACATTGCGCAATCGGACAAAAAAGAATGTTATACCTATATTTAATTAACGGGAACTATCGTGTAAGCATTAGAATATGTTTAAATTAAGTTAATTTCAATACAATCACATCGAGAGGCGGAATAATTCATTAACATTTTCTAATTACCAAAATGTACATGATACGATTGTGAAAATAAATTTGAACAAAAAGTCTCTTATTAGAATACAATGAATTATATTCGTTCCATATGCAAGATTAACGAAGAACAGTACAATTTTTTTGTTATTGTACACTCGTCGTGGGCTAAAATGGCCTAAACTGCGTGGGAGATCCTATTTAGTAATACACAAAAATGCGATAACAAACAAAAAAATCTTCCAGTGTATAACTGTGTAAGTGCTGCTGTAAATTCAGTCCAAATGTTAAATTTATTTAGCGGGACTCATAACTACGTTATTATATTGCTGTTGTTTTATACAATTCACACCTGTGTTGATTGCGCAACATTGTCATTAAATATAACATACATATGCAAAGTTTCACTCACTTACATCAGTAACTATTATGCTCCTCGTTAAAAATGCATAAACTTCTTGTTCCATGATAATCAAGACGGCGATGTCGTTTTCAACAAAATGACGGACAAGTACACGGTGAATGGATATTGTTTTGCTCGAGGAGTGAGAAATGTATATGCCTATGTGTTTGTGTGTATGTGTACACATGCGTGTGTGTGTGTGTGGATAGTATAAGATCACTACCTACACGTAATTATATACGCGCTGACATAATACTAGTTACATCATCACACACACACACACACACCCATACACAAATTGTATATATTTCTATTAGTCTAATCCATGTATGTATGTATGTATATATATATATATATATATATATATATATATATATATATATATATATATATATATATATATATATATATATTTGTATGACATGTGGCGTAATCTGAGTAATATGTGACCTAATATCAATGAAATTAAACACGATGATAATTTGTAAATGTGTACTTTGTTTTCAATATTATAATCAATGTTATGCATTCTTCCAAAAATATATAAACATGTTTTATCCTCTTCAAATACACACATACATACATACATATTTGTTACATGTACAAGGTGTAGCAAAAATGATTAACCTCATTCGCTAGTAATCTTTTCCTTTAAACGGAAAACATTTGAACATTTCAACAAATCTCACACAGTACTATTCTTCGTGTATTTTTTTTGCAACATCCTGGCACTGTAATTATGCGATAGACAATTTGAGATAATGTTTATTGCATCATATAAACTTATGCAAACAATACATCCACCGAAATATCTAACTGGAGATTGTGGAGTGCACATGTACCGAGCACACATGTACTCATACGAACTTGGTGTTGTGACCTCGCAATGTTAGAGAGTGCCATCATCAAGAGTTACACTTAAACCTCTCTCTCTCTCGCACGCACGCTAGCTCACTCTTTTATGCGTGGCCAGTGGCGTGCATCGAGGAATACACACGTAATGTACGTTCGTGCAATGTGACATGTTAAGTTTTAACATTATTAATCCAGTGTTAATAATTCTGAGATTCGTCTACATTCTACAATATCAAAACGAAACTACGTGCCATTAGTGCTAATTCCCACAAACAACACATTTGTTAACGACTACGGTTAGTCCTGGTTAAATGTGAAACTAGCGTTTAGTCACGGTGCATTCTAAATGTTCGACGATATTATCACGACGAGTCTGTAAAAATTCCTAGATAAAAGAACAAATATTTGAGTTTCAAAATGCACTTTGATTAGACCACGAATGCATATATACGTGTGCGTTTGTGTGTGTTGACAGCTGTATACATAAATGTTGAAATGATCAACAACTACCTAGCTATTTTGTACGAAAAACAGGTCACTGAAGTTAATCAGAAATGAATTGAAAATATAAGGTACTTTGGAACAGCTTGAAGTTCCAGGAATTTACTTAACGTGAACCACGTTACGTGCACAAGTGCAATCAATAAGTGTTTTTTTTTTTCGATACATTCTCCCGGTTTGTATGTATGACGTACTACATACAATTTCACATATATCCCTGTCAGATATTAGTCTTTTTTGTTTGTCCGCCTACTGCGCCCCACCGCGCCTTTTCCAATAAACATCAATTGTTTGATTAAACCGTGGATCGATGAAGAACCGAAGTTCGACGCCGGTCATCTGTTGACACATGGCAAACGATGTTCTATAAAGTATCTGCTGTATATAATATGGACACTTGGCTTGCAATTGAACGTACATTCAATCATGATGGACAGTATGATCATATTTAATAAAATTTAATTATCCTTGATTGATCGGCACGTGAATGTATGTCGCTACGACAGAGTTCTGATGCCTTGCAATATGTTTCAATAAAAATCATATACTGGATATTACTCGTGTTAATAATGTGGAATTCTACATAATTGTGTTATAAGATATGCCATGTTACGAACGTGTAATATGTACACCATTCTCTGCTATCACGTTAAGTGCAACTCCGATACTTCAATGTGTTTCTCTAGTGTCACTATGTAACAGAACACTGCTGCTGATTTAGTTGATGACGACAGAATGACCACACTCGCAAACGCATATTTTGTAGTGAATCAGCAACCAGCGCAGGCCAACAGTCATACAGTAGTTAACTACAATCTAATATTAGACTCAAACATATGTTATGTCCGCTATAAAATAATGTTTTAACTTGCATTTCTTAAATATGTTTATACATATTTTCCGATCCACATCGCTCGTAATTAACACCAAATTTTTAAGGAAAGAACGGTCGTTGTCAACGAATTGCTACTACTCGATTCTCACTGAGTCCCGTCCTGGTACACTTGCCTTGATACACGCTGACTACATTTCTAAATCGTGTTGAATGAATATCTCTGTTTGGTTTTATTTTACCGGTGACAGAATATGATTATGTTCTGTGGCTTGTAAAATGTAAAGATAAGCCAATATCCTGTAATTCTTGGTATATGTGTATGTTCCCAGTAAACATTTCATTAAAAATCTTCCGTTCAAATAATCAACATGCTCGTGTATAGATACGTATAGTATGCAGTACAGGCGCGTATTCAGGACAGAGGGGCATCGGGGCACGTGCTCCCCTGTTATTTTACATGTGTACAGATATAAAGACATGTTTACACGACCATGCAAGGTATAATTACAAAAATCTCAAGTCATATCTGCGTGTCGGGAGCTGGACAATAATAAGTACATAGTTATACTGTTTTAAAACAAATAATAACACTAAACATTTCATTATGTAGTCGATTAATTGTCTTCTCTTGAGCCTATGTCTATAAACTATTGTGTTTTGTGCAGATTCTAAATCAACCAGAAGCGACAATCCGACAATCGACACGGACTGTACTAGTGTAACCTGGACCACATCTTCGTCGTCCCCAGATGACGACGTCTGAGAAGGAAGATGGCGCCGGTGAGACGAAACAGTGTGTAGAGTTCCGTGCCCGTATTCGGTGGCCGGATCTCCTGGTGCAACTGTTCATACACATGGGCTGCTTGTACGCGATATACCTGGCGCTCACCTCGGCCAAGTTACTTACAACCATCTGGGGTAGGTGTCCATTACAGTAGATCCCGTATTTATGTACAACACTCATGATTATAAAATGTATATTAGTATGCAACCCAACGTACACCGCTGTACGTTTGGTTGCCTGACCACGAGGCGCATAAATACCACATGCTGCTTGGAAATATTTCAACAATTCGTCACATCAGTAAAAAAAAACACTCGCATTATCATTATGTAACACTTCTAGGACCGGTTTTGACCGGATCATCTTCACGTGCACGCTAGAAATCGAAATCTCCTACTAATAAAAAATGTTTTTAATCAACTTTCCAAAATAGAATTTCATCATCCAAGCCATTGTTGCACACAAAAACTAGCGATTTCCTGGTCTCAGGTATTTGTTTATATAAAACCAAATCAACTACAGTTTTTGTTCTAGACTATTGACGTTTAATTTGGTTTTTACTGAAACAACTACATTTCCTAATACAATTGATGTGAATATTAGCGTGTGCTAATGTTTCTCTTGTTTGTTAATGCGTGTTTTTTGTTTCGTGTCGAATAGTTCATCATTTATGCCTCCCATCTGTTTACCAGGTTTAATCATTGATGAACCAACCATGGTCATCTACTATAAATGAATGTAATTATGCGGCAAAGGTCAGCGTAGAAGCACGGCATAACACATACAAATATCGGTCGAATAAAAATGCTGCATTGCCAAATGAACCATCAGTTTTTTTTCTATTTATAAGTATTATGAATTTTTGTATCAGTTCACTAATGTAATACATGGAGAATCTCTATCTGTCTTTCTCTCCCGCTACAACAACATCTTCTAACCGGTTCAAATACGTTCGTTTTTTCCAGCACTACTCACCGTCTACATGTCCGGTTTCGGTATAACGGCCGGAGCACATCGGCTCTGGTCGCATCGTGCCTACAAGGCACGTTGGCCTCTGCGGCTGCTGCTGGTGTTACTCTTCACCATAACCGGACAACGGCACGTGTACGTATGGGCGCTGGATCACCGTGTTCATCACAAGTACAGCGAGACAGACGCCGATCCACACAACGCCCGTCGCGGTTTCTGGTTCAGTCATGTCGGTTGGTTGGTGTTGACACCGCACCCCGATGTACTGGCGAAACGTTTAGCCGTGGACATGTCAGACCTGGAGGCAGATCCCATTGTGATGTGGCAGAAGAAGTACTACATTCCGCTGTTTGCCTTGTTCGTTATCGCTCTGCCCGTGGGCGTGCCGTGTTACTTCTGGAACGAGACGCTCTGGAACTCGTTCTGGCTGAACTTCAACGGTCGATTCTGTATCACATTGAACATAGCGTTCTTCGTGAATAGCGTAGCGCATATGTGGGGCAACAAGCCGTACGATCGAGCCATAAGTCCGGTGGAGAATCTAGCGGTGTCGCTGGCGGCGTTAGGTGAAGGCTGGCACAACTATCATCATGTGTTCCCGTGGGATTACAAGACGTCCGAGCTGGGCAATGGCCGATATAATCCGACTACGCATTTCATTGACTTTTTCGCGCGCATTGGATGGGCCTATGATCGGAAGAGTGTCTCATCGAAGATGGTGGCACGAAGAGCTGAACGTAGTGGCGACGGAACACATACAGCTGTCTGGGGCTATGGCGATAAGGACCTAGAACCAGATGATGTAGACGAATTGGATGCAATGAGTGAAGATAAAGAAAAAAGTGTGTAAGATTGGCGGATGAGTAAGGAGTAGTGACATATGTCACTATAAGGGACCAAGGGCTAAATGTGTATTTGTGTGTGTGTAAAATAGTTTATATAAAAGACCGTACGTAAAGTTAGACGTCCTGTTAATAATGTGTTAAACCAAACTATTTCAATGTGCCTGCAGATTTACTTACATATACATGTTTTATAACAAAACTTAAAAGAATTAAACAACCTAGTTACATACAAGTATTTATGTAAATGTTCATTCCTAATAAACAAAGTCATCAATATATCTAAAACTAACTGCAACAATACTCGTCATGCAATGCCTTATAATAATATTAACCATTGAAAATTAATATAAACATATTTGTAATTCTAAATGAACAACGTCACTTGCAGCACAACACCATTTGATGTGTAATGGTTATTGAAATAAAATACTGACATTATAGTAGTCAATAAATGGGGGTCAAATGCGTGTCGTTTATGAAAGTATGTGTAATGGAATAGAACAAGACAGTGAAAACATTTGTAACGTCAAATTCAAACTTGGTCTACTAATATTGAAAGTATCTTCTCCCAATACAACAGATACACACTTTCATTTTCCGTTAGAGGTGAAGTGTGATAGTTGAATGTCATGCATGTGTATACATGTGTGCGATGTAAATTTACAAAATGGTCGTGTCATCATGGGAAATATGTATTTGCTGTTATTGTCGTGTGTTACGTCCTTTGACCCTTCCATAACAAGTTACATTGGCGCGTACGAAGGTACACTGAATGCATTTTGTACAATGTGAATGTTAATTATTTTAAGATTAATGCACCGTTGATTAAAACAATGAATAATACACAATTGTGTTTTTATATCAAGTGAGTGAATTTAATGTACTTTTCACATTTTATTGTAATTCCTGTACTGAATAATTCAAAGTGGAAACTTCAATGTCTGAGAAAGTATCCAATTTCGTTGGGTTCTTCCCTCTTCTTGCGTTATTCTATTTTACCTCCATTTATTTAAGGTACAAATTCTTAAAAATATAAATTCCAAAGAAAAATTTTTGAAATAGTCATATTTCAAATTAAATACGTAAAACTGTCTACAATTGTTCATGTAAAAACACCATTCAAATATTTCTTATAGTCATCTTACACAAGTATTTTTATCAAATAATTCATTTATAGTACATTTATTGTCACATAAATAAACTAGGTTCAATGTACATTTTATTCTATACCTGTGTCGGCCATTATTATTAATAACAGACCTCCCCACCGTCCTATCCGATGAGGGCACCTAATGTACTGTAAAATGGAAAGAGTTACCGCGGCATCAGCTCAGTAGCTGTCAAGTGGTCTGGGTGTACGAGTCCACGTAGTGTTGCATCGTTACCAAACACGCACTCAGCCGGAACAACAATGGTGAGCAATGCAGCCGACTCCCACGTCAAAAGGGACATCCATTGGCCCAGTGTACTTCTCCAAATCAACTTGAACATGCTGGGCATCATCGTTCTGCCCTTCATCTTGGACACGAGCCTGTTGACCATTGTATTCAGTAAGTGGAACCAGTAATTCTATGATATTTTCATTGTTCAATGAGACAACAACATAGTGGACAATGTTATAAGCAAATAATTTTCTTCTCTTCTTGTATTTTCAACTGATTTTACATTTATAGAGTTTCCACACTTGCAATTATTTTACAAAAGTGTAAATCTGAGCATAGTTCATGTCATAGAAATATGTATATGAAATATTCATAACTGAATACTAAACATCGATTATTCAGCAATATTTCTCGGATTCTTCCATATTTACACGGTAATATTATTGTATAAATATACATGCATAATCATTCTGTTTGTAGTTCCGTGTGTATACGAGTATAATGTAGCATTAGTATGTACATATATATATATATATATATATATATATATATATATATATATATATATATATATATATATATATATATTGTGGCTAATATACGCATCACCAGTTTAGATATATACATGCTACAACAACAAATATCAATTATCTTTGGTTTACATACAATTATCTGCTCTGTTTCTACAGAGAAATGTACTTTCTAATCTTTATCTCTTAAATGCGTGTTGTTAATGATTCAAATACCGAAATAATTGTTTAAGCTAATTGTGGAAATTTTGTACAATTATCCCGTCTGCCGGTAGGGCATTTCTATCCAGAAATACACGCCATTCTAATGGATACTAGGAAGGTCCTTTTGTCAAATTTCTCTCACATCACATTACACCGATACAAATTTCTTGCAATTATATGTAAAACTAAACGTAAAATGACATAGCACAGATACACAATGACAGTATAACTACATGCTGTAAAATAATGAATCGATAGTTTGTTGATTAAACTGGGAGTTTGACCCAGAAGGTTAATGGAAGTCCTAATTACTGCACATGTTATTTTTACCTTGAGAAATTTATTTTAACACTTTTCTCCGAGAAACAAGTATGTACGGTACATTAACAGGAAATAATGATAGTGCACTAATTGCATATATTACGTTACTAGAAACATACGTCTCTTGCAAAAGAGACACCTAGAACTCGCCCTCAATATGCAATCAATATTATTTTTGTGAAAAATACTCTTGCACTTCCATGACATATCCATTTAATTACATGTTAATTAAGAACAAAGTGAACGGCTGCAAGTTGGAAAAGCCTTTTTGCGACTGTATTTCCTACTTTATAATTTACCTAATAAAAACTCTGGCCTTGTACACACATGCATACCCACACACTGATATTAGTAAGTAAAAATGTCAGAACAACAAAAAATCGAAAAAAACATTGCCCTTGAAATTATATTATATAATTATAAAAATATCCGGTAATTGGATTAG
This sequence comes from Carabus problematicus, assembly GCA_963422195.1. NCBI lineage: Eukaryota > Metazoa > Arthropoda > Insecta > Coleoptera > Carabidae > Carabus > Carabus problematicus. The sequence goes on from OY728590.1 coordinate 10,188,996, forward strand.
TAGTAACACTTTTCAAATTATAGATCAACAAATAATCCTATTCGATAGTATATCCAGTAAGAGTTAGATTGTACTAATGTGCGTTTTTCTGCGATGCAGGTTTGTGTCTCGTGTTCCTCAGTGTCCTGGGTCTTACGGCGGGCGCACACCGCCTCTGGGCACACCGTGCCTACGAGGCAAACACCGGATTACGGGTATTCCTCATGCTATGCCACACACTCGCTGGCCAGGGTTCCATACATGACTGTGCCGTGCAACATCGGGTACATCACAAACACTTCGGCACCGACGACGATCCATTCAACATTAACAGAGGATTCTGGCACTCGCATCTGCTGGCGCACGTGAAGAAAGAATCGCCGCGAGATAAGCAACTGGCAGCACAGATAGATGCACAGGTATATTATTGCTGGAATCTATACATTTCGTAATCGTTCACAATCCTAGCTAGCTAGTAAACAAACAAGAGAGTTATAACCAGTTATAACCTTGTATTGTTTCAGGACTTGGAGAACGATGCAGTTGTTGCATTCCAGCGGAAATTCTACTGGCTACTGATGCCCATCATTTGTTTCCTGTTGCCAATCAACGCCCCTATGGAGTACTGGGGCGACAGCATGTTTTCAGCTGTATGCGTTACGGGAATTCTGCGTTTCGCCATCACTCAACACATTGCTCAGCTTATTCACAGTGCCATTCACATCTGGGGCTTGAAACCAGATGACAAGTACGTAGCTTAACAATACCTCTTTGCCGCTATTATATCTGATCTGTTTGTGTTAGATATCCAGCCGATACTATGCTAGTATTCATCTTGACCAAGTCACATTGGCTCAAGTACCATCACATCATCCCGTGGGACTACCAGGTCGGTGAGTTCGGCAGCTACGGTGACGGTGTCATCACCAAGTGTATTCGAATCTTTGCGGCCGTGGGCTGGGCATGGAATCTGCGTACTGTGTCCACGGGCGCAATCAAACAGGCGGTGTACGCGTCGACAAAGACGGGCAAATCAGTGGAAGAGTGTGTACGAGACATCACCAAAACGTCACAAACTAATAACGCTCATTACCAGAGCACGAAATTTCTTTAAAAACACATGACTAACTGTTCATACACGTTTCAACAAAACACACACACACATACACGTGTATTTTGTAGTAGAACTTATTAGTTTTAGGTACAAATGAATGACAGTCAATGGTTTTGTCTTTTGTCAACTTGCCAAGTGCCTTTTCCCTCGCACACTTTATATTTAATTCGTTTTTTATTGTTACTTATTATTAGTGTATATGTAGATACAACAGATTGATACAGACATACTTAATAATAATAATAATGTTTAAGATGACACACATTTGTAAACAGCTTGAGAAAGCCATTGGTCCAAAATATAGTTATCGATAAATGCAGAATGAAGTGACACAGATGTTATGCTAGTGAATTCTATAATTGTTTATTGTAAAATGAATTACTCATAAAAAAAATGCTATAGTAAACATTGTTAGTTGAAAATTTTATATAAGAGCTAGTAAATAATAACTAATTTCATTAAATATTTACAAAAATACAACAATAAGGAATTTCCCAAATTAATACATAACTTGAAATTCAATTTTGCCATTGACAGATGCTGCCGCCTGCAGCAGATTGGTGAACTATTTTGACAGCTGTACTGAAATTGTGCTCACGTGTTTCAAATTGAACACCATCCTATGAAACTAATTTTCTTATGGGAACCATAAGTCACTGATGATGCAAATATGATGTAACATTATGACATCTAATTTGATTGCGTCAATTCAATTTTAAAGACTGCGCTTAGATCACATTGATCAAGCACATTCGGAAGGGATTGCATCACAGGTTTTCTAGAATCTTTTTGGCAGGTACACCATACTCTATTTTGCATGATGCAGCTACATCTCGTGATTCTTCACATCTTGACTTTGTAAGTGCTTATGCATTGGTGGGTTGGTATATTATCAATGTATTCATTGCTTGCTTTGCTGTTGACAAATAGGTCGGTTATCGGTGAACCTATATGTAACTGTCTATCGCCAATATGGCTTCCTGTTTGTCCTCGAAGGAGCAATGGAATCAACCTCAAAGCCAGTGGCGTAGCTAGAAATTTTGAGCCCCTATGCAAGCATGGTCGGAGGGCCCCCTCCCATGTTGGTCATAATTTTTAAAAAATACACAGAAAAATTTTGATTTTTGCAAAATTCTTTAATAAGTATGTATATAAATAATAATAAGTTGTATAAATAAAAAAAAAATTAATACAGAGTGTATGTTACTTGTAAATATATGTTGAAAAGTTTGCTAAATTAAAATTATTGTACTTATCTGCCATACGAAAAATTAAATAAGTACATAACTACTATGTAGGTAGACAACACTAAACGAAAATATTTATTTTAATATTAACCCAGGACAAGATGTTATTTTATTGTTGAGGAAGTTTATCGGCATGAGCCCGTAACGCGAGAGTTATAAACATCCCCCAATAAAATAACACTCCTCGCCCTTGGTTAATAATGCAGGTACTATTTATCCGAAATATATGTTATATTGAGGTTATTCTGCATTTAAAAATTAACATGGTTTTTTAATTTGTGGACGGGGAAGATTCCCGGAGCCCGCGCTTGTACAAATAATAATGACGTCATGTTGCATTATTTATTTTCCTTGTTAATTTTTTTCTTATATATTTATTTTCTTTTATCTTGATGATATGTATTTTTTCTCAGTTCACTTGTCCAAAGTTAGGCCCCCCTACACTCGTGGGCCCCTATGCATTGCACACGTTTGCTCTACAGTAGCTACGCCACTGCTCAAAGCCTTCAGGACAAAGGTACTTAAATACCAATCTTGCCCTTTCGGTATCGGCAAAGTATGCACAACCCACACTTTGTAATACAAATTGTCCGAATTAACACCTAAACAAAAATTGAAAACCCATTTTGGTCATTTTATAGATAACGATTTCGAAAAATCAAGATATTTAAACTTACTAATTTGATCCATTGTCGTACCGGAGACGGAAGCCAATAACCTATAACGATGTTTTCCATAATTTTCCAAATTAATAATTTGAAATTCAATTCGTGTCAGACATAGACAGATGCTACCGCTTGCGGCAAACTGGAGAACTACTTTGACAGCTGTGTTGAAGTTATGTTCACGTGTTGTGTATTATAACTATAGAAATAATTGTTTTTAAAATGTTTTCAACTGTTAATCAGTAATAATAACAAGTGTATATTATCAACAAAAAGGTGAGTGATTGTTTAATTACATGTAATAATGTTTACATTGTTCTAACTGCGCTAAAATGACGTGGTTAGTTTAGATAAACTAAAGGTTAGGACTTGGTATATTTCAATAAGACGTTTTAAAAATAATGAATATGTATTTTATATAAATCACAGCGTATAAAATAGTTGGTTCTGAACAATAGTAAAGTTACTGCATATATATAGTATACACGTATTTATTTATTTATTTATTCAAGTGCTTGTACTGTTTTCTTAATTATTTCAACTGATTCTCTGAGTTCAGCTTCGTTGATTGTCAGTGGCGGTGAGAATCGGATAATATTTTCGTGTGTCGGTTTGCATAGTAAACCTTTGTCCTTCAGTTGAATGCACACATCCCAGGCTTTGGCGATATCTGAAAAGTAAATAAATTGCCATGAAACATCACTGTGCACAAACGAATGTTATTTGATAGAACTGATAACGTACTGCTGTTAATAACGATAGCATTGAGCAGTCCTTTGCCTCTGACTGTGGTGATAACCTTTCCTTTAAGCTTGCTCAACTCATCCCTAAGAAGGGCGCCCATTTTATACGAGTTTTCCGCCAATTTCTCCTCCTCTAGCACCTGGAGAGCAGCTATGGCCACCTTACAGCCCAGTGGGTTACCTCCAAAGGTGCTTCCATGCGTGCCCGGTTCGATGACCAACATGATGTCATCGTCGGCGAGTATTGCTGACACTGGATACAATCCTCCAGACAGTGCTTTACCCAGAATGGTGATGTCCGGCTTCACATCCTCGTAATCTACGCACAGACGTCTACCCGTCCGTCCCAGGCCCGTCTGGACTTCATCCGACAACCAGAGTACATTGTACTTGGAGCACAGCCTCCGTACACCCTTCAGGTACCCGTCATCAGGCACTACAACTCCCGCTTCACCTTGAATGGGTTCCACCATGAAAGCACATACATTGGGATGCTTAATGGCCTCCTGTAACACATACAAAGTATATTAGAAACACATTTTTGGTTTGCACCTTCTCCGTATGGTTACCTCTAGGGCAACCAGATCGTTGTATGGTACACAGCTGAAGCCTGGCATGAACGGACCGTAGTTCTCGAAGCTCTGTGGATCCGTGGATGCCGAAATAGCTGCCAGCGATCGGCCCCAGAAGTTCTCGCTGGCGAAGATGATGCGAGCCTCGTTCGTGGGGATGCCTTTCGTCTTGTAACCCCACTTGCGGGCGAGTTTACACGCGGTATCACCACCCTCGACCCCGGTGTTCATCGGTAGTACCTTGTCGTACCCGATAAGCTTCGTAATGTACTCGGAGTACTCGCCTAGTACATCGGTGTAGAAGGCTCTGCAAGTTGAACAAACCATATACATACACTGAAGCCTCGCTTGACGATTCCTCCATTGACACTGTTTCAATACAACGCCCCAAAAAAATAGCCCGCAACATTTACAATGATTCGTCGTACCGCGAATCATGAAGACACAATTACGGAACTTATGGGTCAATTTATACAAAATGAGTTTGTTTCGTTTCGCGCTGAAATGTATCGAAGCTTTGTGCTCGTTCATTCTCTAGAGCTATACCTGGAGGTATGATGTAGGATGGTGGCCTGTTCTTGTAGTGCCTTGACGACTTTAGGATGACAGTGGCCCAGGTTAGCTGCCGAGTATCCGCTGAGGAAGTCAAAGTATCGTTTACCCTCCACGTCCCAGACGAAAACACCTTCGCCCTTAGTCAGAGCTACAGGTATCGGGTGATAATGATGTGCACCATATTTCAAATCTTTCTCGATCACTTCCTCCGTCGTCAGCGGTCTCCGGCTGACTGTGGCCGCCGTGGTCACCGTCTCCAGCTGGCTACGCACTGCACCACGTACCGCCGAGGCTGCTCTCCATGGAAGGGACATCATATTTGGTCGTTCGGCTAACTGTTACGCTGTAAACAAATATTTTTATTCCATCTGAGATACAAGCTCGCTTTGATATTCTTGCACTGCATTTAAGCTTAGCGCACTCGTCGTTGCTGTTTTAGTTGTCATGGTTACGTGCCAAACATGGCAATGAGCAATTGTTACATCATGCAGTATACGTACATAGTATTTTTTTTTTTTATATAATACAATCTACATAACATTGAGTTACTGATACGAGTCACAGAAAAAACAGCACGATAAGACTTAGCGGTTATATTGAAATGCAATTGTGAATTGAAACTCAACCAGTAGTTTTCGTTCAATGTTAATGCGACTGCACATATGCACGGCCTTGTTGACTATACCAGTTTTACATAAATTAGTTTTAATTCAATGACAGTTCAGCGTCACATCTAATTCCTCCGCTGTTGTCATCAGCATCCGTCAAATCTGTTTAGGATATTTACTCTGTAACAGTGGAAGTGATATGATTATCGCTATCTCGTATTTTTCTCTTTGCTCTCGCTATCAATCTCCCTTTCGAATATACATTTTTTGATAAGGCCCTTGTCAACAATATGAAATTACATAATGCGTTTCGTATTATTGTACAAGTTTACCATTTTTACCAGCACTGTGTTCATTGTTTACCAGAATAAAACAATGGGGACACACCTACACGAACTATTGTATTGTTATTGTAAACACAAAACACCTTGCAGCTGAGACTAAAATTCGCAACAGCAATATTCGTATAAAACACTATCAAAATTATGACATTTCTCGTATCAGACAAGTTTAATTAGTTTAATGAATAGTTTAGTTGATGAATGTATTGTAAGTGAACTGGTCTTACCTTCTTAAATATATGTATTTATATGTGTAGAATTGTTTGGCACAAGTCTGCGAATTTAGAATTATAATGTACGTATTTGTGCGCAAAACTAGCGTAACAACTTACGCCGCCTTTGACATACTGCAAAATGCTGCAAAAGTTTCTTACCGTCCTTGGCTCTGAAATCGCACATGGTCAGGCCCGTAATCAGTCGGCTTTCGTCCGTTATCAGCTCAATGCAGTATTGCCATATATGTATATTTTTTTACTTTTACGTGAAATATTTGTTCGTAATACTATTGTAATGAATAAATAATGTTATGCCAAATTAGTATATGTATATTGTTAGTATTTACTTTCGAATATTTATCAAAAAGCCCAATGTTCCGTCTTGTTCATATGTTTTTAATCGAAATATACCCGAGTACAACTCTGTTCCTTCGCTTGCATTGACGAACAACTCTCGTATGAATTCATTACAAGTTTTTTCTTGAAAAACAAATATATATATATATATATATATATATATATATATATATATATATATATATATATATATATATGAGTATGTTGTTGTCATTCCTTCTCTCACACGCACACATGCATATCATTGCATATATACATACACCGTGATATTTTCATGTGAAATAATTGTTCTTACATAAACCTCTATTATATTAACCACTGTTTTAATACTGCTGATCTAACATGATACACATAACACACCATGGTATCGAGTGCATTGCATACTTACGGTTTGCAACCGCGGTTATTATAATCACCGTGGTTAAGGTTCAATGTCGGGGGATTGTCTGGTATCTGGTTGCACAAAAATAGTAATCATTCTGTTTCGTAACCTGTGTTACAAGTTTTCCATTTTCAATTTACAGAATATTATCAAAGGTCAAATTTCATGAAGAAACGACAACAACATTTAATAACAAGAATGCGAATACAACATCAAGACGAACAGTGTTCTTTTTTAAATTAATTCCAATATTTCTCTGTGTTTTTATGTAGATATTTTTTAAAAAAAAACAGATTTTGAATTTCAACATTTTGCATTGACGCAATATACATATTTTTTTCAATTTGTTATTATTTCATAATTTATTCATTCGTATCTTTTAGCAGATTTGTACTCTGCTAATAATAAGTGCGTAGCAACTATAAATATATTGATAGACAATTTTTAGGCACTTATTTTTTTGTCAGTGTAGATAAGGTGTGCATTCAATCATGAATCAAGTGTTTATTTGGCACTTAAAATCGGAAATAGTCATTTTCATGAGGTGATCCAATAAATATCTAGTGATATAACACGTAAATGACTGATAAGAAGGAATATTATAAAAAAAATAATTGATAAAGTATTTATGTGTAGGTACATGATTGTGTATAGCTAATGAAATGTTCCAAGTAATTTTTCGTTATCACTGGAAACCTTTTAAAATATCGTTCCGTTTTTGAATAATATTTGAATGCAATTTCTATATCGAGTGTCCTATGATATCAGGTATATGAGGAATTAAAATGTAAGTAGAGAAATATTGTGATTACTGGTTTAGAGCGAAACTCTAAATAACAAAGTTGTCCAGTCATATTATGCCGTTTTTAATTCTGAACAACTTATTTATTTGTATTGTTGCTGTAAAATGTATTGGTCAGAAGTAATCACAATTTGTCTATATTTATATGTTAAATTCTTATATATAGATCTATAAATATACTACAAATCAGCCGAGCATATTTTAGCAAAGATAACATTGAATATTCTCGTGTCAGCAATGGTGTGTATGTGTGTTGGTATATTCAGTTGTTTTATGAAATACCCTGATAACATAATGACCTGTTGCTAATAGAATTATAAAAATAAACCAGCCAAAAACACAGTTCACTATTCCATAAGCAAAGTTTGCTCAGAACATCTGTTTTCATGGATATCTCAATAAATGAAAAGCCATGCACAAATTATCAATTCATTTGCAAAGGTTTTTATTGTTATTATTGCATTATACACGTTTTTATTTGGTGACTGACAGTCTTACGTTCAAAGCCTCGATATTTTTAGCAAATATTTGCGCATTTTATTAATAATATTCGACGAATACAATTGAATTTGATTTGAAAGTACTGAGAGTAGCTTAGCAATTCTTTTAATTTGACTTACCTAATGATGCTTGTTGCAGTTCTTACCGGCTCCACCTACTGAAGAGAATTGACTATTCTACAACTGTCTACAACTACTAGTTTCGTGCATTCTGGAGCACAAACTGGCCCCTGCCCTTTCCCCCTCCCCCGCCGCTGGTGTCATCGCTTATCAACCCGTTATCAACAGGTAAGAGAGTCATCGACTTTCATTTTGTTTGCTTGACAGATCTCAAGTTTATGTTCCCTGTTTTATCATTTGTTTTCTCAAACTAAATATTTAGTTACCAAGCAACGATAGATTATATTTGTTTATTGCACACAATCAGGGTGAAAAATACCAAAATCAAGTACGTGTATTTATGTGCATTTATTATTCCTGATCATTCATTTCATGAAGTACAGCTCTTTAATATTTTACAGAATTTATTTTTAATATTAACAATTAAAAACAAACATTGAAATATAGTGTGTAGGATAATTTCTCGCTACCTGAAAATAAGAAAATAATTCATTATAATTAACACATATGTAATAATTGTTGTTTTCGCAGAAACACAATTAATTTTTCACGATAATTGTCTCATTCATGGGTACAGTGTAGTCTTGTGATATATACTTACCGGGTATAATTACAGTGTATAATTATTCATTGTTATGTGCTCATTGATTACGGGAATTTTTTTTGCATTCCATGTTTTATTTTTCATTGTATCATGATCTACTAGACGCCAGAACATCGTATACAAGTGATAAATGTAATTACAGTATAGCACCAGCAGATATATCGACAGGAACCGTAGGAATTTGTTGATTTGCCGTAGTAACATTGGTGCTGTTGAGTTGGAATATATGTTCACTAATTTTTACCTGCTACTGACTCATACTGACTGGAAGGAATATTTGTTTCGACGTGCCGATTGATTAATGTGTCTCACAAAAATAACCTTGCAATTCTGACAAATAATGTGTTGCAAAATGTATCGCATTTTGGTTTCACACGTACACGTTTCTGCATGTCAATGAACGAAATTTCAGACTCATTAGATCCTACGATAAATTATTCGTTTCCCAACTAGATGTAGCTGGATATTTAGTTGAATATATGATCTACTGACTGGTTTTAAATTATTATGATAGCAATGTCGCTATGATTGTTTCATCCCAACATAATCCAAGATCGTCTGCTTTTTGTTCCAACCATACTGCATGGCTTATTACAATAAACTGTGAAGAGTAACCTTTGTAAAACATCCTTACAGACAATGTCATGGCCGAAGCTCAAGAAGACATCAACCAAGCTTTCGATGATATCTTCTTGTGCGAGGAACGTTTGACGCAGTCAGCGTACGAGGAAGGCTTCCAGAAGGGTAAACAAGAGGGTAATCCCGAAGGATACCATTTAGGATACCACCGTGGTGCAGAGATCGGTGCGGAATTGGGTTATTACCACGGAGTCATCGAGACCTACCTAGCCGGAGATGATTTAAAAGAGAAACTACGCGATTCACTGACTAAAATCAAGGAACTCATTGAATCTTTCCCGAAAACCAATGACGAGAATGTTGATATCTTAGTCAAGCTGGACGAAATTCGCGCGCTGTACAAAAAAGCATGTTCCTTGTTGAAAATTGACGGCAAATTCCCTGAAGCAGATAAAATGAACTTTTAAGGTTAATGCAATTGTGCATTCGTCGTAAGAGAAATAATGCAACGATTGATATCAACACGCTTAGACCAACTGACCAGTTATCTTGAACTGCTGTTACCGTTCGCCAACTGTCATATGGTGGATTTTTTTACGAAAAACGCTTATGAAACATTTATTCCATCGCGAATACGCACAGAGATCGAAGACCTCGGTTATCAAGAATGCCTTGACGTAATTCTTACGTCAAATGTTTCAGAAAATAAATGCCCAGCGTTGCATAAGTTTCTAGGCGATTGTCGTGAACATTCACTACCGAACTGCACGGATGTCTGTATGGATTTGGAAGATTTCAAACAAAATCTAATCGCTATGGGATGCCACGATGTGACTGGTTTACATCTGGCAGATTTTATGTCGTCGAAGAAATCCCACGAAGTGGAAGTAATGAGCGAGATTGCCGCGGCTGTTTGTAATATCGCGCGCACAGATCATTTAGTGGATATCGGCGATGGCAAGGGTTATCTGAGTTCCGCGTTGGCTTTGTACAACGGCCTAAAGGTGCTCGGAGTGGATTCCTCGGATACGAACACTAAAGGTGCGGCTAAACGTGCCGATAAGTTGAATAAACAGTGGACTGGTTTGACGGGAATGGAGAAAAATTCGCAACGCAATGATTTGTATAAACGCACTACGAAATTCATATCGTCTGGTGTAGATTTAACCCGACTGGTGCAGGATCATTTCAGTGGTGACCAGTGCTCGAGCCTGGGTTTGGTAGGCTTGCATACGTGCGGAAACCTAGCGCCATCTTGTCTCACCATATTTAACACCAATGCAGAGGTTAAAACAGTGTGTAACGTTGGTTGTTGTTATCATCTGTTGGATGAAGATCTGTCAAAGTCTACTGGTGCGTTTCCCATGAGTAATCTGCTGAAAGAAAAGCAATTTTCCTTGGGTAGAAACGCACGAATGCTCGCCTGTCAGTCCATTGAGCGAATTCTCCATGGATCGGAACTTCCAAGTTCCATATTGTTCTACAGGGCACTTCTGCAAGTGCTACTCGCTGAACATTGCCCCGCGTTGTTGGAAAAACCAGTTGGACGATTCGGACCGAAATCTACAACGTTTCAAGACTATGTGCAAAAGGCTTTAAAGAAATTTGGAATGGAAACTGCGATGCCGGATAGTGCAGTTAATAAAGTATATGACAGTTATGTTCCGTTGGAAAAGACATTGCAAATTTTCTACCTCTTACGAGCGCATGTTGCTCCGATTATTGAAGCAGTAATTCTGCTTGATCGTCTGCTGTTCTTGCATGAACAAGGCTGGACTAGATCGTTTCTTGTGGGGCTATTTGATCCAGTGATATCGCCCCGATGTTACGGTCTAATTGCGTTTAAAGATGACGTGTAAAATAGTTTTTAATTTATTTTTATTTTACTATTACGACGGTGTCTAAATAGTAATAAATGTTATATGAATATTGAAATATTATTCCAATTCCAAAGAGTCCCAAATGTACGCACTGTTCAACATGGAAGTGGGGAATTATGAAATGAAGAGTCAACCACATTTAGATTAAAATGATAATGGCTGGGATTCTCTAACTCAACCGTTTCCAAGCAGGAACGTTAGATACCGGTAGTAAATGAACGGTAGAACCGTAACCTAGGCATTCTGTAACAGCTCCTGTTTAGGCAATCGTTACGAAACGGAACCGTTAACATATCGAATTTATCACATCGGCAACACTGTATTTTTGCGCCGTAACTATGCTTTCTTATACAATATTAATAAATTTGACAGCTAAATGAAAATTTTCATATACATTTGCACAGACATCTGGAATTCAATTGGCTAATCATAATTAGTCAATTTGCAAGTAATTCGAATCAGAATGCCAATGTATGCATTTTCCGCAATATAAATTAATCGAATTATAGGTACATCTGAACGAAACTGACAGCTGCTATATAAATTAAAGACAGTAAAACTAAATTTCTCAGTTAATTCAAATTCAAACCACAATTGAAGTTGAAGCCGTTGAAAAGCAGATACAATTACCTTGCCATGTTCATGTAATAACCAAAGTATACAATCTTTCAGAAAAATATCAATTATGTCACTTGTGTTCGTATACGACATATAAAATTTATTCAATTTTACCATATTGCATATATTATTAAATTACAGAAAATCACATCATGATATTGAAAATGCTTGTATGTTCTGTTTGCTTCATACATCACATGCCAGCATATGAACTAACGTACTACTGATTCACTGACATATCTATGATATATTTATGCAGTCGCAAGACTCTCTCTTCTTCCCAAGACATTTAGACGCAAATTTTCAAATAAAAGCAGTATTCACTTCATTTCGTTATAATAATAATCCATTCACATTAGACACATGTCAAATTGTCATAATTTCAATTTTAAAATTGCTCATTTGCTAAAAATATGTATTATTTTTATGTAAAACAATCCAAATATTATAAATTTTCACTCTTTCATACAATATTAGTTACGTATTAACGTCTTTTAATACCCAAATGCAATCGAACGTTAGCTTAACGGGACACATACAACTCCCGTCAAGAAACGGCTGTATATCAACCGTTGCTACCGATAATTTTCGGCTTCAAGTTGTTACAGAATCGCTAGGTTCAGCTTGGTTACATAACCATAGTTACCAAACGGAGTTGTCCGTTATTCACTACCGTTTGGAGTTAGAGAATCCCAGCCAATATATAATATGTATTTTCGACTGTATATATCCTGGATAAATAACATCTATCAGAAAATATCAAAAACAATTATTCCATATAAGTATCGCTAAGTTCCTATTAGTGTAGAACAGTAACGCCAAGATACGAAGCTCACAGAGCCATCTAACCGTGGATAAACTGGAACTACACTCATTCACACACTGACACATTCATACAGAATCATCTGCGTAACAATTTGACACATACGATAACAGCCAGACTAATCGATAAATGTATCAGTCGTACATAAACAAGTACATATATTTATTTATTTTATAAAATAATTAAGCATTTTACACTAGACGCGTAGACTATGTACAATTTATTTATTTATTCTTGCTTGCAGTAAATTATATAAAATTCAATATGATCTTTAGTTTGTAGACAAATGGACAATATCGCAGATGGTTTATTATTATTGTTTGTAGTCGATATTGTCCATGTCAAACAACTAATTAGACATTAAATTCAAGACATGATATTCTTCTATAATATTGTCGTAAGATTTTACGTAAAAAAATGTACAAGTGTTTATACAATTGATGCCGAGTTTATAGGACGCGGATTTAACTGAAATCCTGGACTAAAAGGAATAATAGTAGTTGCATAAATGTTACTGGTAAGTAAAAGGAATCTTGTGCTAGGAACCCGGCATCAGAACTTAATGATTGTTGACGTTACGGATGTGAATTTTATTCTCTCTTAGTTTTATAAAAATACTCTACGACAGCCTCACGTGCGTGGACATCAGGCTGCCGATGGCCTTATGTATTGTAGGGTAGAGTGCGAGCAACATTCTCGCTAAGCATAGATGGTGATCCCACCCCGTAAGTATTTCATGCTAGAATTCAACAACCTCTCCTGCTAATGAGGCTACACCTGAGGAAGGTGAAGTTCACCGGTCCCTGCAGGCGACGGCAGCCACCAGCGCAGCACCACGACCACTTCCATCCTCGGACAACATCAAGTCGAACTACAAATTGAAACGTGTAAAATTAATAAAATGTTCATGTAATTCAATTATTCAGTAATCTGCGCATAACGTTTACCTCAATGTCAGAGCTAACCAATTCGGATATTTTCTCAGTCATGAGTTCATGGAAATACGGATGGAATCTGTAGACGGAACCATCAATGCCCACCGTGACAGACTTCTCGTCCATTTTGTTTATCAGTGTAGCAATGCCTGCCGATACTAGATGTGCAGCACGTCGACTTACACACTCGCACACGTAACGTACATTCATGCAATCCTGATCGGTAGCGTGACCCAGACCAAGTTCTTCAAGAACCTGCATACAAGCAAAGCATTGGTTTAACATTTAAGAAATCATTCACATTCGTAGGTAGAAAAATACATTATACTCGAGTATATTATTATTTATAGTGTCAGATCATATACTAATTTAATAACAGATAATGAAATATTAAACGAAAACAAAATGAAATAAGTATAAATACGTAATAACTTTAAATATAGTCCGCGTTTGCACCACTAGCGCCCAGCAACGGCCAATTAATAAACTAACGCCGGTAATGGCGATCAGTTACTGATGGATGTGTCAAAACAGTTTTATTTTCACAATAAATAATGTGAATCAGCAAATAAGTGTGCAATCAACTCTACTCTCTGAACTCTACAAAGCCTGGAGACGTTACTGAGTATGTATGTCATACGAATTACTGTAAATAAAGCTAAATATTCTTGTGTTTCTTTTGCACATACCTGCCGGCAATATGTGAAATCGCCTTCGCGGTCTGTCTCAATCTCGGAGACGTACTTTGTGAAGAAGTTTCCACGTTTGTGTAAGTGTTCTGTGCTCTTGCCGCCGAAGAGGAGTCCGTCTTTGGTGAATTTAACCAGAAGCAGACGTACAAGTTCACCCATGTACATACCGCTGATCATTTTTTCATGGCTGAAAATGGTAAAATATTAGTCAGTTACCGTCTAAGGTAAAAGGTTATGATACATTTGACTGTGTTATTTCCATATTTGTATTATGTGCATTTGATACTGATATTAATTAAGGTTTTTACTGCAATATACTCGTTTGATTTGATAGTATTTACATGTTCCATGGTACATATTTATTCTTTATTGACATATTTGTTGGTTTTTGTCTATGATATTTATCTGTATTCTTTTCCAGGCGTTTTACTGTTATGTCATATTGTTATGAGACGTGATTGAATTATTACATAGTTCCAAATAGTTTCACGATGATAAAATACCAATTCCGTTACTTACATCTGTTTGCCCGGATTGATACTGTGTTCATCTATTTCCCGATCGTACTGTGTTCGGATGAAATCCAACTTGCCATCATCCCCAAACGCACCCCATTCCGTGTTGATCAGTACATGAGATTTGTCTGTAGTGCCCTCGAACATTTCAGCGTTTTCGACTCTTTCCACGTAGCATGCATTGCTGCCAGTGCCTAATATCAATACGAACAATATTAATACTCACCGCAATACATTTATTATGCTTTATATTTTCAGAAGCCAAGCCGGTACAATAGACGAGAGCCCAGTAATAAAGAATATTAAACCATTTGCAAAGTGCCAAATGTATTCTAACATATTCTCATCGATTGTACGTTAGTTATATTGAAAAATTAGTATATAATTGTTTGAAAAGGTGTGTAGAATTTGTTACATATTGAAAATTTACCACGCTTATAACATTAACGTTACGAAATTGATTCGTGTAAATAATATACAGACAGTCATACACTCTAGCGGTTATTATTTGAGTCACTTTAATGCGAGCTAGGAATATACTAGTGAAGAAGAATGTAGTTGTTAGTTACGAACATATAAAAACTTAGGTCAAGCACCATCTATACCCATATGTCATCAATTCATACTATAATTCCTCGCCAACAAATCAACATACATGCATACACACATAGTTAGTTAATTAGTAAGTATGAATAGTGTTTAAGGCCAAGGTTGAAACCTACCGACTATAAGGCCGATCTTGCAGTTGTTGTTTTTCCAAGCACAAGACATTAACGTGCCCGTTGTATCGTTCAATATGGCGCATACTTTTATCTGAACATCCTGTACAAGTCCAGAGAACAAATCATTACTTAACCAGTCGTCATCATCATGCATTAAACATACAAATATGTATATCCGTAGTACAGTTAAGAAGGGCGTGGGAAGGACACTATGTATTTCGAAATGGAATTACACAATAATGAAATGATTCCACAATGATTAGCAGCCATTTTGATGTCGTGCATGGAACGTGAGATCGTTAAACAAATCTCTCTGTAATTCCCAATATTAAAATGGATTTGTTCGGAATGAATGTTGTCGAATACTAACAATAGATTATCATGGAATGAATTGTGGAGCATTGTATTAATGTATTCTAAGACTACAACGGCAAGAAGCAGACATTCCCCTGTCGTAATAGTTTATAATAATTCAAAACACGTTGAGCGGTCGGCTAGTGACTCGTTCTGTTGCTTTGTCAACCAGGCGAGAATCATACATGAACCCCTGTTTCAAGTGAGTTTGAAATGCATGCTTCTTACCTACGATGATGCCAACACGGCAGTCTCTATTTCGGTGCGCGCACGACATCAGCGTGCCCGTGGAATCATTCAATATTGCCATGATTGCTATCGCTACATCCTGGAAGAGACTAGATAATATAAATGTTGTCCCACGCCATTCCGCCATCGCAAATTTCACTTATGTTGTAACGGAACAAAAACACTAGCATGCTGTGAGTGAACACGTGAACTGGTCAACAAAGTGACATAATTGTGGCAACACAATTTGACGAGGAGATTCTGACACTTACACCGCGTCTCTCGATTGCATCCTGCAGCAGCAACACTACATCTTCGCCAACGACTCCGCTACAATTGAAACCCTTCGTCCACCGTTCCAACGCGCCTCTGGTGAGGCCCATCTGGTTCAATGGGAAACTGAAGGTGAAGCCCAACGGTAGCAGTTCCTTCTGGACGCCGTGTTCTTTCATGAAATTGGCGAGACATTCGGCAATATGGTCGAACAGCTGGAGAAAGAAAAATAATTGTTGGATTGTCACATCGCAGTGCATTTCTTGCCGACAGTTATACTTTAATGTAGGTTTTGTGGATTGCTAATTTAGCAACAACAAAAATATCTCACCTGTTCACCAGAGCCCAGCATAATATTCTTGGGAATCGCGTAAATCTTTGACTTCATATCGAACAGATGCCCGTCCAGTTCAATCAGAAGCACACGGAAATTTGTGCCACCCAAATCTAAGGCGAGGAATTTTCCTCGTTCTGAAACACATTATTTAAGTTCATTACATTCATCAATGATATTTAACAATCTGTATAAATATAGAGTCCTTGGATAAAAGCTACTGAAAATATTTCCAACGATATGACTCGTAGTGTATTATATAACTAGATGATGTGTGTGTGTGTGTGTGTGTGTATATGTGTATGACATGTTGTGTACGTAACACACCGATAAATAAAATAAATAATTCCCAACTTATCGGTTACCTCTAAGTCAATTCTTTGCGAACGTTACGCAACAGTGATAGTGCTTATCGTATTCGTAAAACTGAAATAGCAGACTGCAATGTCATAGTCTCTCTCGGAGAAATTTTTGTTGTATTATCTACATTAATTGTCAATTTTTCACCATCTCTACATCCTGTCAAACTTTTCCAAGAATCGCAGAAACTTTGGTATGAATAGTCTACTAGATTCTTTTTGAGAAAATATAGGAAATAATGATACATAGTATTTCGCGTTATATATATACACATACATATATATATATATATATATATATATATATATATATATATATATATATAAATAAATAATGTTCATTGCATTTGTACAAAGTTCACGGTCTCCATTGATGTAAATAGTGTGTTATATTTAAACGTGACTTGTTATTTCATTCAGCGGTAATTGCGCACGTTCTTGTGTTTTGCAGCAAAAATATTTGGCAATTGGCCAGCTGTATTACGTATATACACAACAAGAGTAAAAAAAAACTATCCGACCACGTGGATGTCAATACTGAATTGACGGACTGTTTTACGCAGTTCACTACGATTACAATCCTCATTCGTTGAGTGCATATTGTTTTCCGAACAATTAATAGCAAAATGCCTTGCTTAATTGAGCTTAAATGAACATGAATTGATTGGATAGCTAAGTCCTAAGTGTTAGGAAAAAGATGGAATTATGGGTAAAAAATTGTTAAACTAATCTCTACCTTTTCCATTTGGCAAATCCTGTACGTATGTCACGAAGCATTTTACAATGGCATCGACGTGCGTCCTCTTCCCTAAACCTTTATTCAAATCGGCCAACAGACGTGACATCAGCTCCTTGCATTGCTGATCGGTCAGAATCAACTCCTTACACTGATCATGGATCTGTAACAACACGACAACATTGCTTAGTACATACTGAGTGTATATTTTGGAAGAAAAATGTGCCCTTTAGATTCTCTACGCCTCTGTCACAACGTTTCTTCCGATATGTATGTAATTTAATATTGCAAGGTTACGCAAGTAATCCTGTCAAGTTCGTTTTATACTCGGAAAGTTCTGTAGCATTAAAATTTCTGTGACAATGAAACAGACTATCAAGGACGTATTACCATTTAAGAATCGCTCGTAACATGCAGATAAGTGTCGTTACACATTCATATATACACTATTTTCTATAGCTGCTTGTGTTACATGATTAATTCCGAAAGATATGACGTACATTCGTTAAATTTTCACACATATATGAATATCATTTTATGCGAAAATTTACATTGTAGTTAAAATCAAAAATAGCATAATAATAATTGGGAATATGAATCGTTAATTATATTTAAGATTTTTTATTATCTAGTATGTATTGTTAATTAGAAAATTATATTCGTTACCGTCAGTTAACAAATACAAGTTGTTGCATGGCACTATTAATAGTTAGAACAAAACAAAAAATAAGTTTCTCTTTTCATAATTGTTCTGTATATCATAATAAAGTATTATTTCCATTGATTGCAAAAGTCAATGATATCGCAATTTTTACAAACTTTGAGATTTCTATACCTATATCGCAGTATACATTTCCTTCGCAATAATTGATAATAAACGTTTATATTTGTTGATAACAATATTGAAAAATGCCAACACAAATAAGTTATCAATAAATACCTCGACAAAATTTTATCTGATAAAAATATATACATATATTGCTGGATTTAAGTATCATTCATAAAGCATATTTAGGTTAGTATCTGAGACTTTTATACAAAGATAAAAATTCACAATAAACGTATTCATGTCGATTTAAAAATGTTAATTTTATGTGGGTTTTTTTGCTTGGGATTTTCCTTATAACCAGTGAACCTTTAAATATATTGTTTTAAAAAAAATACTATTTTGATCTCAGTAATCTGGGTGATTTTAGTTCTTTCGCTAATGCTATTTTAATAATATCCTAATTAAATCGCCAATATTCATACCCTTTTGCTAGGTATTGAATATTTTATTCAAATGTCATATACTAGAATGCTGATTTAGCACAAGTCTAATTCAGCAAAAAACAAAACAAAAAAATAACGGCAAGCGACCTTTCCCACAAGGTAACCCAGTCACACCTATAAATGGTACAACCTTCCTTAATCACGGTAACTGGTACACCAGCCGGTTAAACATACCCTGGTTATACGATAACCAAAATTTAAAAAAAAATCTAAATTTTCATCATTTCACAATCTATTATTAATTTAACTCTATATAGATGTCTCCTCGGCAACTTACCGTAGGCTCCAATTCTATCAGCATAGTCGTAGGTGTTGGTGCCATGTTTCCAGAAAATTTCACCAAAATCTCCGTATAAAAACGCCGGATAATTATTCGCTATTACAGCCTTGGCTTGCTTGCACGGTGCAATGTTATTGATCGCGCACGTTCTTCACAGAAATCAAACAATAATATTCGGTAGGTGTGTTCGGTGTGACTGTATTTTCCCAACTGACTCGACCGCGATATGATTACAAGTTTATATGTGTAAGATACGTGCCGTGTGTGACGTAATGCAGCTCTAATCTTAGCACAGACGGTCGCACAGTTTCCAGAAAAAAATCACATAGCTTGTACTTTGAATTTTCGTACACTACTTCAATGCTCACTTCAAGTTTTCAACGATGCTGCGACGAGACAATACAATAGGCGAATTGTTTAAACAGATAGTTCACTGGTTATGTTGATATCTGCACGGAATGAACGTCAGCTTTTTAACTGTTTGCGTAGCTAGAAACGACTGCACGAAACATGAATGCGACGCGAATGTGTAAAGTCGATACTGGCTGACGCCAGTGGCGGCGAGCACAGTGGAGATGTAAGGGACACTTCGTTGAGTTCAATGTCAGGTATAGAATTATCGAATGTAATATAAGTATACAGCTGTCTAAATTTCAATTGAATATCGTTATAGGTTATTGTATTTAAATGAATATATGCGCAGTAAAGTGAATTCATTTTTGTAAAACTTGAAATCTTTTTTTGGGTGGGGTAGTCTTAGCTGGACAGATGCAATAGAGCCTTTTTAACATGGGTATCCTTCTTGGAAAGACACAATTACATAGCTAAAATTAGTGCAGTGAACTTGGAGAAATATTCTGTGCGCAGATTACGTATCACAAAAAACAACATGGTTTATAAATTGAGTTTAAGATGTCTGGTAGTAGATTAGATACAAATAGCGGTGCTATCATTATTAATTAAATTGTTTATTGTTTCGTAATCAATGAATGTAATTGAAAAGTCAATTGCTATACTGATTTAACTGAAACTACATACTTTTACCATATAAGTGTGCCCGAATTAACTCACCAACATTAACAATTACATCATTAATATTTCCCGTCGTAGTCTACATTTTAATATAAACCTAATATATTTGAATGCACTGTTGAAGAAAGCATTTTATTTTGAAAACAACATGAAAATATTTTCATGCGCGTTGTGTCCCCTGCTGTCACGAGTCGTTCAGTCTGCGGCGCTTGTTAGCATGTGGGTCATTGTTGGCGGGGTGAAGGAGGTGTGTACGCGTCGAGCCTCCGTGTGCTCATTGGTCGGCTTGGAGAGGCGCGCCGTGACGTCACCCGTCTATCGACATTCCAAGGGTGTACTGTTCTGTAGAAATGCAACGATACTCCACCCCGCCCTCTGCCGTCTCTGACCTCATAAGTACAGCTCTGCCCCCCCCCACAATAGACAGGTACTACGTGATGCTGACAAGGTACAACTTTGGTCTGCATTCTTCGGAATTTTCGTGTACAAATTGTGAAATTGTTGCATCAGATTTGCAGCTATGCTTTCTACTCGCTCTTGATGTTTATATTCTAAACCGTACGAGAATCTGAACACAATTTCCAACTTGCAAGCATGAAATACCATATTATTCATTTGTAATTTTTTAACGGTGAATTATTTATAATCCATAATATTCATTGTACATAGGCCAAGGTCCCTGTATAGCAAATAGTTGCATAAAATTAATAATTATAAAAATAATAAAACAAAACCGGAATTGAACGTGTTAAAACGTGCTTAACCAAACTTGTGCAATCATTTCTGTTATTGCATCAGCCAGTGTTTGGTAGTGCGCATGTGCAGGATCGTTGTACGGCTGTAGCCATACACAAAACATGCGTCTATTTTTACAGGAAAAACTTGAAAATTACTTCCTCATCCGCTAGGAAATGTCGAATTAAAGATTAGTTTTTAATATTCTCTACGTTTATTATTTATTAGCCCTAATGTTGTTTGCGAAAATCGACGGGGATAATTTATTGCTCATAATATTTCGGCGCATGTAATAAAGATAATATGTTGTGCAAAAATACTCCGTAATAAATTATTGATAATAAATTGTTCACTATTACATATTATAATGATATATTAGACCTGTATTATGAACACTATATTTACTGGAAGGTTTATTAGTTTTTACTTGATATTGATACTTTAAAATGAGCTGTCAAACTACGATTATATTTAGAGATTTGAATGCTGCAGTAGAATAGTTGACGTAAGGTTTGTGACTTTTACTAACATGTATTAACTTTTAACGTATACCGAATAGGCACGTTTAAATTCACTTTAGTGTATTTCATTAATTATTTATAGATTCTAAAATGCGAACATTATGCCTACATTGACAAAATCATGTTTAAAATGTATCTGAAATAGTTTTAATTCTACTAGACGCTAATTCGAAAACAAATATAAATAACGTATTGTGAATAAACATATGAACAATATAAAATAAATATTAAATAATAACTTATATTACGAGTTGTGTAGGTACGCTTGTATCATTATAAAAAAAATACACATTTATTTGTCTTCGTGAATCAGATGTCTGACGCTAAACACGTAATGTTGCAAAAAAAAGCTTATATAAAACACTCAAGGCCATTTTGCACCTTCCACTTCCCCTCCCCACGTGTAGTTCTACATATGTATGACATGACAGTTTCAAACATATTCAACAATATTTTTTTTATCGAGTTTGCTATGACGTTTAATGAAAACGACTTTCCTGTCTTTCAAAATAAAAGATAACAGCAAATATCATATATCAAGTGTGCTACGATAATTATTGAACGGTAAAATGAATTCTAAAACTTCGTTCACACCATCGCATAACTGAGAAACGCGTTTTCACCGCTTCTATTAGTTGTGAGATGGTGTATGGCAACCTGTAAGTAAATTGTGTAGCATATACGTATTTACAATTATGTATATTTGTAGGAAAACTTTCATCTGACGTAGAATAAAATAATAAGATGATTATCATGGAAATTATTACATTCGAAAATAATTATTATCTACGTTGTTTTGATTACAGAATTATCCTGTAATCGGGATGTATGAATATGCATCTAGTTACGTACGTACGAGAATTATATTCTAATTTGATATAATTATGTTCTTCCTAAGCAAAACAATTTTTTTTTACTTGTTCAAAAAAGTAACAAAACATTTAAAAAAATATCTTCAAGAATAATTAAATTTTTTTGTCTCATAATGATTTAATATTTAACATATAGGCAATTACAATATTTAAATTGTTGAAAACAACAACAAATTACCTAATATAGTTTATGAATATCAACAAAACAACAATGTGTTGTTTACTCACTTTGTTACTTACAATCTTGCGTGGTTGTCTCATTGTCAAGTCTTCCTCTTTACACGTGAAATTATCACCAATTTTTGTCTCTAATAATTAGCGCACTATTAATGTCACTATGATAATCTTAAATAGAAAGTTTAACTTAGCAAGAAATTACAATTAGACGAACTTTGTAGATAGTTAAAGATAGAAGACTGTCTTTTGGAAAAACTAGTGCAAATATCGGTTAAATCGTATGCTTGTATGCATGTACATAGGTTGTAGATGCACCTGGAACAGTCGATCATACACTAACTAATGTTTCATCACGCAAACACACTAATACACATTGTACGATGTACATTCAGAGGTCACCTTTAGACGGGGGCGTCGCGAGCACACGTCTCCACGCCCCCAGTGACGTCGCGACGCTCGATACTTGGGCGCATGTGACGTCATAAGGGACAGACGCTCTGGCTTTGACCGGCGGGACTTTTCAAGTGCAATAATCCAATAAAATAAGGCAAACGATATACTATTTTCATATGCATAGTCCAATTCGATATTACAGTGACGTTCGTGCGGTTAAAATGTATGAATTATACTTGTCCAATGTACATATATACATTGTGTGGTTCGGGAACACTCAGTATTCTATGTTATTTCTATTTAATGTCATTCAAGCATGATTCTGCGTAGCAAAAGTATGGTTACACATTCTTGGAACATATAAAAAACTACCAAACAACCAAGGGTATATTTTTACCCGCTGTGTGCAGATTTGCAAAGGACGTGCAAAAGAGTAAAGGTTCCGCTACACCAGCAATGATTCGGAGATGTCATAAACTGTATATTTAGTAGTGTAGGAAACTGCTGTTGCATTCGCAGTCACCCACACGCCTAATTTATGTTTCATTATTTCATTGAAAAGAATTGATACACAAATTGTGTAATTATCTTATTAGTCATGAGAAAAGTGACTGATTTTCCTTAATCTATCAAATCGTTTACAGTTTATGCGCGTTTAACCGTCATGTGTGCATGTGTCATGAATACTTGTGACTCCTAAACAACCAGTGAGTTGCGTGGTCGTATATATTTGCATTTCCGTACAAGTTTTTCCTCACTATCATCGTTACAACGCAACATAAACACACGTCAGGCTGTAAAATGTATATGGGAAGAGGTTATACGAAAGACACATCAATACAAATACACTTACCTACCTAGAGGTATATTATAAGCGCGTAAAAAACAAGTTTTTGTGCAAAATGAACCAGCGGATATACCCAGATATACCTGTATCGCTAGCAAGGTGATCGGGAAATACAATTCGCAAAGCAGTTGACATTCACATGTCGCAGTGCCGAATATTGATTCGCTAATGTATGATTTATTGCAAGAGAAAGTCACTGTTATGAAAGTGGAATGCTGGAATGTTGTTCGTTTTGAAACACGAACACCAACAACATTCTTCCATTTATAACAGTCAGTTAATTGGGAATTATAAATGCACAACTTAATCCGTCAGAAATAGATTTCTAGCAATTCCAAGTAAGAAATCGTGTATTTGTACGGGTAATTTTATGCAGTGATGTTGAACGAATGTAATCATTACAAAACACACAGACACGCACAATAAGTAAATACAAAATATTTACCTTGAAATATACAGTACGCCAAGACATTCAAGGATATGTTAAATTAAAAATGATTTGCAAACTTCCGGTGACAAAGCTATGATTTTGGGTAGCGTAAATGACGCCTACATACAATTATAATTCAGTCTAAATCAGCCGTGATTAACTGATTATTATCGATGTTGTTTTATGAATGACCGCTGTGTTATATGTACCAGGTTAGTCATACAATTTATAAGGAAAGAAATGTTGCAAAATATCGATTCTCAAATGTGTCAAGTGCCGCGTAAACGTTTGACAATATTAGAGAAATCGATTGTCAATCAGTTCTAAATCATTCAAATACAGTGAAATCCACTTGTAGTAAATTCGCATATAGCGGAAATTCGCTTATAATGAACCATACTAAATACGTATGTATAGAGAACCAATTTCCTGGCCCCTTTCAAGTTTACTACAAGCCGATTCTATTGTATTGTGGACCTTGCGTGATATTTATGAAGAACTTTTCGAATACTGTTCTCAATAAGCATCTTGCTCGACATACAAATTGTAAATCTAACCAATTGCACTGTAAATGACAGTTCAATTGATTAAAGTACACAGTAGTGTTTTGTTTTACGGCATTACAGAGCCAATAACCGTATTTGGACAAGAATGAAATACATTCATCAGATGTGGTAACGTTGAGTGCCATTAGAAAGTCCAATGCTGGCAACGGTACTCAATGTCTTCTATGCAGTGGAACCTGTTCAGTAAAAGTTCGAGGCTACGCGTGGTCCGTACCAAGGAGGGGGAGACACACCTCCGAGACGAGCCCACAAACAAGTTACATGAAGATATGTACGTGTACATTCAAAGAAAATCGACAATTGAATACTGTTTAATCAAACTACATGTATGCATTGATCGTTAGTATTCTTATTTTCTTATTTTGTATATTGTAGATACATATATATATATATATATATATATATATATATATATATATATATATATATATATATATATATATATATATATATATATATACATATCTATATTCAGCGATAGATTATTATAAATACCTCATTGGAGACTTCAATAGTATCACCAACAGCATTCCGCAAATCTGCAGACGCCGAATCGAGATCTTGCCTATTGTAATGCTTGCAGAATTTATCATAGACACTTTGCTTTTGCCTCATGTCGACGTAACGAACGTAACGTAACAATAAATTAACGCACACACACACACAACTATCGTACGCAACACTACGGCAGCGACTGATCTGACAGCTAGTTCGAAAAGTCAACTTATTTTACAACACACCCAATGTACCCCTTGCCCGGTAACCCCTTCGCACGCCAATGAACCAAGTCTCCCTTTCACCTCGACCCGGAGGCAATACAGTCAAGGAACAGTGGCGTACGCTAAATCGATTATAAGAGGGGCAAGAACTGAATAATAATATCAACAACGAATGCAAATCATCTGCTAATAATAATGGACATTTGTTGTGTGATATTGAGCGATATTTTCATTTGTAATCCCTAAACTTGTACTCCTGTAGTTGAACAGTATAACAATATGCTATTGTTCTGATTCGTGTATGTAAGTATCGCATGACGTAAGTATGTACATGTGAATTACAATATATTATAATGTAAATGGTGGATATTTCCATAGTATTCTGCATAATATGTACGCGAGGTCACTAACCCATCGAAACGCAATATCAGTGATATTAATTGCGTAAAACAATTAGCTGAGACGGGCTAAAAAAAGAACTCCGCGTTTTTTCCAAATACGACCTCTGTATTTTACGTATTGAATAAACAATAAAATTGTATTTGATTCGCTAAGAAATCGCAAACAATAACGAATCAACATGTAAAACAACAAACATTAAATGATTCTATTTTGTTCATTACCAGTGTCGTGGCTACTTTCTGCAATCAATAATAAAACGTTGTACATCTGTGATGTTCTATAATGAATGAATGTCCTAATTTCTCTTTTATTTTGCTCCAATGACAAATCATCCAGTACGTGACCAATAACCATCAACTGTTATTAAACAATCGACCGTCACGTACACATTCGCCGCTCATTTGTTTTTTGTTTTTTTCGTGGTCGCCTGCGAACTTGCACGTTTGCCTCAATTCATTGAAACGTCATATCTTTTTCTCGTAATTTTCCTGGTACGTGCGAAAGTGCGCTGAACACAGCACAATATTTCATTTATAGGTAACTTTTTTCCGCGAATTCTATTACACAATCATGAGTAAAACATAACGATAAGATTGCAGATATTTTGCAATCTTTCCTTGTAGGCAGTGGTCGGCAACCGGCAATACACTTGTGTAGTATTGGTTGCAGCACATGTGCTTCAGTAGGAGTAATATAGGATTTTAAGTGATTTTCATTACATATTAACGTTGAATATGTTATTAATTAATCACAGCTTACAGACGATAATTGCGTAATTACATATTTACTACGGAAATGATAACATTAAGACCTCGCTTGACCTTTTTTTATCAAAAAAAAATTCGTCAATTCAACATGTGAATTTAACGCGATTGGGAACATATTACTTGTAAATCAAATATTAATTGATTTATATAATATTTATGATGGTAATTAAATATATATGTATAATGGTAAATAATATGTATAAATGCTGAATGTATTACAATAAATAAACGCGTAAATTTAGTATTTGTAGGTATTTTAAAACAAATTGAAAAGAAAAATATACATACATATGTATATACATTTATAAAAGCATACAATTATGTCTTATAACGTACTGATGGTATAATATGCAATGATAATTTCAATTGAGAACTTTTCAATTATGTTTTTTTTTGTTATTCACTTATCTTATATGCCACATACCTCTGTAGTGATTTTGTCTTCGTAAATGATCGGTTTCATGTTGTTCTTCTCTTGGGAAATGTCCCGACTCACAGGATGGTACAGACAGACTGCTATCAAGTATGAAAAGAGACTGACCTCTAGTCCGTTAAGATTACCAGAACACGCTCACGATATGGATTATAAAGATTATACGTTTTATGTGACATTTTACGTATTTTAAATCCATGATTACGAGACTTATCGAACATTATTTACACTTGGTTCATTAAAACAGATATGCAGAATTAGCATGTGATTAATTTTTATTCGCGGGATTATATCTAGTATCTTTTTAGACCCATTGCGTTTGTAATTTCAAGATTAGAACTATAAGTCAATTGAGATTAAACATTAATGTGGTGCATGTGGGATTTTTTTGAATATCTTTTAAATGTGCGCGCCTATTTTTTCTCCAGGTTGGCAACGAAAGTAGAGTTGTCAACTGGCAAATGTAAATATGCTTGCATTATCATGTTTGATGATGATAATTGTACATTTTTATCAGTCGAAGCTTATATAGAATTTATCTCTAATATCAAGCATGGCTGAGACTGTATGTGTGAATTTTTCTGGACCGGCATTGGCGTTGCTGTTGTACGAAAATGTCAATGCGGGTCACGAACAGGTCAGTGAAAGAATGATGAAATGACATGTCACTTTCGGGGTACAATTTGTATTAAATCTTGACATTTGTAGGAAGGATTTCTGTTGGGCGACACGCATGTTGTTCTCAGCAGTACAATCACAGACGCGGAGAGCTCCAACGTGCATACGAGGAAAATCATTAATATCAAAGCGGTTGTACCGTGTCCAAAGACGTGCCTCTTCTATAATGGTGCAGGACAGATTGACAAGGAAAAAGTTAAAGCCATCCTCGGCGCACAAATGAACGATGTTGTCGGATGGTTCAAGTATGAACCGTACAGTAACTTACGGTTAACATTGCGTAGCACAATAATACATAAGGAACTAAGTAATGTCTTCAGTATTGCGCCCGAGTTGTTTACTTGTTGTCTGTTGACATCGACGTGTTCAACGAATAATTCTACACATACGTACACGCATACACTGTTCCGCTATCGACGTGATCAGTTTGAAACAGTGCCCTTGCACATTGAGAATCTGGGTGATCCGTGCAACACTTACAAACCAAAGTCACCGGCGTCCCAAACATTTCTGAAGATGTGTGAATCATTGGGCGTCGCTAAACATGCGGAATTGCATATTGTCAGTGATGTACAGGACGCTTTGCACAATAAAATCGTCGAGAATATGGCATGTTTAGTGAAATCGGAACGAAAGAAAACAAATTTACAACGCGAAGTCGAACAGTTGCGTCAACAGCTCGAATATCGTCGTTCTGTATTGGCTGAACAAGCGCGAGCGAAAGAGGCAAAAATGAAGGAAAATGAAACGAGCCCAGCCGCCATAGTACATGAGAATATATGTTTCCTGGTGGACGAAGAAAACAATGAAATGGCGGACGCATCAGAACAGATGAACAATACGAATAGTAACAAACAAATATGTCTGGACGCTGGTACGTCATCTGATGTGAAAGCAGGACAGAAAATGGGCAAGAAAGCGCAAAAGAATAAACGTAAAGCTGATGCGATGAAATCGAAGAATAAGATTGACGCTGAATCGGACGTTAGTAGTACCAATACAAGTACAGAATCATTGCCTGTCAATAATTCAATCAACGAGTCGACACAGCTAGTAGATTTGACGCTGTCAGATGGCGATGAACATATACTGTCACCTGCAATAAACACTTCTGCAGCTGGTGCCGTTGCCGAACACCCAATAAAATTAAGCTATGCGCAGGCCATAGCAACGATAACAAAACCAAAGCAAAATAAGTAAATAAATTTGTTTATGCGCTGCTCCAAGGTGTTTTCGAGTAGTTCGTGGCTTACTATATAGATTATAATTAATTGTATTTATGATAAGTATATAAATTGATATGAACATTTTCTATTATGTACAGTATAAAAGGGAATTTATAATTTATGCATGATTACATTCTGTGTTTCCTCGTAACTATTGAATATTTTCCTAACACATATTTGTCTCATTATGATTATATTGTATTGAAAAATAAAGTAAAACCAGAGTACGCATTGTATATTGTTTTATTAAATATAATACTGTTTTAATGGGATAAATACAACGTATATAGTGTTAATACTTCCGATATACATATGTGGGGGGGTGCTAACGTTACAGCAAGTCTATGGGATTGTTCGGAACACCTATAACCTCCCATATTGTAGCCGCTAATCTACGTGTGTGCTCCAGGACACAACTGGAGGTCACCAGGCCCAGGTGGATACAGAACAGTTCGTAACAACGCACCTTGTTGGCGGGCATCTTCGGAAAACACACCTCCACAAGTCTTCTATAACCGTTGAACAAATATTTAGTTACTTGTACACATTGAGAATGTTCTGTAATTCTTACTGATAGTAATCACCACACAGTATACCAGACTGTGGTAATGATTTCGATGAATTTGTTGGGAAGATTTTCGGTTTCAAAGGTGAGCCAGTCCTGTCCTCGAACCATAAGAAGTACGCATAGTTGAATGTTGTGTCTTTCCACATCAATGACAAGTTGCCCTGTTGCAAGTGACTTCTGCTGAACTTCACCATGGACCAAATCTTAACAAATACACAATGTGACACACAATAACATCTATATTCTTTGATATTTTACTTTTTTCTTAGTCAGCGTGACTGTTTCCTCTGAATTAAAGTCCAGACTGGGCGCGGTGATGCGATGGTTCGTTCGGTCGATGTAGAGGAAATGTACCATACCAGGGAACTCTTCCAGATACTTGTTGATTGTTAGGGAAGCTCTAGTACAACGGAATTAAGGACAAACAAGCGTGCAAAGTAAATCAAAACAGACGTACACAAGCGAAGTACATGTACAGATATATAGCAGTCACCATCTATAATCGAACAAACACCCTACAAATGCAAGCACATCATATGAATTTTGTGAATTCACTGATAAAAGAACAACACATATGGTGATTTATTTTGAAATAGTGAACTATAATTCAGCATAAAAAGGATATGATCCAAGACTGAGGTTCCTCAGTGCTTTGACTTTCAGAAAATCACTGAAATTCGTCAACTTGATATCGACCAGTTTGGCAATCTCGCTAACTTTGGCAACACTGTTGCACAGCACGCTCGTATCGAAACACGTGACCATCAGCAGCTCTCGGAGTATGTCCAACAAGCCCATCATTGATGATTCCACGCGTAGAATGCAATCACAGTCGCCCGTCTTCACAAACTCCTGGTATTTCTTCCGCATAAAGTCCCACTTTGTCGTTAATTTCTTCTGCCACACTTCTATCACGGTATTGCGCGTTTTCTTCAAGCCGTCATTTGTTTTCTTCACCGCAATGTCAAGATTCTCGAACGCGGGGCGTAATGTTTCCACGTCCCGTTGTGCTTGTATGTTTTGGACCGTTGTCAAGTAGAGGAATGCCTCGTACAAGCCGGACGACAGTGTCGGATGTGCCAGTTCAATGAGAATCACCAGATTCACAGCTTCCGTCAGAGTGTGCATGTGTACGGCGTGTGGCAGGCATTTCGGGCTGGTATCGTTGCCCATGAGTAATATTTGTAAACTGAGTGGCTCCTCTTTGGTGAGCGAGTGTTTCGGGGAACGTTGAGGACTTGATGACGGACTAAAATACACTTCACTGTCGTCCGAATCATCGTAATCCATTTCGGAAGGTTTCGTATCATTCTTTAGACTCATACAAAGCATATTGATGAACATTATGTCAGCTGCGGACAAATCTTGAGCATTTCGGCTGGAAATACGGACAGAAATAATATCGACCACAATGAAATGATCATTTGTTCGTACCTTGAAAACAACGATAGGAATTTATTTTGAACTAAAATCATCGCATGCACTTTGGAGTATTCTGTTTGAGTCCGTAACTTGTCTGTCGCCTCTTGTAATGCCCGTAAAGTCGCAGAGCTCAGATCAGCGTTGACCATTAGTTGTTCGACGGCTTCGACTAGTACCGATTGATCATTGTCACGTAACCATATCCATGTATCTAGCAGACGAGTTAATACAAGTGCCGTCGATTTGTTACTCTGTAAACTAAGTATTCGCATTGTTAACACAAAACATATGACAGTCGTCACACCAATGATTGCTCTACAGCATCACTTACGTCGACACGTCCGCACCGCAAAGATGCCGGACAAATGAAACGCATATTCCTAACAATCTCTTCATATCAGCTACATCATCTGCACCAGCAGTGAGAAACACGTAGCCCATATACTAGAAGCACAGTGTTATATAGAACATATGTAGAATAAGTGTTGTAAATCTCACCTGTTCAAATACAACGTTTAAATCGTTCTGACATTGACAAGACGTATATGAATTTCCAAATTGCGAAGTCATGATCCGTTGCGATGTAATAATTGGTGAAAAAATTTGCATAATAACGTTTGAAGCAAGTTTACTGTCCGATTCATGATCCTATAAAGCAGAGCTATCACTTTAGAAATATATATTGATTGATTGCATTCAATTTACTAGCCTGTCCATTTTCAAGTAATCCTTGCTGCCGTGCGAATTTGTTTAAGTGTTTGGCAAATTTTCGATTGTATTTTGTGTACACTATATCGTTTAGGTAATCAAATATCAGAATACATTTCATTTTTAATGGGAAATTAGTAAAACAACATTTTGACAGCTCAAATGACAGTTCGGTGACACTTATGTGTGAATATAGCTGATTGTTGTTGGTTTTGCGCATATATGTTTCTTTTTGTTTATTTTTTTAGATGAAATAGTTCAAAATAACTTTTAAATAATGATGATTGTCAAAAGTATTTTTCGTTTTGCTGTTGTTTAAATATTATTTATATTTTTTTTCTTAATTGGCATTTTTAATAAAGTGTTACTATTTTAACACCAATAGTAGCGGGGAACGTGCTGTCATTGACTTGAAAGAACGATGGTGGGGTCACTTTGACTTTCTAATGATTTGACTTTTAAACAGAATCCGTGCGAATTACCTTAGTTCATTTACTTTGTAGGTTTTACAAAACAATAATCATGGCGACATTAGGCAGAAAATTAGTCCAACAAATCAAAAGCAAAGAGTTTAGAAATTATTTAATGAGGTAACGAACGTGTTTTGTGGTTTTGGTTAATATATACATTTATTAAATATTTCCTTAACATTTTAGCACACATTTTTGGGGACCAGTGGCAAATTGGGGCATACCTATTGCTGCATTAGCAGATATTAACAAGGATCCAAAATTTATCAGTGGCAAAATGACTTTCGGTAGGTTACAATGCAAAATAGTGATTAGTGAAAATTCATTCAATGTTTACATAATTTTGCGTCATGCTTTTATCAGTGTGTTTATCACACGCTTGTGTCCTTGGTCATTGTCTTTGACACAGATATCTCCTACTTTAAATGTATAAGTATTAAGTAATATGTATTTTATAATTGACAGCGCTGTGCCTTTATTCGGCCATGTTCATGAGGTTCGCATGGGTTGTTCAGCCACAGAACATGTTGTTATTCGCTTGCCACTTCACAAACGAGGGCGCACAACTTGTACAAATGGGACGCTTTATTAAGCACAACTATCTCACTACCACTACAGACGAAGAGAAACATATCAAATGATACACGTTTTCTAGCCAATTGTTATAGTTGTTAATTTTGAATGTTCTATGTTACCACATCGTCCATTTTATAGAATTGTCTTTACCAAAATTTTATACATACGTAAATGGAAAATGTCACATTTTCACAACCGATGCTGCGCATCTGAAATGTTTTTATTTATATATTATGTATAGCATTGTTGAAAATAAAAAGAAACCATATATTTTCCTAAAGAAACACACGCATTCATGTACTTTTGAAATGAATTAACGTACACTTCGATCCGGTGTTTCGAATGATAAATTGTCGTTGAAAAGATGCGATATATTCGTGCATTTATAATTGTGTATGTTGGACTGTTCGTCTGCATTTATGTGGCATATGTCGGATTGCTGCTATATGTAAGACGTATACTTTATCAATTAGAATAAATTCAGTTTAAATTTATACAAATATTTTTTCACTTTGCATTTGTTTATTGTTATGACATCCGTGAAAATAAATAAGTGCTATTGTTTGTTTCCATTCCGTGTTACATCTGTAAATTCCAAAAGGATTTGTGTCAGACTTTTTGAGTTGAATTTGGACGTTAAACAGCAGTAAAAATGGTGATTTTTGGTAAGTACCTTGCAATCGTCTATAATGCTGAATAAATTTACTTGAATATAAACGATCATTGCGCTAAATTAACATTAAAACAAGCCGGTTATGGAATGTATATTCATTTTTTAATATTGCTATCTTTTCATCATTACATGCTACTATAAAAAATATATGTATAAAAACTAATAATAAAAAGAAAAAACATATTCAATGATATGAACACTATGATAAAATCTATATACTGATGTAACATTAAGATCAGGTATGGACGGAAATATCAGGCAGATTTGAGTACGTTTCACAGAAAATATAATCGTCACACACACAATGGGATTTGTTAAAAAATCTCCGAGACGCAGTTGATTGGCGCACTACTGATGCTGCTGTTGTTGAAAACAGGTTTGTGTACGATGCAATGTCCCTTGTACAGGTTCACTGTACTGCTGTCATCTGCACAGTTGCACTGTTCCGCTGTACACAACTGATATTCTTTTCTGTATAATTTCTACCCCTTTCATACAAAATAGGGTCCACTCCGCGCGGAACCACACTTGCACAGTAGCCAGTACAGTTGAATTAATAAATGCGCGATGTCTGTTGCGGAGAAATAATCTTAAGATTACATGCACCTATTCATACATATATTTCTCGTTAAAAACTAAATATTATACAAACTAAAAGTTTGTGCTGTTAACTCATTAGACAGTTTCATCTTTGGCGAGTACGCTCAAAATGGTTTAATAATTTTTGTTAGTATTCTATAAACATTATATCGTGACAAAATTGCACCGATTTCTTTCTCTCGTTCTCGTAAAAATATGTATAAAAATGGACGGGTATAAACATAAAGTCACTCAAGTACATATTTGTAGCTTACTGTCGGTGCCCTATCGCTGCCTGAAAATGTACAATGTTATCAGTAGCATAGTTAGCAGGCATATGATGCTTGCTTGAACGCTTGCAGCGCCCGCTAACCGACATTTGAACATATCGTATCGTGTCTCTTTGTTTTCCACTAAATTTGTGAATTCCGCTTCGACCAGCTGACCATCGTAATATGTGATCGGATCTTCGAACGGATACTCGAAACCTTGTAGACATTCGCACTTGTAACCGCCGGCATCGTAACCGCGGCCCAGAATCGGAACGCACTGCGGCAGAGAAGCGGAAAATAATAAAACAATACATGGATGACACTTTGATTGTGCATATAATGAACGTTACTTACATACGAATTACGCTTGTCACATTTGTGCGTGTCCTTGAATGCGTTCGGCACGTAATAGTTGTCCGGACACTGGTTAATGTCCAGTTTTAACAAGTCCATTGTCACCGTCACTACACCCCTTGAAAAGAAAAGAGAAAGTTTGCACCAGGCTCTCTAGATAACATGATTACCCCGAGCCGATAATCATGGAACTTAGAGGATAATCTAGAAATACTGTGAAAACGTAATGTCCTGTCACAGTATAATCGTATCATGGAAATGTTAATGATAAACTGTGATTCATGATTTCATGTTATAATGCAGGACGCAGTTCGCGCCATATGTCTTGCATATTTATCATTCCATTCTTTAAGAAGTCATGGTCATGTTGATGGTGATTGTCGTAATTATTTTCTTCAAATAGATAACACTTACTTAAATTCCAATTTCGCCTTGAGACTGTCCCAACCGAAAAACGGTACAGCATATGTCATGAGCCACATCTTCACTTTCCCGTTGCAATCGTAGTAGGGTTGCGTCCAGTACCCGTCCTCCAACTTGGCCGCCCTATAGAATGTCGGGTAGTGTTCGTATTTCTTCATGTATTCGCCGGTCTCATTGTAACGAATCTTGATTTTCATGTAGTATTTCTCGAGACTGTCGAAATTCGCCGCCCATCTTTGCTCCAGGAATTTGAACCATTCCTTCTTGGTGTATATCTCATCTGGAATCGTACGACAAGTTTCATTAGAAAATGTAGATTTACAAAGTCATTGACTGACTGATTAGTAACTAGATATTTACTATCACTGT
This sequence comes from Carabus problematicus, assembly GCA_963422195.1. Lineage (NCBI taxonomy): Eukaryota > Metazoa > Arthropoda > Insecta > Coleoptera > Carabidae > Carabus > Carabus problematicus. Next base: position 10,224,612 of record OY728590.1, read on the forward strand.
TTTGGTTAAAGGTGCCACGTCATTGACATGAAATTCTCCCAAATTAATACTCAATTACCAAATAGGAATCTTCCATTAATTACTTTACTAGATTGTCAAAATACTAGCGAGTGTAGAATATTATCATTTCGCTTACCTGACGTATTTAAACGTGCTAAATCTTCCACTTTGAATTTTCGCGTATTCAGTTCTGTTTTGTATGCGTACGGAGCGAACAGAGTACGATTGGTGAACTTGTTTCGTTGCCAGTACGTGCCGGCTGACCAGATTTTACTATTACCCAACACGAGAGCCAACGTCTCGCCAATCATTTGATCTTCGGATAACGGTTTATCGGCTACACGTTTACCGGAATACACTTCTTTCGGATCGGAAACCTGTGAAGAATGATTAATGTGTTAGTAGAATATGTCAAGTAGTACGTATGCAAGTAATTCTTACTTGTAAAAAGGCACTTATGAAATTAGCCAGACGAACTGCCATTCTTGCTTCGTTGATAAACTGATCATGTGCTCCGAAATTGAAATCACCCGTCAATACTAACTCGTGTGGATCATATCTGTAAATGAAGATGTTATTTTTAGTAATGTTATCTTTTAACAGACATATATATATCTGTATGTGCGTATATTTACTGTTTGCATTTATCTTTGTTCATTCCGAGGATGAAATTCAGTGCGTTGTGTATGTTTAATGTTTGCGTTTTCAAAGATTCAGTGCCTGTAACGTTTTCACGGAATTCGCGGTACTTTTCCAGATAGAGTTCCCTGATGTACGGAGGGGCGCGGCTCCATTGTACTGGTAACTTCTGCACCCCTTTAACAGGAATAAAGTAGTTTTTATTATTAATCACACACACACGCACACACATCAGCGCGAAAGATGTGAGTACATGTTGCTGTCTGCTACAGACTGTACTTACAGCCTATTTTTAAACAGTCGTATCCATTGAAATACTGTTCGGCCGTCGCTCGTTCTATAATTTCACCTAAATACGGTCGGCGTACGGTAAATGGCAAACGGAATCCGGGCTGACACCGACACTGGTAGCCACCACGACGGAATCCCCACCCATCCAACGGTTCACACTACAATAAATATGCACGCATATATAGTCCAGATTGCAGGAATGTTGAGTTTGAAAACTACCTCTGTCGTTTCTTCTCGACATCGGGCTGTATTTGCGAATCGATTCGGTCCTATGTTACCCTTGCCTTTGGGACACTGATTGATGTCTATTCTCTCAAAGTCCATCTCGAGAACGGTAGCTCCCGTATACCTGTATTATACGAACGATATATGTTATGTATCTGAATGAAATATTACGACTATATATAGGTGACATCTTTATAATCACTTGTTGACATATTATGAGGATGTACACTTACGTAGGATATTCTATATGTCTGAAGCTAGTGTGTCGGGGATAGATATCGGCTATAGGTACGACAGCGGCTACAAGCCAACGATTCGAGCGACCACAGTCGAAATAGGGTCGTGTCCATTTCACAGGACCCGGATACTCATCGGCACCGGGCGGACCGTGAAATGTGAACGTCTCATTCGTATTATTCGCGTATCGTATTTCCACCTGGTACGTTGTCTTCGTATCGTGACGCCGATCAACCTTGTCCGGTAACCATGCTTTGTACCATTCGTTTATGCGATAGTAATCGGATGTATAGTCCCACGACGCACTCTTGTCCGGTATCGCACCCAAGTCTTGCATCGTGAACGTGTTCAGCGTGGAGATACGTTCCAGATGTATGGGATCGTTGAAATCGTCCGCCCGGAATGTTCTCGGTGCGAAACGTGGCATTGTTTTGTTGAAGAAGCCACGGTACGAGGGTGTGTAGGACATGTTTGGAGAGAAGTACACTGCCGAGGCGTTAATATGCGGACTGGCTGACACATCGGCCACGGTTGACAGGAAATAGTACATCATACCCGGATCGTATGTGTCATTGATTGCGGGACGAATGAATCGACTCTGTAGTATATAACTCCAGAAGAACGAACGGCTCAGCGCCAAGTTGTGCAAGTGTAACAGATTCGTACGATTCGGGAAGACGGGATTAATGTTTACATCCTTAATGTCTGGTAAATGCGAGACGGAATCCTGCGGCAGAAACAAATCGCCCAAATGCTGAATCGGGCAGTTGTATTTGTTCACTTTGTCCATTTGTAGTTTCACCTCGTCGAATGGATCTATCGCTTGCCATTCGTACTGGCCGTTCGTGACGACGCCCATTCCAATTAACCATAATGTTACGAAGTACACTGACGTTGAGAACATTGTTACATGAAGTATCCATCGACACGGCGATGGATCCATTGTGTACATCATTGATTTGTTCTTATTTTAACGTTTACATAATCGTAACACACACACACACATACACACCGCACTGCAGTTAATTACACAAAGATGCTGAGAGCCCACACCCAAACTTAACGTACACACGCTATGAACGCACACGCAGGCACACAACAAGTGTTCATAATGAACTGAGAGGGGGAGGCCAAAGTGCAGAGTGAGTGAGTCAGGTGTGTTGTGTGGTTGTGTACCATGCTAGGCTATGTTATGCTCTGCGCGTTAGTAACAACCAGCCAGCGCGGGCTTTTCGTTTCTACCTGCTGTCGTTAGGTTGGTGAAAGTTACCCATAACTAATTAGTTCTAAAAATCGAATTACCTGCGCACCAGATAATTGCAGTTCAATTATCAAGCAGCAGCAGCAACAGCAACAGCAACAATATACGTACATATATTTGCAGTGCAAAAATTACAGGTTACCAGACAGATGGTTATCGGAATCATTATCAGAAAATAAACAAACCAACGAACTGAGTTGAACTGATATTCTGTAGCAGATATATAGGTGTTATTGAGTGTGGTTAGTTCGTAATAATCATAGAGGAGACACAGATAGTGTACAGAAGAGATTATTTTAGAATTGTAGCCAGACATTTCCGTTATCGTTTGCTGCTAACAATAAAACGGACAGATACATAACAGACATCTAGAGATTCTATAAAATGTATATATATGAACGGGTGAATGAATGGGTTTCAGGAGACAGATAACAAATAGTGAAAAACGCCCAGAAAAGAGCGGGTTCATCTGGTTGCAATACCAAGTTTCCCGTTTCTCAAAGAGATCGACGTGGTGCTGGTGGCAAGGGGGGTAAGAAATGAACGGCTTTCGGCGCCCGACTTATATATCCGTTTGATGACATGAACCTCAATTTTTCACGTAGCATATAATTCTTGAAATGGTCATTTGCATCTTGACCGTTACAGAACGGCCGTATACATATGGGAGTGTATAGAATAGCAAACAGTATGTATGCAAGTAGGGGACTGCATATATGTACGTATGTAGGATAAAGTGAGATGCGAATGTTATACCATGGTACAGATGCATGAGAGTGAGACAGAGGACAAATCTCTCCCGTGCACAGTGCAACGCCTTTGCTTTGTCCCCAGCATCTCGCGATTATATTCGGCAAGTGCCGTGAGGCAAGGGGGACACAACGACGAATTACAATGTGTAACATGCATGCATGCAGCTGTGCTGTACCACATATATGCTATATACGTACATGTATGTATGTGTGTGTGTGTGTGTGTCCGTCTGTAGTACACTACTACTCTGTATACATGTATATGTATAGATGTGGCGTGTATATGTGTGGATGGATTGGATAGCCAGTGTGTTGAGTCGGCCTCGCTTGCTCGCTCGCTCGCCGAAAACCAGTTTCTAAAGATTCTAACCGCCTCCGCCCCTTCTGAAAAATTGTTGTTTTTGTATTCGGAATAGATCTTGCAAGACCTGTTTGCAACTTTGGCGGGAACGCGCGAAACGTCGTTTGGCTCATCTCTAAAGAGCTGTTTTTTTCGCAGCACTTGGTCAGTCAGACAGGCCAGACAAGAGTTCAAATAATAAGATGATGATAATGCTACGCCCATTGGCCAAATTGTAATAATATGTACGTATGTGTGAAACCGAATCCAGTAATTATCACAAAACATACTCATTAGTACCATATGGCGTAATGTTCGTTTTTAGACCGGGAATATCTCTGTTTTAATATGTAATTGCGCGTTTGCGATTCGACATTGTTTTCTACCGATGCAATGCGGACAATCTATATAGCGGCTTGTGACGTCAGCGCGCGGAGCGCATACCGAGTGTGTTGCTGCAGTTGCAATTTGTTGTGCTAGGCAGGCCAAGCTGACCTGGCCACGTGATCTGTGTAACGTTCGTTTACAGATGTCCGATCGTTCAACGCTAATCAATGCAACGTAGTTTTAGACTGGCTTGGTGTTAGTTATCCGTAGTTAACTAACCGTATGTATCTGTGTCTATCTGTGACGGGCAGGCCTGCTAAAAGAAAACACTAAAACTAGTGAAAGCATGCATGTGTGTGTGTGTGTGTGCGTGTGATTGGACAGAGGTGGCGGCATGCCGTTGTCGGTTAGATGTAAGACGTCGGTGGGGTGACGGGACGACATATGTGTATGCATGTGTCTTGCTCACTTGCACATTCGGTCACTCACTCACTTGTAGATATCAAGTAAAGGGTTCTCTCTACTCTACTACTGCTACCGCTCACCGACGATATATCCCCCTCGCTCCGTGTATTTCACTAGCCCCTCTCGGCATACACACACACACACACACACACACTAATACTATTACTACTACTTGTTCTGCACTTCGTTCTCTACTACGGTGAAGGACGTGTCGGGGGGCCCCTGAATGCTATACACATTTGTGTATGTGTGTGTGTGCGCGCGCGTTTGCATCAGCGCATGTGCGTTGGCCGCAGGCTGTCCCGGTGCAAGTGACGCGACTTGCAAAACAACGGATTCTGTGCGAAGCGCGGCCTGCCCGTTGCATTTCATCGAAAGCCGCGGGAGTCGGTACTACACCATACAACACTTTACTTGTGAACCAGTGTGTGTCCGTTGTGTTTTATTATTATTATTTAAGTTTTTAGTTGGTTTTATAACGTTAATAACTTGGTCGTGTTCAATGCATTAGTTCAATCGCTGCAAATATATATATATATATATATTATATTTATCTACATAAATATATAGTTTAATGTTTTTGTTTCGTTTCGTTGTTTTAGTTTGCAATTTAGTTAGTTTGTTAGTTGGTTTTTTTCTCTTCTTCGTGTCTGTCGCGTTGAATTCGGAAAGTGTTGAAAGTATATATTAAATACATATACGTATATATATATAGTGTGTTTGTGCATTGCTCAATGAAATCATGTTTTTTGTTAAAGTGTAACATTTTGTTGTTGAAACATTGAACTTTTAAAAGTTGGTTATCATCATCATCATCAATCTTCATCATCACCGCCACCACAATCATCATCGCCGTGTTTTATTCAAAGACGACGGCGACAACGCAATATCGGTTTATCGGTAACAGAAAAGTGAGTGTTATTTCTTGTTTAAGCCCCGCGCAATCTGTGCCCTGCATGCCGCCTTATTGTTATAATAATACATACATACATACGTACGTAGAGGTAGACAGAACATTGCTTTGCGGCATTTAAAAACTCTACAAATAGATTGTAACAAGCGCGGTGTTATTTATAGTTTGTATTTGCACATTACCTACAACATTCTGCAGTCTCGCACATACCGACTCACTTACTGCTGTGTCGTCGTTGTGGTTTTTTTACTGTACCGAGAATAAATTCGCAAAGTCTCATTCCTCGAATCTGTGCAGATACATATGCACACGGCATTTGTTTCATTTATTTATTTGGTTTGGTTTGGTTAGAATATTTGCCGGCGTGCTGTTTGTCTTATTAGAATCAGTGTGTATAGTTTAGTTACCTCTACGTATATTTGTAATTGTGCGCGCCACACTGGGTTCGAGAGTACGCGTCCGTGCGCGTTTTCATGTGAACCCCGAACGAACCAACCGAGTGACGTAGTGCCGCCATTTTCCACTATAGGGATACGTTTTAGTCACCAACAGAGGTAAATGCTTTGTGTGTTTTACGTGTATGTGTGTTAGTTTTCATCCTAGTTACTGTGTGCTGGCGGCTAGTGAATTCACTTGTTACACACCGTGTATTAGTTACTGATGCTCTGAACGGCCTGTTTACTTGGATTGTATGCCGTGTGTATTTCGTGCTGTCGGTAACGGTTATCGCGCTGCGATGCATCCTATGCCGGCCGGCGTGTTGTGACGTCTCGCCAACATGCACACACACGCACATCGTGTCTGTGGCGCGCTACACTAACAGACAGACAGACACTCGGACCGATAATCAATAACACTTGTGCGTGTGTTTACAACCAAGTACGCCGGTGTCACATTGCGAAACCATCAGACATAGCGGAAAAAATGTTTACAACGTCAAATCTGTAATGTATGTGTGTGTATGGTTGTGTGGTGTCTCTGCGTGCACCACATTGGCGGGAAAATTCAAAACTCATGATTTATGTCTATGTACAATAGAATTGAGAATATATTGTTTTATCTTTGTCTACGTTGTTGTTTGTTAATGTCGATGATGTGACGACGTGTAGTATTGTTATTGCTAAATGTATGATGAAATGTCAAATTAGTTGGTCGGTGTGTGCAGTGCAGTGCGACTTGTTATTATCACGGCAATACAGCAGCCGTAGTCACAGCGCATGCATGCATAATGCATCACGGAACAATGAAATGCTTGCAATCAGCCGCCGTCGACGTTGCGCGCATTATTGACAACTCATACATCAATTATTATTATTAATATGCATTAGCATATTGTTTATTGTTAACAAACGTGTGATATATATATATATCGTATGTTATTTGTATTTGCATGAAACAATAATATATTATTATTGTTTGTATGTGTGCGTGGTGATACATATATATGATGATGACTGTGTAATGTAATTGTGTGATTGTGCTGTTTTAGCTATGGCCGAAGGCAATGGTGAATTAATGATGGAAGAATCAATGAAAGTCGAGCCAGACGGCGAACGAACAGAGGACTACGCCAAGTTGATCAAGTATGGGTTAGATCAGAAAGTCGCGGCCAAGCTCGACGATATCTACAAGACCGGCAAACTGGCACACGTCGACCTGGACGAGCGGGCCCTCGACGCGTTAAAAGAGTTCCCGGTGGACGGAGCGCTGAATGTGCTCGGACAGTTCCTCGACTCGAACTTGGAGCATGTGTCGAACAAGTCGGCGTACCTGTGCGGCGTGATGAAGACGTACCGGCAGAAGAGTCGTGCGGGACCGAGTGGTCAGGGGGGGCCAAGCACGCCGGCGTTACCCGTGCCAGCCAAGGGTCCCGACGAGGAGAAGATCAAACAGATCCTGGACCGGACCGGGTACACACTGGACGTGACGACGGGGCAACGTAAGTACGGGGGGCCGCCGCCCGGTTGGGAGGGCCCCACGCCGGGCAATGGGTGCGAGGTGTTCTGTGGCAAGATACCGAAGGACATGTACGAGGACGAGTTGATCCCGTTGTTCGAGAAGTGCGGCACCATATGGGATCTGCGACTGATGATGGATCCGATGACCGGTACGAACCGGGGGTACGCATTTGTAACGTTCACAGCGCGAGACGCCGCACAGCAAGCAGTCAAAGATGTAAGTATACAAACATTCTATACATCCATCTGTGTACATTATGTATTATTACGTTACTACTCACGTTACATGTTGTTCATGATCAGTATATACGAATTGTTCACTGTTGATGTTAACTACTACTACTATTGTTAGTTGCTGTTGTTGTTGATTGTTTCCTAATGTGCAACGCACAGGCAGAAACATGACTTTAACGAACAGAATACAATGAACACACCGCTACCCTACAGTACAGTAGCTGATTCTTCTACTTGTGATGTGTGTTTGCATTTAAAATTGTGAATGAAATTGAATTGATATCTTTCTATTGACCATAACAAGTAGACGGTGCAGGTTGCTACTACTGGTACTGTATATTAGCGTGTGTATAAATACATACGTAATATGTATGAATATGATGATATGTTATTATTATATTTATATGTGTGTGGCTTCTAGTGTTGTCAAAGCCATCAGCAATTCAAGTGATTGACTTTTGTTGCAGCGGCTCTGACCACTGAGCGCACGATTGATAAACTTCCCCCTGTCCACCACCACCCCCTCTATATATACACACACACCCATATGAAATACTCTGTTACAATATCAATCAGTCACACACACTATTCACTATCAATACTACTGCATACATACATTCTAATATTATTTATCATTCACTCACTTCTAGTCCCATCTATGGAAATCAAACTTGACAATCTCATACTATATTATCTATTCCAATATACACGGATTTACAGGATTCCAGCAGCTGGCGGACCTTCTCAGATCATGTTGATCCAATAATTGGCTATTTACATATAACATTTTTACAAAATTCAACATACATACAAATACCATACCATACCATACATTACAGTCTATCCATTTATAAGTATATTTATCAGGCAAATAGTGTTGTTTATATAATATGATTGTTGTTTGTTTGTAAATACAGATTTCTCTCCTTTTTGGCAGTGTCCTTGTAAGTTGTTTTTCAGGTCTCCTCTTTGCTCAACTCTGAAGGGGGCAAAATTGAGACTGGACCGACGCAAAATACGAAACTCTCTCTCAAAATTCCGTTTTGGCACTCAGAGTATATCAGATATACGCACGTATCTCTCGCTCATTTTGTTTCAACACAGCGGTCGGTGGACATGTGTATGTGTGTGTGTGTGTGATTTCTGAAAATTGGCAGCAGACGGGAGCATAATGAAAAATCGAGCGAGCGATCAGCGACCGCGGCGCCGCCAACCGAAAAACAATATATTATTTATTATACATGCATACATATCTATGTATGTGTATGTATTACCTATCTGCCTACAGTATATATGCACATATGCCTAGCTAGCATAAAACATAAACCGCACACATGTACGACGTGTGCGTGTGTGCTGTGTAAAATTCTGAAACTCAACAATATCTGGGATATTTTTTTTTATTTTTCCAACATTTGATCTGACCGAATATTTTATGATAGATATATTTCTAGATATACCATTAGTTCCATTGACAAAATTTGTTTTGATTTCTCGTTTGGTATTATTTTTCTGTGATGGATTATTTTTATTATTTGAATGTGGCTCTTTGACTCGTTTTTATGAACCAAATTTTGGCATGTGTCTGTTTTTCTGCATCCCACAGCTCGATAATCATGAAATCTCGCCCGGCAAGAACCTGAAAATTAACATTAGTGTTCCGAATCTGCGTCTTTTTGTGGGCAACATACCAAAGTCTAAAGGCAAAGAGGAGATACTGGAAGAATTTGGTAAATTAACAGGTAAAGTTTAACACAACAATTTGAGCAACAACAAAATTTTATCTAAATTTAAAGAACGAAAGAAAAAAAAACGAAATGTTTCCAAAAAAATTGTTTCACCTACACCACCACTACCACCATTGCTAGTACTATTGTGTATAATATGTAGTTTGTGTACTATTGCTATAATGTAATATATATACACACACGCATATATATCATCTATCTTATCTGTCTTGTAGTGTAGAGATTAGTTGTACAATATGGCGGCCGGCTGCCGGAAGTGTCAGCAATTCTCTCAGTATACCCGTACTACTACTACAACTCACCCTACCACACCACCACCACCACCATCCGCCATGATAACCTTGATAACTCTAGTGTTGTCGTGTTTCGGTCACACGACGATGCCCCGTTATATGCTTCGGCCCTAAGTATCACCCGCCAATCAATCCCACATCTCAATGTGTGTCGTATATTTCTGTTTATATACATTACATCCAGCTACACATACATACCATCATATTCTATACACGTATATACACAAAACACACACATGCATATATAAATATAGATTATAAATCTCTCTCTCTCTCTCTCATTCTCTGTGAATATCTTCAATTCAAATGTTCCCGCCATAAGTCCATATGAAGTGACCAACCACCAATCACAGTCCATAATATCCGCACCCCCCCCCCCCCCCACCACCACCTATACCTTAAATACAACGCGCAGGCTTAATTGGCTACTACCCTTCCACGTTGTTCTTGCAGCTGAATGATTATGAAATTCGAAAAGGCAAAAAGATTGGCGTAACCATTTCTTATAACAATCATCGCTTATTTGTGGGCTATATACCCAAGAATCGGGATCGAGACGATTTGTTCGAAGAGTTTACCAAACACGCACGTAAGTTGATTAATTATTGAACAGAAAAAAAAAAATCAGAAAATTCAAAGAAAAAGAAAGAAAAAAAAAATACAGTTGATCTAATAATCACTTCACTTTGCCATTGAATTCAGATAATTATAAACAGTAGCCCTCTGTCCGTACGTAAATTTTCGGAAAAATTCTCTAATGAGAACACATGAAAACACAAAGGAGAAGAAAGCACGAGAAACGTGTCTTCTATTTCGGCCAATTCATTTGGAAAATACTGTGTGTGTAACTGCGCCTGTCTTTGTATAATTTCTTTCTCACTTCATGAACCCCCCACATCGGGTATTGGGCAGGGGACTATTCTTTCATAATTTTATAATATTTAAGTATGTACCTACACACTTGTTTAATATTATTATTATATATAAATATTTATATACTTGCAAATATATATATTAACCACCCGCATTGTACCCTGTGTATGACATGAACTAGTGCTGTGTATATTATCAGGGACCTGAGCCATAGAAAACGAATATTCACTATATGTATATATGTGTACTATCCGAATATCTTGCAAAAAAAAAACACACATTTCGATCCCATAATATTACCGTCACGGATTTGGGTCTCTGATTCTTGTGCGAGCGTGAATGTACCTAGTGCATTTGCGCGCGCAATATCGCCCGCCCCCCTGGCTTCCCAGCCCCAGAAAATCTAGACAAATGCCCACACGAATATGATGATGATGATGATGTTTCACTCTCCTGAAATAAGTATGAATGCCAACCACAGCCGAATTTACCTCGCTCCCTTCTTCCTATAATGATTACTCACTATATATTATGCATATATGTGGTCTCTGTTTTGTACCGGATATCTCGACATATATTTAAAACGTACCGGCGGATGCAGCGATGTATATGGACTGAGAGAATGTGTGTGTGTATATGTACGTGTGTGTATGTGCGTGTGTGTTGATGATGACAATAAAGCATCTGTCTGACCGCCTGTACGTACACCCACATCCACCATTTCTCACAGACACACCTGTCATACAACCCGTCCTCGATGCCAATTATTCTGTCCGTATCCGATAACCAATACGACTATTACTACGGCTGCTACTACTACAATCATTCTTGAACATTTATCCAAACGGTACGTAACGTACTTTGTCCCATCCATCACCGCTGACCGCCTCTCTTTATCTTTTATTTGTTTTTTTTTTTATTATTTTATAATTATATACAAACACACGTATATATATGTCTATATATTCATAGCCTAGTTCAAGCTGGATATCTGATAGCCAATGTTTCTCTGTGTGTGTGTGTGCAGCCGGTCTTGTCGAGGTGATTATCTACAGTTCACCCGACGATAAGAAAAAGAACCGCGGTTTCTGTTTCCTCGAGTACGAGAGCCACAAGGCGGCCTCGCTGGCGAAACGGCGTCTCGGCACCGGTCGCATCAAGGTGTGGGGCTGCGACATCATCGTCGACTGGGCCGACCCGCAGGAGGAGCCGGACGAACAGACCATGTCCAAGGTGAAGGTGTTGTACGTGCGCAACCTGACACAGGACATCAGCGAGGAGAAGCTGAAGGAGTCGTTCGAACAGTACGGCAAGGTGGAACGTGTGAAGAAGATCAAAGACTACGCGTTCATCCACTTCGAGGACCGCGACTGTGCGGTGAAAGCGATGGAGGGCCTGGACGGCAAAGAGATGGGCGGCTCCAACATCGAGGTGTCGCTCGCCAAACCGCCCTCGGACAAGAAGAAGAAAGAGGAGATCTTGCGGGCACGCGAACGACGAATGATGCAGATGATGCAAATGCGTGGCGGGTGAGTTTTATAATTATTACAGTTAGTTTTAGTTTGAACCGGTGAATGTTATATATGTATGTGTGGTTCTCCTTGTGTAGTATGATGCCTGGTGCGATGCCTATGAGGGGTACAGGACCGCGTGGCGGCCGTATGGGACCAATGGGACGTGGCGACTACGGTAAGTCACCCCCATACCATGCGCACCGGCCGGGCACTTGTATAATAACATTACTCGTAATTATAAATACATATATGTAGTACATGCGGTACAGTAACAACCAACCAACCAACCACCAATCAGAATGCGCGTCACATTACATATTACTATCGGATATGTACGTACGATTCAACCAGCCACACAATAGCTAGTTATGACAGATAGCTGACAGTGTGTTACACATCATTCGACTAACGATTGATTGCTGCTTGATCTCTCTTATCATCTCTGTGATTATAACCCAAACTAAAATATCATACTTTGAGAATATGTGTTAGCACAGTTGTGGTCCTCATAACTATATACATTTACAAAGCACATGTTCCATGACATCCGCAACGAATCGTACGGTATTGTATCGTTCAATTTGCCGTCATTTCAAGGAATAAATGTCAATAAACCGAAATTAATTTCACTAGCAAGTCTAGCATAATGTCCATTGCGATATTTAGTGTATAATCTCTGCATTGGTATGAATCGTGCGTACATGTAATATATACAAAGAAACATGCATAATCGTTTTCGATTATACTGACTTGGACACCGTTGATACATCTAGTTGTCTGTTACTGTAACACTCGCATAAGGCAAAGAGCGCATTGCAAGTGATGTGCCAATACTCCAACACCGGAATTGAAGAGTTTATTTATTTATTTACACGTATTTACACTTGTTAAACAACGGCCGGAAAGAACAAATTTGATCTCTCGATATGTCAAGTAACCATTCTAGTTATCTCTCATTATCAGTTATTGCGCGCATAGTTGACACCCCACAGATTATTATTACTTTTGCTACCGGGCCCTACGTCACTGCTTTCTATCGTTACGTTTTCACCTAAAATACTTGAATCATGATCAGAACAATTGGCTACTAAAACTACCACACATTTGAACTACCAATCATCTGGAATTCTGGAAATCTTTCGAACATTTTCCGTGGTCTATCGCTTTTTGTTTCGTATGTTATGTTTGTGCCGATTAACAAATGGATTTTACTTTTAATTTGTGTGTTCTCTAACATCCACTAATAATCATTTGTTGTTGTATATTTGTTTTTTTTTTACTTATTGCACTTTCGTTTCGTTGTTGCTGTTTGTGTGAAATTACTAAAACAAAAAAACGTTCAAAATTATTTCTCTGTTTTGTACCTGCACCGGAATGCCCCGACGGCGCAGAAGTGACTTTTGTTGGTTCTTCATAGTTCTGTTTTGGGCACATCACTACTCTGTACACACAGATACAGTGCTCTCTTGATTGTGTTTCGGTTATTGTCCGTTGTGCTAGCGAGCGCGGTTAGCGCTAGTAGTCGTGCGGCGAGTGGCGCTACTAGTTTGACATTTCGCGCGCTAGTAGTACTTGTAAATGATGTTTGTGTTCGGTTGTCAGCGATGACAACACTTCACATATTTGTTGTTAAAATGTGATCATTCAATATATTCTTATCTTATAAAAAATACGTGTTTATAGTTTCAGGTCAAGATTGTGGTATGACATTTATAGGGTACTGTGTCCATCATTGTGTTGCAATTACCTTTATTAACGCAGATCCTGCATGTTCGGTCGCGATCCAGGACCGGCTTGCGGTTATATACCAGGGCCGGCTCCTGATCGCGACCATTGATGTCCTGTCGGGGGCACTGCAAGGCGAGGGTATCGTACAGAGCGTTTGCGCACCCTCTTCTCATAAATAATTAACTCTCTTCTTAGCATTCCATACATTTAGTTAAATTCTGTATTAGTCTGTCTGGGGGCTCTCTCTTTATCTTCATTGCGCAAAATTATGGGCAATTATCAAATACATATTAGTTAATATATTAATAATACTTTCATTTTTGATAATCTCCCTGTTTGTTTGCTTTTCTATATTTTCTAATATTGGTTTAATTAATTAATCAGTTGATTTGTTTAGTTTGCATGCGATTTTGTTAATATTCCGTATCTGTTTGACCAGTTTGTTTGTTTGTTGATGTTGTTGTTGTTTTGATAGTTTATTTGTTGTTGAGTTTTAAATTATTATTATTGTTGGTATATTCGCGTTAGCCCTCAATACAAGTTTCCATATATACGTAGACACGCAATACACATTTATAACCTTCATACATATGTGTCGAGTTACTTTGACATATATGGTTATTATAATTTGCTCTATTTGTTTGGGATGATACTAAATCTTGAATCATTTCTGTGTATTTTGATGTAACTATTTGTGTCAGTGAGTATTCAGATATAGTATCCCAGCCCATACACGTGTTGTGACTAATGTAATGTGTTTTCTACTTCAACATATATACCTTCGTACATATATATAGTTATTGGAAGTAATATTTATAATACAACATAAACACATACACTTCTATCATCCGTTGATGATGTCTGTTGCGTTGCGTTTGTTGATGTGTTGTGTTGTGTTTATTATGATTATTAGCCGTTTTGTTATTACTGTTATAGATATTTTTATATATACATATTATTCTGTTTCTCTGCTCTTTGTTTGTTGTTTTCTCTGTTCCTTCTATATTTACAGCTAAATTCGTTATTATTTTCACGTGGAGTGGTAAGTATGCGGTACCAACCCGCCCCCTAAAGAAAAACAGGCCCCTAACTGATTTTCCGTAAAACAAGATGGTCGTCGATATATTTATAGATTTGGTTTATTATTTTGATTGAACTATTATTATTCTTATTATTATTATTGTTGTTGTTGTTGAGGTCGCGCGTATATATTCTAGAGAAATTTAGTAGTTGTTGAATTTGAATGAGTTTATTAGTTGGTTATTATTGTTTAATTATACGAATAGTTACTTGACTCTTTTCCCGGCATGCATATTATACACATATATACATACATTACATACACACAGAGACACCTATCTATATATTATTATATTACGTAGTACATATAAGTATATGTATATATATCACTGCTGCTGCTATACCAGTGGCGCTCTATATATTTGTGTGTGTGTGTGGAAGTCGTGAACAACTACACCTGAACCATTCCCGCAACCTTCCCGCAACAACCGCCCACCATAACATACAGGATGGACATACACAATGTATGTATGTATGTCACTAACAACGGCAAGATGGTGCTACTACATACTGTGTGTTGTTATATTATATATTACTAATATTTAATTAATGAAACTGAGCGAATGAATGATGAAGAACTACTTCCTCCACACACACCCGACTCCCGCACAGATTTATAGTGTCTACAGATTATTCTACACATGCACAGGGCAAGGACCAATGAATCGAGAGTATGAGAGCGATATATTTATGTCATTATGTAAACAATGACCTCGATATTCACACTCTCGCTCTCTGTTCCACGTGTGTTGTTCTTGTTGACATCCACCCCCCCCCCCACTACCTAATACCTCATTTTTTGGCTAAATTGGGACTTTGTTTGTTGTTGTGTGTTTTGTAGATTATGATTACGACTATTACGGTTATGGGGATTATCGAGGCGGATACAGTGACCCCTATTACGATGACTATTATCGTTACGAAGATTACTATTTCGAATATCCGCCGCCCCAGCCACAGGCCAGAGGGAGAGGCAGGCAGCCGCAGCCGGTGGGTCGCCTTAATTAATAATAATTAATTTCATAATAATTAATATTTCATCAATAAGAGACAATCGTTTTAGAGACTACTGCTCTACAGCTACATGTGATTGATTGTGATGCAACCCCCATCATGATAATTTTATTATTATTTTAAATTTTCTACCCAATACACACACACACACACACATTACACAAACATATACACTGCCCTCCACCAGACAAAACCCAGCAAAACAACACTATATACATAATATTCCTCTCATCATTTTTGTTTTGTGTATACACAGAATTATTGTGGTATTTTTTTCTGAGACAGAAAACGATACAGATTTTTTTTTTTTCTTTTGGATTCGTGAATGTAGTAGTTTGATTGTGGCACAGTGTTCCTATCTGCAAAATAAGAACGAATTATTATTTACTAAATATGTGGGAATGACCGTTATGTGTGCGTGTGTATGTGCGTTTCATCTAAGCTAGGATGCAGGTGCAGCTTGCTTGCGAATGAATGCGACTAACCACTGTATTACCACTACTTACAACTAATAGCAACTATTTGCACTCCTTGTCCGGCCACTAAACTAAACAATTTTGCGCAGCACCCTGATTATTAACCAATGATTAACATTAACTACACCAGTATAACAATAATAATAACATTCAGCTGTTGTTGGCCAGTCTTAACTATTGTTACTGCTGCTGCTGCTCGATCTTAAACTAAAGCACTCTTGTCACTTATGCATTCCCCTTTGTTGATCATAATTCCGATGGTAAAAGTTGGGCAATGACACGGAATAATACATTTCATAGATCACACAACCATACGATCATCGTTACACGGAAGTATTTGCGGTGCTCTGTACGTTAATTTACACGGATGTCTGTTGAATAATACCGCGGATCTAGAACTATCTACATATGGTATACACATGCAACACTTGCTCGTCGCTTGGCTGTTAATATTTGCCATAGAACACCGCTCGCCCCATCTACCACAACCCACACCCCCTCTCAATTATATAGAATAGTGATATCGAGTGCAAAACGTCTTTGTTGTTGTTGTTGTATTCGAAAGAGGAAACTTACTAACTTGTGCAAGAACACAATGCCACATTCAAACTGCCCAATCATATCTGAGCCAAGTAGACAGGCTTCATAATTATCATTCTTATATTACTATATACATGTATAAAATAATTGTTAGTGTTGATGATGCTTCTTGTTGTTGTTGTTATTATATATCGAACTATCCAAAATTTGTTGAGAGATGAGACTACATTGCGCCCGCCGGGAAAAGTGACTACAAGAATAATATAGAGAAATGAGTGGAAAATTGAAACGGAAAAATGAAAAGAGTAAAATGAAAACACAGATATATAAGGCTTGTGTACGTTTGGTGATAAATAATATTGTCGTAGTTGACGATGATGATGACAATGTTGAGGTCGATGGAAATGAAGTAAGGGGGGCGGGTACTGGGCAGCCGCGAGGACACCCTTGAAAATAAACACAAATATCTAGATCTATATGTTATATGGGCCAGGTGTGTTGGCTCAGATATGACGTGTGTGCGTGCGTGAATGTGTGAGTGTTTCTCTTACTGTTACCAACCATTCACTCTACTTTGTTTTGTGTTTCCATAGTCCCACTTTACAGGGTTATCCAAAAGCACAAAGTGTTACATGTTAAAATGGCACCTTTCGAACCGACGGGGAACATGGCCGATAGCGGAGTTGCAGCGGGCGTCGTCGTCAATGTGCTGTTGTTTTGTTTGTTGTTTTGCTATCATGTGCGCTTTCTCTCTCAAAGTTATTTCATCCGTGGAACAATTACAAAACATATGTGTGTTTTAATATCCAAGTTCCATCGAATAGCTTCGTGAGAGACGACGATCTAGTAACATGTTTCATTTAGCTTCATAACAACTGTGTTTTCTTTATTCTAGCGACACGTTTTGTTGTATAGAAAACAAATATCTACGACATTATTATAATTGTTCTTCGCCGCTCCCTAAAAACGTATAATTCAGTTTATCCATTCAGAATGGCTGAGGAATAAACTATTATTCTCGTCCATAGATGTTTGTTTTCCGGCAACGTCATCATCATCATGTTGTTTCTTGCCATTGTCGTCGTTGTTGTCGCTGTTGTCTCGTTGCTGTGTTTGTGCCCGTTTTTTTGTTGATCGAAGCTTTATTTTTAGTTCAAGTCAGATCATATACATAACATACAGTGCACGCAGCAACACCAGAGGAGAACAGGGCCGTGCGAAAGGACCAAGAGAGACATCACATCCACATACATTTACTAGAGAAGCTCATTACTATTTTTTTTATTTTCATATAATTTTATCGCGAATTTTGTCCATGTTTGCACCTTGAATCCAAACCAATTGACAATCACACCATCTCTTGTGATTAGTTCTAATCACCACGAACTATGTTTTTATATGTGTATTTTTCTCTCTGTAACCCGCCCCCAAACCCTCTGAAAACAATCCACCTTTTTGCCAAAATGCTTTTATGTTTCTGTTGCTTAACCCGCTTATGTTAGAAGTGCTTATTTAGTGAGCTTCGCTTTTATTTGTCGATAATATGTTGTTGTTATGTGCTTCTGTTATCCAGACGAATGTGGATAGAAAGATCACATCCTCTTTCATCTGGATAATTGTTGTTGTTGTTGGCCGATTGTTGCGCGTAATTATATTGTTGTTTATTATAGATTTTTGGATAACCCGTCAAATGTTTTACATATACATGTCATTACTGTATGATTTTTGATTGTTACATATACATATGTACATCGATTTATTTCTTGCTCATTGTTTAAGCTTCGTATCTTGTGCAGAACGGTGTCACTTGTGACCAGCTCCTCCTGGGCCAACGGAATCATTTTCGAGCCACAGCTGAGATTTTGTATCTTTAGTATCCACAAGCAATGAATAGTAGTGTTCGTCACAAGTGGTATCCACTGCAAGATGCCATGCTTCGTTTATTTAAATTTTCGTTGTTGACGTGAACGTCAGAATCACTCTCATCATCCGTGCTTATTAAATACGAGTGCAATTATAGCAGAACCTCACTTCTCCTATCTTGCGATACACTTTGTGAAGGTAATGTGTTCAGGTATCGAAAGTGGCAAAGAAGAAGTAAACAGAAACTAAGAGTGTTTCTGTCGTTGATGGTCATTGAGCAACCGTAGATTCCATGTGAATGTTCTTTAGTCGATAGATGTATCTATGTCAGTGTGCGATACTACTTTACATACTACTGCTACTGTTGAAACAGCAGCCGTAGTATGTAGCGCAGTGCGATGCTACTGTCTGTTTCTCTGTCCAATCTCTCTGGCTCAGTCTGGACTTGGATAGACGAATGTCTATGTCTCTGTGCTTTTGTACTTATTTGGTGTACCGTGTGTGCGCTGCAGGCTGGTCGTGGGCGTGGAGTGGTGGCTCGTGGGCGAGCCGGTGGGCCCCCAGTCCGTGGGGCGGCAGCCAACCGGGCGGGCCGGGGCGGAGCGGCCGGGGTCCGTGGGGCAGCACGAGCGCCCGTTCGTGGGGCTACCCGCGCCAAGGCAAGTTTACAAGGTAAGAGTGACGAGCCGACGATATCGACAATGATCATCAGCATTAGTTGTTGGGTATAGGAATAATAATAATACATAACACACACACACACACATGTACGCACACTACACGTGACAGTACATCATCTAGCCTAGCTATTGGTACTGGTACAAGTGACATACGATGACGACGATGTATGGTGCGATGTAGAACTTCAGTCAACAGTCTGTATCGTCGAGAAACATTCTAATTCCGTGATGTACATTGATAAATCAATGTACATCACGGAATTGTCCCGTTATAAGTATAGATAAAATGAACAAATAGCACACAACAGTTGTGTCTTGTCATTACTCGCTGTTATATTGTTCATTCAATCTGTAATTAATGTGAATCTGAATTACAGTTGTATGTGTATCGTTCCGTCCGGTATCTCCCAGTCACTAATCCTCTGTGTGTGTGTGTCCATTTCTGTTTTCCCCAGTCATACTGATAGTCGATACGTACACTACGGGCACGGTGAATGTATCCTACTACTGCTACTACCAGCTGCAACAGCAATATGTCTGTCCATCCTGCAACTGCACATATTCCATCGGTTGCCCACTGTCCTCCGGATACACCTACCATCTCCTCTAACCACTGTACCACCACCCCAGACCTGACCTGGTTATGCTAGAATATAGTGCATGCGTGTGAAGATGGAAATATGGCGAATATGGATGGATCTATACGCGTCTCGGGTGAAGTACCAAGCTGAACTGAAAGTTGAAAGTGTTCATTCGCTGTGTGCGTGTGATTGCGTCGAGTTTTTCCTATAATCGTTGTTGTTAGATTTAAATAATTTGTTGTTTACTTATTGGTTTTGTGTTTCGTTTTCCGATACGTACGTATGATGATACACAAACATGTGTATGATGATGATAGTAATTGACATGGATAAATAGTTTAATTGAATAAATTGCTTGATTTTGTTGATAACTGTGTTATTTGTTGTTGGCGGCGGCGGTGTAGGTAAGCGGAAATTCGACGGGGGTCACCAGAACCAGGGGGAGTCGAAGCGCAGGTACCAGAGCAACTGGGGCAGCCAGCCGCTGGCGCAACAGCCGTTGGGCGCGGCCGGAGTCAATGGTGACCAGCAACAGTGGTATCAGGACTCGTACCAGACCTGGAGCTAAGTGTGTGTAACAGAGGCAACAAGGCGTAAAGGACACAGCAATCATATTTAACTATATACATACATATATACATAAAATATATATATAGAAATTACATGATATACATACATACGGTACCACGTAACGTATATATGTACATATGTGGTATGTCGGGCAGCAAAACTAACAAACCACACCCACAGCTGGGATGTAGTTGGCGTAACGAGCGTCGCGTAGCGGCCAAACGAACGAACTAACTACTCAGTACCAGCGGGCGAGCACACACTCACTCACCACACATATGTTGCATACATAAATGTTATGTATATTATAATGAACGAGGTGCGTGTGTAGCAGTAGCAGGTGTGTGTGCTGGACCGAACAGAGAACGTACACGCCCACCGTGTCGGCAATGGTGGGGGAGCGAGCGGCGGTAGGATTGGTTGGTACGCGCCAGCCAATCCGACAACAGACAGCATCATCAAAATAAACAAATGTATGTAAATATATTTATGTATGTCCAATCCGCGCGCGCGCGCTGTACACAGATATGTATATGCTATAGTAAAACTGTTGGGACAAGAATGTCATCGTCATTATCATCAGCATCGATGATTGTATTGAATTTTAGAATTGTTTATACATACATACATATATATTATAAAGAAGTAATAATAATCAGTTTAAAACTTGTGTGCTGTGATTCGAATTACTATCTTATCTGGTTATGAACGGGAAACGGGAATCGGGACGCGTATGTGTGTTTGTACAGCTGTACTGCATGTGTAAAATGTTTATATATGTATATGTAAAGAAAGATTATGTATATGGTATGGTAATTCGCGCACGCGACAATGACGGCAACTGAAGACTGACGACTCGAATATATAGATATTGGACAAACAGACAGACAGACCGCCAGACAGACTTGACTGACTATGATATGGAGGGAGAAGCAAGACGGATCTCGTCCAGCGTGACTGGATATAATCATCACGTGAACATCATCTTCATCAGCATCATCATCATTATCTACTACTACTACTACTACTACTACTACTACTTCTTGTTCGACACCAGCGTCTCTTCATGCAGCCATGCCTACTGCTAGTTCAGCTAAAATCTCTCCGAGTCACCTCTGTTCACACACGATGGCAGAAATCACTCTAAATATCACTACTACAATTAAATACACACACACACACACACACACGTATATAACACTTAATTATTTGGTGTGCGTGCATACACAAAGCCTGACGTCGCGAATGTTTTCATATTCAATATGTTGATTATTGGTTTGCTTTGGTTTTCGATATAAGAATAACGATCGATACAAGGAGATAGAGAGAGAGAGAAATGGACTTGTGCTAAATTTAGTCTCGAAAAAGGAAAAAGAATCGGCAGCATTCGTCGACATGTTGAACACAAATAATGTAAATGTATCTGATACGTACTACAGAGTATCTAATCAATCTATCGTAACTAACGTCTTATCCGGACTGCATGCATGCTCATAATATAAAATGGTTTTTATATAAATATATATATTTATTATTATTATTATTAAAATAATAATAGAAATCATAAATAAAATATATCTCTATACATACATATATATAGTTTATATGAAAAACAGAAAAAGTAATTACACATGTTTATATATATAATAAATAAAAAAAATAAAAATGAAAACATCTCCAAGATCCACAAGTGTACGGTCAGCGCCGATATTGACTGAATTAATATATATTTAATTATTAATATAGACACACACACATACATACATACATACATACATACATACATTAAATGTACACACTACGTACTCCATGTGTTTTTATTATGAAATATTTAACAAATTAATGGCGGTGCGATGGCGCCGGTCGCGCGTGCCCCCGGCTGCAAAGGAATCTATTAACTATTATTATATTATATAATTATTAATAATGTTTTTTCTTTTTGTAAATAATTTAATAACGAATGATGAAGACTAATTCTCTATTAGGATATTTAAAACAACATTACACGTCATCAAGAGTGGTGTCCCCAAAATGAAAATACACACACACACACTTACACACACACATATAGGTACACCCATCCGTCAGTATCTATCTATTTATATCCGTTAAATTGGGAATTTTTATGTATTCACTCATTGATTGATTGGTTGGTTGGGTTAGTTGGTTGATGTTAGTTAATGTTGGATTGTTTGTTTAAAATATTTAATACTAGTGTTTTTTTTTTTTTATATAAATTGTTGGAATGTGTAACGCGGAAGAATCGTTAGGAAAGGGATATAGGTACCTAAATACTGATCACTGATGGTATTTGTTGATTTTAACTGATTAACCGATCGTTCGGGTTCGATCTTGTATTTTAATATTATTATTATTGCTAATTTTTTAATTGCTATTTTATGAATGAAGTGAAAATTCTTCAAATCATCGTGGACAGAAAGAAAAGTTGCTATATAAATTTTGTGTAACTTGTTTCGTTTTCTTTTGATTGATTATTTTTAGAGGATATACTATTTGATTGATTAAATTTTCTTTGTGTATTTTGTATCGAGTTATTAATGATTGATGTAATATGTTTTTTTTTTTAATTGACGATTGACGTATATGTTTTTATCATTATATTAGCGTTTGTTTGTTAAATACGGTTGTATCTATTATCTAATAATGTAATGTATGACGGTTTGAGAGACGATGCGAATGGGCCTGGGAGTTTGCCCCTTGTTCTGGAGACTATAACATCGCAAGGGGAATAATAATTGGGAGGGGGTGGGTGGGGCGCGGGACACACAGCTCTAAGGAGCGGGAGGAGTGTGAATGAAAACACATGACACACTGTGTGCATGTCAAACATACATAATATATTATGTATACTTCGCTATATATATATTTGTACATCCATCCATGTGTTTTTAAATGAAAAAAAAAAAATTTATAATATGGAAAACAACAAAACTGCATCATAATATGTTTTTATTACTATTACTACTACTACTACTATGTACTATTATTATTATATTACTTAATGTTTAACTCTTTACAATACTTCCTTTTTGTTTCTTTTTTTTTGTATCATGATTGTAATCGAATGCAGTGTTTGACGTGTTCGTTCACAGGTACAATGTTAGGTATTGTTAAACATACTCATCACAATAGAAGCAGGATATATGTATTTTGTATCGGAAATAATTATAATCAGAATAATATGGACGAACACGGCTGCACCTGTATACATATTTAGTTTCATCTCATCTGTATTAGTTCTGATTTGGTTTCTGTATATTTTATAAAAATGTAACCGACAAACACATTAATACACTTATGTACCACTAGTAATTCAATAGTAATCATTCATTTTTCTCTTATTTTTACAATGACATGTTCCCATACATACATACAACTAGACCTTTACCATACATACATACATTATTTATATGTTGATGACTTTGTGTAGAAATATGTATGATTTATGTATAATTGTAACAAACACCACAACACACAATACACGACATGTCAATACAATTCATAGATGTACAGGGAATGATGAAGAGTTTTGTAAGAATGCGTACACACGTGTAAATCAGGATATTTTGCAAGTATGAGAGAGTGAATGAGAGAAACGCGAATCTAGATATTATTATGAAGAGTATTTACTCGAAGTGAGTGAGTTTTTTATTATTATTATTGATATACATATTATAATAATATATATATTATAATTTTATTCCTGCAAATGCATTTTGCGATGTGATGTATTTTAGCAGTAATTGTAAGTGAGGAGTTTTACAAGGCGTAAATATTTAAGATAGATATTTCTGTTGCCACCCCCCACCCCCAGTCCATCAATACTTAGTTTACCACCACCGTATCGCCATCTTCTAGATATTGTGATCTGTAGAACTCTTTGTGTGACCGCAAGCTCTGGTTTATTGAACAACTCATTCACGAATATTATGTTGTAGGTAGTATTGTAATATTATATTAGGTACATTCACAAATCTCATCATTTGTCGCAGCCCACTACACATTCTACACAAATACACACTATCACCATCGCAAACATAATAGAATACAATATATGAAACTAATGATTTTACTTTAGCAATCAATGACATTGTGGAATTGATTTTATCATTAATTAATTAATTACTTTTGTTTGGTATAAATTGCTTTGCTTGTTTACACGTATATGGCCCCCCCCTTTTTACTCTATATATAATGTATTTAATTTACTGCTCTGTATCATGGAATTTTATCCGTTATAATAATATGGTTACTTGTATACATACATAATATATTTTAGTGTGAATTTGTACGTAGTTTTTTTATTTTTCTTTCTATTAGTTACAATGTATGTTGGTATGTTTTACCATACATGCATTACTGATTGTTGAACAACTTCCTGGCATTATATTATAGTTCTAGCATACATATATGTGATAATAGTTTTTCTTTTATCAACACTGCTACACTAGGAATATTATTGACAACTCTCAGCATTGCTATGTCATTGTATTTGTCTCTTATTTAACTGTTTTATCCACAGCCCCCCACTGTTTGTGATGCTATATTAGAGTTCTGTTTTTATCTAAATATATATGTACAAGATGACTGAACTGGTATAACAGAATATTTCAATAGATAATTTGTGTGAACACATTCTCACATCTGGTGGTTCGTTTCTAACCACCAACGAACTGTTTTGCATATGCTCTATATGTTGTATTTTGGCGTCACCCCCCACCCCCTATATATGCCTTTCAACAGATACTTATATTAGAGATAACGTTTTTTGTAATAACTGACTAGCCGAAAGTTTTGTAAAATTGTACTGCTTATTATATAATAATGGTTAATATTGATATGATGAACTGGTATTTTTCATAGTGACAATTGTAACTTTGGACCTTAATAAAAATATTTTCTTTATACTCTGGAAATTGCACGCTCGCTAAACAATGCTTGTCCATCAGATGGATGGATTTACATCGGTTGTATGGTAATGATTTCGTTGTATTGTTGGGAATCATTTTGTGTTTCAGCGCGCCAGTATGTTTAGTTATGGGGGTTGACAGTATATACTACTGTGTGGACTACTGTTATATACTTTGGAATAAGTAAGTAACAATATTGTTATATACAAATCATTTATTGTACATGTAATAGTTACATATGTTGTAACGAATACACAAAAAATTATATACATGTTGATTTACTTGCATTGGGTAATGTTACTTTGAAAGCAGAAAGGGGTGTGTACAATTCCCGCGTTCACAGGGGGATGTTGAGGATGTTCCCGATAGAGGCGTTGTTGTACTCATTATCCTGGACAGTAATATTGAGAAATCCGTACCTTAAATTCGTTGTACTCTAACCATAGAGTTATAATGTTTTAACAGTACATTCCATTTGTCTTTACTGATCTGTAAATCATTGAGCAGGGTTACATGTTGGAAGATTGTCCTGTGTACATTGGGATTGTGTTGGACTATGTTTATCAAAACTAATGTCTGCGTGCGCAAACATTTAACTGATCATCTCTGTATGTGTGCATTGAGCGTGTGCGTGTGTGTGTACACTACTCGTATATATCTCTAAGTGTGTGTGTGTGTGCACATGCGTAATACCCAGGTTCTAAAGCAGCCCCTGGGTGTGCACTGTCCGCTGGTGCTCTGGTACGGTGTTCCGCCGCCAATGTTCCTCAGGCCGCTCCCATACCGTCGGGACGCGCTGGAGCGTTTGGATGTCGGACGAGTGTTGGCCGCCGTCGATTGACGATGTGTTCTCCTCTAACTGGTATCACCACATAACACGTACGGGCCGGGGTGGATAGTTGGCACGATGGATCATTGCCGTGTGCTTCCGTCATCCTGACGTTCGTGTCTCCGCTCGAACAACAGCAACTCGAACAACGCCAGCTACATACCAAGCCAACCAGCAGTAGTTACCGTTGTCAGTGTATAGTGTGTTAATCTATTCGTTATCGTAGCGGTCGGTTCGTCGTAATGTTGTTACGTGTTCGGTACTGACTGAGTGCTGCTAAGAGTGCTTGTTGATGATGATGATGTTGTTGGTCAAGCGATGTGCCGCTCTTACTGCTAGTTGTTCTTCCCCGGATGGCTTGTTATTGTTGTTGAAAGTGTCGTGCGATCATCATTGTTGTTGACGCGCGCACACACACGTAAATACGGTTCACGTGCAGTGTTGTTGAGGACGACGCCTCCTATACATATATATAGAGAGAGCCCATCGAAAAGATGGCCGCCACAGTTGCTGTCAAACGAATCGTTTGCAGATTCTAGTGTATTGTGAGGGGTAAGTTCAATTAGTGTATGGATTTCTGTAGAAATACTCCATATAGTTGTACGTGACAGATTGATGTTTGCTAAAGTATCGCTCAGAGATTATTAGTGACGGCTGAAAGTTGTATCATCCGCCCCCTTTTTACATATTGTTCAATCGTCCAACCTTCATTTTGTTTGTTCTGCTCGTGTATGTTTAAATAATTGTAAAATATTCTTTTACTTTACTTTCGTTGTTCGTTCTGGTAATTCTACTTTGAATGTCCGCCCCCTTTTTCATCCAATCCACTTATGTACGTCCTTGCATCGTATCTTTTCATATAATATTCTATAAGAAACAACTAATTCCTACGGACGAATCATTCCCCAAGTCCCATTTACACGGAGTCCGCTCATTTCAATAGTTCTTGTATAAATATACCGTGTACGTTTAGTAAACGAATGCTTTTATCTTTCGTGTGATTTTGTTAAACGTATACGCTTTAAGTAGACTATATGTGTATGCGTGTGTGTGGTGTCTATCGATATAGATTCGATTCGCGCGTTTATATATTTGGAGGACACGAACGTATGAACGTGGATATCGGTGTGGTGAATTTCTGTACTTGGAGGGGCGTGGTACCTGGTTGTCTTATGTCCTTATCTGTTTGTCTAAAACATGTTTTCAGATAGATACATATTATGATAAATCTCTCATTATAAATTTCGTCTAATTGTTCATGAGTTTAATATGTATATCGGAATACATATTGAGGTTATGTTTTTGTTGCTATCAAAATCTTCCTAACTGTGTATTGTTATTTGAACTTTTAATTTGTACATGAAAATAATTATATTCACAGTTCTGTTAATTTCCACAATCAAAATAAGATTTTTAACAATTCTCAATGCAATGTTTCTTTGGTTAGGTTTAATGTTAAACAGTAGTAGTAGTAAATTATACATTTGCTTGTGTGATGATACTGATGACGATGACATTTATCTCTGGTGAGATTCGTGTTGATTTCTATTGACTGTCATGTTCGCTTCTGGACGCACCCTCATCGCCAACTTGTAATCAGATTTCAAGCCAGTGGACAAGTGACAGATTCACAGATGCACACAAATACACACATTCGTCTCTACAGCCTGCGACAGATACACCGAATACCGGATCCGTACATTTTGCAGAATATAACTGACACTATAAGAAACAGATAAATACATATTATTATGTCCGTTATAACTCGCATAAAGCAAGCATTTACGTTTTTAGCGTGAACTGTGTGCGTGATTGTGCAGTCGATTTGAGTGATACGGTTCTGGTGACACATCAAGACACCACCACAATTGATACCGCACTCGCTTGTGTTCAATTTTCACCGTTTGGCAACTGACAACTTGTTGATGGGAAATTACAATCAACCATTATTGACGGTTGCCACCCTTAACTTGAACCACTAACACACACATCATAGCCAAACACATGGTTATTCACAATGCGGTCATTTCATCCTAAAGTTCAATATTACTTATCATCTGTTGGGTATCAGAAGAACGTTATTGGGTGATTTCTAAACAGAAAATTGACTGCTAGAGTAATTGAAGGCTCCTCTGCTGGTAAAAGAATTTAGAAATTGTTAAAAAACTCTTATGAAATGGTCATTGTTGATGAATTGTTTTTTGTAGGGCAATGTTATCCCTCCAGACATTGTATACGTGTGTGTGTGTACACTTCAAATCTTGACTGTTGTGGATTATTTACGAAATATGACGTTCACGTTGCCATAGTGACGACCAGACATCCTTTGACATTTAGATTGGACGAGTACATTATATACCCACTTCTGTCAACAAACAGGGAATCAGGGATGTGAAGTGTATATATTACGTATCAGTAATCAGTTGTCAATAATCAATTTGCAAATTACCGAATGTATACATACAGACACACCTCAATTGATGTATGGTTTGAAAGTGAGGTCGTATGTTGCATTAATTTGCCTACCAGTAGAAATATAACAAAATGCTCGAGAGATTCTGCGTACGTTCCATGAATTGGCATTCATGTTGAATTTCCAGAATGAGAATCTCGAATCAAAAAGAACAATATTAAATCTCTCTTAACTACCATTGATTACTGTTATTTTACTTAATTAAACAAACGTTGGTTTTCGAACTTGTTAATTTTGATTTGCCTGTTTGAGTTGAATTTTAAAAGTGCACATGTAAATATGTGTTGTAAATAATTATTAATATAAAGTGTTACTTGAGATACATGTAAATGTACCATAGAATGTAATTAATGAAAAGTAATTCTTGTAAATTAATATTAACTATACCGATTAAAACTTAGATTGTTATCAAACTCGACAGGAGAACTCCGGCTCATCATTTACAGTGTTTTAGTGCAAATTATATGTGTTGAATATTTTGCATATAGTTGGTTTCATTGTATTGTATTTAGCTGATACTTTCCAGTCATATAATTTACCATATTTTTTGTGAACTATTGTAATGAAAATATTACACCCGACTGAAATTATTATTTTGTGACATTCGTATACGTTTTTAAGGATATTGAGTGCAAGGTAATGGACCATTATTATTTACTTATATTGCTCACATAACTTTGATGTCTTTATTTGCTTTTCCTTGTACTTGATTAATAATATTAAGGTACAATGCTGTACATTTCTTGTTAATTCAATACGTTTTCAAATAATCTAGCATTACTTGTTCATTAATTGTTCGTTAATGTTCTGCTGTTGTGTATGTTTGCACGTGCGGGGAGTTGCTCGTCATGAGTTTTATATTGTAATTATCCGTTGTTAAACTCCATTTAACTGGATCGTAAATCCTCGGGTATGTGTACAGATAACGGTTACATGTATAAATAACAAATGTTGTCAGTGCAACTACCCCTAGGAATACGGAGGACACGCCCCCCATTTGTGCAGGAGCGTCGCACTGCTCGTCGTCTAGTGCACGTAGTGTAACAGACTGATACCATAATCTTTTTCTATTTTCTCCTCTATCCGTAGTAATTCACTTCCGACTTCTGTTATTGCTACTATATGTGTGCGCGCGTGTGTGTGTGTGTGTTCAAGCCATTATCACAAGTACAACTATTTATTACTAAGCCCCTGACATTTGCAGACGTATTTTGTAAAATACTACTACTGTTACCCGAGGATTTTCTTCAATAATGTGATCTTGTACATTGTGTATTTGTCGAGGTATATACCGGGTGTCTGAAGAAATCTGGGACATGGGGAATTAACATAGTAAATATAGAAAAAGTGTCATTACATTTCAGAGCAAAAGTGTAAATTAAAAAGTCAAAAGAAAATTCAGATTTCTTGGGACGCCTTTTGCGTGATGTTATACAGATCACGTGTGATTTTAAATGTAGGAAAATATCCATGCAGTATAAAATACTACGCTATATTATGCATATCTCGTAAACTACTGGAGCGGTTCAAATAAATGACACAGGATTATAAAGATGTCAGACAGTCACATAGCTAGTGATACTTTCATACAAGTATTTACATACACACAGACGTGAGTGTACACGTGTGTGAGTGTGGTAAACTCTTGAAAAATGCCCGGTATTTGTCAAAAGCGAAACAAGGACACGGGCAAAAAAATATGTGTGCTACGCTTTTCTTTACGGAAAGAGTCTGCAAATCTGGAATATTTTCATGTTAACTTGAAAATATAAAGGAATTTGTTTTGCTGCACATATTTTACTAACAAAAAAAAATCGTTTTAGAATTCAACTTTTGCGGTGAGATGTCATACGTGGAGAAATAATGTTTTCCTTATCTATTTTGAGAAACGTTTTATATCAGCTCGTCATTTGTAATGTTGTTTTACTCTCATTTAAAATCGAACCTTGCCTTGGAAAGTTTGAATTATATTATATATATATATATATATATATATATATATATATATATATA
Organism: Carabus problematicus; assembly: GCA_963422195.1. Classification (NCBI taxonomy): domain Eukaryota; kingdom Metazoa; phylum Arthropoda; class Insecta; order Coleoptera; family Carabidae; genus Carabus; species Carabus problematicus. The sequence goes on from OY728590.1 coordinate 10,255,460, forward strand.
TATATATATAATATATATATATATATATATATATACATATATATATATATATATATATATATATATATATATATATGTATATACCGGGTGTCCCAAGAAATCTGGGACATAGGGAATTAACATGTAAAATTGAAAAAGTTGCGATTACTTCTGTATTATATATTTTAGAGCTCTGAAATTTGGTACAGGTGTAGGGATAGGTTATTCGCATTGATTGGTATTAATTAAAATGATATTAAGGCTCACATTTCTAATAAAAATGCTTTTAAAAAGTAATAATTAATATATATATATATATATATATATATATATATATATAAAATAACATATTTAATATATGTACATATGCATGTGTAACGTTTAATATGATAATAATGATGCAAGCTTGAGAAGAGATACTTGTTAGTTTTGAAGAGCTGTGCTTGAAACTTGCGACTATGCAATATACACGTAGACGGATGAACTTGTTCAGTACTTACTACCTGCAGTTTGTAGAATGATCGTTACACATCATGTCCATCTGTATGTCTAGCGGAACTATCCATGTTGGTTATTCATTCTGCAACATTTATTACAGCATAACCGTTATCTGCACTTTTATGAATTGTTTATTTTGTATATATTATTTGTCCTGTGATAAAGTTCTACCTATATTTATTATTTAGTGCGATTTTCGAATTTGACAGTTGGTAAACAATATAGAATAATCAGCTATAAGCAAGGGATATTATCTCTGCTTTCACGTAACTGACGTAATGTTCCAGTCTTTCTACCAGCGAATAGTGACAATTCGTCCAGTGTAGGCGAGAGAGTATTTATGTGTGTTTAGTACAAGTAGTGTTGTACTACGGTACATCGCATCTTCTCCTGATGCTGATCGTGCTCGTGGTGTTATTTTGTGAACAGCTGTTGTTCCGTGATTGGCTTGTGGCTGCGGACGCTTTGCGGCCCGTGCAATCTCTCTCTCGCCGTGTGCCGCTGCCGTCGCTGAGGCGCCGTGGATCGATAGCCCGCATGCAGTGGGCCGCGCCCTCTTACGTGACGCCGCCGCCTCCAGCACCGACACCATCGCCGCCAGCACAGTAGAATCCTTAGTACACTTGACAAAACCGTGACGGGCAAACTTACGACGCAAACTGTTTAGTTCAAACCTTTAAAATACTACATACATTAGGTATTCAAGTATGTTTGCATATGTATGCCCTGCTGTGTGCATATTGTTGTTACAATAATTCTGCAAAGAATATCATGATTTGGATAGTTGTTCGACCAAAGAAAAAAATGCTGGATTTTTTTGTAATAATGTATGACTGTCACATACATACACACATACTGTACGAGAAAATGGTATTTTAAACTGTCTGCTTTTTAACGGATCAATCAAACTGCGATCTCGTGAAATTTCTATGGCAGACTTTTTTTTCAGTACAGACACAAAATTAATTTAATCTGGATACGAACACACACAGCGGTGACATTGTGGATTCATGTGAAAAGTTTTGTTTGAATATAAAATATCACCGCTAACGCTGGGCGGAAAAAAGTTTTCAGCATGTGTTGAAAAATACGGAAAATAGTTTTGCCCATGAAAATGCGGTGAACTGTCCGTCGTTGGAGTGGATAGCAAATACATTAATTATCATCTCATTTTGATGATTGATCCTGAAATACTGGTTACCGGTTATATTATGTACCGGTAATACAGACTTCCGTCTCCCGAACGAGCCGCCAAGTCTAGCCGTGCTAGTTTACCTCCATGGTGTCGCGTACGGCTCTATAACCGCGATTAATCTCCGGTATCAATTATAGAACCGAGACGACTTCTGTATTGGATTAATTCATTATGCAAATGCACTCGGATAGCACCGCGCCATTGCAACGCGGATCATCATAATGCAAATATTCGTCATTCGGTGCGGGATATTTGAACAAAATGATCCTGTGCAGTCGTTACACAGGAACAACAGTACATAAATATTCGTATGTTCAATTGCGATATATCGGGACATGTTTGTGGAATATTTCTATTCGCAACATGCACACAAACATGTACGACATTACTATTGCATTGTACATACTGAAAATAATGGTTTATCATTAATAAATAAATGCAAAACTATGTATCCTTTGCGTTAAGGTCGCCGTTCGAAGTGACTAAATCGTAGTTCTGTTCCCATTTCAGTACTGATGGTCATACAAAATTAATATTTATTTCTGAGTTATGGTACATATGTACCTAGTGAATGACACTTTTCCCGTATTTTTTTTCCTTTGGAAAACTAGCGTTTGCGGTAGCAAAACGTTCAATTTGAAAGTAAAAACACGAAACGTTACTTCATACACTGTAAAAAAAATTAAGAAATTCAAATTTGTTAAATTTTTCCTCCTAATATTTCCCGTTTCGCTTTGGGAACAGAACTAGACTTTCCCCATAAGGCCAATGTTAATTTTAGTTCAGCGTTATGTCGTAAGGGAGCGCCCAAGTGATAAAAAACTATTTTCCATGAGGCACAGTAAGCCAATTGTGTCCTGAGCGCTACGTCACTCAGATGTAATAAATATATGTATGGACCGTTGTACATTTAGTCATAGGTATACTTGCGTATGCACAGAACAATAATAAACAATATACATTTGGGTAGTTGTTGGTTAGTAAAGTATAAGTGTGTAATATTTAATATCCATTCGCTCTAGATTTTATATTAAATTATAAATCCTAGATGAGAGTTATTTTATTGCAGGCAAAATTTATAAAATATTTATGTACCTATTTATGAATATTTATTCGCTAATAGAGGGTGTTTTTAACATACATTTTACTCAAAATACTAAGAATAGTGTGAATTAAATATGCATCGATTGATTCTAATTCATTAGTAAGTTGCTTTGCAAGGGTAGGATAGTACAAAAGAGCTGTAGCATTCGGTGTGGCATCTGTAATATTGGCGAATGCAAAAATTCGATGATCCCCACCTCGATTATCCGAATTTTCGATTATCAGGATTAATACTTCGTTATTTCAAATTTTTATTTTAATATTTAACCCTTGACAGGGCTTAAAGTTTTCCAAAATACATGGGAATTTATGGAAAAAATTGCCGCACACGTAGCGTTAAAATTTTGTATGATTTATCTTATGCCAATATGTTATTTATTTATCTTTCAAAATTTGCATATATTGTTGCTCAGAAACATTGAAAATACGTGTTTACCCATGTTTTCAATAAATGCTTCAAATAAATGTTGTAGAGCATAAAATTTTACATTAAAAATTACGTTAAAAATACCTAGGGGTAGCCTTAGAATTCAAACAATCTTAAACAAATGATTGACGTATAAATATTTTTATATATCGAGTAAATCAATTTTGAAATATTGCATTTTGATGCCAGGAGATCATAAAACAAAAATTGCATGTATTTTTGTTAATTACAACAACGAATCTAAACGTAGTGTTTTTGTTTCACGATCTCCTAATCTGTTTAAAATTTAGTATTTCAAAATTGATTTACACATTTAGAAACATATATGAGCATTAAATATGGCATCATATTTTTTGCAGTTTTTAATTTTGAACAAATTCAGCTTCTGGGTCAATTAAATATAGTGAACAGAAAATGTTTTTTTTTAGTCTATATAAATGATAACATCGACTTGTTTATTGAAAAAAAAAAAAATAGAAAAAATGACGATCTTTGGAACACAAATAAGCTACAATCATCACAAATATTATATTGATTGCATTTTACCCGAAATTGTAGAAAAAATATTCCATGAGGATTCAAATGTACAGATCCCAAGTATCTTGAAGAGGCACAAACCAATAGCAAAGCTAAAATATATATACAGGCTGCTATATACGATGTGTTAGTTTCATTTTTTTTGTTTAGGTTTGTCATCAACGGCAGAGATAAGCTGTAGTATTACAGTCTAGCATTCATGCCTGGTTTGCGTCTGTAGTGGTCTGTAGTAGAAAATAGTTTCGAGTATTTTAGGTAACTTGAAAACGATTGCAGCGCTGCGACGGAATAGTTTTACAAGCCCAATTTGACGGGGACCTTAATCATTGAATTGTATGTAATTTCTGTATGCTGCAACCAACGTTACACTTGTGTATTGCGGGACGGCGGGACTACTGTTCGCCAACTTGAAATTCTAAACTGATGATGAACCTATGATAAACCGCTATTCTATGCTTTATTCATCGTCGAGTTTCATTCAGCCTTCTCGTATTCTCCGTATTATAACACATTAATATTCGTGGATGCGGCCGGTCTCAAATCTGGCCAATTAAAGTTTATCTAAAGTAAAAATTTCAGCAGAATCCAATTACATTTCCACTGCTGGTGTTGATGTTGGTGGGACGCTATCTGTTCTCGAAGACCAACGAAGCTCGCTCACTGTACAAGATATAAAGTAATTGTTTAACACTGAATATAGCTAGAGACTTGTAGAATAGACTTTGGATATCCATATTTAATCATTATTTGCATTTGATCCGATCTGATATATGAAGTGTAAGCTCGTGTGGTTCGCCGGTACTGTATAATGTTATATTATCAACAAGAAAAACAAATAATAATAATTTTCATAATAGATAAACCTTCTACAGTATAGTTACATCATGATCTTTTCACGTTTGAAAAATCTATCTGAAATTAATCGTTGTTGATGATTTCTTGGGTATCAATTCTAGCATCGGTGAAGTTTATATCATTTACTCTCTCCCTCCCTTCCAGCTTTTACTGTGTCAATCGTCGCGTCCTTGTCGGATGGTTGTGCTGATGTTGACATAATCAAATATTCAATATAGTTGATTTCCGCCGTCACCGCCGATTACCGGCGGATGTTGGATCGATATCAGGCGACGATGTCGGCTGTCCAACATACCTCCCTGCGCACCCCACCCTCCCGCGCCCGTCCAGCCCACTCTATGTAATCATATATAGATATACAGCCTTAACCATAAATATGTTATACTGTCTGACACCACACACATACATTGACGTATGATGCGTTATTTGATCAAGTTTTCCTTGACTGTCACCTCAAATATCCGACATGGACGTACGTTAATTGTATATCCCCGGGCGCCGACAACAGATGATGAAAGATTATTGTGGAATGTACGAGAAAATCAATCTGAAAATAGTATTTTCGTATAGTGAACTTTGTTGGCTCAGGAATTTGGTCCGCTCTAAGCGAATGTTCACTATAACGAAAGTATTTAGTATGTACTTAAACCAGGTTCCACTATATGCGGGCTCACTATAACTGTATATGTTTTGTGTACTGACGGTATGTGTAATTGTATGTTTGTTTGTTTACAGGCGAACACGGCGCTTTTGGGCCTGTTATTTATCTCAAGCTCTTGTCCCCGACACTGACGATATGGTAAGTCAAACTATATTCACTACATTCACATCTATTCCGTCAGCACGGGCTTGTAAAAACTGTACCCCGTTCTTCACTAATACGGAAAAAAATAAGATCCAAGTTGCTTCTTCACCGCTCTGTCACTGTAGTTGGCGGTGGTTAATGTTTTTACCGCCCAAGACAAAAGTGACTCGCAATGTTCGTCACATTATCGCGCTGACAATAGCTGGGTAATTAATTAAGTATGAAGTTTTGATTGGCTGTTGAACGCCTTCGTCCTTTCCGTTGTGTACTTGTGTACAGGTCTGTACTTGCCGGTTTTATAACCAGACTGTTTGTTATATGTTTGTGTACGTAACTAACATTGTTCATTGACTATACGTTAGTGTGTTTGTGTACACAAGTGAACAGGGACGGTTTCAGGGGTGGCGGGGCGCTGGTCTGTCACTTGTCCAGAATTGATAACACACCGCGCTTAAGAACCCTTATTGTATTATGCACGTTGTTGTCTAATTGAGATGCGCCCATTGTTTGACAAAGTTTCAAGACCGTTCAAGAGTTTTTGCTTAAGTAACAGGCTGTGTATGAATATACTGAGAATAGCTGTCCGCTGCAAGAACAAGAATCAAGTTTGATATAAAATCAACAATATCGGTATAAAGTTTCTCATTAATCTACAATTATATCGTTCATTAATTAGGCTTAATGTTTTAATATGAATTATAATCGTTTCTACATCCGCAAGTATATATTTTCAAATAATATACATGATTATACCCCGTTTTATAATACTTGAACGTACAAACGGAATAGTTTGTAATTTAAAGCCTGTCACAACTGAAAATATCAGTGTAAACCGGAAATATTGTTCAGCGATATCAACGTGCGAGTAGACGCGGAACCTGAAAAGTCATTGTTCACTAATATAGTTCACTAATTACTAAAGGATGGTACTATGTAAAACGGAAACCAGATAGATTGTATGTAGATTACCACTTCGACCAACTACTACATCATCAACTAGCATTATAAACGTGTATTGAATCTCGTACGGAACAAACTCGCTCTACCGATCGTTTTGTTAGGTTTCTCCCTTACAAACAATTAGATTAGTCACCGCATTCAACCCCTGTCGCATCGCTCCTCACTGCTGTCGATGTACCATGACATCGACAGCCGCATAAGGTAGTTTCATCAATGTACCTACTTGTAGTATTTGTTATGAGTTAGATTTTCAACAACGCACAAGGTGATCCTAGCTTAGGAGACACCATCACCAAGATTTTAGTTACAACAAAATATGTATTAACTCACGTACGATCACGTGATTAATTAAATTACTATATTGTTTGTACACTCTCGGTGTCAGTTTACATAAATGAAGAAAATTCCGTGTAAATAATTGTATTTAGTATTTCGGTTGGTTGCCGGAGTGTACTGTTTATTCCGGTGGGAGAATTATCCACACACAAAGTATGGTTCAATCGGAAATTCCTCCGGGGACCAGCTCACCATTCTCGTAGAGTGCTTGTACCGTTACAGACCGCATTCAACACTTTAACTGACGTGCGACTTTCTCTTCAAATAAGATGTCACATTGTTGTGAGTGTATAACATATACCGGGTGTCCCAAGGAATCTGGGACATAGGGAATTAACATGTAAATATAGAAATATTGTGATTACTTCTGAACAATACATTTTAGAGCAAAAGTATAAATAAAAAAATTGTTCCGAATTAAAAACTGCATAATAAGATGCCATATTTAATGCTCAGATATGTTTCTATAATGCGTAAATCAATGTTGCAATTACGCATTTTAATGACAGATTAGGAGGTCGTGAAACAAAAATGGTATGGTTTGATTATTTGTTGTTGTAACTAACAAAAATACATACCATTTTTGTTCCATGACCTCCTGATCTGTCATCGAAATGCAATATTTCAAACTTGATTTACACGATATACAAATGTATTTGAGCACTGAATATGTCATCATATTATGCAGTTTTTAATTCTGAACAACTTTTTAATTTACACGTTTGCTCTAAAATGTATTGTACAGAAGTAATCACAATATTTTAATATTTACATGTTAATTCCCTATGTCCCAGATTTCTTGGGACACCCGGTATATGATTCACATACAGCACATATTCATTAGATTCTACAGTGAAATATGGTATAATAGAAAGATCTAATTGTACTGCAATTTGCTTAAAATTCATTGCTGTAATTACATTTCATTACTAATTTCACTAATTTGAAAAAAAATCGGGACTGATTTGACCAGTTCTATCTTAAGACTTATCGCATTTTAAAAGCAATGATTTGCGTTTCAACAACGTGTTTTGTTTTCGTTCTTTTTTTTTCTGAGAAACTCAAGCTGACTCATACATGTGTACTGAACCTGAATTCGGAACTTTTAAATATATTCCAAACTGCAAACTTACGCTGTGTATATGAATGTTTGCAAATGGCTTTTTAAATATTTATTCGTTACTATATTGGATCGACCTATCCTGTCCCAACAACATTAACTACTGACAAACGCTGTTCCACATTGCAGAAAATGGCATTAGTCTAATTGAAATAGAGTTTTGCCGTGCAAACGAATTACGATCCGTTTTTTTTTTTTGAAAGAATCAAGCTGGACCGAAGGGTATTTTCTGTACACTAATGTCCCTTATTTTTTGCCAGTGAGACTAGTCCCGTCAAATCAGCCATTTTCTAATATCTCCGTGGGCACACATCAGTGCTGTCTAACTTTACCAATTTGGAGACAAGATGATTAAAAAAAAAGAAAGTTCAACTAGTCCATTACGCGCGGACCTAGAGGATCTGTGCTAGCAGGTAACCCTCTGAAACGTACCTCTCATCATGGGCTAATGATGGAATCATGTAAGAGCTCTGACGGTTAAAGAAAGAAAAATACATATATAATTAACTTTTATTTGCTGTCGTATACGTCATGAATTCTACACAATTTTGTTGCTTTTTCTGATTGTGCTGGGAGCCGCGCGTGTATCAAGATGGTGCTATATTTTAAGCATCCTTTAACACAAGTAATATGTCACAAGGTATGTTGAAAAAAATGTGAGGAAATAATTTAACTGATAGTTCAAAATGATATCAGTACAATTTAAACTATCGTTCTTTTCGGTGAATCCTAAATGACGCCTACGTTATCCATTCGGATTCTTCTAGGAACAGTTCCATTAATTCCCGGCTTCCAACGATTCCTGGAACACTCCGGGGAAATTCCATTTTGTCATTCGCTGGACATTAGAATTAAAATAAAACCAAAATGGAGTTGCGGATTACACCACTAACAATACACCGTGTATATATTTAATTAAATATATTTGGTATTTAGTTGACATTTGGTCAGTGATTGTGGTGGCGATCATTCGTTCTGCTCGCAAAATGCATTCATTGTCATTCTGACAAACCTACGCGACATATTAGCCTATAAATCCCCACTTATTTAGCGGTTATCATTATTTACGAACAAGGTCGTAAAAAATTATTACCAACACCGGAACGGTTTTATATTGCTTGTAAATTTGAAACTTGTCATTTTTAGTAGAGGTTTATTGAATGTTCAATCACATCAATGCCAAAGTCAGTGTAACTCATATTGACACGATACATTTTTGTAGAACATTGTAAGAATAAAGTGCTAATTCATCTGATCCAGTGCATTGATTACATACGCTCAAAAGATACCCGTTACATTCAGACATACGGTTCGCATTCACGATTCATCGCTGTTCTTTTTGGTGACACGCCGTTTTATCCGGCATGGTCTCGTCGGTTTAATTGAAAAGTACTGAACGAACCCGTACGTTCGAATTCGGATTTGAATTTAATTACACATTCCGGTGCATGACATCACATCCTCCCCGACTCCACATGAGAATGCTACGCCACTGGATTCTATGGGTAGTTCATGTACAAGAGGTTAGAGTGGTGTATATGTTGAGTATTTATTAAGGATATTGTGAAAAATGAGATTAAATTAGTTAATAAGAACAATGTAAATAACAAGTTACGTTGTACTGAATAAACTCGCCTTTGGAAGTTTGAAATCCAGCTCGCTAGATTTGTCTGTAGTGCCACACCCATCTCTTACTCGCTCTTATGTTCACACTTCTCTCTCTCTCTCTTGTTAGGACGTGCGCGTACAAGGAACACGAATATAGCAATTAAAATTCACATTCACTTCAATTAATAACAAAGTGTCTTAATTTTATCAACACCATCAAAGTGCTAAAAATAAAATAATTAAACTTGAATACGCGCACGTCCCGGCTTCCGTCGGTGCTGCCATCTTTGTCCGTGTGAACAAATTAAATTTACGCGATGTTCATCGCGTACATCACGGCTAATAGAAAGTAGATTTTTCATATTTTTCATTCGTCCGCTCGTTGAATTATAGTTTGTCCAATCAATCAATCAATCACATACACACACACAGTGGAAGTTCGCACTTGTTATTTTTCTTTGTCAAACAGAAGAAGACGAAGAAGAAAACGACGACAACGGATGAACAGATGGTACATCCAAGTGTGCGCTTGTCGACTTTTGATTCTCTTTTCTTTCCATCTCGGTGTTCGTTGTTGTTGATAACGGAAACTTGCTGATGTTCCGATTTGTTACCACGGTAACAAATGGCTGATGTGTGAGGCGGGAATATTTTACGCAATTTATTCTCTATCTGTGTGATCTGAGATGTCTGTGTATTTGAATCAAATGACATTATTTCAAAACAAATGACAATCTATTCGGAGTATTTAAAATAAACAGTCTATTTGTGGTTTATCAATGATAATATTCGTTTTAAATTTGATCTCGTCCTAGAAATTCATTAAATTTTGCCTTTTAACGATTTTAATTCATTATAACAATTATGTTATAAAATAGCTTAAAAAACTAGTATTCAAAGAATGGGTTAGTCACCCATGCCTGCAGCTCATCGACGTATGTGCAAGTCTGAATATATCACAAATTATTATTTATCTAAATTCACTTTTAAAATCGTAGGTGCCTAGGTCGCAAATAAAACAACAAATTTAAAACAAGTGTGAATACATTTTCTTCTCTTGACAAAAGCAAAGCAAACTAAGCCGACTATAAATGCATTGATCTTCTTTTGTTCAATTTTTAATTAAAAAATATTTTTTTCTCCAATGGTCTTACATAATTTTTCAAAATAAAAAATATGGAAAAATATTGTTCCATTTCCTGCATATGCAAGAAAATTTTGAATACAATTGAGTGAAAAATAAAGGAGAAAAAAAAAAAAAACTGAAAAAAAGTTGCAAAATATTTTTTTTCTCAAGTCCGAAGGAAAATTTTGAAAAATAAAATGTACCTTGCACAACTAGACCATAACAAGTATCTGCAGAAAAAATTTCATAAAAATCCGTTGGGTAGTTTAGGAGATCTGGGTGGAACAAAAAAATCTCGTACGAGCGAGCGAGCGAGCGAGCGAGCGGACGAGCGACATACATACGGACATATGTTGTAATAGTCATTTCGTGGTCCAGGGGGTCTGTCCGGGATTTCTGTGCAAAAATTTTTGAAATCGGAAGATGCTACAGACATCGTACCGAACACTATAGCTCTTCGACAGGAGGTCGATGAGCTAAAAACACCATCATTTCACATTGGATATACATACATTATTTAGATTTATTATCGTTTATTTTTAGCTCATCGACCTCCTGTCGAAGAGCTATAGTGTTCGGTACGATGTCTGTAGCATCTTCCGATTTCAAAAATTTTTGCACAGAAATCCCGGACAGACCCCCTGGACCACGAAATGACTATTACAACATATGTCCGTATGTATGTCGCTCGTCCGCTCGCTCGCTCGTACGAGATTTTTTTGTTCCACCTAGATCTCCTAAACTACCCAACGGATTTCCACGAAATTTTTTTTGCAGATACGTGTTATGGTCTAGTTGTGCAAGAAACATTTTATTTTTGAAAATTTTCCCTCGTACTCGAGAAAAAAAATATTTTCCAATTTTTTTTCAGTTTTTATTTTTTTTCGGCGTTATTTTTTATTCAATTGTATTCAAAATTTTCATGCATATGCAGGAAATGGAACAATATTTTTCCATATTTTTTATTTTGAAAAATTATGTAAGACCATTGGAGAAAAAAATATTTTTTAAATAAAAATTGAACAAAAGAAGATCAATGCATTTATAGTCGGCTTAGTTTGCTTTGCTTTTGTCAACACGAGAAAATGTATGCACACTTGTTTTAAATTTGTTGTTTTGTTTGCGACCTAGGCACCTAGGATTTTAAAAGTGAATCTAGATAAATAATAATTTGTGATATATTCAGACTTGCACATACGTCGATGAGCTGCAGGCATGTATGTCTGTATACATTCCTAGTTTATCTAGAAAATCTTTTCATCCATCTGACTTAGTCATTGGAAAACGTGTTAGTGATTGATCATAGTTCGGTGCAGAGCTGCAATGCTGAAATTCAAATCGAATAATATTTAGTAAATCTTCAAAGACGAATCTTCACGAATATTTGAATAAGTTGCCGTGGGCGCCGAAGAGGATGTAGCGAGGGCGGTATTTGATGATGACGCAGAGACGCGCTTCAGTCAACACAAACAACAAATAGTGTTCAAACGAAGGCCGTGTATAACTAGGAGGAACTTATTTGCTAGTCGAGGCAGCTCGCAGCGTTGTCATATTCCTTCTATCTACAACATCCTTGTGTCGGCGTCATTGCTGCCATACTTACACACATACCAGCGTCGCTGGATGCAGTGGGTAACGTCATCAAGTGCCACACCCACTCCAACACTGGTGGCGGGAAATTCAAAGCCCAGCCTTGCAGGAATTGATCTAGCTAGTACATGTAAAGAATGTTTGAAGGAAGCGTGAGCTATTATGAAACGTATTAGTTTGCTCCAAGATAAAGTTCAATCTGGCATATAATATTCTCCGTACTGTGGTCCAATGCGAGTAATGAATGTGGTTCTACAACAGGTACGATACCGGTAGAACGGGCAAACAATGTGCGATCGACTGTTGTGCTCAGTTATGCAGAAATGCATCTCACATGCCGCTATGCTGCTTGCATAGTTTACGAACTATAATACCGAGAGAGAGAGAGAGAGAGACAGAATTGGTACGCTAAGAGCATACTATAACATGCATGAGTATCAAGACTAAATGTCTAATTAACACAACCCACATATACATGTATATACTAGCCGGAGAATTCTCGAGTTATTGCTGAATTTCTTGAAAACAGAGTTTACAAGGTGTAACACAACTACATATAACACTCTAGTTTGTAATTATACAATAATCGTGCTTCACTTATTAGTGAATGATGAGTTAATGCCATAAATAGCATGCTTGTAACGTATGTCAGTTCATCATACCTTTATTGTACCTTCAGTGATTTTCTAATACTTATATTCGTTCATAATTATGGCGTTTTCAAGTAGAACGTGCATTTTGAATAGATATGAACAGTGATAATCCCGGTTGCACCTCCGGTTGCACCTACGGTTGCACCTACGGTTGCACCGCCTCTAACTGTCGCTACGTGTAGGCGCGTGTAGAGTAACACGCGCGTGCACAAGCACGCAGAACGTGTGACGTCACGCTCATTCATTGTGCGTTTCTCTATCTGTGTGTTGGTGTTGTGCAGACTGGCGTTGCCTGGCAACTGCTCCGTGGTTCGAATCCCGGGAATAGTATTACCACTGGTACATACATACATGCACTGAACGACTAAACTAATCTATTGTGTGTCGTGTAGTAATCATTGACATGAAAATAATGATCTTTCTTTGTCAATGTAGCTAAATCTAAGTAATAAGTCCCGGTAAATATATATTTGACCATATGAAATCAAATGAGCAACTCATGTTTTGTTCAATTAGAGGCTGTCATTTTGTAAACATACACTAGTATTTTATATTTCTGCAATTGAACGACAAATGTAGGAGATTATAATGGTGGTGAATGTTGTTGTTTTCCATTCGTGTAAATGTAAAAACCATTGCTGCATATACAAGTCTCTGGTGGATTAAGTGAGGAAGAACCTATCATATGAAATTTGCGACTTTTTTTTACAATGCATCGAGCCCTGTAGGCCGATGAGAGGAACTGGGTCAGCCTACAGCCTTAGTTTAATTCATTTAGTCCGGCATCTACGATTGAAACCCACATCTCTTGGAACAAATATATTTACAGATATTTATTTGCTTCTTGCCATTACGAACATTTGTTTTACTTCACTGAGCTAAATTGCAATTCATTCGACCGTAAATATGATGTTCTTTAATACAAAGTACAAATAAACTTATTAGTTTTCGTATTAACTTGCACTTGATTTGATTGAACACAATGTACCGAACTTTCATTGGGATTCTCCTCGAAACGGGAAATGCCATCTTTTTGTGATACTCCGGAAATGCAATTTTATTTTTCCGGTAATAGAAACTCATAACCGATAAATGTGGTACTAATAATTTTCAACTGAATTTCTTCAAGTGGTATATCTATAATAATAATGGAAGGCGTATAATATTATAATTCCAGATCTGTGATTGTTTTTCTGTTCTACAATTTAGAAGGGATCTGTAATTTTAGCTAATTCACGTGTAATGCTACGATTGTCTTTGACAATTAAATCCAAATACATTGAGCAATACGTATATTCACAAAGCTAATTGGGATTAAATCGCAGGTTAATAAAAACAATCTTGTGCGGTTTCTATTTATACAACTACCTCAGAGTTTATCCTGTAAGTTACGTGTATGGAGAAGGAGACACACACACACACATTTGCCATATTATTCAATCAATAATCGTACTGGCTAATAAACGTTTCACACGTTCCCTTGTCGTTTCATCATCATTGATTACGCTGTCATTATGACTCGAAGATGTAACATAGTTATTGACGAAATTGGGGATGGGATGATGGTCCAAACGAGGGTGAAAAACAGGACAAGAACGTTGGCGGAAAAGGGAAAGACCAAGATACGTGAAAACAAAAACAGACCACTCAATACTGTTCACTCAGTATTGATGTCAAACAATTTAGTTATTTTATTCGTATGCACATTATGGGATATTGGATAATGCTCCCGTGAAGTTATGTATAATAATATTTATTTCGACTGATTAACAGTGTAGGAACGAGGTCCTGGTTGAATCTCAAATCATAATGCTATATTGCTCGTTTTGATTTGCGATTTATAACGTACATTGGTACATTGTACTCCGGAATTATTGGAGATTATTTTGTACGAAGATAGTTTTAATGAAATGATTCGTGCTACTCTTGTGCATATTGCAAAGTATCTGTATAAATATTCATGTTTTCCATATATACCACATACACATACTCATGGAGAGACACAGCGGGAGAGAGAGAGAGAGAGAGAGAGCGAGAGAGAGAGAGAGAGAGAGAGAGAGAGAGAGAGAAGAGACTGGTGTATAGTGTAATGATTCCTGCTATACGCTCAGCAGCGAGAGGAATATCGACTCCTGCTGTAGAAAGTGGGTTTGGCCCTCTCCGTGTGTATCTGGGCGGGTCCAATGTTTGGTGGCCGCTGTTTTAAGGGGTGTGGCAGTGTCGTACAGATCGAAGTACAGGACTTGTACGTCGGATGGCGCCACGCTCTAGAACAGTTTGTGATAAGGCTTATTGATCTGCACACAGCATACCATACAGATATTGTTGTATATGTGCACATTCGATCCACATACATAGAGGTCTCTGTATACCATAGACAAATCGCATAGATATCTTGAAAATATATGAATTCATTGTAGATTTCTCCGATTCTCATGTAGCGACTATTGTACAAGTTTTGTGTTTATTTTTATAAACAAGAATTTTTCTTTATATGTGATGAGTGATGAACTCTTATGCTTATGGCACACCTATCGTACAGCGTCGTACAGAATACGATGAAACAACAGAACGCACCCGTCTACGACGAAATATAGCGACTCCTCTATTTTCATCGCAATGCGATGAAACGATATGTCTCATTTCACATGTATCTCTTGTGTCTCATTTTACGTTAGTTTGGGTATATTTTTGTCATTGTGGTTTGAGAAACGAATGGTTGTTTCATCGTATTATCTACGATGCTGTACGATAGGTGTACCATTCGGTATCGTCAAATTGTTAAACAGTACATGGTCTGTTTACACACTGAACTTATCAACCGTATCATCATCATCTATGATCACGTAGCACCATCATCATCTATGTATAACGCTCGCCAATTGCCAACCTAGGCACATTGGCGATAACAGATCAACGCTTGATTATCCGGTACACACCCTTGTGCAATTCTAGATCCATGATCTCTAACGACTTGTTAGCTTACAGAACCCTGTTTGATTTGCAATGTAATTGGTCCTACGGGAACTTTTCAAATGTCGTGACATATATGTACGGAGCAGACTGTTATCTTTACAGGTCTAGTTACGTTTATAATGTTTGATGTGAATTACAATGGGCAAAGTCAAGATCATTTCAAATACTTACAGCACAAGTGCACTTAAATATAGTTGACAAAATGGTCGGAAAAAAAGTAGAAGATTTCTACTTATTATCGGGAGTCGTTTCAAATAAAAATTTCCCCCGTTCCGGGAATACCGTCACTGTGTGTAACCGGAACGATATTTCTACGAACGTACCGGTAATATTTTATCAGAGTGGATGTCTGTATGTATATATGTGCTTCTCTTTTTGTATGAGGGATATGTATTGGATACTGCAGTAATGTATCTCAGGATATATATATGCATGCATGCGGTCATTCCTCGTCTCCCCGATACAGGCACGGATTAAGTTTTCATTTCAAATGTACACAAAGTGCTGTGAAACTTGCTTTGTTAACTAAAATTCTTCACAGTCGACCATTACATCAATTATGAATAGAGTACGTAATATTGCATCTGTGTTCGTTAAATTGCGAAATCATAAATAATCACTAATATCAAAATATCTATACATTGTGTCATAATGTTGTATTTCCAAATACAAAATCAAAATAACTCTATTGTTCATTTTTTGTTTGAAATTTGTTTTGTGTTTGACTTAACTATGCAGTTGAGTATGAATTGCTTTTTTTGAATCACACTACATTGGTAGAACTGATCGTGTTCCAGCGAGTGACTGTTATCGATTCTATACGGGTTCAAGTATGTATGAACACACACACACATTCGTACATTATTCGGCCGTTTCCGAAAGTACAAAAGGCAACCGCTAACTTGCTAGACATGTGGCATTAACTCATTGAATATAAATTACAAAACGGAGACGGTTCTCTATGCCGTCCGTTCAGCGTGTGTTCTCTATTCGGTTCTCTGATGGTGTTCTGCATGTTGAAACCTTCTCTCGCTGTCTCTTACTCTCCCCCCTACTATTTGAGCCGACGTAGTACATGGAACTACCGCTAGATGCTGTCTGTTGAGAGCGAGTGCGCGCGCTCTACACGCCAAAGCTCCGAACTGTATCGAGCTTTCGAGTAGACCGAGTTGGAATAAAGCTGGCGGGAAGTTTGAATCAAATGTGTATTGTTTATGTATTTAAACATGTTTGAATTCGATTCAATAACATTATAAAACGGTCTGTATTACATTCTTTTTAGTTGATTACGGAAAGTATGACATTTTATACCCATATAAACGGTATATTAACCAACATTACAGTACTGAGAACACAACCAGCCCCCTTACTACTTCCCTGCACCATCAGACCCGCTGTGTAAACCGGGCAAAAGTTAAATGAGACTTTGTGTGGACATAGGGAACAGTATTAAATCACTCTAACTGAATTCGTGGATCTCGGAGATGCAGATGCACGAGTGTAATACGAGCGCACTTCTAGTGTTTGACATATCTTTATGTGTACGTTAGATATTTGAACTATAACTATATATAAATATGTCATAAGCTAGCTGACCTCTTGCTTATATGTCAACAGCGTACAGTACTACATATATGACGAGTGATAAATAACTATCTGATGTAAGTGTGTTACATAGACTGTGTTTATAATTGTTACAGGACACAGTATGGCCCCAGCACACCGGCACACCTCAGGGAGAAGTCTGGTTCTGTCGTTGTTCTACGTGCAAATCATTTGTCTTCAGGTTACAAGCGGTAAGTGATCGATCTAGACCGTATACAATATCTATTAATCCTTTTGAAAAAGACGCACACACATCATATATATATATATATATATATATATATATATATATATATATATATATATATATATATATATTGGCGTATGTGATGAACTATTAATGTTTTAAATAACAGAACCCACTAATCAGTGCTCTACAATTTAGATTAACTATAGCGTCCTTTGCAAAAATCTCTCACAAAATACGGCTCTGCAAGTGCAGATACTTAAAAAACAAATCCAGCTAATCAAACGCCTTTTCTTGTCGGAAAATCCCATCGGCCGGAACAAAGGCAAACTGATTTTCAATTGGAAAAATTCTTCTTTATTTTCTCGCCCGTACACAAAGCGACGGGAATATTCTAATTCCTAGAATAGGAAATCTCGTTGTCGGTGCTGTCATTGATTTCAAACATCACTATGCAGATTGGATACGTTTCAGAGTGAACCAGCCAAGTTCGGAATGTTAATCATGATTAACATTCTTTTATGGCACGAATAGATAATATGAGGTGAAATCAAAATCACACTAGCGCAAGGTGTGACGAATGAAAAATGACATGCAATGTTTCCATCATGTTTCAGACTTGTTTACATCATAAAATATTGTTGACTGGTTGCAAGATCACAGAATACGTTTCTCTATATTTAGAAACTACCAAAATACACCTTGACAAATCGGAGACGCCGTGATGAACTGTTTATAACGTGTCGGAGAAATGTCTGTGTTCATGGGCGCCCGCAGCATAGGGCAAGGGGGGGCGTTTGCCCCCCCCCTGGAGTCGTCAATTTTGAATTTTTTATGTTAAAACCTTATGCTTTTTATATATTTTTATGTTTTGCCCCCCCCTTGAAAAAATTCTGCCCTATGTTTTGCCCCCCCCTGGAAAAAATTCTACGGGCGCCCATGTCTGTGTTTAATGTTTCAACAAATATGAAAAACAATAGAACAACTTGACGATCCTATTGGACGATGCTGTATTTGGTCGAAATCGCTTAAAGTCGCGTCAACCGTTAGATAGTTCGACCGTGCGCCGAAATGTGTCGCCAGTAGACACTCGTGTTGTGATGGGTTTGCGTCCATACTACCGCGAGGTGGATGTAGATGTCGCCAATATCGAACGAGCTGTGCTTTACTGGTGTACAGATATTTAGCGGCTTTTTGTGTGTAGGTTATTAAGTTTTATTTGTATTATTTATTATTTGAAGTTTGTAGCAACGTTTAACTATTGACTGCTGTGGGAAAATTAGTTTTATTCATCGTATAATATAGCATTAAATATAACATTACATTTTGCTATCACTGATTTGGCCATAAAATGATAATTTTTTAATCCAACATGGTCCATTATCCAAATAAATCTCAAGAACATCCAATAAACACCTAGGTAGGTTATTGCTATGAAGCTGATTCATGAATCAGTTTACTGATTGCTCGGCTATTGAATGCCAAGTTTCGTAAACTGAAAATACACACTTGCCGAATAACATTGAAGAACTACACTGTTTCTTTGCCTTAAACGTCAAGGTTTGTTTGAAAACAAAACATATTGTTTAGTTTCGACGCCGACACAATATAAACAACTTCGGTAAAAATATACACCTTTCTAGATGTTTATTTTCAATATTCCTCTCGTGTACTCTACATCTGCCACAAATAACCAAGTGTGGCGAGCAACGCAATGCACTTAAGCACAACTTAAGTGTGTTGATGTAACGCACTCTTCAGGTTCCGTGGTAAATTATTCAAGTACGAACAGATGAACAACCGTGCCGACAGATATATTTTCGCGTGTTTTGCTTCGTGCATTATTAAATCGGATGGAACGAATGTTGCATTTGAGAAATAGCCAAATGGTCACTAGACTGGGCTTGCCTAAGCGATCATTATCGATCTATATCCCCCCCCTACATTGAAGAAAGTATAGAGTTTTATTTGTATTCGACATTATCTTGAATCAGACCGACGTATATCTGTGTTGGTCTTGTAAAATTATGTACTAGCTCATAATCACTCGACATACCGGACGGAAGTTCCTGTCAAATTCATTGTTAGGAAACTTTTGTAAATAAAACTTTTTACTACAATATGTTACACATTATGGCAAATCAATTTTGAAAGACAATGATCCACAGAATCTAGGGTAGTTTCTTGCTGAAATTCCCTACATTTGGCAACTACGTTGTCTTGTTTCGTAAGACGGAGATTGTGGGGATTGTCCTTTCATCTTGTCACTGGGTCCTTGCGCCATCGTTGCTGTAGCCGCCCCCTAGGTTCAAATCAATATCTCATCCCTGGGCTGCCCGGTGTGGTGTATGCGCGCCTTTACCACCTCTCTGCTGCCCCACTCCTGTTCCCGTTCCATGTCACCGCGGCCGCCGCCGGCGTCCCGACGATGTGCGACGCACACGTTGCTATAATCGCGCTGTGACTAGCTGTGCCGTCTCCTGTACTGTCTGCGCCGCTATTTACCCTGTCAACGTACGTGTGCGTGTGTGTGTGTACATCAGTACTCGAGTGATCATCGCACACAGCATCATGGTTGCCGTGGCCATTTGCTGTATCCTGGTGCTGTTGGCCGTCTTCATCGTGCTGATCATTGTCGTCGGCCAGACCATGGGCACACCGCGTGCTTAGAGGCGAGAACCTCCCGAGGAAGAAGTATCTGAAGCCTCAGGATCACTTGAGAAGTGTTCCATTGTATCATTTCACGTTTGGGTTTATTTGAAGAAATGTACTGTTGTTGCCAAGAAGCGAGGCACATCATCGCTGTGTTCGTCTTTTTGGTTCAACTTCAGTGGTTGATAAAGAACAACAACCATCATCTGTAACTGTATCGTTGAGGAATCTATCGGAATGCGATGAAACCAAGTGACACACTCTATTGTGCTGAAATGTGTTCCTATTGATCTACAAAAGAATCTGGGAGAAACAATCTTATCGTCTACTAACATTGCTTGTTGCTTTGGTCGTTAGAGATTCTCGTCACTCATTGTGTTATTCACCTCCATTGTGTGTTGCTTTGTAACACTGATCATAATTGTCGTTTAGCAAGAAGTTCCCGTAGAAAAACTTCAGTCATAGCGGGATCAACTGGTATATCACTGCAGAGCACACAATCTATCAATGCAGATTCGAATATACAGACCACCAGTGCTCTAGTAACTATCATCTTCTGTGGCGGTTGTTGATCCATTCCATTGCAATCTAGATAAACTTCGCATCAAGAAATAGCTCACAATTGCAAACTGTGGTGTGGTGTGAACGTAAAACTCCCTATTTGCTGTAGTCAATTGATCAAACTGTACTGCTTCCTTCGTAATAAACACATCACATCTAGATCGACTAGTACTTGTAGTCACATTGACAAATCTGGTGTTTTGAACGTCTGTAAGGTGTTTACTCCTGAAAACTGAAACTGTTGCTGCCGATTTTCGAATGTGTGCTATGGATCCTCAGACACCAGAGTCTAGATCGGCCAATAGCCTGTGCAAGATTGGAATCCTGGCTGTGCTATACGTTTGACATCGTGAGTTGGAAGATGAAGAAGATTGAAGTGTGACGACTCTGTACTGAGATGATACTGAATGATGAAATGACAATATTTAACACTTAATATATACATAATCACTAAAACCCGTACATATTACATACATATTTACCTACATAATCATAGATGATGTGTGTTGTTAGAAGCAACTAGAGATTTTGTAGAACTGGTAAGATGTTGTTCCGATACTACACATCGTGTAACAATAATTTATACACCAATGTACAAAAATACAATTAGCCATAGGGAACAGTTGCATGTTGTGATAATATATACATACATACTTGTACTACATATATACTTATATGATATATACCTACATAATATATATAGACATATATATATATTTTTAATATGTTTCGAATAACATTTGTAACGTTGTTTAAGATTTATTAAATGACTTTCCATATCATCAACCCGTTGTGTTATGTTCAATCACTCATATTCTACAGGCTGTCCTAATAATAACTAATCAAATCATTGTACAACTTGCTACACAGGCGAATCTTGCAATTCATTCGTATGTTTCCAAATGTGCCTTGCACCACTCGCTTTCGATCAGCCGTCAGTTTTCAGATTTCTTTGCTCGCGTCAGTTTTCTCTGACGTCATATCCGGTTAGGTATAAATGCATGTAGCGTCGATGTGGTGGTGTATTCATGTATATAGAGATCTGTATGTTTGTGTGTGAATATGCTTGATGTTTAATTCGGTCGCCCCCGTACTCTGCACTCCCTGCTTCCACACCGACGCCTCTGGACGCCCACACCGACGCTTGTCGGTAGTAATTAATCTGCAGCGTGCACGGAACGATGCAAATTTAAACTAATTTTTATATACTCCAATTACAACTGGTAATTTGCTTTTAATTTTGCACCAAGAAGCGACGTCGGATATTTAATAATTTGCAATCAATCCAGCTAAGCGGTGAAGATCCGATCTTATTGACTTCGATCAGTACAAATTGTAATTTACTATTGTAATTTCTTTTTGCGTTTGAAAAAAACGTTGGTAGTTTCTATACAATCCACCAGACCTATTTTAAACTATCGCGTTGTATGATCTGGCTGATATTTTTTGATACAAAATTTCATTGTCAAGTTAATAAATCAAAAACTGGATCGCGTTTTTCATTTAGTTTTAACAAAACCCCACTATTGTGTTTTCGTGAATATAACGGGCTGTCTGTGCGGTGTCAGGGATTGAACAAATGAATGTGCTATATATAGCCTCAAAATGAACTGTGGGATCAATCGTTAGGGTTTAGGACACATACACTTCACCTTCATTTCCTTCGTCACTTCCCTTGAGTAGTGCCACGGTCTAAAGAATCCCCAGTCTTTTTTAGCTTCTTCTTTCCTCACATCCTTAGCTCTGTAAAAATGGTGGCTGGAAAAATCGTCATCTTTGAAAAAAATCCACTACAGTTCTGGTTTATTTTTGATCATGTAACATGGACCAGTAGTATTTGTGTTGTTTCATAAATGTATATAATGCTTATGTTTTACATATATTTCTTCATGCTGCACGCTGTTCTGAATTTATAGATGGCTATATGTTTCCTAAATAGTTCTCTCTCTATTTCGCTTTGAAAAGACAATTTCCTCCTCTTGGGCTCGCGAATCTAAACATGGTCGATGGTGAGGAGGTACAATCAAGCTGAAACTGCATTTAGCAGCTATTGATTTTCGTTAACTGCCTTGTGTTATTTTTAGCTCATACATTTGAACCTCCTCACAAGAATTAAATACCGTACTGTCCTCGCGGGTATTTATAGATAATTCTTGCCATTTTATTACACTAGTAAAAATTGTTTATACCTTCGCAAAATGGTATTTCATCCAGTTACATTTCAAAATATCTACACTGGGTGTGTTTACGAAAACGATTGAAATATTTATTGATAAAAATCAAGTGTTCATTGGCATATTGCCAACTGTCATTCAGCGATACTTTTGCAGTATTACATTAGACGTCTTCACGGTTATATTGGCAGTAATTTAATATAATATTACCAAAGTCCTTACATTTATAGTAGCTGTGTTTTATTTTGTATCCACATTTCCTTGACAGACGGCAACTGTAGTAAGCAATGTAGCTTAATGTATCATACATTTAGCGTACTGTACGAAGCTCTGATAGCTTTTGGGGCGGCAAGCTTACAGCAGCCTCTCGTGTAACAGCTCTATCTGGAGCAAAGCCAGAGGCCAGAGACATTGCAATATCGATTCAGCAACGAGTGGCGTGTCATCTGCTGGCCATAGACGACACTACAGGGCTGATTGTTTGATTTCATTCACAGGTTACTTGTCGAAATGAACAGAAAACTTAATCAACCTGCTGTGTTTGCATGTTTGCCAAGTCTATGTGCGTGAGCAAAAGATGATCAATTATTTAATCGTCGAGTTCATGTGTTTTTTGTTAGATTATTTGAGTTGTCGACGTGAGAATTATTATATACGTGGATGAATGACAGGAGTAGAGATGACTATCTTGCATACACAGTTGAAGGTAAATAGAGAAAAATAACAAACTTATGTACATAGATATGTATCACAGAGTGAGATGTGTATACTGTAGTATATCTAAAAGTCACACAAACTGTTATATGTGCTACGTAGCTTATGCAATATCTAATATAAACATCTAAATGGCCACTAAAAGCGTTTGCTATCTTGTATTATTGAATATTGTGCCGTCAGCATACTCACAGATGCAAGACAGGTATCGGCGGTGAATTCAGGTTCGCCATTTCAGGCTCTAACAAATAACTCCAACAGCGCACTTTTTAAAGAGTATAAGTTTATATACAATTTTAATTTCCACGCTTGTTTGATGGAAGACATAAAAATCTGGGTCCGATTCTGGTAGGCTAGTTTCGCAATAAAAGTACTGGGTATACACAAATGTAAAGGACAGTTTCCAGCATAAGTACTCGTGCTGTGACTGTCCGTTGTACACGCTGGAAATTCGTTACAATTCTGTGTATATATATATTGCCGATGACTAACTTGTGTTAAAATAGAATACAAACGTCGATGCTCAGCCATGCATCATCCGCAGTTTGCACACGAGAATTACAAAGTATACAAATGAAAGTACACGCTTTACAAATATGCATACAAGTCTGAGACCAAATCAACTCTGGATATAATACGCGATACTGAAATATTATCATAGATTAGATAGTAACTAGCATAGAAACGCTGCATGCACTATATATAATGCAGTTTGTAGAATATGAAACGTTTTAGAGCTAATCGGCGGGAATTTGCATCTTACTTTTCTAGTAGAAATTAAAGAACAAGTAGATGTACATACATATGGCACGTACTTGACTTATCTAAATACATACATTGCTTTATATAACAAATATCAGTGCAAAGTGACAAACACATCAACTATACAATTATACATACATACATATGTATAGGGAGTCGCAAGAAATCTGACACACAGGCAATTTACGTGTAAATATAGAAAAATTGTGATTACTTGTGAACAATGCATTTTAGAGCAAAATCTACTTTGAAATACTGTATTTTAATGACAGATTGGGAGATGTTTGTTGAATGACCTCCTTTTTCTCTGAAATGCATCGTTTCAGAAGTAATCGTAATTTATCTATATTTACATGTTAATTTCCAATGTCCCAGAATGCTTGGGAGAGCCGTTATATACATATACACGTTTACAACGATTCTAATCTTCTCTCTCTGTGTGTGTTTCTGTGTTTTTGGTAACGTTGCGCGGCCTGCTCGGATGCAGCGTCACCGTCTGACGGGCTGACTGTATTGGATGCCAACCTGACATCCGGTTCCGGTTTAGAACTGACCACGGCGACAGGTACCGCAGCACCAAGTACGTGCCATATTAAATATAATTACACATACGCATACATACGCTGATATACTGACTTGTCGATGTGTGTTAGTACGCATGTTTGTCTTGCATGTATTTACACTTTATTCCGTTTTCGAAATCCTAATGATAAGCGTATTATGCCGGTACTTTTTACTGGGCGGATTCAGCTTCAATCTTCAGTCAAAACGAACACTACGCTGTTGATTCGTGCATTTACATGAAGTCGCGCCGTGGCAATCCGAAATTAGAAACCGAATTTTTACAAATAGCAAAACCCTGTTTGATTTGCGAATGTTACAATGCCAAAACGTACCCCAATCATAGACGGTCATGTATGCAAATTCTTCGCCTCTGTTTGTCCTCATTCATTTGCTTTCTTTGTTCTGTGTCACCGGCGAAAAAACTCTCTGATCAAAGATTCGTTTGCCACGGTGATGTAATGAATTCAATTTCAGCGAAAAAAGAAAAAACACAAGCCTGTCTGCTCGGTGGCGCTGTAGTCTTCTAAAAGTTATCACTCAAAAGCTGACGGATATATGTTGCCGTGTCGTCATCGGCATTAGTGGTTTTATACGCGTGCAAATAAGCAAAGCTTTATATTACATTCACACACAACATTCGAATATTTTTATGCGAATTCCGTCACAGATTAGAATGCATCTCGTGTAAGCACAACTTTTCAATTTATATCAGTTGACGGGAACTGAACGCTGCATGGTAAGTGGGGCGACGCCTTTACCAAACGTACAACATGCATAATGCAATATCTATGGCGCCAAATACACCTTAATGTTCACGTGTAGTTCTAGAGTACATACGTAGTTTCGGTATACAGTGAACAGTGCTTCTCAACTGGTTCATAAGTGCGAGAATATGACGCCATTGTAGAAGCAAAGTATGTACATAGAAATGTGAAATAAAGAAAATGCAATTTATAATCTCCACAAATTGTCTCGCTTAGATCAGTAAGTAATACGATATATTTACGAATCCTTGCAAAGAAAATAACGCAAGCAAGTTATTCGGCACTAAATATCTATTTATAATGTACCCTGTTGCGGGTGAGAGTTATAGAATGGTTAGGAAACACTGGTTTCACCAGGCAGTACCAGGTGCAATATGGCGATTGTCTGTTTACCTAACAACTCCACAGTAACCAGTGAATTCACTGGAAATTCCGGGCAATTCTCACGAGAATACCAAATGACAACAACGTAGCCATACGGAAACAAAAAACTGTCTTTGTAAATATTACATTAGCTGCTGTTCGTGGTTGTGGTGAATCTGAAATTTAATTTTATCAACATTATTGTATTTGGCACATTATTGTGTAACGGTGCATGACGATGGCGGTGATTTGATATAGGTGTGTTGTAATGGTTTGTTGTTGTTATTGTTACAGAGTGTGATCAGACGTTCGTGAGCCGTCCCGGTGGTCCGGTAAACGGTACATTTCATGCGCCGGTGTTAGCGAATCCGCATAACCATTCGCTCCAGTGTCTCTACACGTTCCTGGCCGGACCAGGACAGCGGGTTGAGCTGTTGTTTACAACTTTCACACTACGCGGCACGCCACCAGAGTGAGTACCAGTCACCCATCACACCATCATGTATATGTGTGATCATCCTAAACGTGACTTAAGTATCAACAATCATTTATTAACCAGAACACTGACCGATTCAATGGCAGAATTTATAAACACAAACTAAAGTATTGTTGTCATGTCATATGATAGATTAAACAGTCACACTTGTGTCAATGTCGAATCGGATATTTAGTAAAATGTGTTAATTATTGACAGACCATAAGGAAAAATGTATATTAAATTCGACATTCGAAACAAGCTGATGATCATATTGATAAACAAATTTAAACACATTTTAGTGCCAGCCAAGATATCAACATTTCTTCAGAATACATTCTAATTTGATTTTAAAAATATTTCCCAGTTAACGACGTTTGCTGCTTACGCGGTATTTGTTTCAAAATACCAATTATGATTCTTGGCTGGCACAAATAATACAGATCATATACAGTGTCGCATTGTAATTGTATGGCGAGTCGGTATAGAATTGAAACTAAATATGTACTATTTTGCTTCTTATATACTCGTACATTCAATGTTAGTATGTTTCTTGTAACATTGTAATTAATAATTATTATTCTTGGTTGTCGTGTATATTTAACTCTGGTTGGTTTATCTGTACATAATTTATGTTGTAGGTTAACTTGAGTGTATTTATTGTGTTTATGAGTTGGTGACACAAAGAATATGCACCTCGAAGCACTACATATCAGTATTATTATATTTTTACGGGATAATTTCGTTCTGAAACTAGATTCAGATTTTGAATGGGGGTTCATATTCTGGTTGGACACTGTACTTTACCCATTGCTCTGTTGCCGTGGGCCCTACAAGAGATGGTTGGACGCGACGTTTCTGTTTTTGTTTCTCTGGATGACGGCGTGTGCGTAACACCTTTCGCGGTGTTTGTGTGTGTGTGTGTGTGTAGATTGATTTATTATGAACTATTATCGATCTAGCAGTTGAATGACAGTGGACTGTTTGTTTGTTTTTGCGCTTATACGTTCCGTCAGTGGATTTGCCGTGGGAGAACTCCCTCAGTGAGTACAAAACCACGTGACCAAACAATCACTATCTCTCTATCTATCTATCTATCTATTATTCACTTACTCTTCCTGTCTACTTTCTCTAATGTTTCACTGTTATGTATATCTATAAACTCAACATACTGTATTATTCTACTCTTCTTCTAAAAACAGCTTCTTCACTGCATGTGAGCAAAAAATTAACAGTTTTGTATAGGGTGTTGATACCAGGACTTTCAAATATATATATATATATATATATATATATATATATATATATATATATATATATATATATATATAATTTCAAAAGCAAAGTCACTGATTTTATTTTATTATTGTTTTTGATTGCCATTTGTTGATTTAGTTACCTAGAAAAAGTGTTGTTTCTCAAAATATCTGAGTGACCTACACCAGAACCCCGAAAAAGTAAACACTTCTAGTTATTTAATACACAAAACAAAACAAATTTGAACCTATACATTTGGTATGATCATTTTGATCATATTTTTCTTCTCTGGCCATCGAAAATATTCCTGGTATCATCAGTTATACAGTTACTTTTCTGGACAGGTTTAAAGTACGCGAGTTGGTGTATTACTTTGGCACAGTACTTTTGCATGTGATTCTCACTGTTTCTTCCTCTTGTGTATGTGTATATTTACAATTCTCATTCACTATCAGCACGCCTCCCACTTCCGAGTTTATACTATTCACATGTTCTAAGATGAAGGTAAGATCTGTATAGCACCAAAATGCATGACCTATCACTGTAGTCTAAGTTGCCAGTGCAACGCGTATATTTTGTCATTTGTATCCAAATGACAAGATCTCTGATCATCTGTAATTGTTGACCAAATATTCCCATTATACAACTGCGCCTACTCTACCCCGGAGATGTCCTGTGAACAAATACATTTGTACCGTTTTATGTGAATTGCAATCAATTTCGTTCTTGATATATTTGAACGTGATCATTTCAGTCAGTTAAAATAGTTTTACCAGCGGTAATGGGCACCGTCTAATCAGGTTATCGTCGACTGCACTTTCATTTACTCTCGAGAGCAAATCATTACACCGCAAAACTGTCAAGCAAAGGGTTTTCGTTAAATCACCTTGGCGTGTGCATAAATTAATGAGATCGGAAGGGTTAAGAACGCAGGATATGGTGAAGCACATCACAGTAATGATGTGTGTTCCGGATTTGATTGTATTTGAAAGATTTATATTCCACACACTTTGACTTACGTCGAAACGTTAAACAAAAGACTTGCTCCCTAGATACAATGCTACCGTCAACTGTTTATCCGTTTTGTTTTGTATGTGACAATTGGCCTGTGATCTCGTGTGCATTACGTAGTTTTATCTCCAGAGCTACAGTTCATTACCTGTTCGTTACTACGGAACACTCCGTTGCTAATGCGACTTTGTCCAACTAACTTCTTGACATCCGTAATCCTCCGAAATGCAACCATATACTCCAGGCGCAGATTCGAATCTCCCTGCTGAGTTTAAACTTCGTTGATTTGACAATTTGCGGTGTGTTAATGTCTGTTTGGGATTCATATTGGGTAATTCGTGGATTGACAGTGTTCGGGGAGTGATATGTGCATTGAGATATGATTAATAATAAGCAGCCTATGCTATTGTCAGCACAACATGTCCTTGTTCGCACGGCCGCCATATATATCTATGTATATATTGTGCAGGTGTGTCCACGAGTATATGGACGTCTACTCGGAAGTGGTTGTTCCCGAGCCGGCCGAGCTGATCAACTCCCCGTTCGGTGGTCGGTACTGTGGACCGAGACCACCACGTCGCCGTGTCTCCCTGTACCGGGCCATCGCGCTCGGCTTCTACACGGACAAGAATCTGACGACACCGGAATTGTTCAGTGGCCGGTACGCCTTCGTCAACGACAGCGAGTACGAGGTGGGCACGCCAGCACCACATTCTCCGTGCTCGTTCATCGTGCACGGCACCCAGAAACGTACCGGAGTGATCCTGTCGCCCACGTATCCGGGGGCCTACCCCAAGGCATTGCACTGTACGTACCAATTTGTGGGCAAACCAGGCCAACGGGTACGGCTGGAGTTCAGAGATTTCGACTTGTTCTTCGGCGGACCACAGTAAGTACAATGATCAACGATAACGACAGTTCGATGGCCATTTCTCATGCCTGGTAAATACAAGATAATTGCGTCGGTACAATGACAGGAAATATTTCCTTAACGACCAATCCATTCCTTGACAAATGACATTACATTCGTTCGCCGCCCTAAATGTCGTTTGAACCTGTAACAGATCGGAAATGATGGCCTCTTTATAGCGAAATGCCAGTTTACATTTTCAGCAATCATTTTTCGTTTTGGCTCACAACTTTTTTTTGTATTTGGCGTGATATCGGCGTATTGTGTTTGAATAACGTATTGTCTCTTGTTGCGATGAGATACTAAACTTGATTATTGTAATGTTACAGTTGTCCGTTTGACTTCGTCAAGGTGTACGACGGGCCGGATAATAGTTCAGCTGTCATCGGCACGTACTGCGGCCAACAGAGGAACCTGATGCTCTACTCCAGCGAGTCACATCTGTACGTCACATTTGTAACGTTGCAGCGGACAGCAAACACACAGAACCGGGGTTTCAAGGGTATATTTGAGTTCTCTGAAAGCTTCGTTAAATTAGGCAAGTATCAATTAGATCGTTCACATCAGTAGGCCACTTTTAGAAGTTTAGTTTTAGCAATAAATATACATATTGTATATTTATTTACTCATAAGCGAACATGTGTTAGAATAGGATGGAGATATGTTTGTGACAGTGTACATTTTATTAAAACTAGAAGAGAATCGGCAATGCCGATGTTTCCTGTCCTCTTCTAATTCATTCTCGCTTACGGAAATAATGTGTGAATGCTTCGAGCTACGTATATTAATTATATATGAAATCAGTTGTAGGAAGATGGTGCTTTTGTAATAACTGAATAACGCAAAGGGCTTCTTAGTATGTGTCATATATATATAGTAGTTTGCTTACACGAGAATTCAATCTGAATATACAGAGAATATCGAAAGTTACATTTTATTATCTGCCTAGTGATAGATGATTTGTTAATGTGTCTTGATAATTACAGATTTTATTAGTAAAAACGACGGCGAGCATATACGTGGCTCCGAGTGTGATCAGAAGATCTTAAGTAAAAAGGAATCCAGTGGCTTTGTGTTCAGTCCCAACTATCCGTTCCCGTACATTCCGAAGATCGTGTGTCGTTACTTTATATACGGGATGCAGGACTCACAGCATCTGGAGCGGGTCCGGTTGGAGTTTATCAAGTTTGAGATACCGCGAGGGGAAAAAGGAGAGTTAGTATCAACATTTGCACAACCAAACATACACAAGAAATAGATAATACGAGTATAATATGAATTATAATTGTTTAATGTTGTTGCAGCTGCACGGATGGGTATCTGAAAGTGTATCTCAAAGGCCAAGAGGCGACAGACTCATATGACAAGTTCGATCATGAGATCTGTGGCGAAGAGAGTCGACCTGCTGTCGTGATCTCGGATGGACCGCGACTTGTCATGGTCTTCAGTAGTGGTGAACTTCAGGGTAGAGGCTTCAAAGCCAAATATACATTCGAAACAGGTACATATACATAGTCACAGATTCATGCTTTTATTTTACAATACCTACACAAAGTGGATTTATGTTATTTATACATTTTGTTTGTTCCGCAGAATACCGTATTCCTGGAACACCAGCTCCCGATGGCAGTTGTACATTCACGTACCGAAGTACAAGTAGAAAACGTGGCGAATTCAACTCGCCTCGGTATCCTTCCAACTATCCCAGCGACACAAACTGTACCTACCTCTTCTTGGCCACGCCCAACGAACAAGTCACAGTTGTCTTCGATAATTTCAAAGTACGTGCGGACAGCGCCAATGCGACAGGCGGTTCGTACGGTACAATGTACTGTCAGGAGGACTGGCTCGAGATGTACAACATCTATCGGGACGGTACCGAGAAGTTGATCGGCCGTTATTGTCATATGACGGCACCAGGTCCCATAGAATCGAACCGAGGCGCACTAGGCCTAAAGGTGATCCTGCACGCTGATTCGGAGGGCGTATACAGCGGATTCAAGGCGCGGTACGTGTTCGAGGTGGCCAAGTCGATATTTGGCGATTGTGGGGGCAATGTTAGCAGTGTGGAATACGGTGTGATATCCAGTCCCAACTTCCCGGAGAACTACGATGGCCCGGGTAGAGGACTGGCGTCCAAAACGTGCAATTGGTACGTGACTGTGAGGCCCAAATTCAAGGTGCTCCTGAATTTCGAACGATTCGCCGTGGAGGGCGATCCGAATGGTAAGAACCGTTACATATTTCATATGGAATCGGACTAGTTTCATCTTGCCTTTCCAGTCAGAGGTTGTCCTGCAGCTGTACTCCGATTATGGCATACCTTGGAGTCCGCTCCGTTGGAGATGTGCGGTGAGAAAGGCAGTTCAGAGAAGTGGCAATACGTTTCACAATCGAACTCTCTTCGAATAAGGTAAACAACACGACCATGTATATATGTATGTGTCAGGTGTTTAAGAAAGTGCTTAGCTAACTACAAACCCTGGTTTCTTCTTCTAGTTTTATAACGGCAGATAAGGCTGTCGGTGCACAGGGCTTTCGTGCCGTCTGGACAGAGGTCACTGAAGGTCCCAGTTGTGACCAGTTCCAGTGTGAGAAATCAGGGTTCTGCATCTCGGACAAGTTGAGGTGTAATCTCGTCAACAATTGCGGTGCAGAGGATAATTCGGATGAGGCGCACTGTAAGTGTGATAACTATATTTGTTTGTAAGGATATTTAGAAATGCAACTTGATCCAGTGTATTCACATGTATTCACATGCTCTAGATGTATTGTTGATTAAATTCTAATTATTTTTGTCATTATTTTCTATGATTATTTTCTCCGGATGCCTATATCTTTCAACTGCGTTCGCTTTAACATTTCTTTTACATTTTTTCGTGATATTTGCGCAAAGAAGCAGTACCGTCTTAACTAAAGTGGTGCATGCATTTTATTTACACAATACTGTTTAAATTGAAAAACATAGGTTATTACATTTAGTTATAATGCTAGTTTATTTACATTAGTTTTGCTGTGTATTTGCTAGTCCGCCTGCATGCACGTACGCCCATGTGTTAAGACGGTCCTGTGTATGTTGTGCAGGTGGCCCCGCGGGTCGGGCACCGCGGCCTGCTTCGCCGGCGACTCTCCACCTCCTAGTCCTGGCCTGGCTGCTCTGCCGTTCGCTCGTATTGTGACTTCTCTAAATCACCAACCACAAACAACTAACCACCCTATCGCAATGTTCGCTCGCTCGTACGCGCTCCTTCTCTCACTTCACTACTACTACTACTTCTACTACTACTAACTACTACTATTATTATTATGTAAAACCATTATTCTATCTTTCTTATTGTCTGGATGTATTCGTATGACTTGGATGGATGTCTGTGAAGCATGCAAATAATTGATGAGAGTATATTTATTATAAATCCGGTTGTAATAATCAGCTCCGTTGCATGTTCTAGTAGTTTCATGTCTCTTTCTGTAAGAATACAACACCGATATAGAATTATATCAGATGAAACTAAAACAGAATGACTGATGTTGAACTAGACTTGCATGTTTAGTGGCGTAAGCGATTGCATCACAAACCGTATGTAGTATCGTGTAATGTGCGCTTGTGTGCGTGTGTGCTTGTCACTGATGACTTGTAGGTGCTGTGGATGTACCACCGAAGGACTACACCGTGGCCATAGTGTCCGTGCTGTCCGTAAGTGTGACGGTTCTGTTGGCGCTCTGTGTCTGGTGCCATCGGAAGCGGAGGCGACGTAGGCGCGGTCTACACCGAGCGTTGCCGCCGCCCGGGGCCTGTGCTGTGGCCGCTGCCATCGTGCCGTCGGCCTCGTCCTCTGGACGACGTCCACCGTCGCGACAGCACGTGTGCGATGAGCTTGGCGAGCGGTTCGCCAGTGTCGACAGTGTTTGATGTTTGGAGACATCCCGTATCATTGTGTTTGGTGCGCGAGTGCGACAATTTAACCGAATCCTGACGACACATCTGCCGGCCGACTCCTGTATCGCACGACACTACCACCACCACCACCACAGACCGTACCCCCCATTGTTCACAAATCCCAATGCACCGATAGCTCACATAATTATCATTACCCGTGCAACCACCGTCACCACAGTTACTACTAATACCACTACTGTTGTTACTGACACAACTACCTCGACCCACACGTTATTATTACCATTGTTGTTGATGTCGTGCAGTCGTGGGAGGCGGCGACGGAAATACCGTCATCGATGATGGCGGCTTGCATTGCAGTCGTTCAGTTGTTATTATACTTGTTGTACTTTGCGTGACATACATACCTCCGACTGCCAAATAACATAACAATTGCCAATCACTACAAACTACACCACACAAATGTACACAGACAAAACAGCACACACACACACACACACACTTACAGGGTTATATAATGTTTGTATCGTATATAATGTTGGTCGTGTACACACACACACACACACACACACACATATACACACACTCACGTGCATTGTTAAAATTGTGTCCTGTATTCTACGTACTATATAAATGTCCGTGTGATAAGATGGATTTTGTACCCAGAAGTTGTTGATACGGTAGGGGTGGCTGAGCGGGAGCGGGGGGAGTCTCTGAAATAATCTACACACACACACACACACATCTCTTCCTTCCGTACATACACATATACTATCATATCATTGTGTTTACGCACAACACCACTCATATACCATACGTATACATGTAATAATGGTTTCATTGGTTTGTTCAGAGACTTCGTGGGTATCGAGGCAAGATTGTTAATGGTTGTGCTATATATTTATAGACATATAGGTATATTGAAATACTGTAGATCGACGGTACTGACGATGATGATGATGATGATGATTATGCATACCGTTGCGTGATGAACCGTGCGGAAAACTTAAGACAATCTAGCAAAAAAAAAAAAAAAAACGAGAACTCTTCCATATTGTAAATGTACATAACTATAGTTAGCCGAATTCAATATGTTGTTATTTATTATAACTAAACAAGAAAATATAAATAAAACGGAACTAAACTGTCACTAACGGGGGCTGGTAGACGAGACATACACACTCACACTCTCTCACACACTCTCACACACACACACACGTAGGACAGACTCAGCGCGGATATTTGTGCACATTCGAGCAATATGCAAATGTCCAGAGAGTTACCGTAGTGTTGTGTTCGCGTGTGTGTTTATTTACCCGGTGATAAAGGTAGCAGAAGACCTACACACTGGCCGATCGCCGCCGCCCATAATTGCTCATAAATGTAGCGTGCATAGCCTGACTTCCAACCCTGAATCATCACCTCTTCCTTGTCCAACATTACGACCCCAAAGTACAGTAAGATCTCGTATAGATGCGTTCCCGAGGAGAGACCACGAAACGCAACAGTCATTTTCTATAAATTGATCCATAATTTCCGTAATTGTGTCTTCATGAGTCGCGTTATAATGAATCATCCTAAATTGTGCGCTTATTTGGGTTTATGAAATCAAAAAAGGCGTTATTCGGATCAGAGTTAATTGGAGAGGCGTTAAGCGAGGCCTTACTGTACATTATGTTATTGTTTTCGCCCATATGCTACACCTAAATGTCCTTAATCACATAAACACCACACCACACATTAACTAACTATCATTATTATACGGAACAGTGACCGCGATACTGCTACAACAATGAATAAACAATTTAATCTAATAAAAAACCCAACGAACAATAACTAATTATAAAGAAAACAAAATAATAATGATAACAATAAATAATCATACACCAGTACACACACACACACACACGCATAATATAAAATAATGTCGATAGTGCAATCACCAAAAGCAACAAAAAAACAACTTTAAACTGTTACAAATATATGAACAAAATATTAGAAGGATTTCGTTATTTAAAAAGTAAACCATAAATAAACACACTTAGGCGACCAGAAATACACGTACACACATACACAGACATACATACACCACCACCACCCCCCATGTGCTGTCAAAACTAGCTCGCACGCCACTGGTACAATGAAAGGGCACACGCACATAGTGCGGAATATTATTTCTGTAAATGTACTGAATGTGTCCCCAGTTCGACGCCACTGTCTGTGCACTAGGTTTTTAATACAAAAAATTCTCCAAAAAAAAACGACACACACGACATTCATATACAACTCTTGCGTATATTCAGCGATCAACATTCAAATACACACAAGTTTATATAAGTGATTATCCCGAAATTTTGCATACATATAGCGTAAACTGTGAAGGCTGGAGGAGGGGGTGGGGTGCGAGCTTGTATATCTGTGTTAATATAGATATATTCACCCGTGCGTATCACTACCATTCTTACTTTGACAGCCGGTTGGAGATGATTGTAAAATATGTTATCATTTAGCACCCGTTCTTAAAAAAGAGTGAAATTACGAGAGTGAATCTGGCCTATATATACATATACATATATATTTCTTATATTATATGTATGTATGTGAACATGCAACGGGCGAAGAAGTGTTCAGTAGAATATTATTATTATAACCGCAGACTCGATGAAAAAAATAATAATATTAATAATAATCGTATATAAATTGAGAAAAAAAAAACACAAAAAACAAAAGTTATTGTATTTGTTGAATATTGAACACTATATATTTAAAAAAGTATATATTATATATATGAACTTATGTGACAGGGATGTGTAGTATGTGGAGCCCCCCCTTGCCGCTGATTGTGATCGCCCCCCCCCACCAAGCGGGGGTGCGGTTGTAGAGGCGGCTCTAGGTACTACGGTTGTCTCCGTACCAAGCCATCACGATGTAGTTAAACACTTATAAAGCGTGCATTACACGATGAAGTTTTTCTTTTCAAGTAACTTTAAAAGCGTCTTTATAAGTGACCTTACAAGTTTATTTACACGATCAAGTTTTACGCGAATTAAAATATCCAAGTGTCAAACAAGCAGCCATACCAACATAAATTAAATATCTTCTTAATTTAATAAATTAACTTAATTAAATTTCAATTTATTCTCTACTCCAATATGCCATTTTACAGTTTAAACATAACAATATAAACAAATAACAAAACAAACTGAGAGATGAAAATAAATTGAAGCTACTTTTAAACACGCTTTAAGTTGGTAATGGAGTATAAGCAGTAATGCGCATGCCCACGGGCAGAACTTGAAGGAACTTTTAAGAAAAAGTAGTGCATGTTGCAGTTTTACGTTATAAGTTTTTCGTTATAAGTCGACTTTACTATCTCTCTTACACTTACGTAATTGTGCAAGAGAGAAAACTTTTAAAGTTACTTGAAAAGAAAAACTTCATCGTGTAATGCACGCTTAAGTACATTATACCAAACAAACACCATAACTAACTCATTCCTTCACCAAACACCAATCAATCCCCATTTATAGGTCCCACCACCAACAACAACAACAGCTACAACAACAACACGTTCAGTTAGAATTATTCATGTTTGTTATAGTTTAATAATACACACACACATGCATACATACATACGGAAATAAAATATCTACAAGAGTGCAACAGACGTGGTTTTATTTGAAGATCGATTTCTTCAGAAAAACATAAGTAAAGTATGTAGTTTATATTTGAAATATCGTAAAAAAGAAGTCATTGGTTGATTCGAAAGAAGTCCATCTTCAAACACGTACGTATTTTTTGCGTTAAATAAACGCAGTATAATTTCGTTGCTGGCCATACGAAGCAGACGAACAAGGTTATGATGGAATTACTGCTCAAGTCTTACAATGTGTACCACTGTCGCATTTGTTTACAAAAGTTAATACCTTGTTCTGCAAGTACTTGCTGAACCAATACTGCCAAACACCGATTACTTTGCGATTGTAATATTGGAGACATGTAACATTTACAGTATTAACCTCTCTCTTTCTCTCTATTGTTATTATTAATTCCATCTACGGAGAATCATAGAAACTGTAGATATTATAACATGACGATTTGTATGTCCGTCAGTTTAGTTACACATTTCAATTCATGGGCTTCCGATTATTCACACACGTTGAGAGTGTACTCAGATATAATAACGACAAAGTTTGTTCTAAAATACGTACTATATCACCTCAATCTCTGGATGATTTTTTATCTAACAAAGGAAACAACGAATTTTAACGTTCAATTAAATGTTTATTAACCAATCGAATTGCTTGACGCACAACTATCATAACTGTTACTTATATTGCAAAGCGTTGGTTCTAAAACTATTATCGATCTACTTCAATAGAAATGTCAAACTTGTTTCGTTATAATTAAATTGAGCACAAAGTAAGTATGTTAAGTTTATAGAGGTTGGTATCTGTGGGAGAGTTGATACTATTGCGTATATTAGTTATGTGATCTGGATCACAGACAACTCTGAGTACACACTCTACGGATCACTTGCAAAACGGAGTCACACACAATATATTAATATTATAAACACATAATCAACGATAATGTACGTTAGTTGTCACTTGTACCGAATGTCACATGGCTTTGAAACATTCATGAACATGTCATTCATGAAATTTCACGTCAAAGATCTTGATATTAAAAAACATGAAATGTTAAAAATGAACAGTGAATTCTATGCAAGTGTATATTGGTACAAGTGCTTTATTTTGTTTACCATTCGGCCCACGCCCCTCCCTTTTTGCCACCCCACACTTTTGGAACAGACAACACACCGCAGTGTTAAACATTAGAGCTAAACAAACAAAAAATAATCGTACACTTACCACACATACACACACTAGATAAAATAAACTAAACAAAAAACGAACGAAAAAAAAAAAGAAATAATCTTTGTAAAACAATTGTATAATGTAATACAATATAAACTTGATTGTAAACGAAAAAATTCGCAGTAACATTGAGTATATATTTGGACCAGCCACCTTTTAACCTTTACCGCCAGTTTATCCTTTAACAATTTACAGCCATTTTGTATAACATACACACACACATACACACGAGAGATTCATACAAACATACACACATATGGTGGTCTATTTTGTATACCATGGATACTGTGATTTTTTCACCTAAAAACTAAATGGATATTCTAGATTAGCTTTTAAACGGATAACCTATAAAGAAGAAGAAAACATAACTGCGATGTTTGTTTGTTTGTTTCGCATTTGTTTCAGAATCTCTTTTGACAGCGGTTTGTATAAAATGGCGCTAAAAAAAAACCACAAACACAAACATACAAATATGTGCGCACTTAAATACAATTTAAATCTAATATTTTTTTTCTTGTTACATACGTCACACTGCATACATACCTACGCTGCAAACATGTATTATTACTAATACTAATTACAGAACAACTGACTCATAAATGTTACAATAGTCTCGTTTTTAAAATACACATTTATCAAGTGAACGTTTTGTTTATCGCGTTCAAATAGTAACGAGACCTTGTGTTCGTATGATGAAGCGTGTAAAAATACTTGGTGCGTCCGATTAGTTTTCGAACATTGTTCATACACGTTTGTCAAGAACGAATGGAACTGTTCATATGGAATATGCACACAAGAAATGTTGGTGAATCACAATAATAATTCTCGTGTTATACAAAGAATATAGAAAATATTAATGCAACAAAAAAAATAATCCTCACTGCCATTTGAGTTAGCACTGTTTTGAGTTTCCAAGAACGATGTTGGACAAGAAGTCACTTGTGACAAATATGTGAGTGAATTTGCAGACCGCAGTCAACGTATGAGATTGATCGCTATGACTTGTAGTAAGTGTAACTACAACAATGAATTGTATTTGTAAAAACTACACACCTCCCAAACATAAACACATGATAACGGGCAACCGATCTTGCCTACAAATATATTGACTGCTGTTCACAACTAGATACTAATGAGGCTACGAAACGGTACTAAATGTTTCTATTACTATTGCTACTGTTGCCTAGAAAAATACTAAATTTTCCCTAGTAACAGTGGCAATTTTAGTAGTTTCATTCAGTACGTATTTTTGTAGATCCGTTAGTATGTAGTTAGCTCTGAATAGCAGTCATTGTCACGAAAATTTCAGAGAAAAATAAGACGTAAAATAAATATTGTTACTTAGAGAATATATTATTTTTCCATACTACAGACTCACACTCATATGACAAGTATGTTGATGTGAATCAGACGTCATGAAAAGCAGATTTTCACATTGCCATTGTTTTTATAGTAACCCATAACATCAGTTAGAACCCTGTGGACACCCCTGAAAGCAAAAGCTTGATATCATCTACAAATCATATGGTCGGCATGTTATCCAGTAGCGTCGAGTCTTGGTTTTTCTCCCGGGGGTCTCTGCAAGATTCATACAAATTCATTCGTACATATTTTCATCGCGGCTTCGTTCTCTGTCCAATCAGAATGTTTTGGGCCACGCATACACACACACAAACACGCAAGCACAGACATTGCGTTATAATGAACACCTCATACACACACACACACACATATGTACACATTAGCGCAGACATACGTCTCACAACAACTATCTTTCTATATTATAAC
Organism: Carabus problematicus; assembly: GCA_963422195.1. Classification (NCBI taxonomy): domain Eukaryota; kingdom Metazoa; phylum Arthropoda; class Insecta; order Coleoptera; family Carabidae; genus Carabus; species Carabus problematicus. Next base: position 10,295,791 of record OY728590.1, read on the forward strand.
TAATAGAATGCGCTGTCGGGGATTCGCATTACAAATAAAACCGGACCGCGCGAATTATACTCACAAGTCACACTTATCCAGCCAGTTTATAGACACACACGCACGCATACACACATACACACACACGGTATAAAATATATATAATATATCGTGTATGTTGTTGTTGTTATTTGACACAACACGTATTACAATTTGTACAGGAGTCTAACTCTACTAATTATGATTATGAATTTATTAATACGAATCTAAAGAAGATGATGATGATGATGATAATAATAACTATTTGAATTGACAAACACAGAGCTTAGATATGTACTTTATTATTAAGAGTGTAGCAGTGGCTACAAAAATACTAAACGATATGTATATGATCGTAACCGTACACTTTTTTATACGTAAAAACGAGAAGTCTCTTCAACCATGCATACACACAGACTCACCACACACACGTACATACATGCATACACATAATGTAACCTAGTCCCCGACAGAAGAACTTGATGATGATGATGATGATGATGATGGATGGATGCGTACGTACGTTATTATATTGATTGTGTACGATTGTTCTCACAAAGGATTGGTGATGATGATAACTGGAATACATGGATACTATCATCTACATCATATAATATGTTATTTGTTAATCTAAAGCTGTTACGTACTGTTAAGTAAGGTAAAGATGATGACTAATAATAGTCGCCAACAACAACAACAACAACAACAAAAACAACACTGTATTATATTAAGTATATTGTATTATTATCAAAGCTGACAGCGACTAGTCACGAAAACTATATATAAATAAAAGGTGTGTTACACTAAATATAATACGCAAAAATCTCACGTACAGGCCGGTTCAGAATGATGGTCCGTCACGTGACCAGCGAGAATTCGTATTATGATAAACACTTTATTCATTGGCGCAAATGCTATCTCTCTAATTCAGTTCACTATCAATACCACAGCGATGCGCAGAGAAAAAAATCAGAACGAACCGGATAATCATTCTAAATCACCCTGTACATGTGTCGTATATGTGTATGTGTGTGTGTGTGTGTGTGTATCCAATTCATTCCCCGCCCCCTTCTATGATACACATCGTGTAATAATAGTATCAGTCGATTCACTTATTTCAAGTTTAATAGTTTCATACAATTGTATTTCATTGAAAAATTCAATCAACACAATGAGTAGCTATTCACAGCTAGATACTAACGCTACTAATTAGGCACTGTTGCTAGAAAAATACACAATTTTCCACAATTCATGTTGATAATTTTCTACCGACAAGTTACTATTGTATGAATACAGAACCAATATGCAGTATAGTGCAAAACATATACAACTGGAAACGAAACTGCTATTTTGTAAGATTTTCTGACAACAAACTAGTTTTATTTAGTTATTTTTATATTCATTTCATTAATGTAGTATTTTTAAACATAAAGAGCACAAAAAATGTGGTTATATTGAGCACATTTAGAAAAAAATCTTTAATATTGCAGGAATGCTTATATTAAGCTGTGCAAAACATATGCAACTAACCATAACTATTCATCAGAAGAGTCTTGGTTTTAATATTTTGTCCAATAACCATTGCGTTTGATCACTTCGTCACATCTCTTAGGCATATAGCTTACTAGATTTTTAATTATTCTCATAGTAATGTTTTCCCATTCAAGTTTTAAAGTATTGAAAAGTGAACTAGATGAAGAAAGTCTTTTGTCTTCTTACGCGCTGCTTAAGGATACCCCACAGGTTAACTATGGGGTTTAAACCAGGTGACTGTGCCTGCTAATCAAGTATTGCAATTTTTTTTATCATTCAGCCACTTCTTTACGTACTTAGAATTGTGCTTTGGGTTGTTATCATGTTGAAAGACCTATGACAGAGGCATTTCTTCTTCGGCATACAGCAGCATTGTCGTTTCCAAAATGTCTATGTAGTTGAATCAATCGACAATTCCTTTAATTTGATAGAGAGGACTGCATTCTTGTCCAAATAAGCAAATTTGAGGGCTTACAGGACTTTAAAAAAGCCCCTATTGTTTAAAGTGATCATGATATTTTGCTTATGCAACCGAGAGCCAGACTTGCGGCGAACATGAGTTATCCCATCCGACCCAAAAGATTATATTTGCTCTCATCACTAAACAAAACTGCTTTCCATGTCACAACAGACCAATTTTCATATGTACGGGCAAAGTTCAACCTTAAAATCGGATTCGAGGCTGCAGTATAATTTTCTTACCTTTTTTGGCGACGTTTCGAAGACAATAGGAGCTTTTTTAAAGCTCTGTAAGCTTCTCAAATTTGCTTATTTGGATAAGGCAACAGTCCTCTCTATCAAATTAAAGGAATTGTCGATTGATTCAACTACATAGACATTTTGGAAACGACAATGCTGCTGTATGCCGAAGAAGAAATGCCTCTGCCAATTATAGATCTTTCAACATGATAACAACCCAAAGCACAATTCTAAGTACGTAAAGAAGTGGCTGAATGATAAGAAAAATTGCAATACTTGATTAGCAGGCACAGTCACCTGGTTTAAACCCCATAGTTAACCTGTGGGGTATCCTTAAGCAGCGCGTAAGAAGACAAAAGACTTCTTCATCTAGTTCACTTTTCAATACTTTAAAACTTGAATGGGAAAACATTACTATGAGAATAATTAAAAATCTAGTAAGCTATATGCCTAAGAGATGTGACGAAGTGATCAAACGCAATGGTTATTGGACAAAATATTAAAACCAAGACTCTTCTGATGAATAGTTATGGTTAGTTGCATATGTTTTGCACAGCTTAATATAAGCATTCCTGCAATATCAAAGATTTTTTTTCTAAATGTTCTCAATATAACCACATTTTTGTGCTCTTTATGTTTAAAAATACTACATTAATGAAATGAATATAAAAATAACTGAATAAAACTAGTTTGTTGTCAGAAAATCTTACAAAATAGCAGTTTCGTTTCCAGTTGCATATGTTTTGCACAATACTGTACGTATAGGAACATTTAGAAGTTACTCTCACAATATTCCAACGCCATTATTGCATATCCAACCGCCATATTTGACCGTCAGCGCCGCCTGCAAACACTGATTTGCATGCAGTATCCGTGCACAGGACATTCACGTATCCTGGTACGACGCACGAAGTCACTAGTGTGGCCCCGTCATCCACGAGCCGCCACTGTTTCACCACCTTGTCCCATCCGCCACTGAACAGCATAGTATCATCCCCACACTCACAGCCACTGAGACAGTTGATAACCAAGTCATGGGCGCCCTGTGCAGGTGGAAAAAGAGGGCATCATAACAGTGTTTGACAATGTGTGCGCTATGGTATAACATTACTTGAATCTTAGTGATTTCTTTGAATTGGTTGTCTTTGCGAAAGTTGACGAATATTTCGCGACCATCTCGACTGGAGTAACACAATTTGTCACCGACCAGACACAGTGGCGCCCGTCCTTGTAAGGTTTTACGGCACATGTACCTTCCTTTATCCCCTGCGCAATCAGTAAATTATTTTTTTTGCAAATTGTGTTTACAATTTCATTGATTGGTGTTCAGTGTTTTACCTGCAATCAGCTCCGTTATTACAAGGTCCAACTCCCTTACGGAATAGATCAGATCGTCTTTAAATGCAATGTCTTTGATCTGTTCCATCATCAAAACTGTGGTATCAATCTTTCCGTTTTTGGACAGATTTATCTGTAAACAAATAAACTAATTATCATTGTGATTATCTGGGTGATATGTTGGGATGCGAGTAGCTCCTTGAAGGTATGGTATCGAAACACTGTTTGATTAATCAAAATGTTGCGAAATGCAGAAATCCGACATAAACTCATAACGAATTATACTAGATTTTTTTATTACGTACATTTCATCGTTTATGCTGAGTATTTATAACTTAAAATCCCGCATCAAAACGAGCAAATATCGCGGTGAATCTACGTGGTATATTAGACAGATGCCGTATTGTTTAATTTTGTCTTACAATTCCCTGATCATCCACGCTACACAGCGTGTCATCCGCCCAGTAGATTTTCCAGATCTCCTGATCTCCTGGCGCCTGTACAATTCCTGCTTCTTCCAGTGTCGCGGCTTTCCAAACTCGAATCGATCCATCGCTGGAACAGGAGTATATGCGATCGGCGTTGTCAGCCGCCAGGCTATACACACTGCACGGATGTGCTTGTATTTCTTTCTCCAGTGCTAATTCTGGCGACCACATCTGCAATCAAAAGAAGAACGTACGTACAGAGATATTTATATCAGGGTTATTTTGCTCCAAAGGTACACTCAATTGCAACATTTAAACACATGTGTTTTATTTAACATTTGCACTAATGAAATATAGCACACAGTATTTTAAAACTAACTAGTGACTTTACCTTGATCTTGCCATCCTCAGCAGCGCTGTATATTTTGCCGTTCTTGTAGATTAACGAAGTAACGTCGTATTCATGCTTGTCAGTATTGTTTGCGGTGGCTGCAAGATTCAGCGTCATTCTGAAACACTCACAAAGTCGACACACAGACGTAAACGTGAAAGTTAAAGCGAAAATACTCAAGTACTACAGTTCAAGCGTGTTTGTTTCTAGATAGATTCTCGAAGTTTTCTACCGGCTATTGCTCACTGAGAGCCGTGTGTCGTCTATGCACGTTGGCAGGCTTTATAATGTTGTTCTTCTGTCGCACATACACCAGTACCGAAATAGACATGTTACTATTTTCAGTGGCAGTGATGAGACATAAATACCTCTCGCTGAGATGCGAATGGAAATTTTATTCATCCTATTCTATATCATTTCCAAGTTCTTTTCGTAAAACTATTTGAGATATAAAAATGAATGTTTATACTAAATGAATACAACTAACGTATCTAAATTCATATAATGTACTCTTCCATAAAGCTGCCAAGTAAAATAAATAGAGCCAGAAAATCCAGCTTCACTTTTACTTACATAGACAAATAGTTCGTCTTTTATTCGACTCTATTTGTCATCATCTCTTGGCAACGTACTTGTTACCATAACAATGACGGCTACTAGTTTAGTCAATAGAGAAAACTCTACACTTTATATAGTTTGTATGATGTTCTAAATCAAAGTAAGTCTTGATATTCTTTATATTATTTTGTTTATTTTCTATTCGCATTTCTTCCGTTTTGCAGAATGCCTGGTAAAGGCAAGAAGAAACCGAAAAATGGAACGACCGACAAGAAGAAAACCAATAAAGCAACTAAGAAATCCACTGGACGAAAATCGGAAGGACGACGATCGAAATCAGCTCGCTGTAATGTGGACATCTTCACCGAAGTAGCAATGGATAATGCGTACTCGACGTGCCACAACGTCCAGGATTTGTTGAGATTCCGTGGCTTCCCGTGGCCAGATGCACAGAAAAAGAAGAAGAAGGGAAAGAAATAAAACAAAGCACGACATAGGTAGATTCGATTTAGATCAAGCAAATGTATTTCATTCGGGTTTTTTTTTTGCATTACAAGTTGCACATATATGCTATAGATATATTTGACAGTCAACACTGCACCAATTAAACAATTATGTTAATAATTGCTTATTAATGTTAAAAGTGTTACTCTGCCTAATTGAAACAATATGTAATGTATAAATAAAAGCTGATTTATTTGCAAGTATTGCATAATGATTAACTAAGTAGCTATATTCATAACTATCAGGTAACCAAAAAAGTTCGTGCGGTTTTTGATGAAAAAATATAAAAATTTTTACAAATCTGTAATAAACTATTATTCAACGAAGTAATCACCATCGCACTCAATGACCTTGTGCCTACGTGACACCAATTTTTGTATGCCGCTATTATAAAATCTACGGATTTGGAATAAAAGAATTGGCGGACTGCATCTATAATATCAACTCTCTGGAGTGTTTGATATTGCATTAGTTGGTGACAACCAATGATAAGATCGTTTAGAATTGGAGTACAGTATCCACTTTTCGTCGGAAGTTAACAACCGATCAAGAAAAGGTTCAAATTTCAAAAGGTGCCAAGTTTATACTCATAGAGTAAACAACTTCGAATTAACGTTTTGACCGTGGCCATTTTAAATTACTATTATTATTTATTTATAATAGGAATTAAACAATTGTCACAAAATTTGTATGCATCAAATGAAAGAGGAATGCATACGAAAGTAAATGACCGTATGTAAATAAGTGCTATCAATAAATAACTAAGAAAATATCCACGGCAATCTATATTAGAAAAACCGCACGAACTTTTTTGGTTACCTGATATATTAATTAGTTTAACTTATTGAATATACCAATATTGCCAAACGTGTACAACTATGTTGATCACAAATAAATAAAACATTCACCAACAAATATCTGTTGTCATGGCCATTTTAAATGATGTCTCATTCGGAGCGAAATTAATATTTCCCTTCGTGACGTCGTCCACCAGTGAATTATTTATAAAACGACTGGAAAATTCGTTCAAACTATGAAATGGCGCGCACGCAGGTTGCAATGCCGTGCCGTGCGTGTGTGGTTTGGTCTAAATAAAACCAACTCAGTTGAACAGTGTATCGTACAGTACAGTATCTGGCCGCTTGCGAAGTGGACGACGAAGAATTGTTGGTTGATCTGAGTGCGTTTGAAAGATTTCGTTTGAAAAATGAGTAAAATACCTGCAGTGGGCATCGATCTGGGTACCACGTACTCGTGCGTGGGTGTATGGCAACATGGTAAGGTGGAGATCATCGCCAACGACCAAGGTAACCGCACCACACCAAGCTATGTTGCTTTTAACGACACGGAACGACTTATCGGAGATGCTGCAAAAAGTCAGGTAAGATATTTCTGTTAATGTTCTACTGCAGTTATAAGGTTTGATTGAGAATTGAATTGATTGTAAATTGGTTCATCAACACGTGTTTCTTTTTGCTTTCTTCCTTCACCGAAAACTATGTATTTTATCATACATATTGGTCTAGATTTAAGTTGATGCAATCTGTTCCAAATAGTGGCATGATGAAGTAGTCCAACGATTTCCCTGAATGTTTATGTTATCTAGAAATAGTTTCGATAAAAATAAACTCCAGTATATAAAACGGAAATACCTTAAAAGTAGACAGTCGCATCAAAATAACTATTGAAAGTTACTGAAATTTATTTGCCATAGTTTAAAAAAATATGAAATAAAAATCATTTGCATTTAACTGAACAAGTCCAACTGACAGTCATATAACGTAACATATGTCATGCGTAATCGTATAAAAGTTTTACTATACATGGACATATAGTTGGAAGAAAGTTGTATACAAGTTACCTTACAAGTACATGCTAGAAATATTGGCGTCATTCGAGATATAGGACATGGGATATTTTACATTTTAATACTATGTAGCTTGCAAACACATAAATTACTTATATATATCGAGGTGTAAATATATTTCGAAATGTCTGAATTATTCGACAAATAATTGAGAAAACTATGATGAATTTCACATCAACACATAACTTATATTATGTTCAACTGTGAATATCTTGCACGTTTTATGCATTCATCTGTATTACTGTGTGTTACACCTTTGTGCAAATAAATCAAAGGTATTCTTTTAATATTCACAACTTGAACCATAGCCAGCATTCTAGTTGTTACAGTATGGTCACGATGAACTCTGAAAGTTAATTTTAGCAAAACACACACACACATCCGCGTTTCCTAGAAACATGTACCACATTTCAGTACATATTTTCAAATATGTTTGTAATATTTGTTAAGTAAATGCTGTAAAATATTTGGAACAGAATTGTGAAGAACGAAGCAAGTAGTTATCTGGAGTCATGTAACAATAATCTTTTGCGGTAAATCATGTACACATGTTTTTGTAATCATTGCGGGTTGATTCTGAAAGATATTTTTAACAAACTTACTACCGACATCACTGATTGCAAAGCCGGGTGCAAATAATGAAATTGCGTGGGCCAAACTTAGACATGTCGAGTTTCGTAAAGGATATTTTATTAGTTTCAAAAACAAGAGTTTTGCAATCTATAGTATATTTATAATGATACAATTTAAAGAGAATAATTTCACTACATTCATCAAAGCATCATAATGAATTAGTAACGTATTTTAACATACAGAATATAAAGGCTCAATCACACTGACTATGTGATAATATAAATATGAATACAAAATGTATTTTGTTAACATAGTATTGTTTAAAGAATATTATTTGTTAAGTTAATATCGCGCTTTTCAGGTGGCGATGAATCCAAAGAACACAGTCTTCGATGCCAAACGTCTAATTGGTCGTCGATTCGATGACGCCAAGATTCAGGACGACATGAAGCATTGGCCATTCACCGTACTGAGCGATGGTGGAAAACCAAAGATCCAGGTGGAGTATAAGGGAGAAGTGAAGAAATTCGCTCCGGAAGAAATCAGTTCAATGGTGTTGACGAAAATGCGTGAAATAGCTGAAACATACCTCGGCGGCAAAGTATCTGATGCTGTGATCACTGTGCCCGCTTATTTCAACGACTCCCAGCGACAGGCTACAAAGGATGCTGGCGTCATTGCCGGTGTAAATGTGTTGCGAATCATCAACGAGCCAACAGCGGCCGCATTGGCTTACGGCTTGGATAAGAATCTGACGGGCGAGAAAAATGTGTTGATCTTCGATCTGGGGGGCGGTACCTTCGATGTGTCCATCCTGAATATCAACGAGGGATCGTTGTTTGAAGTCAAATCAACGGCTGGTGACACGCATTTGGGTGGAGAGGATTTTGACAACCGACTCGTCAATCATTTCGTTGAGGAGTTCAAGAGGAAGTACCATAAAGATTTGAAGGGTAATAACAGAGCTTTGCGACGATTGAGAACAGCGTGTGAACGAGCAAAGCGAACTCTATCGTCCAGTACGGAGGCCAGTCTGGAGATTGACGCATTGCACGATGGTGTGGATTTCTATTCGAAGATTACACGTGCCAGATTCGAAGAGCTGTGTATGGATCTGTTCAGATCGACGTTGATACCGGTGGAAAAGGCACTGAATGATGCGAAAATGGACAAGGCCAGTATCCATGATGTAGTACTGGTCGGTGGCTCCATTCGTATTCCCAAGATTCAGAAGATGCTGCAGGATTTCTTCTGCGGCAAGGCACTGAATCTGTCGATCAACCCGGACGAGGCTGTAGCGTATGGAGCGGCCGTGCAGGCGGCCATTCTGACTGGAGACACTAGTTCACAGATCCAAGATGTGCTGTTGGTTGATGTGGCACCACTGTCGCTGGGCATTGAGACCGCCGGTGGAGTGATGACGAAGTTGGTAGAACGTAACTCTAGAATCCCATGCAGACAACAACAAACATTCACCACGTACTCGGATAATCAGCATGCTGTGACAATTCAAGTGTTTGAAGGTGAACGTACAATGACGAAGGATAACAATCTTTTAGGTAAATTCTTTCTGTTATATTGACCATTTGTTCCGAAACCTGTACACGTTTATTTAACATTGTTATGAAGAAAGGTTAGACTTAGTTTGTAAATCAACATATAGTTCACTAATTGTTGTGCTTTGTGCAGGTACTTTTAACTTGACGGGGATTCCTCCTGCGCCCAGAGGTGTTCCTAAGATCGAAGTCACATTCGACCTGGATGCCAATGGTATCTTGAATGTATCAGCCAAGGATAGCAGCACGGGCAAGTCGGAGAGTATCACCATCACGAATGATAAGGGCCGACTGTCTAAGGCGGATATAGAGCGGATGTTAGCGGAAGCGGACAAGTACAAGGCAGAGGACGAGAAACAGAAGGAACGAGTGACTGCCAGGAACCAATTAGAAGGATATATCTTCAGTGTTAAACAGGTAAAACATACTTTCATACTACGTTTATTGTCTATACGTACACGTATAAACGATGACACTATATTGCACGATGCTATGCTGTTCATAAAATAATGTTTAATCAATGTTCCAGGCTACTGAAGATGCACCAGCTGATAAACTGCCAGCAGAAGATAAAAAGGTGATTCAGGACAAATGCACCGATGTGCTGTCTTGGTTGGACGCCAACTCGCTCGCCGAGAAGGAGGAGTTTGATGACAAGTTGAAGGAACTGCAGAAGATCTGCTCGCCCATTATGATGAAGTTACACCAGGGTGCCGCGCCTGCAGGTGGAGCTGCACCAGGTGGTAAAGGACCAACCGTGGAGGAAGTCGATTAAAGCCAGAACATTTTACAACATAACCATATCATGTGTATATTCTGTCAAGTTTGCAACGGCACGAAACACATATGAAATCTTCAGTATGGAACCTTACTTACGGTACAATACAATTAAATTGGCATTCAATTCTGTATGATTTATATAATTGTGCACCAGATCACAATATTAAGGATTTATTTTAATATTTTCAAGTTGAAAATTTCAATTCGAATAACAGAGATTTGCAAACAAAGTGTTAAGTTATTGTAGAACATTAACAGACAATGTAAAAATGAACACCACGTGTTTGCGAATGTCTTTTTGACAAATGTTAGAATAAATACTGCATATAATAGTCAATACGGGAGCTGATCACAAAATTAGGAATTAATTTTAGAAGTACATATATAGGTAATAAGTAAATGTTAAACTGATAACAAATATCAACATGAACGAAATACATTTGATTGAAATATATTCTTAGTACGGACATTGGCAAGATTTAAATCAGTACTTTATTTAAAGAGAATCTATATAGAAACGTGCATTTACGTAGAGAACATGGTGTTACTGATCAGTCTCCAGATGTATTATCATTAGCTGTCATTCATGTTGTTCATATTGATACCGCTTAGTTAATATATTGTAAGACAACTTTCAGTATGTTACATGTTGAAGTTATTCTCAGCATACATATACTAGTATCGCAAAGATTGCATTGTTATTGATCGATTTCATGGATTATATTTATATGTATCAGTTGTTTCAATCATATTGTAAATTTTTTGGTTTATATACATATATATATATATATATATATATATATAAATATATAAATATATATATATATATATATATATATATATATATATATATATATACATACATATAAATATGAAATTGTAATGTACACATCATTATTAGCTAAATAAATACATTTGATAAAATTATTGAAAAACACATTCTATTCATACACTTCTAATATGTGCGTCATTTATACTGTCTGTATATCCTGTACGAAGGATGATGTAATATTTATATGAAGGAAAACACAAAAATATCGTTGAGCAACTTGTTTTTACTGATACTATTCTGAAGAAGTCTGCAGTAAATAAAGCACTTCGGCCGATGTAATATCCCTGATGGCAAGATGGACACTATGGTATATGCACAGGTCACAATACACATGATCTTTGAATCTGTATGATTTGACTAGTGCATTTTTGTGATCGTATTACCAACTGTCCAATGACGACGTACATGTTTACAAGTCTAATTGTAAGTGTGACAACAGCGAATACTGTTATTGGGTATGTGTTGAGTAATGGAGATGTGAGAGGATTGCACTCGAATAAGAAGACTTGTCATATAGGTATTTTATATTAATAATTATTTATTTATTCATTATAAATTATCAATGAGGTATTCTCCTCTGTGCTCGTACACTAAATTATCTATGTACAATATTTACAGGTTGTTTTTCTCTATTTCTCATTAGACTGGTCTGACTTGATTGTCATGTAATTACATTCGTATGTTTCTGAGAGGGAGTAACTTGAGTATTTGCTGCCTGGCACTTTGCACACATAATACGGTCCGTGAATGCAGTCTTCAATACAGTATTATTATCTACACTACCTAGTACATAGCTGGTATATACAAATATAATAAATATTCGTACACTGGTTACGACGTACAGTAGTAGCTACCTATGCACACCCACACATCTTATCTTCTCCGTCCACACTCTCGCATCGCTTCAACAAAATGGAACGCAAACACATTTTAGACTGAACTGAACTATGAATGATCCATCGCATGCGTACATATTACATACATACACAATGTGTGTTAATCATGATGAATTTTTATATAAAAAAAATATATATACTCATTACAATTTAGAATACAGCGAACTGTAACTTGTGTGTGTGAGTGTTTATAGTCTGTCATCGGTTTTCAAGCACAAATTATCTCTCGTACGTACATGTGTAGATAAAACAAATAAATAAATGAAAACAACGAATAATTTAGTGAAACAAAAACTGCTGGGCGGAGATAATTCTGCGTAGAAAACCGATGTAAGACTGTTGTTCGAAATTAAATGCACGATTGAAATGATATAACATTTTAAACCACAATATTGGTAAATCGTCTGTCCTACCATGTGTACAAGGAATTGGGGGAGCCGGGGAGTTAATTGATTTTATATTTCTTTCACATTTTATTATAAAATGCTAGAAAATAATAAAGCAGTTTGCTGCTCGATATTTTGTCGTTGTCACGTAGGTACTCGTGTTCGTATATTGTAATAGTTGCACCAGTTCATGTTCAGCCTCGTTAAGTTCACTATTTCCATACGCGTATACTGGCTGCTTGCAACACTACACAAATATAGTCATTTAACAACAGCGGAGACAAAACTAAGGCACTGTAATTCTGTTTCAACTACACGTATTTCTAACAAATGCAAGGTGAGTAGGTACAAATAAACGCACATCTCGCTCTCTCTATCATGCATCATTGTCACCACATCCACAACAATTTTACATCATCATCATCATCATCTTTAACAACAACTGTATCACTCATCAACAGCTTGATGATATTCATTATTATAAATACATTAGTGTATATATGTGGTGTGTGTACGTATACGTAGAATGGTCCCTGCACTCTAAACATTTCATTGGACACTTGGATTCTTCCCATTTCCCTTTGCAAAACATATTCCAGAAGTATACATATGATCAAGCACCATTGTTATCAACATGTACTCACAGTATTCATTGAACATAGCGATCAGAAATTCAAAATTAAACAACATTTACTACTGCTACAGTTTACCTATTAAAATAAATTATATTTGTTTTACCGTTAACACTTAACGTAATCTACACTGGTTTCAAAGTACGGTGGTTTTGTAACTATACATTTCGAATTTATGATCGCCCATTCGTCCATTAATTATGGGAATATGGCGACTTGAAATAAAGCTAAATTATTGATTTTGCACTTGCACAGTTGATAGTAATCTTGAAGTTCGTCAAGCTACCGAACTGTTTGTCTGTATGTTCTGTGATCAGTTTACATAATACAAGTTAGGAATGATAACATAACAGTGCGTAGTTACTGAAGAATTTCGAACTGATTGAAACACTACTCACAGTATACAGACGAATGTTGTTGCAAGTACAATACAGTTTGCTGGTAGTTCTACAATAGTGTGAATACAGTCCATTAACATAATCATATGGTTCTCGTCAAGTACATACTCATATTCGTAGCTGTGTGTTTCGTTTCGTTATCGCGTCTCAACGTCGTTCAGTTCTGGTTGCTGTTGAGACGGATCCGTAGAAGCGCCCTGGCAAGCACTGGCAGAGAAGCACAATAGTTCATCGGACGGAAAATGATACCGTACACATGCATCAGTAACGTTGTCGTACACGTTAGGTACTTGTACAATAATCGTATAGTACCCGCAGCTCACTACTGCATATAAGTCCAATCAAAAATAAAATAAAATAGTACAAAATATTATACAATAATAAACTAGTACTGTTCTTCAGTATCGGCTTCTTCTTCTCCTTCTCCTCTTGTATCTGGGGCGTCTCTCTTTATACTGCATCCTCCTCATTGTCGCCGAGCATCACATTGTTTATAGAAAACGTTCGCGTCGTATTTGTACACAGAAACAGACCTAGGCGCTGGACTTGGTTATCGGCGCTCTATCACCTGCACGGTGCAAGCAGAACTTCCAACCAACAAGGGCACGCGGTGATCTCCTGCCGGGAATAATTCGGGCCCCAGCCTTTCACGAAACTGATCCGTATCGAGTTCGGGTCAATAGGGCCAGTTGGTTCCGTGAAATGCCATCCATAGTTTCGGTTCGCGGCCCGCTCCGGATCGTGGATACAGAGACAGTGACCGGACGGTACCCGGTACACGACTAGCGGCCGCGAACCCGTGTCAATGAGTGTTGGTGAGTTGACAAAGATCGGCGCATCCGAGATGTTGTACGCCCACACACCGTCCACCTCTTGTGAGAGGATTACGCCTGAAACAGTTGATATCGGGTTATTAACAATTGCATGATGATTCAATCAGTAGACTTCAAATGATCAACAACTGTCGCTAGGGACAGAGGCGAATTATAAGAGAGATAATGCGTACTGACCGTGTCCTATTTTGGCGCGCGTCCTTCTCACTGAATCCGGAGGTGTGAAATTATGTTGGAGGGTGGCCAGACACAGTCCGTTACCGCGGGGATCGTTCTCGAACACGGTGATCGAGGGCACCCTCACAGGAAATTGGTTTCCGACTCGTTGAGTCAGCTCCCAGTACGCTAACTTACACCACTCACCGGAACCGAGACTTGAACCTGAAACATTCAACACAAATACTCCAGTTAGTTTAATATACATATATTGTTCAACATTTATGTGTAACAATGTCGCAACATGCAAGTGAGAACTCGCCAATCATTCGCTGTATTCTGCATAGACTATTAGTGTCCACTGATTATCGGCTAAATAGTGAGTGATTCACTATCAAACTGTAGACTCTCTGCCCGTTCATCAACCAGCGATTTAATTGAAATGTTTTTGTCCGGACGGGTGGAGTCTGTGGTGGATTCAAGGAGGAGGAGGAGGAGGAGGATGATGATGCACGAAGACAACGCGTGTGGTCTGTGCGAACGAGTTCGCGAGGGGCTTGGTCCATCGCCGTCATGGTCGCGACATGCCGGCGACTACACTCACACATAACTACCACCATATGCATGCATACATATACTTATATGCTCGCACACATGGACGGCGCATATCTGGGATGCACTACGGGGGATATTGGTCATCAATTATCATTTTTTATAATGATTGAAAATTGTTCTTTCGCCGGTAGAGTACGTGATAAAATTTAATGGATTTCTTAGTATGTATTAATGGCAATATATACAGTATATACAACGTACATATGAATATGATTTGTACATTTTATGCAGTAAATATTGAAACAATATAGACTGTATGCATCGGAGGTGTGTGTGTATGTATGATGTGCGGCCATGTTCTGGACTCCATAGTAGGTGTTAAGTCATTGCATGTCTACGATACATACATACATACATATATTCAATACATTGCTTTCCAATTTGAATTCTAGAAAAACAGTATTACCAGCAGCGTATCCACAAGCCTCATATGTTGAAATATCTGTACTTACTATCAATACTCCTTACTGTATAATTAATCGTGATGCGTGAATCTAAATAGCTTGAGTGTTTTATTACAATTAAACTAACAGATAGACATTGTTCATATTTACAGCACACCATCTAATACAACGTGCCCCTTTATGATGACTTAACTCTAGTAATGGTACGCCTATGTCCTTGCACACAAGTTCGCGACCACGTCAAGCAACAGCAGCAGCAGGTGAATCGAGTATAGAGCTGCACGGGTGAATGTGTATGCGTGTGTCTCACTCTGATCGATTAGAATGAGTCGCTCTGCGACGGCAGGTATCGACGGGCGGCGCCGGCATGGCAGATGGACGACGTACAGACTTGGCGCCCGCTGACGTCACGGTACGCTATTAGTGGCACCTTCACGATCGGTGACGCGCACTGCTCCTACTAGTTACACCAGGTCGCTAATATCACCGACGACACTTGCATATTTTCACCCAGCTCAACTTATCGTATACTTTCTTAAACTGTACCGTTCACTGGTGAGTTTCATAAACGACCGGTCCATTCCAGAATGCTGATTCTGTCATCGCGAATAGCATAGTACGTTTATTGGCATTACGTCAATTGTTTACGCACGGAACCAGGCGGAAACGGGAATAGCTTCAAAGGAATAATGCAAGAGCAATTAAATTTAAATAAATAATGATCGCGCACAAGATCGATTCATCATTACAACTGACACGTATTGAATCTTCGTGTATATATAAGAAAACTTATACACACAGCGTATCGTGAAACTCTAATACAAATCAAATTATGAATGCATTAACTTTGGTCTCAATCATATGAAACTTGAAAGACTACGTATGTATGCACGTGTGTTAATCTTGATGCAGCAATCTCTCGTAGCGAGGCACCGTTATTCACGTTTTATTAATGAAATATTTCTGTGCACCTGTCCTTAAATTAATGAATGACAGACGCCACACCAACAAGCTGCTTAGTGCGAGTGAATGCACACCAGCAGCGCCACATAACGTTCGGTTGAGCAAGAGGAATAACCCGGAAACCATTCCATTCGAAATATCTCCAGCATTGCGCTCGACACTTTTTTCCTGTCGTCTTGTTCTTGTGTGCTTGTCTAAAGATAGCCTCAAGTGGCGACAAGTAAATAACAACACACAAAAAAACACCACCAACCATTCACAATACCAATGGTGATTTACACTGACGTTATGGAAGTATTTCAGTATGAAACTATCACAGAATAGTTCAAGTGAATTACAAACATATACTGTACATGTTAATTTCTATAACAAGAGTTATAAACAATAGTGTATTTTGATCATAACATACTTGGGTAGTAGCAACCGAAAGAGAATCCAAATCAGATTCGAATACTTTAAATGGAGTTAAAATGTCTGACCCAGTTTTCCCCGTGGCTGCGGTTTAATTTCCATCGTTTGATACCGTCTTGCTGGCGCCACGAACAGCTTAGCATCGGCCTGACGTTATACCGGGCCGCAGCCAACGAACGAAACACGCGATATACACAACATAATGCATGTGTGTGTTCGAGCCACAAGATACCGTCATACATACATATATCTGCTATATACACTACATATTTTATATATATATATATATATATATATATATATATATATATATATATATATATATATATATAAATATATGATAAGTCCAATGTCAACGACTACTTCACCTAATAAAATATATTCTACAACATTACGTGTACACTACGTATTTGTTCTGAAAGAAAATAGTATTTTAAGAGATATACGCCATCTTTATAGAGGAATGATGTAAAACTGTACAGAGTGCATAGCTATGATGATGAATGTCTGTGTGTGTTGTATTCATAGTGATTAGTAATCACAGCACAGTGCAACGCGATATGACAATCTAATGATTATAATTCTGGATTCTCGTCAAGCTCGACGTCAACCATAGTCTATGTGCATTTATACCGTCGGCACCTGTACCGTTGCACATACTACAAACATGCAACAATCTTCAACATTCACCAGCCAATTATATAACCATTACATGTAGTAAATATTTCGGCAAACGTTTGCTAAAACCTAAATGGATGTATCGTTGCTAAGTTCACGAAGTGGACTGTATCGCAGTGTATGTAATAAATTAATGGCATCAACATTAGGTCACAGTGTAATAACACAGTACAAAGCCGCCGCTATAATTATTTAACTCGGCTATTTTTATAACGATGAATAATCAAACTGATACGATTTATCGACTAGTTTTTTATGTAACATTTCGCAACATTACGTTGCGGGGTTAATCAGAGACGACGTTATATTTTCATCCTCTACAAATTCGGACGTAACATCGCATCAATCCACGATGTGGAATGCAGTCGAAGCTATACATAAACATTGCACGTCGCACACATCATCATCATGTTAAGATGAGAGAATGTGAATTTACATGTTAACTGGAAGGGTAGGCACGTCACGTTCCTGTATTATTCACTGACACTGGTTTAATATTACTGTTGATTCGCTGAGGAATGTATGTATACTTGTTGTGTTTGGAAGACGACCATTGTGAACGGCAGTGAAATACAACACGACCGCTAACTGTATGATGCATTTAACAAGTGCCCTGACACAGATGATCACAAATTACAACTAATTAACATTACAAATTCACACATACACACATCGCTCAACAATGATTACCACCGGAATAATGCTGAGAATGTCACGGGATTGTGTTCTATGCACTGTGTGTGTTTATAACGGTTAAACAGCAGAAAGTTTGCGTGCCAAAGCATGTTTCCATGTGACTCATAATAAACGTATAAAAAAGCAGATTTACTGACAACAGTTGCAGACAGTGCATTGTCTGTTGCGATAGAAAATAAAAACGAAAACACAGTACAATTATAAATCAATTAATAACGTGGAACCAATGATAGACACAACGTACCCCCAAATATACTTTTTCTTTTAGTGATTTACTGTTTACAAAAAATAATAGAAAATAGTGTGACAAAAAAAGCAACTCGTTTGCGTCGAACCGCAAGCGTTACTTATGCAACACGCACGACTGATATGCAAACAGAGTTGCAGTTCACACGGCGTTTTTTAAATTCATTTTGTATGAAAATACCGAGAAATCATGCGCGAATCACATTGTTACGACTATAATAATTCAGCTGGTTCGTTTTTACAACAATGATTTATGTACAGGAATTGACGCGAATGAAATTGTATATTGCTTCTGCCAAGTAGTACTGTTACTGCTACTGATCATTCACCATCAATCAATCAACCAATATCACACGTACATGTGTCTGTTGTTGTTCATTGTCACCTACATAACTGCCCGTACAGATGCTACCGGTGAAATAAGTACGGGGTACGTACAAGTCGAGCGGACAATACAAAGACGGTTTATTTCCGGAAGAATTTGCACCAAAACAAAACGTAAACGGTTAAAATAAAAGAACGATAAATAGCTGTGTACGGAGAACTCTGACACGGACGTAAGTGCATTCTCGCATCTTACATTGTACTATTTTAGTAGCTGTGTGCGCGCACGTTAATAAACAACAACAGGTGACAGTGGCTTCTTATAGCAAGACACAGAGAGAGAGAGAGAGAGAGAGAGAGAGAATTATGTACACTATTATGGATAGCATACAGTAATAATTATTCAACTTGTCATACTATAAAACATATAAAGTTGGCAGGAAACTAAAGCTTGTTTGAAAAAACCCAATCTGATCCTACTTTGCACAGACATAAATGTACTTCCTGTGAGCAGGTATCAAACGCCATTGCTCCGCTATACCAGTGCCGTGCGGAGGAACTTTATAAGTAGGCGCGACTGGCTGTAGATCAATTAATATCTCTAGCTATGGTAGTTAATCTATCCGAGGCTCTAGTTTCTACAACAATGTTACAGATTCTAAGTAAAGTGTTAAGTACACTGTATAGTGAACTAATCTCTCGTTATACACATCTGTGTGTGTGTGTGTGTGTGTGTGTCCATGTTTGTTGTACGGGGTGGCCGTCAGAGGCGCACGTCGCCGCTAGATAAAAATAGACATTACGAGCATACAAAGACTGGCAACCGGCGCCAAGATTGCGGGCTATCGCGACGATTACGTCATCACATACAGCTCTCTAACCATACACACACACGCATGTATCTATGTAGTAGAATTGTACACACACACACACGCGCGTATATGTATGACACGACTATGCGGTTCAACACAAGACTGTCCAATCTCCTTCATTGTCTTCTCATTGCGAAGTGTGGTACATTTACACATAGTGAGAGAGACTTGGATGTATGCTCCATCGTCCGTATGTACGGGTGGTTATGCTGTAGCAGAGCTCGTCACGACCTGGCATCACTTCCTGTTGCAAACGTACATGGCGCTCACACACACACACACACACACACACACACACGTCGACCTGGCGCTATGTACACGACGGCTAATGCGGAAATCGTGCACCACATATACCGGTACACACCCATCATCATCATACATCGGCGGTGTACGTATGTAGATGACGGAAATACGCCACCTGACTTTGCAGGTTCCACCTACAAGTTCAACCGTGTGATTGCCTGTGACATATTCCAATCTCCTACACTGTCTGTGTCGCTCTTTCGACCTGTTTAGGGGCGGGCGGGGGCATTCACGGATTGTTGTACACGACTTGCGTTACACAGTGGTGTGAATCGCAGGTACAGAATCGCATTCAAAGTACCGATTTCATATAAGCAAGTTCATATACGTGTTTTACAGGAGAATGTTGTACGCGGAGCTTCACACAACTCGTGTCTCGCGGACTAGCTATAGCTATAGAGAGATACAAAAATTATCATAAAACGTATCCCTTATGGCGCCTCAAGTTGTCTGTCTCTCATGTTGGTTGCGAAGGCGCGACACTCACACACACACGCACGCACATAGTGTACGATTATACACACATACACACACACACATGTGCACGAGTCTAATAGCAGTTTTATGCAGGCAAAAAACCGTCGTTTTAAAAATAACTAAAATTATTGAAACTGTTATTTATGGTCGGCGCTGTTGCTTGGTCCAACCGAAAGACGAAACTCATTTTACGGAAGAGTTCATTAAATAACGATGGCAGGGAACCGTACAGGAGGCGGGGCGGTCCGGCGGGGGGAGGAGTGAAGTACTTATGAGTATTTGTATTGATGTGGTGAATTATTGTTTACAACAACTAAACTTACAAAAGACTAACCAAGATCATATACAAGTACATAAATGTAACCGCAGACCACATTATAAGTATTATTTGTTACTACCTGACTGTGGTAATATTTTATTTTTATAAAAATACAATTTACACAGATTTATGCCAGTTAATTAAAGTAGATTAACATGTTAATCACCGCAGTACATTGCGCTAAAATTTTACACATTCTTTTGTTCCGCTCGCCGACTTAAAATAAAGTTGTGCGTATTTCTTTGTTTTGTTTTGTTATCTAAATGATATATTCATGCATATTCTGAAAACACCCCTTTCAAATGGGGTAATTTTTATTCGTAAATAAAACGTACCCTAGTTTGAATGTGTCATGTGTTCATTTTTGTAAAATATCTCAATTGTGATTGGTCTGAGTACACCGATGGGAATGAACAACTATTGTGATATTTGTTCGGACAATACGCTGAATACTACATATTCCATTTATATTATTATACAATCAATGGGTTGTAAGTTTAGCGCAAAACGATAATAAACAAGTGTATTCATCACAAATGTACTGATAACATTCAATTGGACAGACCTTTTACATATAATTTATACTTATTTAATAGAAACCCCGATGACCCGTGGACCAAAGTATCTCGCGCTGTCAGATCATACGAACGCGATTTTGTTAAACAGCCGTCACAGTACGTTCTCTAAATTGACAGTATCGTTCCAGCATACTATATCTCTCTTTCGCTCGTTTATATACAGATAAACTAGAATTCAATAATATTTATATTCACAGAGTGACATCGAAATCTCGTGTTGATCTTTCAGTGAATCTAAATGCCAATTACGATATCCACTTAATTTAATTAACAATTTCTAACTCGCCGTCGTCGTCGTTGTTATTGTTTTTTAACTTGAATTGGATATGGGCTATCTTGTTTGTAAAAGTTACATATTAAATATTTAGACATTTTAACTGCACATGTACGGTTCGCGGTTGTCAAGAATTAGTACGGCTTTAAACCGTTCTACCATAAATTTAAACTAAACCATTTGATCCGTATATCAACATGATTATGCGCGATATGAAGTGAATCTATGTGAGGTATCAACAATAGTACTATTATATAATATTGCTCCTTCAGAGTTCTTATATATATATATATATATATATATATATATATATATATATATATATATATATATATACGATAAAAATATGTAAAAGATCACGGCAGCCCCCATTCAGAGATCCTGCTCGGTACAGACACCAGGCGACTACGAGTCGCGCCGTATGACATTACACCCTAACACAATGATGTCTACACCAGCGGCGGCGATGTATCACGGGCGCCAAAGGGGGCACACCACGCCAAGGCGA
This sequence comes from Carabus problematicus, assembly GCA_963422195.1. Classification (NCBI taxonomy): domain Eukaryota; kingdom Metazoa; phylum Arthropoda; class Insecta; order Coleoptera; family Carabidae; genus Carabus; species Carabus problematicus. The sequence goes on from OY728590.1 coordinate 10,317,837, forward strand.
GGGCAATCATACACAACAGACACTGGCGGCGGGGCGGGCAGGGGCGACAGGTGCTGTTAAACAGCTGCTGACTAGACGTGTCACCCGGCTAGCCTGCAGTTGGCGCCTGGCGCCTAACAGTGGCCTTCTTCGGCTTCTGCTAGATATGCGGGCGAGCTGCATGTATGCATCTGTGTATAGCTGTATCGTGGTGGTAGTGTGTTACGCCTGTCTACTTGTGGTATTTCATTATACAATGCGGGACTGAACAAAACGAATAAAACAATATTCATATTCATTGTATCACTGTTCTTATAAAACTAGCTATTTTGCCGTTGATAGATCCGAGATATTCTTTCACTTTTTTGATCTACTATTTATGTAGTTAAATAATAAGAATAATAAGCAGGGAAATTATAACAACTTTTTTTAATTCCTGTTTAGGATATAGTTTCACACTGACCGTATATAATAGCAATAATACTAATTAACTAGATAAAAAACAGTATATTCTAAATCAGCTAGATATGTATGCCAGGAATTTATGCTAAACTGTACGTGTAATTGCAGACATTACTAATACACTGGGAACAAAGTTGTTTGTGAACAAGACGACGCATGGCAAAGTTCAAAATGTACTTTGCATTATTTACGAATTCTTCAGTAGAAAATAAATATTTATCAAGCAAGAGCCTGGACAGATAACGTCATTCATTTAAATACTGCGAGTAGTTGCTGGTGAATATTAGCTCATATCATATCTACCGTGAGAGGTTAGCCAGACTGACATGACACTGTGATAAAGCAAATATGAATCGGTTTTCCAAATTCAGCGAAAATTACCATACTTACTTAATGCACAGAAAAATAATGCTGAACGTGTATCACGCGATATATTAATTATATAAATAGCTGACGAGTGTACTGTCGTCTTCAAGACAGTTCCAATATAAAAGCAGATGACTAAACTGGAAGAACACCAAACTTATAATATTCCATAATTATAATGTTAATTGTAATGGATGAACATTCGGGAATGAACAAATACTACACCATCGCCAGAATCCAGTTATGTAGAGTCTATGTTATATGTACAGTCAATATTTGTATACACACTAATAATTATGCAAAATGGTTGGAATTTCTGAAATACGCATTTAACAAGCTGAGCTGTGAATGTGTCTATGCAATCAGCACAACAAACAAAGTTGCCGCCTGTTAATTACTTGCAGACTTCATTTTGATAATAACAAGTCAGCCGCGGGCATACGTTAGTTATGCGAATATCCTATAATACAAAGTATGTGGCATATACTCTGTACAGCCAGCAACGAATGCTACTGTACATAAAGAAGATGAAAGTTCAACAGTGTGCTAATTTATTTATACTATACCCTAATATTCCTGACTTCTTGATTTGTAATAATTAGTTTATTGCGGGCCATACAAATTCTGTGAAATATTTCAACAAAATTGTAACCCGGTTCACTACGGTTCTCAAGAATGAATCCCAATAGCTGTACCGCGCGTAATTGTAACAAATCAAGAAGTCAGGAATATGACCGTGGAACAGGCTATACAGATATTACCACCTCATAATAAATAACATACACGTGTGTACATCTCAATCATGATGCAACAATGTTGATTTATGAATCTTTCATTGTTTATATATATATATATATATATATATATATATATATATATATATATATATATATGAAGATCCGGTGTTATGTTATTGTAGATAATAGCTACATTTATTATTATTGATGATCGACAAAGTGTTTACCAGCTATTTCAGCTGCAAATATGGCTGAAAGGGATAATTTTGAGCACGGAATTACAATTATTTTTGCGAAGCCGCACCTGTGAATGCATCACGGTAATTTATGAGTTTACAAATTATAATTATTCCACTTGTACTTCTAATTATGAAAGTCACCCAAGGCGGTATGAGCAATATTCCAACAAACACACACGTACAAACAGAATGAATCCATTTTGTATTTTTATAATACAATAAAAATCCACCACTACCAACATACCAAGCACGATTTTTTGTATCGTTATATAAAAATAGACACATCCTTTATGCAAACTAGTTGATTGAAAATACAATAATTATTCTAATATTGTTTAATATGTAACTATGTTGATTACATGCAATGTGACTTGTGTCTAATGTGTGAGTGGAAGGCCAGTAGTACCTGAGACGACCCCGATTGTTCGCGATTGATGGATGTCGGCGCCAAAACGCCGTATAATCGATCCGGCGCTAACTATATTTACATAAGGCCGTCGCCACCAATAGATATTAGCAATGGATGCGTGGGTAGTTGTATATATACCGGCTATAGTCACCGATCACCCTACACGACTCACATTCAACACCGCACGGAATCTACTATACAATAACAACACGAATTCTACACTCCTCTACAAACATACAGACATTCGGCAGGGGAGAACACGAAAAATAGACGATTAAAGCAATGTTGAAAGTAAAAAAATAATTGAAAGTGAATTTTACCATAAATGGAATACTAGAGAAAATAATGAATGTTGAAAACAAATCGATATTTTGCGCACATGTACCAGATTCCATTGAGACGATATGTCAACATTCCGACTGTACGCTTGATAACCTTGTCGTTGTAAAATTCACACTAACACACACAATTAACCCATTTACACTGAAATTCAGGCCACCAATGTCATAATTACACCAGCGATACTCAAACCATTTCCTATTCGAGGGTCCCGCTTGTGTAATTCAATGCTAATTCTGTTGTTCAACGACATGTGTTACATTTTGACGAATATGCCAATCTGTGATGAAGTGATATTTGTTTCAGGAGTCGACCAATGCATAACGTATACGTATGCTTACGTTACGTGTATTACGCTGCGTGGTTTTCTTGTATTCTATTTAGTTTTGGTTGCGTTAATGTTTACGAGAACTGCCGACAGACATCTCACAGGCCAAACGGTCCATCGTCAAATTGAAATTATTTTCAGCTGTAAACACAGTGGCGCCACACAGTTTCTAATTATAAATTAACATACGCAGTTACATCAGGAGCCCCGTGCAAGTAGTGATATATTACACACATGAATGCACCATTGCCTTCAACAATGTACGAAAATAAATATCCACATATAAATGTATTGACACTAGCCTAGTACATTATTAATTCTATTTGTAACTTGACTATAAATTCGGTCCCGTATTTAAATATTCCGCGGCGACTGTACGATTATTATATTCCATGCACATACACGCGCGCGTTATTTTTTCGTGTTGTTTACGACGGGGAGGCCCGCGTAACAGATACAGGTAATTGAAAACACTTTACGCGCGCGACATCCTGGAACATGCTTGTATTTTTAAAGATAAAACACCAATTAAGAAGGCGCCAGTCGCCTGGGCACGTAGGCCACCTGCAATGTAATTTTTGATCACGCCATACGACGTACCAATACCAAGCCATCATCAATGTTTGCGATGCACGTTCAAACGAAACATACCAATACGCTCCTCATGATTCATTATTCATTAATTGTATCCGCTGAATTTACACCAAGAGACAAGACCAAGGCGATAATGACCGCGCATTATATGTAACACATTTTTTGTTTGTTTCGAAAACTGTTTTAGTGGTTTTTCATTTTGTCATCGTGTCTGTATATGGTCAACGTGTGTACTATACACGTAGTTATTACGCGTAGGTGGCTGCCAGGAATGTTCAATTAATTCAGATATTTCATCAGTTTCATATGCTGACTATAATGTGTACGCATTTCCAAATCAGTGTGCACTAGTGATGATTCAATGACTTTTAATGATACAGGAAAAAGTTTTCTTGCTATGTAATAAATGTGTAATTCGTAATATAAAAATTGTGTCTTTTCTGTACAGTATTTTAGAATATTATCTTGCAAAACTATATTATATATATATATATATATATATATATATATATATATATATATATATATATATATATGTATATATATACATACATACATACTATATAAATATGTGCATGTGTGGATATGTGTATGTATCTGGACGTGCCTACACGCTAGTTGTGACAACAATACATCACGTACACACATTCATACGCACACACACATACACATCTCTGTATGAGTACGTGCGATTATAACTCTTATGTACATATATATGTGCGTACATGTGTGTGTGTGTGTGTTGCTTGTATGGTATTTGCAAATAGGTGTGTCGCCTCCTGTCCTTCAGACGGCCTTACCTCCTTTACCTCCCTATGTGCATGGTATATACCGTATGTATGTATGTGTGAGTATATCTCTAGCCTCGCCATATCTATATCAGTATCTGTGGGTCTGCGTGTGCATGCGTGCATGTGTGTGTGTGTAGTGATAACACACACACACACATGCACACGCACACACACGGTAGTCCGCCGAACTCGCACTATAACGTGGATGGCAAGTTGAAGCCCATTAGCACATAGATGTTACCAACATGTATTTGCATTGGTCTGAAATGTGTGTTTTGTTGAAAGAAATTTCTACACACCAACAGTAAATGTAATATTATGGGAAATTTGATGATTTTGCGTAATAATATATATATATATATATATATATATATATATATATATATATATATATATATATATATATATATATATATATATTGAATGATGCAATGTATGCGCCACCGGTACAGTACTGCTGGGTACACCGTGTGTGTGTGCACAGATGTACGTACGTTTATGTCCCAGTCGGTACAACACATTAGGCGCCATCCTGTTATCTTTCGACGTGAGGTCGCGGAGCCGTTACTTATGTACTTAAACGGGAACTGATGTCTCAGTATGTGTATGTATGTACGTGTGTGTGTGTTACATCGTTACATATATATATATATATATATATATATATATATATATATATATATATATATATATATATATAATATATATTATATATATATATATATATATATATATATATATATATATATATATATATACGCGTGAAACGAAAGAAAATACACAGAAAATATACAAACATTTATACATACGTGCAATCACACAGATCAGTGTGACTGTACATTGTAGAACCTATCTTACTATCTTGTATTGTATCGTGTGAAAATATAAAGATATATCTGACGGTCAGTGGCGAATATATATTTTTATACCACTCGTATCGAAGATCAAGGTGCAAACGATTTGTCCCCTCTCAGATGAGTCAAAAAAGTACTGCTATAAGTTATATAATATCAAGTATCATGAGTGACGAGTCGTGCATGTACAGTGGCGTGGAGCAAGAGAGCAGTGCGGCGGGAGGGGACGGATGAGGCTGTATGGTTGTTGAAAGCCAGCGTATACACATATGGTTGAGCGTATGTGACGCACGGCACGTACTCGTATTTCAGAGGTAAACATTACACAACTACAGACGGGTACAGGCGCCCCGACGTCCTTCAATGGCGTCGACGCCACTGCCAGAAACATCCTGCAATACCACTACCGTTAAGCACCCCATTTAATTTTGTATTTTTTAATTCGCAACTTACACTGTCGCGATGCATCTGATCTGCAGTTATTGCATCAGCCATCAGGACTGTAATCAGTAAGAATCTCCATCCGTACGCCAGAGGACAGCAAATAATATTGTAAACGATTATAAGAATCCATAATTTATTATTGATTTTGTTTTTTCCAAGACCAGTTTCAAGATACTATTATCTATTTTGTTTTTTGATAACAAATAATAACACTAATGTGATATATGCTTTTTTTTTAATTAAAAATTTAATTGGACAGACTATTTTTTCGAAATAACTCAAGTATGACTTTGACTGAGTTATAGTTTTGTCACGTTGCCAAATACGATTTTTGTGCCAAATTTGATAGAAGCCCGTTCAACTGTACGACAGCAATTTTATATATACACATTGATACATTATGTACACATTTATAAACATCGCCGTATGGAACGCTAAGGAACATTTAATTTATTCCTTTGTCGCGAGTGGAAATTCAGTACAGTCTATTTGCATATACAATAATCGTTCGATTGATTATTGCCGAGAAATTTGTTTATCAACAATACAGGTGCAAATGCAGTTCTTGATTACATTTGTTGTGTTTTTTTTTGTTGACTGCTCACCTGACGGAAACGAGTATTTAAATGGTTCTAGACGTAACATAAACAATAATTCCACATTGAACAAATGTTGTTATTCCTTCTGCTACTTTCAATACTGGCCAATGCGTTGCACAAGGCACAAAAATCAAGTTATTCTAATTAATGTAAATCCTGTCTCCTAAGATGAGAATGATAAGAGGAGCAGTTTACTATTGCGCAAAATGTAATATCTAATGTACACAAGAGTATGTATGTATACGTGTATCCATGGGCGCCCGCAGCATAGGGCAAGGGGGGGCGTTTGCCCTCCCCTGGAGTCGTCAATTTTAAATTTTTTATGTTAAAACCTTATGCTTTTTATATATTTTTATGTTTTGCCCCCCCTTGAAAAAATTCTGCCCTATGTTTTGCCCTCCCCTGGAAAAAATTCTACGGGCGCCCATGCGTGTATCTAGTTATTCAAACACGTGCGATTATATTATCGTGTTAATTTAATTCCTAAGTGAATGTGTACCATTATATATATATATATATATATATATATATATATATATATATATATATATATATATATATATATATATATATATATATATATATATATACATATACAGGGTGTTAATTAAAAAACTGGCCATAGGCGTTTAACATGTAAAATCAGTTTTTCCTCCTGCATTAGTTACCAAATTACTTTAGAGAAAAATACTTTAAATAAAAGTTGTAGAGAATTAAATTCTGCATCTAAGTGAGCAATCAGATTTAATGTTTGACATTTCCTAACTGAGAAAATCAAGTTTAAAATTTCATGAAAACACTTAAGATATAGGAATAGCCATGGAATTTAAACAAAATTAAAAACAATTGTATGACATTTGCTGTCAAAAAAATTATTAAATCACGAATATTTAGATAAATTTGTCCAGAATAGAACCATTTTATTACTTGAAGCTTTTCTTCATGTGAAAACTGCTCCATACTTTTAGAAATATCTGTTATTGAACGAAAATTACGAAACACAAATTTTTTTGACAGTTACAATGTCATACAATTGTTTTTAATTTTGTTTAAATTCCATGGCTATTCCTATATCTTAAGTGTTTTCATGAAATTTTAAACTTGATTTTCTCAGTTAGGAAATGTCAAAAATTAAATCTGATTGCTCACTTAGATGCAGAATTTAATTCTCTACAACTTTTATTTAAAGTATTTTTCTCTAAAATAATTTGGTAACTAATGCAGGAGGAAAAACTGATTTTACATGTTAAACGCCTATGGCCAGTTTTTTAATTAACACCCTGTATATTTAGTAAATATTGTTGCCGTATCTGATTAATTACATTTTTCACAATTGTTAAATCATTATTTGCATCCTGTGTTCCAATATCCTCTATGCAAGATTTGAAAGCTTGGCAGGAATGTGTTAAAGCTCGCAACTGTGATCAACGGATAATTCAGACTGAGCGGATAATTGCTTGTATGTAAATTCACACAATCACAAGTTGAAGATTGCATACGTGTGTGCGTCTATTTTAACTTCAGTTGCTATTTCTGTCAAGTAGAATGTGTGTATTTACTTTTAGTCAAATCCAAAGTGGCCAAAGATGAATTTAGAAACTTTAAGTGATGTGCATGCGCCTGGCGATTTTATTAGTTCTTAATGTCTGTACACCGAGTACGTCGCATCGTGTTTTAAACCATGTATTTTTACAGTGTACCTCACGTGATTTTTCCTTTATTACATCAGTTCACTCGTAATGAACAAATATGTATGTATTTATGATAAATAAAAGTTAGCTATTTTTTTTGTTGTTGTTTTCAAAGTCGTAAACGTCGCCAACCTGATTTCACTAATCGTTTGTTTCTTTATAATGTTGTCGCTGATGTCTGCAGCAGTGAATCTCAAAATGTTTCACACGGGGCATAGACTAATCAGTGCATGTAACATATTCAGGTACTAATAACGATATAATATGAACCGTGTTCTTTAGTATACTTATTCGTGAACATTTAAATGAATCATCTTGTTCAAAACTGAATCAAGACATTTTGATTGTTGGAAAAACAGTTGAATAAAACCATTGGCTACTAGACCAGTGACAAGGACAATTTAGTCCTTTGTTTCAATTGGGTGAAAAAGCCTACTCAAAAAGTCCACGAACATGTCAGTACGAGCAGCAGTCGAGCGAAGACAATACAATTAAAATATTCGTAAAGATGCGTCTAGAGTGCCGGGTCGGCGGAACGATATAAAGTCGACGTGTCTCTGTTGCACCGCTCACGAACTCACTATAGCGTCGTCTCACTCGTGCACGTGTGCTGGTGGGCCTTGCCTCACGATGTGGCGCCAGACATGTGGCGCATGTCTCGACCTTCCGCCACAGCCCCCCCACCAACCGACCTAACCAGTGTCGGAGAGCCAAAGCAGTGGCGTGTATCACGAATATTACCAAAAACTTGTCGGTTATAAAACTGTCGTTACACTGAAAATCTAACAGACCACATTGTGTAACTTACGTTATAATTATACAGCCTGTTACTAATGCTGTAGATTCACCACGGCTTCGGTTCGTAATTCATCTGTAGTTCTGTTTTCAACGTATGTTAAAATAGTGATATTGTTTTGTACACGCGTTTAGAGATTACATGAGCAGGTAAAGAGACTGTGGACGCCGCCACTGACGTCGGTAACTTGGCGTCGCGACCTACGGCAGACGGTTGCATAGTTCTGACATTGCTGTATATACCACACAACGTACGTATTGATTTACGAATACGATATTCGTCTCAGTACCTGTGTGTTCCTGCGCTAACAACTCATGTACAGTTATCCACTTCGGGTGTCACACATTTCCATCGATTCATAACTGTGATGTAGATCATTCGGGTTATTATTATCCCCTGTAAAACTACAAATGCAACCCTTGTATACCAGGCCGAAGACGGAAAGTAATATTTATTTATATCTTACGAGTTTTTTTGTTTGTAATAAAAATAACACACATGGTTTTGGTCCAATCTCTGAGCCGTTTTTCAAATAAACAATAATTCTACCAACGTAGGGTAGAGTGTAGCAGGCTACGGATCAATTTTCAAACATTGTACAGCGCATATTACACTACAGTATCCGTGAAGAAAGCTCCTACACCATAAACAGAGAAGGTCAATGCACCTGTGACACGCTGAGCTGTACAAGTTCGATAACAATAAATTAATCATGAAACTTACTGTCTACAATGGCCGTTCGATTTTCGTGATCTGACACACTAACAATTTTACAACGTGTTTTACTCATTTCCGATAAAAATGCGACACATGTTATTTCCACAGCGCGAACGTATAATATAAACCACAATTTATATATCGAACGTTACCAAAATGTATTCAACGACCATGAATGTTCACGGACGGAATGTACAGTATAGTATTTAGGGGGTAGTGTAGTGCGCTATCAATTCTAACAATTGTGTTCTTCATGTACATTCCATCTGTTCTAGTGGTGATAATATTTTAGCAAATATATACCGTGCAATTACCATTGCTTATAAAGAGCATCATTCGCTGTTGCGTGAATCACTTGGTCATAAATTCAGTTACAATGTTTCACCGATCAAGAGACACACACACACACATGTAGATATACAAGTTTACAGCAGCGATTCCGAGCCGTATATACTACATTTTACGTTCAGTTAAAAGCAGTTAATGACGGCGATATCCGTGACAGTTCTCTCTGTGTCGTTGATTATTTTAATTTACTCTGGTGGCATTTGCCCAAGATGAATCGCAACGAAGGGGACACACTCTCTCGCCTCGCAACACAGTATGTGTGTGTGTGTGTGTGTTTGTTGAGTTGGCGTTACAACTGTGGGTAGCTGCTGCTGGTGTACGCTTACATGCACTGTTCCAGCAAGTCAACACACTCGGTTACAATTCTTTTAGCCGAGCAGCATGAAATGAAAGCGACAGGACATACCAGCCACCGCGATCTAGTTTTCACTCTCGCATTTCAGTTGTCGTTGTTTTTTTCGCGTACGAAATAGATACAACGAACAGCCAGATAGACAACAGATTAGAGTATATGAATCGATCATTGTAATTACCAGTCAACTACGAATGATTTGCTACGTTGTTAGTGACAAGTTCGTGGGAAACGATTAGATTATAGTTCTTCGCATTTTATACCAACACTTGTTTGCAATTTTTTTACAGTTCCATGCACTTGTAAACTGTTTTTACTACTTATTCGTTGAAAAACAATTCGAGATACGAATGCGTTTTATGTATTCCGACAACACGGAACATCTTAGAGTTGTTCTCGGTGGAAATGGTAACAGTAATTGTGAATTATACAACGAGACAGTGAGAGACAGAGGAGTGGAGTATCCCTGTTTTCTACAGCAGGTAGCTACATCCGTAATTGGTCGGTGAACTGCTGCACGGGCTTGATGTGCAGACAAATAAGAAGCCATCAAAGTTCGCAATGTCTCTGTTATCCGTGCAATTATAGTGTGCATACGAGCATGAAATTGGCGCAGAATGACGAGTAAACTGTAACGTGAGCGTGCACACACACTCGTACGTACGAGTAGTCTGTAATTGGCATTAATTCCGGCCTGTAGCATCTATACAATTATCAACCATCAGCTAATAGCGACGGTGCTTACATGGGAACAGTTACCTACACTGAATGAATGATAAATCGGTACATTTTGTGTATAGAACTCTAAAATGTTTAACCTGTCCTAGTGGCTGCCACCTACGCGACCATTCAGCGGATCTGAACCAATGTGCAATGACCTTACGGCACCTTCTACACACTCACACACAGTGGTGTATGATTGACGCAGATATTACACAACTGAACACATGGATTGTGGGCAATGGACAAATATATTTACTACATCTACCAATGCAGGTGCGCGCGCGTATGTGTGTGTGTGTTTGGCATGTCAGTTGATCAACTTGGCCAGGCCCCTTCTGTCATGAACATATGTCTTGGATTGTTCGTAACCGTGCATACGTATTGTATTTGTGACGGTAATAAGAAGGGAGGTGTTTCGTGTATAATTTGACAAACACGCACACACTTGCACGGATACAATGGTGACTAGATAGTGGCTGGTTGTTGAACGCACATACTTGGCGACCTTGGTGCGAGGCCCGATGGAAGAGGGAACAATCCATAGACTACTAGCTAGCCGATAACACTTACAACGTACAATGACATCACGTGTTCCGAGTGTTATCACACGAAGAAAACACAAATAGACAAGAATGAGAATTCAGTACGAATAATACACGCGACACGCAGTAAGTTCCAGCAAACATACTACCTCCTGTTAACAACTATTTCAACCAACATTAACAATGTAACTTGATAGTTAAATAGGTCAAACATGGGTAATGAAAACATGAAACGTGAGCTAAGACTGTATTCCGCTACACACAGAGATAGCACACGGCAAGAATCATATGTAAGCAAGGTGCATTGAAAGAACGTTCGTTAGCCGAAATTTTGAAATTAATTGATTGCGATGTAACAGGTTTCGGACAAATATAACAGAACGTTTGTTGTGATGCCAAGGTTCCCGGTAAAACGAACAAAATAGATGGCATCACCTCTTGTAATTCCATTTTCACGTACCTGAGATAGAACTCAGAACACACACACACACACGTCGTTTGTTAGTGAACTGTTCACATGCACAGATCAACGTACACACATATATACTTGTATGACGGGTACAGTGTTGCAGAATTAGAACACATGCACTTGTATTCGAGAAGTTTGAGACTCGCGCGAGAGACATTCACGGGTAATAAACCCGCTGGCTAAACAAGTTTACAAATTTAGCACAAATATTCCAGATTGAAATAGAACACAATGTCATATGATGTTCAAAAAACAACTACATACCCTACGTTCAATGAATTATGCATGTATCAGTTTTGTTGAATTACAATTACTAATTATTACGCATATTTAGATTGGTGATTGACATGGATGAGAACTGAACGCGACTTATATATACCTTAGTGTAAATTATATGAACTAATACAAACCACACACACACATTCATATCGATACCCGTTGATTGACGACTTGGCCGCAGATTGTTTACAAAACAATACGATTATCAAGCACACTTTAGGTAAACAATTCCTGTGAAATGTAACGAATCCAACTGGCTCTGTCAACAGATCACAGGGAGGAGTATGTTCTGAAATATCTTGGCGTGACATCAGGTTCGCAGAAAGCATTTAATCGTGCACCATTACTTGAACCAATATCTATTTACATTAGCGAGAAAATTTTCCACGAAACCTTCGTCTACCGAAAGAAGACTACGATCACGAATAAAAGAAATAAAATCTATAAATATCCCAATTAGTTATTCGTACTAATCATCAAATTAGCGCACATGAATACCAATAAACCCGTATCAATTTTACGGAGAAATTGAAGCAATAGCGATACTAAAATTAGCGCGGATTCTTTTCCAATTTTAGTGATTTCATGTTACACATCATTCTAATGCGTAACGTAATCTGTGCAGTAGGTCAAGTTGGTTTTCCCAAGTCGAATTCTTTATGGCGAAATTCGTAAGTCGTACATTTCATGTGAACACTCTCATAATTAACTGTGGTTCCAGTAAGACACAAGACGGAGGAGACTTCACGGAATGGACGAGTTCACGAATTTACGGCATTTCCGGAGCAGACAGAGCACTCAATCACACGCTTGTGTTGGCATATTTTAACATCCTCTTAGCAAAAACCTTGCAGCAGTTGCAAGCGAAGAACTTCCATTTCTTCTCACATTTTATGAAAAGTAACGTACGATTTTAAAACTCGATTAATTGGAAATTCATCATTGTGTAACAGTTTGTAGCTGAATAAGATGGCGTCTTACCTTCTCCACTAGTGGTGAGTGATCCAGGATACCGGTTTCCACAAAGCAATGGAATTTCACTCGGAGCACGGTCTGAAAATAATGAAGATTCATTATTAAATTTCCTCTCTCCGATAAGCATACAGTTTTGCGTTACAAGTATTTAGTTTTATAACATCTGTGTTAGTTAAATGGCCAACATGTAGAAAGGAAATATAAATCGTTTAAAATGCCAGTAGCCAATGTGGGACTGGCAAGAAACTATCAATTATTGAACAGGTGCTAATATTGACTAGGCAAAATAGATCTTCGCTGCATAACGACGTGTATCGTATAGTATCGGGCATTTGTGTGCAACAGAATTATTTCCAGAACGCCACAAGTTATTCTAAGACCGATGGCCAAACTGGTGAAATAGCTAATTGCTCTATTTTAAATATACAATAGCTGGCAATCGGGCTCTATTTACTGTTACCAAGAGAACATTTTATTTGGCGAACACAAATCATGTTCGCACAGCATATTCATCTGTCATGAGAGATCGAAAACAAACTAACTACACCTTACAACTAAACAAGACGATATTTCTACAAAATATCAACACGGAGTTTTGTTATACAATTTCTATAGAACTATCAATCAAGAGAAACACCAGTTTGGGAAATATTCTGTAAAAGTTGATTTAGAAAAGTTCCCGGGCAATGTTTTCCCACATCAACAACAACGAACAAAAACGAACTCTGCAACTCTTCGTTCCTGACAACGTTGACAGCCACCTCTCGGATACGGCGGAGATAGTTTTGAAACTGTTCGAAATCTGATCATTTGACCTTGGTATTGGTCCCGGCAGTGGCTGGGTGTTGCGTCATCGCGACAAGACAAGGATGGATGATATAGGCGATCTACAAGTGTTTGCTGCAGAACTGATCATGGACCAAAACTACTACTACTACCACACATGCACACACGTACACTAGACAAGTTCCGATTCTACAGGTGGTGCATGAAGTGTGTTTTGTTTGCCCCGGGACCCACTAACCGCCTTTAGCAGTGTCACTATCCTACTGTTGTCGCAAAATGTAACGCACGAACTGAACTGCAGATCACCGATTAGTTTTTGTTAGTTGGCGTAGAAATTTGCGTACGAGTTTTTGTAGAATAACTGTTTCGGTGTCAAAATCATTTGCAGAACCTTGTTCAATTCGATTTATACATGGTGGTGGCAACGGTCAAATATTATTAACTATGTTGTTAGGTAATATAAATAATCACTGTTGGGTGAATAGATAATTCTAGAGGGTAATGTAACTACATCGGACGGCTTCTGGATTTTGGTGTCAGCATATGTAAGAAGTTTGCAGTGCAAGCAAAACAGGAAATCTATTTATACTTACTGTACACATAGTGTAACAACATATACATCGCTATCACGTACAGCAACATTGTATATTTGAGAATGCAGGTTTCAGGACAGTATCGCAGATTTACAACACACACACACACACACGCGCGCAGACAATTTTTGCTGGCGCCAGTTGGCATACCAAATAAACTAACAGTCGGACGGGAACCGTTGCTGCACGAAGCTGATAAATTCAGTGGCAACATTTTGTGATTTTTCACCGTATACCCGAAAGAGACAACAAATAAAACATTTTGGCAGCTAGTGTTTATCTAAATAACATGTAGATACAAACACACTCGTAAAATGCGCGCGCACACACAGAGTCTTGTACATACACACGCGTGCACGCTCTATGTAATGGCGGGTTCAGATTTAGTGCCACGTTGACAAGAGAGCGCATTACATATAAATACACCCGGCACACACATACACACACACACACACGCGCACGCGTATTCTAAATGTTTTCTAACATATATACACACACATGGTCACATGTATAATATATACTTCAGTTCCCAGAATTCCTAGCGAACTTGTTCGGTCTTATAAAATGCTTTAAAAGTGTCGCAATTGCTCCGCAGATCAAAGAGACGCCGGCCCGGCATGTTCCAACAAGCGCCGGGATGGTACCGGCAGCATGCCGAGACTGTGCCACGAAATATGCGGAATCCTACAAGCTCCGGCCGGTCGGACATACATGCACGTAGCAAAAGTTAATCACGTAGCACGGTAACACGATCTGTTACACTTTCATAACATTCTGTTTAGAGTTTAAAAACCAGAATCGTTGATTACGTTACATACGTAGGTACTTGCTATTATGCGTAATTATATTTAAATTTTTAAACTACATATAATCCCCATAATGACCTATATTGCATAAAGTTAAAAAAAGTAATACGAAATTTATGTTTCAATATTCATGTACGCGCGTGTATCATTGTGGGAAAAATTAAGTCAAGGGCAGGACCGGGCTGAAATAATTTGTTATTTTAAGAACCTCAGTTCAATTAACATATGCAATGAAATGTTTCACTTGGTATATGATTCTGCCCTGGTATAATTCACAATGAAGATGTAGGATGAGTAGACAAAGCAATAGTTACAATGAGCGACAGAGAAGAACTGAAAGAAGCTCTACCAGGAGAGAGCGAGCGAGCAACGTCGTTACACAGAAATAACAAACACATTCCCGAAATACTATCGCGCGTGTATGCCGTGTTAGTCACCGGTGACACGGCGTCGCGACGTATCTCTCTGACTGTCTCTCTTTCTCATTCACTTTCCTCCCCAAATGCGATAGTGCATGCACGGGACCACACGCTGGATGCTGCGACAGGATACGACGGTTCTCTTTACAACTTGGGGATGAGTATTCTGAATGGAATGTGAACACTACCTAGTTTTTTATTATACCGCAACGAATGAAGTATATATGTTTGTGTGTTGTTTTATTCTAGAACAGTGGCTCTCAAAGACACGCTGAAGATTGTGGTACATTAATTATTATACAGCGCAAAGAGTATGCGGTAATGTTCAAATAAAACTACATTTTTTTATGTTCTTATTAATTCTTGGCATATTTATTAATCAACATGCAATAAATAGCGACCGGTGGAACAGGAATAATGTAGTACTTGTCAAGTGACAACAGAAAAAACCAACAATTTACTACCATTACATACCAAACTCGGTGAGCATAGAATGCTACACTAGTTACCAGCCTTGCACGGGATTCAATTACTTATTACTCAACGAAGTGAGTGAAATATCTCAAGGAAATAATAACAATATTAATTCCATTACTGGCTATGTGATACTTGCTGTCAAATACACCGCTAAGGTCACAAAAGCTAAAATATTTGGTCAATAAACATTGAAATCATTTCTGTCATATAACGCATAGAGTTGCGAGTGTATAAAGACATGTTCACAATTAAACGTGTTGCCGTAACATAGATATAAACATGTGCACACGTCAGTAAGTAAAAATATGAAGTTTAACGATTGCAGCCAGGCAACACATTAAAAGACTTATAAATTATCCGAGCGATATTTATTCGGTGTGTGTCGTTTTAATAGTTTAACGTTATAATCTGTGAACGGTTGGTTGGTTATGGGTTACGGGACGCCGCATAGCGACAATTAAAAATTACGAACAATAAAGCAAGTTAACGATTTAAACGTCGCCTGTTAAAATGGTTTATAATAGGTTGACGATGCGACAGTCTCTTCACTGACGATGACTAGGAAGTGAACTGACTATATAGTGAACACTATAAGTGAATGACACTTGCTACTTCCATTCTAGCACAAACACACATTTGGCCGCTACATGGGACATTGTCGAGCAACGTAAAGGTCTCGTAGCGCTTAAATTATAAGTCACATGCTATTGATTTAGCCTCCCGTGACACTGGGCGAACCTGCAGGACTTCCGTACAAGAATAAAACACGTTACAGAGCTCACCTGTTACTGCAGAATAGCAGTAACTTTTTGCACAGCACATAGGTACACTTTAATAAGCTGATCAACATTTCCCTTACGTTCGGTTGAAGTACAGTTCATGACCAGTGTGTAGCAGTTGCCATCTTTCTTCTGAAACGGAACCGGAAAACAGTCGCCAAACCTAACACCAACGCACTGTGCCATAAAGAGAGAGAGAGAGAGAGAGAGAGAGAGAGAGAGAGAGAGAGAGAGAGAGTTGCTGACCCAACAAGGATCAGGTAGATAGGCAGGCGAGCAGTTAATCAGGTAGTGTATACATATATAGAAACGGGAAACTCATACACACATATGCACACATAGACAGGTGGGTCGGGCTCGGTCAGACAGTGGAGTCGCGGGCAGCGGGGGGGGGGGGACCCCACACCGGACTGGCGCCATGGAGAGTACTTCCTCGCACGCGGCGACGCCAGCACCGCAGACAATGCCGCACACACACACACACACACACACAGAATTATAGAAGCACCCGTTGTAGTCTGTTGTTTCGGCGCGGACGGAACAAGAGGATTCGAATGAATTATTACAGTCGCGTGGATCACCAAGCGAAAAAAAAGCATTGGAAACAAATTAATCAAATATAAATGTGTGTACGTGTAAAAAAACAAACGAATTGAAACGTTTTATCAGTAGATAAATGTGTTACAAATCAATGGCTGTATTTTTTAGTTTTCACTACTCTTGAAATTGATAAAACAAGCGCCACACAGTTATCTGTAGAACAGAAGTTTGTCGAACAATATATATATATACACCATTACGGTGTTAATGTATTGGAAATAATCTCGTGATTATAACAGGTTTATTCATATAAACACACACACAGTTTGACTGAAAAATGTTTCACTTAAAGCTAATCTGTATTTTTGTAAAAATGGACGGTTAAATTTACGTTTACTGATGAGGTCAACCGTAATATATATATATATATATATATATATATATATATATATATATATATATATATATATATATATATATATATATGCTTTATCTTCTTCTAACTTGCATCAGATGTATATATATATATATATATATATATATATATATATATATATGTATATATATATATATATATATATATGTATATATATATATATATATATATATATATATATATATATATATATATATGTATATATATATATATATATATATATATATATATATATATATATATAAAGATAAAAATACAAACAGTAAACAAGCTAGGATATAGAAAGCCTCGTGGTAAACACCTCGTTAGTTTGGAATGAAAAACCCAAGGCTGGCGCCAAACTCTGGAAGTTCCGATTTTACATAAAATGCAAGATTTCCTCCACTATATCTCTCTCTGTCTGTCTTTGATAGTTACATCTGTAGTGTGTGTAAATGTTTCACACTAACCCGCGACCTCTACTCGTACAGATTACCTTCGCAATTAGCACTTGAAATTTTCGTAATTCGTCAGCCGCTGCTATTTACCTTCAGATTGATCGACTGTCAAATGATGTGTGCCGAACATTACGTTGTGAACGCTTGCCTATCAGGCTCAACAAATGACACATCTTACACTGTACCTAATGTGGATTATTTCCAATAATAAAACAATGTTATTGTGCAGCCGAGCGTGATTCATTTTGCGATAATAGTTTGTTATGTTACATGGTTACGTAACACATGCAAATGAACTAACTAGATCCCGAATCAATTCGTCAACGTTTCTGGACGAAATTTATTCGAAAATCTCATATATGAGAACGGCCCTTGTAAAACGATCGTGAACAATTCAATGATCGAAGCTAGAAATTCTTAGAAACATCGTATCCATGACGACGTGATGTTGATACTGATCGAACGTTTGAAACGACACAGAGACTGTAGTGTCTTATAAGAGTTCATTTGACGACACACACACACACACACACAGCTCGGGAAGAAAGACCCTTGGTGTGTTCCGAGGAGGTATATAACGTAAGAACGGCCTTGCAATGGGGCACGCGGCAACGTCGCAAGTTTCCATTCTAAGCGGTCTGTGTCCCGTCCGTCCTCATACACACATGCGCGCATACCTTCTTCATCTGTTAGACCTTCACACACACTCTGTGCTCGCACGCGAACGAGCGAACGGTTTGGAAAACATTGGGATTTCAATCGTACAGCATTCAGTGTAATTACCCAAGGTACATTATAAAGACAATTACCGTAAACTTGTATGATGTACGGATATATTTTTATATAAACCAATTTAAAAAAAAAATATATTATGCGCACATATCTACAACTAAATATAGAAATGAAATACGTAAGGAACAAACAAATGTATTTTTGAAAAGTATACGGCTTTATCGCGCGATGTAATGGTATGTTCATGTATGTAACTTGTATAGTAAACATATGTGCAAATATCACATGACAAATGTACATATATATATATATATATATATATATATATATATATATATATATATATATATATATATATATATATATATATATATATGTGTATTAACTCATAATACACAAACGGTTATCTAAGTATATAAAGTTATACATATTTGTGAATCTGCTTTTCACGGGTTCATAAGTTAAAAACAAAAACATGTGGAATCCCAGATTAGCAGGAATAGTGTATGTAATATTCACATCTATGGTTATAAATTCCCATCGTCATTACTGATGGAAACCACCAATGATTTATTGTAGATTTGTTACAACCTCGAACTGAATACTTTGTTACTTCGAGCAGAAGAGACAACATTATACACCCGCAGACGCACAGTAGCCGTACCTGCGCATATAATTGCGCAATCCTACCGTAGAGTCCATTGAAAAATCTTACTATTGTTCGTCCAGTGAATGGAGGCATTTCTTTCGGTGTTTAAGGCGTTGAATGGCGCTGACGGTGGCACACGTTCACATGGATTCAAGAACAAGTTTGTTTGGAATTTGCTATCGTTGTCTCACCCTGTATATATCACTCTCTTCCTCTCTCTCGCACTGTCTCCTACTGCGTTTGTGTCTGAACGTTGGGAGATAATCCGACGGGTAATTTATTCCTTTGATACCGACTGAAGAGGTATTCGAAAAGATTAGAATAATGGATCTTACTTTACTTTGGTTCTGATGATAGTAGCCAGCAACAGAGACATAAACTTCTTCGTCTTGTTGTTGTTATTAGTGATGATTTAACGTGGTCAAGTACGGCCGGAAATGGTGTATTAATTATTTCTGGTGACGTTCTGATGTTTACTGTGGCATTTATATTTTATAAAGAAACTCTATGCACTGCACTTAACTATTCGGCTGTCATATCTGACCGACAAATGAGCACTAATTTTCATGATTTTCTTGTCACACTCGTATAGGAAGATTTCTGTAGACTGTGCAATATTTAGTACCAATAATTTACGGTACTGTTAACGCACTGGGCACAAATGAAATGTCACTAACGAAACCCTTATCTACTTATGAACGAGAAGGATAGAATGAGACGCGCGTTGAAACCTTTTTATACTTATATCTGCACACGAGATACATCCAAGTGGAATAGTTTTAAAAGTGCTAACCGCTGTTCCATTTGTACTGTTATCAGTGCATTCGGGGGTTATCAGTGATACGCCCGATCGTTTTAAGGTGCGCCAATAAGTGTTCTCCACAGACATCAGCTGGTTAACCTTGATCAATACTCATCTTCACAACATCGAACGCCATCAGCACCAGAGTCAAAACTTGTATATAAACAACTTCATGTTCTTAATGCTTAACTCTATTATTTCAAAATAATCTAGAATAATTTACAAAACATTCTCTGCTGGAATACGCGTTGTTTGTGAACGTTGATACATCATTTCGATAATAAAATAATGAAGACAGAACTACCAGCTGATACTAGGTATGAACATTCCTGTCTGAAATATGGAAGAAACCTGATTTCTGACAATTACTAAGTGTATATTTCAATGTCATGTTTGTTACAATCCGATATTGTTAACATCGGCAGGTTACACATGATGTTGTGTAGTTGGTTTCGTAGAAATACTGGCCACTACAATGTAGCACTCTACTTCACAATTTTCCTACTCGACATGTAACGGACATTATCTGTGTCACGGGAAATTCTACCATTTGTGTGTTTCATTGCCTCGGGCGCCTGATAGTAACGTATAACGCAATATTTTTCAAAGAAATAATAAACATTCTACAGGGGGTGCGATACATCGGTTCCAGAAACCGAAGGTCGCAACATTACCGGCGAATCAATATTAAATTACAGTCTATATGACGGCAAACAAATGAGAAACTGATGTAAAATTATTGACCGTTATGGATACACGTAATAATACATACAACAAGAGAATAATATACACAAAATTGCTAACTCACCTTCAGGTTTCAGTTGATCCATGGCGAACCGAGAGTACGGTGGTGGTGGTGACTCTGTAACAACCGGAACAGAAATTCAGTAAACCGGCACATCAAGCAGCGGCGTCATCGTAAACTACATATAGCCAGGGAGAATATTGGGATGGCACACAGATGTGTACCATATGTAGGTGTCGCATTAGTAATAGGAGGGAGGGGGTGTTATAATGACAGCTAGACTACACAACATACGTACATGGCATTGCACACATGTAAATACAGCTAACAAGACCGAAGAACGTCAAATTTTGTGGAAAACCTATAGGTCTGGTGCAATAACAAGTGATCATTGCTTGTCAACCCTAGTTTCTTCTTGTTCTGTTATGTTAGAAGATCAAAGCAGGCGAAAGGATGTACATAAATGTTTAACTACCCGCTCTTTACAACCCTTTTCTTCACTTCTCAAGTCAGTGTTTGTCAAACACTGACTAAAATATCAAACAATGTATGATTCTTCGTAGAACCTGATACAAAGTTGATATTAGATGTTTGTACGAGGCACTATAAACCATCAACATTACTACATCTTGATAATTGGCATATAATCACGCATGTACTTCATGAAATTCATGTGAAAACCGATAAAATGTTATCGAATACAATTACCGGTGTTTATTGTTTTTTTTTTTTTTTTCACTAATGCATACACATTTATACGTCTTTCATACCATCAACGTTTTTTTATGACTGATAGCAAACGTAAGGGTACGGTCTTTTGTCGAAATGTATTCACGGCCATTGGTGCTTACCAGAAATTTCAAAAATATTAAGTGTCATACACTTCCAACACTAGGTTATACTTTTTGGACAAGAAAAATTCGCAAATTTCTTTATACAAGTTATCAATTTTGAAACGCATTACATTATCAAAACGCCAAACTAGATATTATTCAACGATTGATATAACCACCCACGCAGATAAGGTACAATTCAATTTTGCGATAGCCTAGTCAAGTAGTCATTTGTGACAGCGCATTTCCAGACAATATTCAAGATCGTTTATCTTTTCAGTCCGTTACAGTAAATGGCCAGAACGAAATTATAAATAAATGATACGTATTCAGTATGAAATGTTGCCTAACTTGAATAATATTTACATAACTACCTACAGATATTATATATATATATATATATATATATATATATATATATATATATATATATATATACAGTGAACTTCGCTTATAACGAACCTCAAGGGACCGACGAAAATAGTTCGCTATAAGCGAAGTTCGTAATAAACGATAAACATCAGAAATTCATTTTTTTTTATGAATGCATAGGTACATGTGGGTACATGTTTCAAGTAGGTACATAATATGAAGAACTGTTTTGCAAAACTAGACAAATCCAGATTTGTTCAAAATTGAGTTAGATATTGTTTTGTAATACATATACATTGTACACTAACAATACTTTTTATGAAGCTTATTTGAAAAAATCGTTTATTTTACTTTTGTTTATACTTATTATTGTTTTATATTATTTTTATATATTTAAAGTTAGAGCTTTACATGTTTTCTTCGAAATTGCGTAACTCATAATTGTACTTCTTTAACACATTAAATACAGTGAACAGGGGCGGACATGACATGTGGAGCATGCTGAAATTTCCGCATGATCCGTTCCAATCGCGGAAAGGTCCGATAATTTTTTTCATACAATTAACCACATATACACAAGAACCCCAAAAACTGTTACGGCGACCCTACATATGCGGAGTTGAAAGATTTCGAGGAATCCCCTGATTATTTGGTAAAATGCCGTTTGAAGTTCGTTATAACCGAAAACTTTTGCGATTATTACAAAAATTAAGGTTCGTTATACCCGAAAGTTCGTTATAAACGGGTTCGTTATATGCGAAAAAAATAACACACGTTTAATGATACTTTAGTTCGTACTTTACAGATTGGTTCGTTATAAGCGAAAGTTCGCAGTAAGCGGGTTCGTTATAAGCGAAATTCACTGTATATATATATATATATATATATATATATATATATATATATATATATAAGCTTTATCTTCTTCTAACTTGCATCAGATATAGGAACTGACGGTAACTATATCTCTGTCATTTTGTATTAAAATGTGTTTACTTTGAAATGTCATTACGTGTAGGTTTTGGCGTGGTTAAAGACCTGTGTGTTTAATCATGCAAATTTTTAATTTCCCAAGTGGCGCCTGGTAGAACATTCTTCGAAAAACCCAAGGACGAGGATTAAATACCCATCACAAAAAAAATCAGACGAGCCAAACCATGTCAAATACGTATATTTTTACTATTAAAATAGCAATACGTAATTATGATTGTTTTATATTAATTGCTTGCTAGGCGCCAAGCCATAACACAATCACGAAATCGTAGACAATTAACCGCGAGAGATAAATTAATTGAATGCGAATAAAGTACAATAGAATATGGTGTGCGGTTTAATTACTGACAGATGTAGAAAAAAATATAAATTTAACATGCGTCCGGCGGCTCCAAGTCGCGACGCCACTACATACATAGACACACTTAACAAGACGAAATGTACCCGTCTGTTGGTATGTACGTACGGTATGTATGCAATGTACATATGTATACACATGTGTGTATTTGTTCGAGTGTTTGTGTGTGTGTGCGTGTACGTACAAGGCTGGCGCCACTACAAATATAAATATTTATATTGAAAGGCTGACGGTGTTTGTGAAATCAGAAACTGGCTACGCAAACAGGAATAGTAAAAATAGCTTCCAGGATTGGAATCGCCCAATGACCGAATCACACACACACACACACATGTGCACATACTTGTTAAATGAGTGGTTTACCTTAGAAACACATACTGCACGGGATTGAATCAGTAGAACATATCATACATTTAAGAATATGTAAACCTTTAACAAGTTACCAAACTATATGATGCGACTAACCAAAGTGTTTAACAGAAAATAGTGTATTACGCACTGAAATATTATCACTTTCTTGTCAGTGTGTCACAGTTAAAGGCTAATGAGTACCAATGGAGTAGAAATTTGGAATGTAAACAAACCAGGCGGTCAGTGACACTGGATAACGAGAGTAATTTTAAACCACATTTAAAACAAATTTCATTTGGAGTAAACAGAAATAATACCGCACAGATATCGCTATTAGCTTTATACGATACTGTTACATTTCTCTACGCATTTTGGGCCCCACTACATTCATAAATAATATTAGAAAAGAAAAAAAATGAAACGAAAAAAAAAAATCTAACGAAAAGGTCTCCAAGGCGAGTATTGCATCATTTTCACAGAATTAAAAGCACCTTTCCATCATTTTCCTCAGCAGGTACACATTAGTATATATCCGAGTTATTTTTACAACACTGGCTATAAATAAACTACGAATTCCTTGTTGAATTTCTCATCTGTGGACAAACAACGAAGAGTAGAAGTGAAAAGGTGAATCATAGGATAGAATGAGAGACAAAGACAAATTGACAAAGAGAGAGAGAGAGAGAGGATGCTTTGAGGCGAGAGATGTGTGAGTTTGTGTCTCTTGGTTCGCTTCATGCCGAAATCTAACGGTACCGCAGCAACAGCGCGCGCAGTGTGGAAACGCATCTTGTCCACCATAGACGTTCCACAGCATGGAATGCAGTTGCGTCACGGTGATGGGAAGTGTACGTCGTGAGACCAGTAATTGGAGGAATGTTCTTCGATCCAACTGATAACCCATACACGCATGCAACCGGACGGTAACAAGACTTCACAGTTTAGAAACAGATTTAAATATTTAGAGAAAATAATTTATATCACCTACACACGATGTACACTATAGTTGAACATGATTTCAAAGTTTTCAGATCAAAATTAACAGGAAAAAGGTCATCTATAACTAGGAAAGGTTCCAGACAACATTACCATGTAAAAAAAAAAGTAAAAAAATGTTTTTATCACTGCAAATTGTAACCCGACAAAAATGATTATCAACAGTAATAAACTTCAAAATTATTTCTAGATGATAAAAGTTAACCTCTTCGTACGTAATTAACAAATTAACACCCGAAAAAAATTAAATACCGAGTAATGAACAAAGAAATATCAATGCGTATTTTTTTCCCAGAAACGTTTATCACAAAACACAGTTCATTAACTGCAATAAATTTTGCCGGTCGCCCGGTAATCAGAATTTATGTGTGAAAATACTTTAACGCGAAACGGTCCTGTTTTTCCGTACTAGTACTTTTTGAAAATGCATTACCGAAGTGGGAAAATCGCATACGACAGGATAATTTCCAGTGAAACGTTAACATTCTTTTAATTCACATTGTGCAATAAATACAAGCCTGGCGAAATACGAACAAAATGAAAACGACTCGAGTGAACTGGTGTGTTCTGTGTGTTGTGCTAAAAACATTGCGTGCAGAAATGCAATGCACTTGTAGTGTTTAAAACTTGTTCAAAGCATTGCCTCCAGTCATACATCCAACAGGGCCTCTAATACCATGTATAGACCGAGTATACATACATATGTCCATTGCACACACATGCACGTAAATTATATACTCTTCTATAATATTATGCAGCACTTTTTTATATATACAGGGCGTTAAAAAAACATTCCGACGACAAAAAGTTCAACTTTCACCGGCGCACAAGGCGGATAAATATGTGATATTAAACCCGTACGTAGAAAAGTTAGAGTAGAACTTCTCTAGAATAGTGTTATTTATTTATATTGAAGCATTTTGGCACAGACTGTTAGCGACAAACATTTAACATAGTTTCGGTATGCAAGTGTTTGCAAAATATAACTGCACAATGTGGAACCGCGTGTGAATTATGAATCTGACACGAATGAAAATAATAATTCAGGTGGATGGTGTTTCTGAGGCACGTGGCAAAACAATTGCATCGTGCCAAAAATTCATATTCTTGGAATAATACTAGGAAATAAACGCCTGATCACACACATACACATAATTAATCTGAGTCAACTGAGCACGTGTACACATGTGTTTTGTAACATGAATTATAATCGTCAGTATTTTTAATACATCGCCGCCGAAACATTATACTGCTACGTACTATCTGAGATAACTCTTGTGTGTATTTGTGCGTGTGTGTGTGTGTGTGTGTGTGTGTTTAATGTCGTGGAGTATGACAAGTACCGTTAGATCACAATTACTAATAACCCTCATCATTTTACTCGTTGCAATTCAATTCAATGTTTTATAGAATATAATCAATGCTGCATCTCACGACCGGTACAAGTTTGTATTAATTCGAAACAGTATTTTTCCAATCAGTACTGTTGTGTGTGTGTGTATCGTGATACTGGGATTTGTGGGAATACACTGCACGCATCTAACAAGTATATACCGGGTGTCCCAAAAAATCTGTGACAGGGAATTAACATGTAAATATAGGAAAAAAAGTGTGATTACTTCTGAACAATACATTTTAGAGCAAAAGTGTAAATAAGAAAGTTGTTCAAAATTACAAACTACATAATATAGTGCAAATATGTTTATGTAACAACAAAAATTAATTTTCAAATACTGCATTTCAATGACAGATTAGGAGATGTAAGGTTTGTACAAAAAGGACAAGATTCCACAAAATTGAATAATGCGAATGTGCCGATAAGTGCTTGTTAGCAATGCGTGTTTGAGTGTGTGGTGAAGTCTTCCTCATTATCAGCGGACTTGTAATAAAGCATGATGATGATGGGAATTGGGTGTGGGCTGGGGATGGGCGCGTGTGGGCCTGTACACGGACACCAGCACTCGTCATCAACGTCATCATCCATGGTACGCGTGTCTCT
This sequence comes from Carabus problematicus, assembly GCA_963422195.1. NCBI lineage: Eukaryota > Metazoa > Arthropoda > Insecta > Coleoptera > Carabidae > Carabus > Carabus problematicus. The sequence goes on from OY728590.1 coordinate 10,344,973, forward strand.
CTGACACCGTCACGCGTAATTTGTCATTTTGCAGAAATATTGTGAGGTCATCAACTACTTACAACATATACGTATATATATATATATATATATATATATATATATATATATATATATATATATATATATATACCGGGTGTTAATTAAAAAACTGGCCATAGGCGTTTAACATGTAATATCAGTTTTTCCTCCTGCATTAGTTCCCAAATTACTTTACAGAAAAATACTTTAATTAAAAGTTTTAGAGAATTAAATTCTGCATCTAACTGAGAAATCAGATTTAATTTTTGACATTTCAAATCTGAGAAAATCAAGTTTAAAATTTCATGAAAACACATAATATATAGGAATAGCTATGGAATTTAAACAAAAATAAAAACAATTGTATGACATTGTAACTGTCAAAAATATTTGTGTTTCGTAATTTTCGTTCAATAACAGATATTTCTAAAACTACGGAACAGTTTTCACATGAAGAAAAGCTTCAAGTAATAAAATGGTTCTATTCGGGACAAATTTATCTAAATATTCGTGATTTAATAATTTTTTTGACAGCAAATGTCATACAATTGTTTTTAATTTTGTTTAAATTCCATGGCTATTCCTATATATTAAGTGTTTTCATGAAATTTTAAACTTGATTTTCTCAGTTAGGAAATGTCAAAAATTAAATCTTATTTAAAGTATTTTTCTCTAAAGTAATTTGGTAACTAATGCAGGAGGAAAAACTGATTTTACATGTTAAACGCCTATGGCCAGTTTTTTAATTAACACCCGGTATATATATATATATATATATATATATATATATATATATATATATATATATATATATATATAACGACTATTCTTATATCATAGCTCCACCGAATACAATACGAATTTGTACACACACCTATATGTACAGGTTGATGCAAAATTACTGAATGATACATCAACAACTGAATCTGTGGTAGCCAAGGAAAACAAAACTAAATGAATTGAACAACACACAAACCAGACTGGCAGTAGAGTAACACACGTAGACAATGCTGTGCGTTTGTTTGGTTTGCTACGAACTCTGTAAAAATAATCTTTATTTCATGGCACAAGTACGCGACATCGTTTTCCCGTTTCCAAGAAAATCGCAAGACAACACGATCAAAGCCACCGCCGCCGCCGTTACTGACTGCGCGTTGCGCACAGAAAACAGAACACATTTTCAAGTGATGTAAAACATCGTGACCGCAGAACGTCTGATGTGCACGGCGAATTAAAGCCTAGAACGACGAGTAAATACGTTTTGAATTAACAGTTTTACAGTGGGAAACCACAGTCCGTATTACAACCACAGCGCAGAATACTACATATTCAGAAGTATTTTCAGCGTTTTGGACAACTGTTATTTTATATTAAATGGTCCATGTGTAAATTCCAGGTCCTGCTGCTATCAAATAACTCACATAATAAATCGACCAGATTCCCGTCTGAAGATTTATAAACTGCCTGACCAGCAGATCTATCTGTGCGCGACCATTGGAAAATCTTCGGAAGATTTGTGAAACGACGACAGTTTTTTAATTTATTCCGACCATACTATTTGCAGCCTGAATTTGTTTCAAAATCCAATTGAGTGTGAATGATTAACGGTTAATCTGAAGACATATGTATTTTTATCAAACTGATTAGACATAATCCTATTCGCTGGCGAAATAAAAGAGAGATTTATTGTAAATCTGTTCAATTGAGTATGTAACATGAATGTCTGGGAATTTTATTAGTTTAATGCAAATCTCTTGATGAACACACAAGATGGAATGTTATGGTTTAGAGAAATATATAAATATATATATATATATATATATATATATATATATATATATATATATATATATATATATGTGTGTGTGTATGTATATATAGTCTATCCATAGATATAAGAACTTGACATGATTCCTTAATAGGTAGGGTGGTACCCTTCACAGCAGGAGAGGCCATAAACTACTAGTAGTGGCGGTATTCAGGTACATTTGTAATGCTCTTAGCGGGAAAGACAAGAGACATTTTGTCTATAATTAAGACGTAATAATAATTTATTGAATATTACATTTATTTATGTTAATTTGTATTATTATTGTTAAGATGTATATCATATTTTTGTTGTTATTTTTCAAAATGTATTTATAAATTTCTGAATACAGCTCTGCTTTTTATTCATTTACTGTGTCGTATAATTTGGGATAATCCTCTGTTAATAGCATGCTGCGTTTAGTCAAGTTCTTATATCTATGGATACACTATATACATATATATTCGTAACGTGCATCCGACAATGTCCGTTACACAAACCGTTTTGTCTAGCCGCACTCTCACACATAGTAAATAGTGTGAAATGTTGAATGAATGGGGCCGAATGAGCGAGAAGGAAGGATTAAATAGCCAAATAAGGACCGTTTACAGTGGGGTTCCTTGGCGCACAGCCATAAATTCACTAGGGACTCTGTGTATATGGGATATAGTTATATACCCACGGGTCCACACAATACACACAGCAGGCATACCTCCATACAACCATCAGTTGTAAAGGGTTGGTTGTACTACTACCGCGCCGGTAACATCGGTTATAATTGACTATGTGCAATGCTATAAATGCAGTGTGAAACGGAATATAGTTGGAGATGTTTTCAGTAAGCTTTAAAGACTAGAAACTTAATTGTAGGGACAGTAAGTTTCTCTACCTGACCGCAAATATTAAAATACTACTGAGAAATATGATTACAACGGTAAGCTTGTTTGTTAAACATTTTTTTCACACCAATGCCACAAACTATACTGAAGAATGGAACAGACCTAGTAATATTGAAAAATAAAACTATTATCACCTCACTGACTTGAGAAACAATATATTGTCCTACAGATTACAGTTTATCAGAACTAGATTTACGAATCTTAGATGAGAAATACAAGCACATCGATTTCTAATTGAACCAAGATCAATGTTTACAGATCACCGTTTAGAATCTAAGCATTGGTAGATAAATGAAGACAAACTAATTCGTTATGTAAGAAACGAGAAATTATTGCACAGTGTAAGTTGTGCGCAAAATTACTACGGCGAGATATATATATATATATATATATATATATATATATATATATATATATATATATATATATATATATATATATATATCTTATCTATTAATTCTAATTAACAATACACGTTAATTACGTGTTTCCTACCGGCGCCAGTCGCATTATTTTATCTCTCCCAATTCATTACAACTTAATCCGTTATTCATATTTCCCAAAACAAGCAAATGGCTACTAACCATTTCAGAATAACAACACGCGCATATACACAAAATATTGTGTTTGTGATCAGACAAATTTTAATTGGCGTGCAAGACGAAAGTGGCGCCCTGTCAAACCCGCCGCCCATGATTCGCCGGCCAGACGGAAAGGTAATTGTTCCATAGACACACACACACACACGTACAGACCGGTGTACATACAGTAGAAGGGGCAGCATGCTGGCCTGTTGTTTTGGTTAAGTCGGATGGACGGTTGGTTGGTTCTGTGCTGGCGGAGTGCGGTGAGGCGCGGGGGGGGGGGGCTGTGCCCTTGGTGTATGTGCGCCTAGCCGTCGGCCTGTACGATAAGCACTGGCGCCGAATCCAATTCGAAAGCCCCGTGGCGCCCCATGCTAAGCTGCGTTACTCAAGCCGCGTGTACACAACACACACACCCACCTTTATACATAACAGTGTACCTAGGACACACTGTCAAACAACACACACACACACACACACGGACATTGGAACTTAAATATAACAATAATACTTTACGCATTATTAGTTACATTATTCCCCTTTATTTTAATGGTTCATTCATTAATTCCCTTGGCAAATAATATTTATAAAGATTCCAAAGGTTGTATTTTCATCAGTGTCTGGTCCAATGTTCAGCTAATTAAATCACTGATTACGTGAATGTTGTTATTGGCAAATGACTAAAATGTATGTGTACATTAGTAATTTGTATCTATCGAGCGATGCAAAAAAAAAATATTAGCACATTGCAATACAAGAATTAGGATTAATTCATTTCGATATTGGCGCGACGTATATCGTGTTGGCTATGGAATCTTCTACGATGACTGCAAGCATACTGATTATCTATTTTGCATCATATAATAGTAATGATGATGGCGAGATGACATTCAACATCTTGGCGTACTCTTTCAATAGTATAAACAATGGCATTGTGCGTTACCAAGCATTGTGCAGACCGTCGTTGTCTATGTAGAAGAATCTGTAGGCGTATATGCTAATAGGTCCGAGCCATCAATGCCCTAAGTGTACTCACACTTAACACTGGACACAAACCTAATCCATTTGCACCCAAGTAACACAGCACACGCGCCTCCGTTACCTACAACTCATCGTCAATGCGACTTTCATTCATATTAATCATAACGACACGACGAAAACTTCTAGCCATTTGTAGTTTCAAATCATGGCAAACGCGCATCAGTCGCTTTTGAACTGTTCGGCAGCATTTGATTATGCGATTTACAACCGATCAAATATTTCACTGATAACCTTTGGGATATGAACCAGGTCACATAAAGTACGGAGATTGTTTAGTAAAATGAAAACTGGTAGTTGAACTGAACGGCGTACGCGATCAACGCAATGGAGAATTGTTGTTGTTGCGATGTGAGTTGTGAATTTGTCGATGGTGAGGTGTGTGATGTGGACGGACGGAATGGATGAACGTTAGAAAGCGAAAATATTCGAGTGAGTTTAGAACCGTGCCGTGCCGTGCCGTGCCCGAGAACGGCCCGGCATTCCGAGAAGAGGTCGAGGAGGAATGCGGTGAGACGGCGCTAATACATAGACATGTAGTTGTAGTGGTAGGGAGAAGATACAAATACTATCTCACACACACTATGCACACGTACATACAATGCATACAGGCTGACAGTACGTGTAACTCTAGATATATAAATATTAGACGATATATTGTACAACATACCCGGTTCACATAATCGACTCCAGTGGTACGGATTGCAGCATATGTACACGGTATCATTGGCCGACTCGCATACCGGTAACCGTTTGAGCTCGGCGGCTTGCCTCAGCTCAGGCCACCGCCACATCTGGCAACAGAGCACGTGCGGCTGCTGGCCCATGGCCGCCACGTCCTTTCTGGACAGCAGCACGCAGTCGGACAGATCGGCCCCGCGGCTCTCGACCGCGCCGGTCAACAGTTCCAGTTGCGTGTCCTCCAGCTTCTTCAGCAACGTGGTGCGTACCAACGTTTCACAGTCACCGCCGATGGTATTACCATTCGTACCGGTAACATCCATCGGAGTGTGTTGCGGGTGATGGTGCGGTATGTACAATCTAGTAGTGGTCGTACCACTACCACCATCTTCAATCTCACTCCCGGTTTCATAGTCGCAACCGTCCCTCCTGATACGGGCTTTCAGCAGACGCCTAATCAAATTGTTTCGTTTTCTCCGAAACATGAACATTAAACAGGATTTGTCTTCGGCGCCGGAAAAGCATTTGGGTGCCACTACTGAAAACACGTTCCGTAAATAATCCTCTCCGTACCACGGCGTCTACAGCAGCTCGTACGTCCAGCAGGCGTCGTTGTCCTGGTTCACTGGTGAACGTCGACAGCACACACTTTATACCGTACTCGTTGGAGCAGCACATCCACCAATCAACAATCAATCAGACAAGGCACCATATAACACTCACATAGCATACACCACTATCCACTGACAATATCCGGCCAACAACACAAGAACTACTTGATATATTTATTATTTGTAGTTACAAAGCTCTAATATAAACGTTAGTACAAAGTCGTGGTCTGTTTCGATGACAGACAAACGGAACCCGACAAAAATCCTGCTCGCACGTTGATAGACCCGCAACACTTTAACGGAACGGAACCGGAACAACATGCACATACGAGACACCGATTCACTATTCCAGCAATGAGCAGCGAGCAATATTAACTAAAGTGTTGTCGGACTAAAATCACGGATGATGACACTTGAACCTTGCACACAGAACACGCCAGTACACACATCCACTCCGCACAACGTTCTAGACAGAACTAAGGCGAGACGCATTGCATGCCTATCACTATCGTGTGGCGCAGGCGGCTAGTTGCCGAGACGGCCGCAAGGTGCGGGGCGGTGTGTGCGCGAGTGAGACGGAACGAACACGGGGCCATGGCGGCCTACTACAGAGTAGCGATGCGCGGGGTGCCGGGCGCTTGGCGCCGTCCGCTCTTACAGGGTCGTATTGTGACCGCTTTCACTACCGATTTTACATCAAACAACACCGACGACCGGTTAACCTTCGCGTAACGTTTTCAATTAAACACACACACACACACACACACACACACACGCGTCTATACACAAGTGCGCAAATATCTGTCGATGCTATACAGATTATTGGTGGTGAATATGCGTAATGTAGAGGATAGTAGGCTGGTTAAACATTGACTACTGTTGCTGTCCTGTGCATCGTACACCGTCTAGACATCGCTGTTCCGGCTCCGACTACACCGGTATACGTGGAGACACGGTGCCTTGCTCGAAATATTAACAAACTTATCAACACTGGCCTGGCCTGGGAACTACTATCCATTAAATGCATGTTTATCCATTCGTCCGGCTAATCTCTGTGAACTAGGCGACGCCCGATTTAACGGTCGCTAGGATATATGTGAGTATTCACCATATAACCGAACCGTACCGAAACTTGAGCAGATTGTATCAATCGGTGTTGAATTAGAAGAAGCGCGAATGATGATAAATGTGTACCCAGCAACGTACTAATCACTTCTGTTGAAGAAAATTAGTAAAGCCAAACATCAAATCCTCCCAAAGTATAAACAATGGTGAATTAAATTATACACATGTTCGTTTTGGCTATTGCATAAGCGTCATGTAGATAAGCCCGGAATGACGAGTTAGCGAAAGTTCAAAACACCTTCGTGGTTCACAAAAAAAAACACATTAACCGCAAAACGGATGTATAAAACGGCGGAGAAAAAGAAGAAAAATATTCCAAATACGTACACCACTGGCGAACACAAACAAACATGTTCCAAATATTCTGACATACGTTTACGGACAGCTGTCAGGGAGCGCAACAAAACAGACTTGACAAGAGACATGTCCCAGATGGGCAGTGTTGAAGTATGGCAGCATTCTGACAAATACAATTACGAACGTTACCTGACCGCGCGGTGGACACAGGTCTGTTCGGTAATGTCATATATTGATATCTCTATACACAATGTACAATTATCACGAGAGAGTTCTTCCAAATGTCCGGCGGCGGCGCCAGAGATCCACGAATACTCATCTAATAATTGTCATTTTCCAAATAACTCCTCGGAATAATCATAGTCTGGGAATTTCTTCCACCGCGTCTATCTACACAAATAAGTGGCCGGAAAATATGTATTTGGGGTCTTGCATTTCAAACAGACAAACAAAAAAACAATAATCTGTAACTATAAAATGAAATGTCGCAAGATCTATATAACCTATATTTTCACCCTGATATTTTTCGATTCATTTCTAAGTTTAATACACGAAGGATATTTTGTATAATATACGGAGACTTCAAGTGCAGTTGGAAGGTTTTCGTTACCAATTACCAAAGTATTAACAACGTACCTTAGCGAGGAGAAAAGAGTGAGGTAATCGTTTCTTTCTGAAGCGCCGTATTATATTTGTTTTTTTTTTATTTGCCGGAGCATCTAGTAAATACAAGCACGCCGTTCCCAAATGCATAGTCGCGGCGGTTTGGTATATAATATTGGGCGGGTGGGTTGATGTGTGTTTACAGGTATGACTACAGCATGAACTAGCAGCGGAGTGGAGCGGGGGGAGCGGTGCAGATGGTGCATCAACAACAGAGCATCGACGGGCCCCGCAACCTGTCATTTGGCGGTGTGCGTGCATGCCGGACCAACAAGGAGCCGCCAGAGGAACCTCTGACCGTCTCATTGTGGACTAGAGAGACTGGCCACAGGATGTACACATACACACGCGCGCATGCGCGCACGAGTAGAACCGCAGCCGCACTTGTAGTGTCTCCGCAACAACGTGCATGTAGCTCTTATTCACTTCCACGCATACCAGGCAATACGAATATAACGCGTAGTGCGTTCTCTGTCGGGACTGTTGGCTTTCTCAAACCACACAGGACCGTAGTTGCTAATATTCCAGTACCCGCAGGTACTGCATTTACTTCTTAACGCCATTGCTATGCGTTGTTAAAAGTATCACCGGAAATCATATGTGATTCTTAGATCACAAGAATAGGTTATGTTTCATTAGTTTGTAAAGACAGTTTGTAGGTGCACTGAAGGTTTTATAGAATAACACCGAGTACTGACCTGCAGAGTAACGTCCACGTCCGCACACATACACGCAACGTATATATATAATACGGGCCGAGCAGCAAATTACATATAATCACACGTTGTACGAATGTATGGTCCGCTGGTACCATTGGCGGCGACATCGTTGTGAAAAGGGTGTGTTTTGATGGCGCCTGTCATGGTCCCCGTCACGAATTATACTATTTTTATTTGTACAATTTATACAATTCTGTCGGAGCCCGGTACCTCGATTCTGGCTCTTACGAAACCACAGGATATTACGGAGAATATGTCGCCATCGAAAATAATTGTTCCGACAAACATATTATAGTATTAGTGTTCCGATGTTCTCTACACGAAAGGCGGGGGGGGGGAGACTGAATTCCACCGCTCACGAACGGCTATGCTTGAGAAATTGCTTTGTATGCACTGAATACAATCTGACTATATCCTTTTTTTATTTGGGTAATTTTCCCAAAGTAATTTTCGTATACCTGTGTTAAACGTTTTCTTGTTCTAATTTTCATGAAGCTGGTTTTTTGAAAAGAGGACTTCTCTTTCAATACGTGTTTATTTTCTCTAGTTATCTGCACATTTAATCTAGATACACTGAAACTTACAAAATGTCAAGAATTGAAATGATAAAAGTATAATTAATTATCATTTGTCTTGTGCAAATGTAGCTACATATAATAGAGATAATTGAACAAATGCTCAACTCCCAACTCGTTGATGCTAACGAACTTTTAATAACTAATAATTTCATTAAAATTATTCCGCGGCCGGTCTAATAAGTTTCATTCAGCAATGATACAGACATACATATGTAGGATGCTAATGAACTTTTAATAATGAATAATGCTATCTTAACGCATAGCGATAATTAAAAATAATGCAGAAAGAATTAAGAAATATTATCATCAATTGAAATACCTGTAGCATTATTACAAGCTTTGAGTAGCATTATTATTGTTAGAACAATGTACGTCCAAATTTCAAGGAATAGTATGAATGGCGTGAATTGGATAATCTTTACGGAGAAACGTTTTCGTTTATAAGAGCTGGCGCCATAATAACAAAACAGTCTTCAGTATTTCAGTTTTCACACATGCACAACGGTGATAAAAAATAAAGCACACACACAGTATCTCGCATGGAATGATGAACAGGCGCCAGTCATACGATACATCTTTGTATTTATTCTAAACAATTTTTGTACCGTCATTTGTTTGCAGCGGAAATGTAACGGGCAGACATTTGACCCTATCCTGAAATTTATCACGACTAATCTTCAATAAACTGGATTAGACGTTTTTTTACGTGTTGAATTTTGTGAAACGTCGTCGGGCTGCTTTGTAGTAAGATTATAGAACGAAAATACAGAAGCAAAAAAATAAAAATGAACTGTAACCTGAGCACAGAATGATATTTACTGATGGTAAATAGTTAATTAAGTAAATTAAAATAGAATTGTAATATTATTATAATACACGAAAGGATAAATATCAATAATCTGTCGCTATAAAATTTCTATAGGTAAACTTATATTTGGGAATATATCAAGTCTAGCACCGAGCAGATTTATCGTAACATGACCCGGATCTGAACCCGGATTTCAACCATTTAACAGTCAATCGAAGCATCGACATCATCTATATTAGAAATGATAAATAACTAACAGATATTCGATCAAAACGCGTGGATCTACATAATAATCTGTTCATAGAATCCGAGAAACTTTCATTCAGGAGAAAAAAAAAAACAAATACCTATTTAGCTTCGCTAATAGCTACATGCAAAATTCTCGACTGTATATTTTGACATACAGGTAGTAGTGTGTTATCTATGCGTCACTTTCTATAAAAATAGCAATGGGTTATAAATAAATAAATCATTGTTCACGAATGATGTAAAACGTATCGCGAAAGGTATAAATATCTTGTCGGGGTTCGCAGGTAAAGATAGCAGGGACGGAGAGATTGTTATTCTTGCACGGAGAGCGCTGACGGTGGTTTAGCTATGCTATGATGCATCTGTATCTGCACACACACACACACGCACACACGCACGTATGCTTACACTGATAGGAGAGAAGCTGCTTGCCCACATCAGAGGGATAAACCTACAGCGAAGTGAGCCAATGATGACGAATAAAAAAAAAACAAAACTAAAGTAATTTCCTTGCCGCCAACATTCCTCACATGCCGGGGCCCTGGACAGAACGGGCATCGTCTGTGCCTGCCCCCCGCTCTCTCCCTCACACTGTCCGTGTGTATAAGTGTGTGTGGCCACTACACTGCCATCTTCAGTCCAGCACCCGTAACTAGAACTGTGTAGTTGAGATTTAAATAAAGCTGGGAAAAAAGTTGTGAAAAAAATCAGATATAAATTGCGAATTAGTCAAGCATATTTGTATATATGGTTCGGACAGTATTTTACCAGATATGACCCGACTGCGTACAACATAAACAATAATATCTGAAGAATGTGGAAAAAATGGTTTATTATATATATATATATATATATATATATATATATATATATATATATATATATATATGGACATGTGACAGTTTTAGATATAAAACTGACCAATGGTCGCGTAGCCCCGTTGGTTGTTATGGCTCATTAATGCATACATGTACAAACTTGCATCTGTACAGATGCCAGTCGGCCAATTAAAACAAATCAAACGCGATACACACACGCACGCATACAGTAAATCTCTGTGCAATTAAATAATCACTTATTACAAATAATTCTTCTATGAGAGAGAACCGTTTGAAATTATGTTGCAGTTGAGCAGTAAAAATGGAACGCACATCACGTTCAATAAATGCAATTACTAGTACGTATATTTTATAATTACTCCGGGTGTGCACTGTGCGGAGATTTTTATTTGCACATCACGGTGTAAGCGATTGCTCCAATAAACACGTGTTCAATCAGGATGTATCGGATTACGGTGTGCTTTTTCACAACGATTACCAATTTATGCATCCGCAAAGAACACACAGGGTAAATACTAAAGAAACGAGACAACATTACATCAGTATATATATATATATATATATATATATATATATATATATATATATATATATATATATATATTGTATTGTTGACTACATAATTCAAAATCCTCTACATTCCTGTCTGTTTACACGGCAGTATATTATTCTTGCAAAATAATTATAGGCTTGTGTAAGACCCAAAACGAACAGAAACCATTAACATTTCGTGCGGAGTCTGTATAAATTTACACTTAAAATTCGCCGTAATATGACATGGTCCCGACAGTCAGACAGACAGCCCAAACCAGCGCGACATTATAAGTGAATTTTATAATTCGCTTCTTGGTTATTTACAATGACGTTTGCCAGCGACGGAACGAACGCAGCCCAGCGCATTCTAGTGGTTGTTTTGTGGCAAATCAGGTACGACATTCATTTGCTTGGTACGCTTCGTATTTGTCACTTGCGTTCACAAAAAACTATATCGTGCTTTGGCAGTGGACAAACTAGGGTAATACTCTGGATAAAACATGTAATTAGAGTGGCAAGTTCCCAGTAGGGGAGGGGGGGGGGGTTCAACCGTCATTGACAGCTCACACACTTATAATAAATATGCACTTTTAATGAATAGTAAACTTACCGTGCACAAGAGACATTCGCCTTTTCGAAATTCTAGAAAAAAAAAATAGAGAACATTAATCACGCATGTCAGATTTGGATAAGGGGCGCCTGTTAGTCAAATGTTAAATGGGGATATTGTCGGGGAATGGATTTAAAAACTGTTTGACACAAAGAACATCATATAAACTACCGGGATGAAGGAAGGAAAAATAAAGGGAGATGAATTCATTTTTTCCAGTTGTCAACAAGCAGAGCTCTTGGTGGTGGTGCCGTTGGGCTGTTTACCCAATCACCGACTGGCGACAGATCTAGTGCGCTCTCCAACCACTACCACAGTTACTGCTGTTGGTGATGCACAACTTGCTATATTCCTATACCCTTTACATCGTCAAAAATTACATCAAGCAAATGAGGAATACATTCAGAGATTTATAAAACTAAACCATACGAAATCATTGCTAGCATTTATCACTGTGTATATCTATATTTGTACGTATTATAAGAACGTAAAGTTGTTTATAAATAACATCAATAATCTCAATTTCCCACCGTCTTAGTAAATAGATCGTACTTTTTACGGAAGTATCGGTAATCTATAGATAATATTTATACAGTACAATCATGACTTATAAATAGAGCATTCAAGGTGGAATTATTATTGATAAAAGTGTTATTAGAATATTGCTTCTAGCGTTTCCAGTACACGAACATATGTTGTTAATACGGCGGGCAACGAAATGCAGACCAGACTGCGCTTGTAATAAGTAAGAGAGATAGATTAGGGGACGGACCAGTCCCGTGGTCCGTCAGTGGCGTCCGTCAACCTGCCGCTGTCCATACATACACTAACTACAGTGATACACAGCTACATCATCAACTTGTTCAACCACAGCACAGCAGAGCAGAACAGCGCGCGGGAGACGCAAGACTGAAGAAGACGCCGGTCGTACGGACGCCTCCGTCGCCGGATCTCGTACGACGCGGTGACGCGCCGAGCTGACGATGGCCCGCCGCCGTCTGTAGCCGGAGGAGACGCCGTCGCGACGCACGGACACACAACAACACCCGGCGTTGTCGTCGACTTGCTTCAGCTTTGGCTGCCATCATTTTTATGGCGCAGCACACTTGCTTACATAATAACTCGCGAAACCGATTTCAAATGTTAATGGATTGTATACGCATGTGTGCGTGTGTGTATTTAATGTTGTTTTTCCACCAAGCACGTCGTTATTAATGGATGGAGCGAGTTTTTTTTTTGTGGAACAAAATTTTATGCCATCCTGTCAGTTTTTGGAACAGATATTTTTATAACGCGATTGTGAAGTCGTCCAGCATGGAAGCTTTGTGAAGACAATCAATTGTATTTGGGAGTATAATTTATATTTATAAATATTGGCCGCGGTCCACGAGACGATGAAATTAATCGTATCTATACTGTACTTGAACAATTGGCATTGTAGTTGAAAATAAAATTTATTTGGTCCATCAGTAAGCGTAATGTATATTAGCGATATAAATTTAATTTAGTATATGTACGGGTTTGAACAAGATACAGAAAATGTTCGTATACGAAAACACGCATATTTCACATATTCACCACCGCTCGGCTGTATTTATCAAGGCAAATATTTACCGTGGCATTGTTTCATAAATCAGAGTGTTTAAATACGTTCCCAGAATGAAGAATTCACAGAAATTATATCATTAATCTCTTGAATGTTCACTGCTAAGACAATAGCTATGGTAAATAGAATAATTTCATTAATAAACTTCCACATAAGATGTACTTACTTGTCATGTGTCATGTCTCAGAAGTTTATCAAAATCTAAACACTCGTTAGGTAAATATTACTGTTTCAACAATATTTTGAACACCGTTTTTCGTTCTATATATGTATATTTTAAATGAAAAACTTTAAGCCCTGTGGTCAAGGGTTGAATATTAAAATAAAAATTTGTAATAATTACAGGATTTTTATTTATTTATTTATTTGGAGCCGATCTGGGGGTCGATTTGACCCCTTTTTAACGACCCCCCCCCTAATGTACAAGTATCGTATGTTTGTCACGTTTAGATATTATAAAAGCTGGTAGTGTATCTTCCATTGTTATAATACTCCGAGTAACAATACATACATACTTTGTAAAATGATTATTCGCAATTCAAACAAATTACTAGTACATATATTTTCACGTTTTGCGCAAATATAAACTATCCATTCTGGCAAGATTCAATATTTTATTTCGCAAAACAACAATCCCGTATCTGGATGTCCGCTTACAAGTAGGTTTTACGTGTCATAGTATTCACACGTCCAAGAAACATTGAATTCTATCTGGAATCTAGATACGATTATTTTAATAGGAAACCCTTCCCACGACGATTTCCAAACAGATGTAATCGGATACCTGCTAGTAGTGGATGTGTAAGCGACGCGTATATGTCTGTAGTTTCACTTCTTCACGTGCATACGCTGAGATCTAATCAAATTCTTTGACAGTCCGCCATTGAAACGAGTGATTCCGTTGACAATATTGTACGGTACCTTGTCCGCCTTTCGTCCGACCGGATGCTGTAATTTCTTTATTATAATATCTCCAGTTAGGTGGAGAGTTTTAGTGGTGACAAAACATGTGTACCTAATTTTCTCTATTCCGACACACGCGCATATATTCTCTCCGTGCGAGAAGCGTGTGCGTGGTCGTGTATTAATGTTACACCGACTGGAGTAAAATTATATTTTGTCATTCTAGATTTTAACTACATAATAAATGACTTAATTTTATATTAACCATTTGCTTGATTAGCACTCATAGTTTGATAATAATGTAACACTGTTGCACTCTTGAATATGTAATAAAACATTAGCAGATATATACTATTTATTATTTTTAGAATCGGTCATCAGTTTGTGAGTAAAAATTCTACTTTATATTTATTGTTTTATTCAGACAATAAATAAAAGAACAAAAACGATCTTTGGTAGGTAAATGATGAACAAAGACATGGACAGCTGTATGTCAGGACAGACAGACGCAGATGTATGCATGGGTAACATCTTGTTTACCACCGCTGACTAACACTGTCTGTGTGTGTGTGCGCGCGCGTGTGTGTACATGTTTACTTTCTTACAGCAGTAAGATTGTGTGATGTTCGACAAGCGTTATACGGACGCCAAGATGGCACCGCCCGTCAGTAACTGAACCGGGTGCATTTTATTAATTTAACAAAAACTGATTGCAGTCGGGAAGCGAAGACGTCGACGCCGCAGGAGCCGCCGTCCAGACGCCGGCGGCGACAGCGCCAAACTTCTTCGCGCGGAGGAATAACAAGCCAAAGCCCCCTTGTTTTATTTTTCGTTGTGTGCAAGAGGAAAAAAAAACACGAAAAATAGTAATGCGAGAGTCTCGAAGACGGCACAAATCATTGACGATATGTGAACGGTATTTTAACTTGGTAAACAACTTCCTTCCCATGCTTGGGGGTTTACAGATCATCACAATGGACTGAGCGAATTATACTATAACAAACACATTTAGCCCTAGAATTCGGTTTCATAGAATGTATCATTAACATGAAGAAGTGTACACTATACTGTAAACTATACTGTGCACATTGTAAATAATTGAGTTTACGAATTTTCTACGCAAGAGATAAGATACGAACGCCAAGCCGAACGGCGTCAGTTTCCAAATAAAACTCATACAGCAACCAAGTGTGGAAGAAAAATTCACACAAGTTTATTTAGCGTATCAACTGACTAGAAATGGCCGACTGGATACTGTTTGTTATTTGCACAGATCTGAACACCGAAATGGCGCCCCATATTCTAGACGTTAAATAAGAATAGTATACATGCAGCTCCCACGATCAGTCACACGGCAAACGGGACGGTTGACAAGTAAATAAATAATAATCTAGTTGGTGAGATTTCGGTGGAACGACAAAACACTATCAATGACCACACTTTAGATTTAGTTCAGCTACCGGTGGAAATTTTGTAGAAAAAAGGTGCTTATTATTTTATATAATTGTTTACACCAGCAATAAATTGAAGCACAGTACACAGTGTACTATTACTGCTGATCTATTTCTTATCTAATTGTAATATATACTCTGACACGCGCAAATGTAAACAATGCTGTAACATACATGAGTGTTATTGATGTAAGTGGGTCGCATTTTTTATTATCAGTGTACGAATAACAAACTAAATGTTTACCCTAGTGATATTGTAATAATTATTTAGTCAAAGCAAATATACATAAACGATTAATAATAATAGTTTAATTGTCCGAGTTAGAGACCGAACTAGTAATACATATTTTTGTATATTTTTATATGAATTCAACTAATAATACAGACGAGAATGAATTACTTGAAAACAATCAAGCAAAAATAATGCGGACGAAATGGTTGTGGTGATATTGGCGACGGGTAGCCGCGGCTGCTGGCGACATTGAGATCACCGGACTTCAGGGCTCCGAGTCTCTTCAGCGCCACTCCGGCACCCGGAGCTACCGGAGCGGCGCCATCACGCTGTCACTGGTACCACCACAAACATATTACAGGAAACGATATTACATTAATATTATTTTCTTGGCTACTACGCAACACGCTTCTATTATTTAAGGGTGTACTGTATTAAATGGATCGGAAGCCAAATTGTACTGTACAGTCGGTCTGGTGCCAGCCAATACATACATATATACATACACACGTAGTTCTCTCCCCCATCTATTATAAGTGTATGTGTAGTGGCCACGTTTCGCTCAATTATTTCGCGAGATTGATAAGTTTACTGCAGTGTTTGTCCCATATTTGATATTTTACTACTGGCATCGCAAAAACATTACATATCCGCTACACCACCCGAACACTATTCTTTGTTATGTTTGTTTGTTTGTTCTGTATATAGTTAGAACAACTTTGAGAAATAAATTCAATTACAAGTGAACACATTTGTACAATAATAATCCGGCAATAAGCAACTAGTTAATTGTTTAATAATAAAATCTTCTAAGCACTTTAATTCTACCTAGATCTCGTCTAATTTATTTAAACATTCCAGGTGATAATCATTTTAAAATTCCCTCGCGTCCTTATCTAACAAGAAAGTCATATTCACAGTGGCACAAAAAAGAAACGGTTCTCAAACAATTAAGCATTGTGAGCCGAAATGGTTGTGTGCGCGTTCAGATATGCGCGGGCTAATTAATAAAAATAATGCGAAAGAGATTATGAAAATCGAGTAACGTAATTTCGCCGTTGCGGAGCAAACACGCTCCCGAGTATATCAGCAGAGAGTGAGCGAGCGAGCGAGAGCGAGAGAGAGAACCTTGACCTCGCGCCTAAGAGAGGCCGTGCGGTACAAGTCAAATCCATCTCACACAGGCGCAACAACGTAACGCTGTACTCGGTTCAGTTGGTGCCCAACACAGCCAAGTCCACATCCACACTCATCATCAACATCACAGTCATCGTCAACAGCAGCAGCATGGACGCTGACTCCTGCACCTACCTCGGCCTGGACTTCAGCACGCAGCAGGTGAGTGTACAACCGGCTAATCACTCGGTTACAACCGCTAAGATACCGGATCACCTCGGTGGCCATCTTACAGTGCGATTGCGCAAGCGTAACGTACGTTAATCTGTGTCTGTTTATCAGTCTGTATAACGAAACGTAAACAATGGATTTCAGTACCGGTGCTGCTCTCTGATAGTCACTTGATGAATTACTGGCACGTTTAAACCATGTAGGAGTTGATACGATTAACTATTCGATTATAACACTTTTGTATAGAATCATAGGTTAATTTACTATAAAGGAACTTTGTTATTGTATCCAATCTAGCAGGAATGTGCTTTATTATAAGTTTTTAATTTCATTTCAGCTGAAAGCTGTAGTGGTGGATGAAAAGTTACACCTGTTACATGAAGCGCAAGTTCAGTACGACAGCGATTTACCAGAATTCAGGTAACTTGCGGTCATTAATTAACATTACTTTACTTCACATATGCTAATTAAAAAACGGGAGGGGTTATGTATAACTAATTACAGTCGTTAATGATGAGATAATAGAATGCTTTTAGAACAATGATTGTACGCGAAAATACCGTAACTGTCTGTGAATTAATTGTTGTTGGCAATTAACACTGGCGTCAACGACAGAACCGTACTTGAACATTTAATCGGTAGCACTTTATGCTATTAATTATTTGATGATGGTTGCTAATAACTAATCAACACAGATGTAAGGGGTATGCGGCTGTTTCTTTTTTAGGAGAGAAAGAGACTTGTTAAAGCAAAAATTAGAGAAAAACTGTAATTGTCAGGAAAAGATCGTGAAGAGGTTAACCAATGGAAAATCTAATTATGTTCGGTATGTGACGATCAGTGATTGCGGTGGTGGGAATATTATTAAATACAACTCTGTGTCTTGTATAACTCTTGTATATACGGGGAAAACACTAAACTCTGTTCGCGCTGAACACATTGGTTCTTCCCACTGCGCAAATGATATGTTTCATAGAATGTTTCAAGTATTTCCCGCTATTTAGGACACACGGCGGTGCGTTGCACGATAGAGAAAACAATAACATCGTTACAGCGCCTGTGTTGATGTGGGTGAAAGCCCTGGACATGCTGCTCGATCGGCTAATCATGAGCGGAACAGATTTCTCGCAAATAGTAGCTATATCGGGCACGGCACAGGTAATTATCAACCAGCTTAACATCACGGGCATCACTGCATGTATGACTACCCTATATAATATACGTTACAGCAACATGGATCCGTATACTGGCAAACAGGCTCTTCCAAACTATTACAATCTCTCGATCCACTGGATTTCATGCACCAGCAGCTCAACGGATGCTTCTCCGTATTGAATAGTCCCATATGGATGGACTCCAGCACTAGTGAACAATGCAAGAAGCTGGAAGATGTCGTAGGCGGTGCAGAGGTATGTTAATGTTTAAAATCTGCGATACGTTGCATATTTGAATGTGACCAGGAGAACATGTATGTATTGTGGGTCACAGACACTTGTCATTGAATGAATTCATTTAGAATGTATTAAATATACAATAATTAATTCATCTATGCAGAAATTAGCGGAAATAACCGGGTCCAGAGCATACGAACGGTTTACCGGATCTCAAATAGCCAAAGTAGCAGAAACCAAAGCGGACGTATACCGGAATACCGAAGTAAGTAAACGCATTCGCTGGTTAATTTGTTTTATTGCAATATATAACAATCACGTGTACCTTGCAGCGAATCTCATTAGTTAGTAGCTTTGCTTGTTCGTTATTTCTTGGTACGATCGCACCTATTGATTATGCCGACGGGTCCGGCATGAATTTGATGAATATAAAGAGCAAACAGTGGCACAAAGCACTGCTAGACGCATGCGCGCCCAACCTGGAAGAGAAACTGGGCGAGTTGGTGTCTTCCAATAAAGATGTCGGAGCGATCAATGGATATTTTGTGGAACGATATGGATTTGATCGCGCATGTAGAATTATTGCATTTACGGGTGATAATCCAGCATCACTGATAGGTAACTACCGCTTAAACATAGCATCTAAGCTGAGCTAAATGTTATAAATATCATGTTACAGGAATGAGACTGAATGAGGAATGGTTGGCCATTAGTCTCGGCACCAGTGACACGTTGTTCTTGTGGCTGAAAGAACCGCATGTGGTTCTGGATGGACATATTCTGTGCAATCCGATCAATTCAGAAGAGTACATGGCACTGTTATGGTAAATTATCAATCATATAACATTATACATCGTGTCTACCTTCACGAATATTTGTAACTTATTGTAGTTTCAAGAATGGTTCCTTGACAAGAGAAAGGATTCGTAATAATTGTGCCAATGGATCTTGGGAAATATTCAACGAACTACTAGACAGCACTCCTAGAGGCAACTTCGGCAACATGGGTATACTTATTCCCGGCATTAACTAGCAACAATATACATACAATACCGTTCATTGTACAGGTCTATACTATGATACTCAAGAGATTCTTCCATTTTTATCCGGCGATCATCGATTTAATAAAGCTGGCGATAAAATTTCCAGGTTTTCAAGTTTAGAAGTTGAAGTGCGAGCTGTCATAGAAGGACAGTTCATTGCAAAGAGGGTTTACGCAGAAGATATGGGACTGAAAATAGGTAGGCACATCTTAAAACAGTAATTTAGCATCAATAACGTACATTTATGTACATTCAGATGGTCCACGAAAATATTCCATACACGTATGTTGCTATTGATCGTTATGTTTACAGGACCAAATACAAAAATATTAGCTACTGGTGGTGCATCCGTGAACAAATCAATATTGCAAGTGATTGCTGATGTATTCAATGCCCCAGTGTACACCCAAGTACGTTACACAAGATTTTATTTTAAACTATCTATTCATGTTTACATTTATTCTTAGGAAGAGGCCAATTCGGCAGTGATGGGAGCTGCTTATCAAGCTAAATTCGGCCTTCGTGCTAAGGATCAGAGCTACCCTAGTATGATAGCACACTTACCGGCACCAAAGTTAACCTGTGCACCTTACAAAGACGTCAACCAAATCTATCGGCCAATGATGGAGCGATATCGCAAAACAATTGAGACGCTGACAAAGAACGCTTAACCAAATCGACTTGTTATTCCATTATTTATTACGATGTTAGATAGAATTTAACGGGTACAACTCACTCGCTTTTTATATGGCTTATACACCATTGATTTATATACGTTTTCGGTGCAACTGCCTTATATACAAAAGGAATATATGTACGGGACTATGAGGGGAATATTTTTTTTTCAGAGGTACTGTGATACTTTTATTTATGAAAACACTTACTGACTTATATCATTCCTAACCAAAAAGACATCGAATTCCAAAAAGAATGTACACCTTATGACTTCTAGTGTGTAATGAATATAAAACTTAATAGCTATTGAAAATATGGTCATTGATGTGTTCAATGCTCATAATTGCGGTTTATACTTGGAGAAATATGTATAACTGTTGTTAAAGAATAATAAACGGAGAAAACTTACAACTAGTGTTTGTTTATTTCTTACGGCCACCGCGTTCCTTCACTTGTAGCTGAAGACCGGTGCCAGGCACAATGTTATAATATGCCAGGGTATTGGAATCCTTGAAGAACATGCCCTACAACACAACACATAGTATTCACATGTGCACGGTACAATAGCCAATACACTACTGAACTATATTGAAGCAGGCAACTGCTTAAAAGGGATTACATAAACGTTATATGGAATTATAACTTGCACTAATCTATGATAACTGTATATCCGTATTTACTATTCACCATGTTAAAAAATAGAAACTTGACAAATTAATATACGGAGTTTTTAACTTATATGTAATTATGGCTACCGTTTTGCCGTGCAATATACTTACATCGTAGAATAACTTCTGTTTCGCCGGTACCATGCCGGTATCATCCTGGATCTTCGTTTTAATATTAGCAACATTCTCATTCAGTGGCAGCGTGTAAGTCAGGATCTGTCCGTTTAGACGCCACTCGGATTTCTCAGGCATAGCCGGGACCATTACTTTGAATGTAACAGGGCTCTGTTGGCATTAGATGAAATAGTAATTCGTAGAAAGAATAAGACACAATAGATAATAAACATACAGCATTTCGAGCTAGGAACACATCCTCTGGGATTAGTGAATCTTCGTTACGAAGTTTCTTATTGGCAGGCTCATCCTCGGACATACCATCGGCCGGGTGTTTCATGGGCATGCCCATTGGGCCGCCCATCTGTCCCATGGGCGTCATGAAGCCGCCCATCGGTGGTGGAGCAGCCACTAAGAAGGAACAACATTAGCATTGTGTTGTATTTGACGTATGGTGACTGTGAAAACTCTTACTCATAAGTGGAGGTGGTCGCATCGCGGGCATCGGTGCGGGCATCATCATGATGGGAGTCTGCGCGCTGATCATGTGCTGTTGTGGCGGCATAGGCATCGTCATAGACGCCTGACTACCGGCTGAAACTGCTGACGTAACCACGGGTGGTTTCACCGGCTACAAGCATACAATCAAATGTAATACAACACACCATTACATTAAAGTGTCGAATATACCTGAGGATTCGTCTGTGGTTTTGCAGTGATCACAGCTGAAGAACTGATCTTGGTAGCCGCTTGTCGAGTTCCACTGCTACTGGAAACATTCTTCGGGCCAATTTTCTCTTTTTCTTCATCGGGCAGCAGTCCTTTGACCTGTCGTGCAACAGATTTATTGTTTAGTGTAACGCATAATGAAACATTTGTACAAATATTCAACAAATGTTGTGGCAGCACATGATCTACCTTGTGTATCTGATGAATCTGTTCCTCCAGCGTGATATTAGCTCTGGCCGCCCGCGTGGCCGCCTCCACACTGGACGTGTGTCCGTCCCACGTGACCTTTTCATCCTTGCGTACATCTTCCTCGCCGATCTTCTTACCAATCGCTGTCTCCTCATCGCCCACGCCGAAGATGTCAGTACGTCGCTCGGCGAGTAATTTCAGACTAGCCTCGATGGCCGAGCCACCAGCATAGACGGTGCCTTGGCTGAGCTTATCGTTCACATGTTTATCGCGCTGCTCCACCCAGCGAGGATCCAGCAAACCAATGCGCATGTGCTCCTGCACTTTGCTGGCTGGTATCTTCTCGCCCGTAATGGGCGAAATGAGATAATCGTCACCGACCGTTGGCCGCGTGACTTTAGGCGCTGGAAACACAAGTTACATATTACGCATTCGTTTTTAGTTTCGTGTAACAACTAGAGAACATTACTATACCTTGTTTAGGATCGTATTTCTTAACCAACACCTTATCCGGGATAGGCGGCAAAGGCGGTTGAACTGGTGGTTGATTGGCACCGTCCTTGTCGGGTTCTTCATCAGAACTCTCCTCTTCCATATCCTGGACACGGTTATCGTCACGATCTTTGGATCTTGAATGACCATGCGTACGGTCTTCCATGCTACTAAGTCCAATGTCCTACGGAGATATTTGTAAAACATAACAAAAACCAACAGATATTAAGACGGCGACTTGATTAACATACATGTCGATGATGAATTCTTACATTAGAGGATGGCGTGTGGTCATCGTCGTCACTTTCAAGTTGCATCTCAATATCGTCACCGTCCTCCAGCCGTTCCTGGATCAACATACGTGCACCGACCTCCTCGGGAGTGGTGGGCGGTGGAAAGTTACCAATTTCAAACTGTTGATAGTCCACAGTCTCCACGACGACAAAATCATGCCAGTCAATTTGTGCGTACGCAACTGTAAACCAAATGTGTATGTTACCATTATTGTAGGTACTGATATAGCCGCATATTGTACGAATAATTACCTCTTTCCCTCTCCAACACCTCCTCTTCTTTCCGCCTCTGGGCCTCCTGGTATTTCTGCCATTCAGCGCGGTACTTCACGTGTTCCAAAACGTTGTTCATGTTGATAATTTCGTCCCGTAAATGTCCTTGCAGCGCTTTAGGTGGAATCAGAACTTTCGTGTACTGTTCCAACAGTTTCGTGAAGTACTGGAACAACGAATGTTGCGGTCTTAGGAAATCAAACTGGAAATTTCTCTGTTCGCGGTTCATCAGTTGCGTTAGAAATTGTCTGCCATTACGGGCGACAAATTGTGCTGTTAACTTGACAATATCCCTACAAAAACCAGTGATAATTACGACATGAACCGATGGTAAAGAGTAGAATTAGTTTCTCTTACAAATCAAGCGCTGAAATTGATGGCGGATCCGCAATAAACTCAAAGTCTGATGGTGGATCTTTCGGTACGAATGGTTGTTCGACTTGTTTGAGGATTTCTTGTTGTTTCTGTTGAGCGGCTGCGGTTACAGATAGTTTGGAAAGAGCTGCTGGCAAACCAGTCGCCGGTTCTTGGCCTAAAATGAATAGAATATTTAAATAAATGCAGTGCGGTGGAAATGATATTGGCACTAGATCATGTGTAAAGTCAGAATATTCGCTCTCGTTATTGCTAAAGTCACAGTACTCAAGGTTAATAATTATACCGAATACTAATTTATGGCTAACGATCATCATAATAGAATAAACAAATACATTATAACTATCAACCAGATGGTTTATTTACTTACCTCTTCCTTCTTTGAATTCATTGACTTTATGCCGATAGTAAGCATGGTACGGATCACCGCCATTCAAGAAATTGAACTTGGGATTTCCAAGTTCGTTCTGTCGAATTCGAGCCTCAAACTCTGGACCATTTCGAGCGACGAAACTTGCAGTTTTGTCGACGATGTCTTTAATGTTTCATTCAGGAAAATACATCAACAGCTAGTAAAATATACCTGAATGGTTAAATAGTACCTGTTGGTTTAATAAAAGGATACTTCTCACCTCCGGTGGAGGGTAAATTATACCCACCACTGTATTTATAGGTCCCGGTTCATCTGGTGGTGGTACATCAGCAGTCTGAACTGCTGGATTAATTATATCCACTGACGGCATTAGTGATGTAGGCATTTCAAACTATACACTTTAATAATTATTCGGCTATAAACAACAAAAATCACGTTGCACAAGCTACAAACGACTTTTCAGTTGACAAACAATACCAACCTTGAATCAGTAAATAGAATTACCAATATATAAAAATATATGTAACTACCGACTCTGACATTTGTATTTATAGATATTTAAATATTTACTAATAATTTTTGTATTACTACCCTAGTACCAAATGTTATGTCAAATATTAATTTATAATAATAAATTAATTATTTATATACTTTAGAATGATGTGACTCATACCTCTTTAGGAAAGCATATTTCACCAGTGGTAATAAAAATGTGTATGTAATTGCATAGTTAATTCATTTGTTTCCAGCTGCAGAGCAGATTAATTGACTATTCTGTAAACTAAAATCATATTTCTGCTGGAGATTTTACCAATACAATACACTCTTTACCTATTTAGAGAATAAAACAGAAAAATAATATATCCATATATGTAGTAAAATTTTGTTGAAAAAATTCTTAACTTTTTATAGTGCGCCGTATTTGGGGATAAAAAAGACAAATAGCTAAATCGTTAGTCATATTTTTGCAATTTGCATCAACAAATTCAGATAGACAAAGGTTGATTAGAAAATGGCAGATCCTCGCATAAGAAAACTTAAGATTCAAACCGGTGTAGTCAAGAGGATCACCAAGGAGAAGGTTATGTACGAGAAGGAAGCTCAGCAGCAGAGAGAACGAGTTGAGAAATATAAAAACGACGGTAAAGACGAATATGAGGTCAGAAAGCAAGAAGAAGTGCTGCAGGAATCACTTATGATGGTTCCTGATACTCAGAGAAGACTTATGAAAGTGTATGAAGAGTTGAAATCGTTTTTGGATAGTGAACAAGATCTGAAAGGAACTGAACCGTACATAACCTCGATGCAAGTGTTAGAAGCCGCGAAAGAGCAGCTGCCGCAGTTTGGAGAAGTGTGTTAAAACCGATATAAGTTCGTATAATTACACTTCGCGTATAAGTTTATCTTTTATATAATTAATTTTTTTAACCGAACGCACTTACGCATAATATTTTTAATGGATTACTCATATTCTGATACTTTCCAAACCACGCCTGATCCTAGTAAAATGATTAACCCCAATATGCCATCATATATCCAAAATTACGCTAACTCTAGTAACATTCCAATGTACACTCCTCATACACCGCCCAATTATTCTCGACCGATGCTGTACCAGCAAAGTGACCCTAGATTCAAATCCAACAATTCTGCGTCCGCTCATGTGAACAGTATTGATCAGAAAAGTGACGACGAGTTATGGATTGAAACATATCTGTCGAAGATCGGCAAAATTAATCTCAGTCTTCACTCGAACATTGAAATCATCAGCAAAAAACCACCGCCTGCAGTTGCCAACAAGAAAACTCTGAAAATCCACGTGGCCAAAAGTCTTTTGCACCGATGCATCAAGCTGTTAGGCGGACTGGAAAAACTGGAGAAATACTTGAAGGAAAATGTGGCGACAATGTCCTCGGCGGAATGGAAACAGAAGACCATTGAAATCGGCCAGCAGAAAGATGAATTCACGGCGCTGTTGTCCCAATTCGATGATTCGTCAGTGCTGGAGCAACTTCGCAAAACCCTCAACAAACGGAAGAAGAAACGTTTATCACACAGGCGGAAGAAAGTTGCTAGAAGGGATGAACATGCAGAGGTGTTGAAGAATCGTCAATTGTTACATAAAAACATTGATCAATGGTTGGAGAATATGCAGGATAATGTAGAACGTACGAAAAGGGTAAGTTTTTTACCGTTTCTAAATCATTCAGTCAAGTACATCATTACATATTATAACTATAGGAGGAGTATTTAAAGAAGGATGCTGATTGCGTTTTATCAGAAGTCACAAAGAAGAAATCAGACGCTCGCAAACAATTGTCTATACTCACTGCCCTTGTTAAATTGCGTGCCGTTCGTGAAAAAACAGCCCTGCATCGTGGCGAAAAAATATCGCTTGCAGATTCGAATGCATTTAAGCATAACGCCGGTATGTTAACTGTAAAATTGTTCACGTTCTGACAGTATCATAATAATATTTTTGTTTAGAACGTCTACAAAACATGTGGGAAAACGCGCTGAAAACGTACGCCATCGAAGAGCAACAATTACGAGCAATGTTAGAGAAGAACGCCTTGGATGAAATACCTGCAGGTGTTTCGGAAGAAAGGAAGATAACATCAGAATGGGAGAGACTCTTGTTCGGCCCCAAGATTATACCGTGCGATGCTTACTGGGGCCTGACATGTGCTCAGAAGGATTTGGGAACATTCATGGCGATTCGGTAAATACATAATATACACACATATTGTTAAAATATTAATTCGTAAATTACAAATTATGTTTCAGGAAAAGTTGGGATACATTTTTAGTGTCAAATGATTCAGAATATGGTAGCCGCATTCCTGTTGGTTGGATTCTTCCAGATACGTCGCAGTCTAATACTACAACGTGGTCACAATTTTTGCATAAAGATTCTAGTGTATGAGGAGATAATGTTTACAATTTTTTTACTTATTAAAAAATAAATGTTTTTGTGCCTTGAATAAATTCTTGTTTTCTTTATTTTGTAACGTTTCTGATTTACAATAGCTATTAATTGTAGTCCGCTTAAATATATATATATATATATATATATATATATATATATATATATATATATATATATATATATATATATATATATATATATATATATATATATATATATATATATATATATATATATATATATATATATATATATATATATATATATATATATATATATATATATATATATATATATATATATATATATATATATATATATATATATATATATATATATATATATATATATATATATATATATATATATATATATATATATATATATATATATATATATATATATATATATATATATATATATATATATATATATATATATATATATATATATATATATATATATATATATATATATATATATATATATATATATATATATATATATATATATATATACTTACACACAAGAAGTTTCATGTTTTATCAAAATATTTGTAGGTAGTGTTGAAAAGAACTAAATACTTACACCTACATTTTGATGTCAATTATTAATTTTATAGGAATTCATAACCCCAATTTGTAAAATCAATACTTTTCAAGTATAGCAAAAAAAAAAAACTGTCCACACTTTTAAAAACGAGGTTAAGTTTATACGACATTGAATATTTGAAAAATTCGTTTATAAAAATAACTTTATACCGAACTCGATGTGAAAAGCGAAACTATTGCGTTTTTCTATGATATTCGGGCGGAGCATTGCCATAGTGCTGCAGACTAAATAATGTAGAGCTATTCTTAACTAAATACTTGAGGAAATCCTGAATATGAACCAGCAACAACTGAATACTTTTCTCGTCAAGCGGTGTATACGCCAACATGGATCCTAACTTAACGAACAACCTCAGAAGATGAACTGCACCGTATATTTTCGACATAGGTGTCATGCCTTGTTCTTGCAAGATCTCAGCGTATTGCGGTCGTTCAAATTTGTACAACAACTGCGTGCCTAACATAACGTTAAAGTACTCTTTGATACCACTGGTTACCTCGATGATAGCGCTCTCTTTATTGGCATTGCTAGTTTTGCTACTTTTCTTATACGTCACGTAGTTATCTAGTATTTCGTCGACACAGACTTTCGCCGGTAAGATGGCTAATTTTCTCTGGCGCGATATCACATCCCAGTCGTCAACTAACCACGGTTTCAATTCATCTGGGATCTTCACTTTCACCTCGACTTTATTCAAGAACTGCTCCTCGGACTCCACGGATGGATCGAGGCGACCACGTTTCTTGCGAGGTACGTCTGAGCTTGAATCCTGGCCGCTGGAAGGAGTACTCGGCTGTTTGGTCTTAATACCTTTGTTCACCTCTTGATTCGGCGTGCTGGCCCGAGAATCAGTATCCTTGACAGAATCAGTTTTTCGACTCTTGGCTTTCTTTGATTTCGACGGTTGGGCCAAGTGAGCTTTTTGTACTTCTTTTTGTCTCAGTACATTCGTTTCATTGTATTTCAGTACACGACTTTCAGGTACCCACTCATCCCAACTAAAATGCGCATAATTTTGTTAACATTTGTAGTGAAAAAGAATCTTAATTGCTAGTGAAACTTACTTTTTGTTCCATCCGGCATAATGAATGAAATATTTTACTTGTTTTTCTTTTGTTATGGAAGCCTTCAAACATTTTGCCTCGTAAATCAATGGCCCATGGAAACACAGGACTTTTTCGCCTGTAATTGCAAAGTTTTACGTTGAATATTAAACAAATCTACAGGTCTAATGTAATAAACTATACCTTCAGCGAATTTAAACTTTGGAGGCATCATAGACAAATATGTATTGACATAAACAACAGTAGTCTTATAAAAAAAAAAAAAAAACTTTGTAGTATCTGCTTGTTTCTTAACCAATTGTCTTCGTATATGACTGCTAGACAATCTCTAACTTCACTATCTCTCCACCTGAAATTTGATATCGAAGTTACTATAGAGCCTAACTAACATACATTCATTATTTATACTTCTGATACTAAACAATACTAAAATAATTTAATAAATATATTATGAAAATATAAACAATAATTTCATATTTACTCGTTATGAAAGATGGAGACACAAACAAATCTACAAACTACAGTGTACTACTAAACCAATTGAGTGATTGGCAGAGTGTAATTTCCTTTTCTCCAACGCCAAGTGCGCGCTACACAAATAATTCAGAAAATTATTTTCTTATATTTTTCATCATCATACAGGCACCTTGTATATAGTATAACTAATATTATAGCAGGTTTTTCGTGTAATAAATATGTAAAAAATGTAATTATTGATGAAAATAAATAGATAGAAGAGAGAAGCGCGCGCACTGATTGCATTTTATCTGACATCTAGCAACAAAGAGTTACATTAGAAGTCCAATATGTTTATGAGATTGCAGAGATGGAGCTCGAATTTTCTTGATAGAAAAAGGTCAGTACATTTGAATTACAGATTGTAATTATTATCTATTTTGATCCAAAAAATTAGCGGCTAAGTACGCATTCTTGCACAACTTATGCATCTTCCTAACCTAGCATTACTCCCATTACAACGTACAATAATGGCCAATGGCTTTCATCTCTTGAACAAGTTCAATAATGGCATTAATTTGGAAATTTGAGCTTTGCAATATATGTTCCATTGATTGAACGCATATTTCCCGAATCGTTTATATGAAAAACGTGTACTAAATGAAAGGCGTTGTTTCTTTTTACCCTTTGTGTTATTTGCACAAAAATGTCACATTATCCTTTTATTTTTATAATAGCTATTCTAATTCCTCCAGACAAATCTGACCTTTCCCTACATTACTAATAGCTTTAAATTGCTTAGCTTAGCATGTTTTACCTGTTTATTATTTAATGATAATAAACATTTATAAACAAACGAAAACATTTTTTTACTGTCATAAATATAACCTAAATTAAATCAAAACATACACACGCTTCGTATCCAATTTTATATAGCTTCATGTATAAATTACACATACCTATTTTGTTCAGTGAATTTTTCTGTGTATCTCGATACTTTTTATTTATTAATCTCTGTTTTATTCCACAGCGGTGTTTCTGTGTCTACGGAGAACTAACTACTGGATCTTTACGTCACACAAGCCAACACAATGGGGGAGAGTAAACAAGTGAAAGTGGACAACTGGGGAATATTTTTCCTTCAGCGGCTGCAGCATTTCTTCAATAAAACATATTTCTGTGATCTAACCCTGCAATTCGAGGACAATGCCCAATTGAAAGTGCATCGATTAGTGATGAATGCGTGTACAGAGTATTTCCAAATGTTAGAACAAACCTGTGAAATGATAAACGATTGTCTGATAATGCCACCAGACTTACAGGCTGATGTAGTCGTTCCTATTGTAAACTTCATGTACACCGGTATCCTGGAGTTTCACGAGTCAATCTTTGACCGCCTGTATTCTACGGCACGTCTGATGAATATGACTGTATTAACTAAGTTATTGGATGCTCAGAAAGTGCCAATATCTCCCATTCCAAAACCGATGAACAAGCGGACGCCAGTGACGCCAATCACTTGGAATCTGCAAGGCAAACGAATTGCACCGAAAACAATGGATCCTGATCTACCCGAACCGTTACCAGGCCGCAAATTGCCGATATGGAAGCGGAAGTCTGTCCCGGGAACTATCACCTACCGTAGCACTGATAAATCGTCAATGCCCGAACCAATGGCCACGAAATACTTCAAGTCCAGTGTGGATGACACTCCTAGGCCGACAAGATTCGAGTGGCCCGACGAAGATGATAATAGTTTCGACACATCGTCCTTTGATGAAATCTCCTATACAAGTAAACCACTGTTGTTGCCTTCGAGAGAGAAATCTCCTAAACCTAGTACATCAAATTTCGAAGAGTTAAAACGGTCTTCAAGCTCCGTAAAGCGACCGGCAAGTCCCGTGTACAATGACAATAAGAAAGTGAACATCCAAGACGTTAAAGAGTATCTGAAAGAACAGAAACTACGATCTGATTACATTGATTACGATGATTCCGAGGCGGCGGACAATGATTTGCAGACGTACGATGACGATGACAGCGCTGAGGAGTCTGCAGATAAAGATGCAGTGTTCGATCAGAACGCAGAGGACACTCCGAACAAGAGTATCCTGAAGAATGACGCTTCTGCGCCACACAATAAACGCGTAAGATTCAGTCTGGAAGGGAAAGAGAATGCCAGTGTCAAGACAACGCCGAAACCAGCTGCAACACCGACGGCAAAAGCAGGTACTTCAGTAGACATGTCGAACCATACGAAAATAATCACGGAAGTTCTGAAAAAGTATCCACATTTGGTTAAGAAAAATAAGAATATTCGGCTGAAAATTCTGGCCAAGGGCAGTGGTGCTAACTGTACCGGTGTTAAGCCAAGTGGTGCTCCCGTTAAAGTCGTTAAACCGACGTCTAAAGTTAGTTACATGGTTATGAAACCGGAGCATTCATCAACGCAGTCCGGTGATAAAAAAGACGGACAATGGTTGTGCCATAAATGCAGCAGTACAAATCCACCACAGTTCGATGCATACTATCTGTACAGAAAACATTTAACCGATGTGCATAATGAGAAGGTGGACTCGCAAATGTGCAATATATGTGGCCATGTTAGTAGAAAACAAAATATGCTGATGTATCATAAATACGTGAAACACAATATCTCTCCGCCTCCCCTGTACCAGTTCCCCAAGTGCAAGGAATGTCCTTACATAGCCCTCTCGCCCACCTTGCTCACGAAACATCAGTATAATCACACGCACCTGAATCTAGTGTGCGCTGAATGTGGCACGGCTTTCACCACCAAATCTCAACTCATCGCTCACATTCAGATGACCGGCCACAGCGAGAAGTCCAATTCACAAACGTACGACTGTGGATATTGCAGTAAAAAGTTCATATCGGACGAAACATTGTTCCAACATATCAAGAAGAACCATAAGTCAGAAGCACGGCGCGATAATATCATCAGTTGTGAGGAGATTGATGAGATGGATGATTCAGAGCTCACTGCCACTCAAGCGACGGTGCCGCCTCCATTACGGGAAGCTCCGAAAGAAAAGATCAAGATCTTGTCGGATGTTAAAGTGAATACGCCAATATCCACGAGTGGATTGTTACCAGTTCGAACTGTCACTACCATTCCACCGGAGAAGATAGAAAAAATAGAGGAAACACGTATCGAGGACAGCCAGCCGTTGGAGCCGAGCTCGGAAGCGGAATCGTTAAGTAACGTGGCGAGCGGTATAGCAGCTAGTCTCGGTCTGGTGAATACCATAGTGGTGTTAGATGATAACCAGTTCATTCTGCAATCGCAAGACGGCGAACAGGAGAACATATCTGGAACGGGCAGAACGGAATTTTTATTGCCGGAAGTAACTAACATTGAGAACATACCGAACTTGCATGTGAGCCAACATCAAGTGATAACAGCCGATAATAACACAATAATCTCGCAAGCAACGTTGAACAAGAACAACATTACATCTACCGATGAACTGGTTATGGTACTAACTGATCATGATTACAGTGACGCGTCGAATAACGCGGTTATAACATCGGAAAATTCGAATATCGTTGTGTTGTACAGTCACCCGGTGCAAAGTCAGGATGGCCAGTTCATATCGCAGCAAGGTAACCTGATGATCAACTCTGATATCGGCCTAATGGAGGTGAGCAATAATTACACCGTAGCTAACACGGTGAGCACTGATACGAAGCCATGCGAGGAATCAATAGAGATGATCCAACAAGAGATTAATAACCACTTAGAGGGAGATCTAGCGCAGGGAATCCATGCAGAACAAGTGGAGAAGACATTAGAGGACCAAATTATAACATATGTTGACGTTAAGCCACAAGTATTACAGGAACAACAAACGGAGACGTTACCGAAGGAGATTCCAGAAAAGATGGAAATCGATCCGGTGGAAGTGCATTTAGATGCGGAGGAGTTGGAGTTTGTTAAACAGAAACAGATAGAAGAGGATAAAATGTTACTACCCACGACAACTGATCCGACAGTGTTGACGGAAAGTACTCCAGTACAGGCGGATAACACGAATGTTCTAACGGAGAATACAGGGATATTAGCAGATAATACAGGCATATTAACAGAAGCGCTGACAACTACAAACGGTACAGAATTAATAACAACTACAACCGGCATCCTAACGGGCACAACAGAAACACTGGTCGATACGGCAGGTGTGTTAACACAGAACGCGGAATTTACAGAATTGCCAGAGAGTACAGCAGACACCACACAGGTTACAGAGAATTCAGAGATTCATACAGACGATACAACAACAATCATTGTGGACAACACAAGTATTCTTACAGAGAGCACAAAGGTGTTACAAGTACACGAGACAGTAGAAACTACAAATTTGACAACACAAAATAATGAACATCAGTACGAGGAACCGATGGAAATTGAAGAATCAATTGAATTGATTGAAAAGGAAATAGCTAAAAACTCACCTGAACGGGCTGATGTAACTCCGGTTACGGAACCCGCTTCCATAACGGTTGTAGAAAACACTAATCTAGATACCAGTGTATCTGCAGAAATTGTTGAATCTGTCAATGCGAGTGAAACAATTGAAGTTATACAACCCAAGTCGGAAACAACAGGACAGTTTGAACCAGTTATTGAAACAAATGTTACACCAGCTGCAGATGTTATTGCAAATGACGACAGTGTAAAGGAAAAAGTAGTCGTTGAAAATGAAAGGCTACAGTTTGACGAACCAATGGAAGTCGATTCGGCTAAACCCACACAAACTGAACACAATGAGACCGTAGTCCACGAAACGATTATCGAAGAGCCTGTTGCAACGGTTGATGAAGATATTAATGAAAATATAAATGCAGATGAAATAGTACCGGATTCAGAAGAAGAAAAATCAATAGCAGGTGATGAAATACAATTGAATTGTGATGAAGTAGATGCTGAACCAAAAGCAGATACAAACACGCTTCTTCAAGAAGTTGACAATAGAACACAAACCACGGACTCGGTTCAAGCGACAAATGAAAATGCAATAATAGAAACGAATATTGTCACAGAAATAGTGGATAAAACGGTAGTAGAAAACATGCCACTGAATGTTGTAGAACATGTAGAAGAAAGTGTTGAGATAGTCGAAAGTAAAATACAATCCGAGGCGACATTACCAGAAGAAACAACAGAAGAACTGTTAGCGAATACTGAAATAATTGAAAAGAAGGATGTGGTTGAAGATAATTCTGTTGCAATAGAACCTGTTGATGCGCAAGAGAATTGCTCCAACTCTCCAGTCACAACGCAAGCGGTTGTTGCATCATCAACAATTAGTGAGAACAATAAATCGAACAATACCGAATTATTAAATCCGCTAACGACTAATTCAAAGATATCGAATTTACTGGACGACTGGGACGATGGAGATACGGATTCACAACAGTCGGATGCAGCGAAGCCGCAGACAGCGGCAGCAACAACAACAATAAGTACAGATAATAGTAATTCAATAAACACATTAATCAATGATTGGGAGGATGAGGAGGACACGTGAATAAGTGTTGAATGATAGGCCATATTAGGGAACACAAGAGCTAACAATAGCATCTCTTTTTTTTTGTTAAACGTTTTCGTGTTTTGTTTTTTTATACAAGTGTTTTTATTTCAACATAATTCATTTCTAATAATTTAACTATATATCTACAATGGAGACTAGTGAATAAAAAATGTGATTGAATAATTAAAAATTAAGTTGAATACAAAACTTATTTTCTAAGTATCGAAAAATCGTGTAAGAGAAGAACGGTAGTTGATTTATAATTTTGAAATATATATTATATGCTTATATAAGATTATTGTATCAATATTCATCAGTTGTAAGAATCTACATTTTCTGTACTAATTAGGTAAAATATATATACTGAATTAGTTGGAATCGTGTATGTTATAATTCACCATCAAAATGTCATGTGCATTAATCGTTCAAATTCATGATAGAACTCCTCATCCAATTCTAGTTGCTGAATTAGCATGGGGTCATTGAATATGTCACAGATTCAAATTACCATCAACATAATCTGACGAACTACTAATGTTGAGATTATTATAATCATACCGAATGAAATGTACCCACTCATCTAAACACTGCAATACACAAAAACGTATCCTGGTTTCAAATTCCCATGTCACTTACCCGACGATACATATGTAGAACTTTAAATTTACAGGGAGGTAGTTTTGTATGATGAAAACTGGAAGCAATACAAACTGATCGGATATCAGTAAATATACTATCTGATTCGGGTCTGTCCGCAAACTGTCCTTTCGTAGTTTGGCTCATCTGCTTGAACGTCAGCAAACATAGACTTCAAGTTCATCAGATGGATTGTCTGCTGTGTATGGCATAATAATGGCTCCAACCTTATCTTGATTCACTATAATGCCCATGGATTTGTACGTTATGCTAATTGATCTTCTCTTCCCAAGGTCTAGGACCTCGTACCTGTTCCCAGTTTTCAATATCCAGTTGTTGAATCTTTTCAAACTCGGACTCTAATGTAACCTCGCCTGGTTTTTTCATTTGAATACCAAACTTCGCAGCTTCGTCGGGTGATATTGTTTTGTTCTTAGAAAATTCATATCTAAAATGACATTGACTATGGTTATATCATCGTACACTGCTTACCAACTGATTGCATACCGTAACTGAGAAAATTGTTGCAGACCAAATGATCCACCTAACATTAGTAATAAGAACGGAACACCATATTTCACTGACTTTCGTCGAGAATAGTAATTGAATTTGTCTACTATATTGCTCATATTCGTACACAATTTGACAGTGGAGTATTAGGTTATACGCCGGTCATTGAAGTATCACGTGACAGGCACAGAACCAAGAACAGCTGCGCATGTCGAATAATGAAAGTTCAAAATATTTATAGCGGGACAGGTATTTCGTATGTAGTAAATAATTATTGTTTTACACATCTAAAGGACATATATAAAAAATGATTATTATTTTTTAAAGTTTGTATTTTACTTGTTGCATTTTATCACGCCCAGAATATTGTTACATTATAAATGTACAGATCACCTTATATTATTTTTCCTAATAAATATGACAGTGCATAATATCTGATTTAAAACATACTTGTCTTTACACTGTGAATAGTTTTATCAGTTTTATTATAAATAAACTTTATTATTAAAGCATATATAATTCATCTAGCAGTTGCAGTTTATAGTTAAAGAAATTCGTTATTTTTATTTTCATCTAATTGTTATAAATAATTTCGATTGCTGTAATAAATAACTAACACAGGGAAAACAAAATCGTAGTTCATATATCTGCTCATGCAATTTACTAATGTATCAAAAAGCACTGGTATTTTATCTTATAAACAAGCGACAGTTCCAATATAATGTATTGTGTAAATGTATGTTACGCACGAGTGTATATCTGTATTATGTGTATTTATATAACATGTCATGTGGCGATTATATAAAATAATAATTATTTACTGTAAATAAATAACATTAACTAAAGTAACTCACCTTGAATTTCACCTATGTTACGTGTTACAGTATGTTTTGAATTAATCTCAAGAGTAAATTATCGGAAAGCAGTAATTAACTATGTATATATGTATGTAGCATCATGTATGTATGTGTTTGCGTGTGTTGTATCTGTTGTTCTGTTCTGTTTTTGTTGTTATTTTCGTTTTGACATTGTTTTGTATCGCTCTGTAATGTACGTATTATTAAATGTTAGTATTAAACAATGAATCTACATCCAAGTGACGAATGTATGCAATAATCTACCATTTATAATATCCAGCAACAGTCACATTCTAAAGAATTTATACATTTAAATCTCTCACTTTGGCATTCACACAAAATGCAAACTTTACACAATGACAAAATGTACAATCATATGTATGTATATCTCATTGCTAAATGTGTAAGCAAAGAACTCTTAGTAGAATTTAATAAAATCTTAATCATATTACAACTAACATACGTGTTTCGGGGGATGGTGGACTTTGTATTACTTTCATTTTCATTCATTTTATAATATATATATATATATATATATATATATATATATATATATATATATGTATGTATATACATCGAAAATAATATTCCAAAAAAACACTGGACAGATAATAATCAAGTAATAATAATATATAATATAATCATTAATTCATAACAAAAGTAATAATAGTAGGTATGCAGTAGTTGGTAAGATAGTAGTAAATTACTAATAATTATTTAGGCTACTCTGGAGAGAATAATGTTTAGAACGATGCTGGGTGGTTATAGGTAGGAGACCGGGACGTGGGAGCGCTCAATGACGGGGGGTGGGGTGGGGGTATACAGTGATAGACTGTTGTTGACGACTGACTGTGGATTAGATAAGAGACAACGGTGCT
Organism: Carabus problematicus; assembly: GCA_963422195.1. Taxonomy (NCBI): domain Eukaryota; kingdom Metazoa; phylum Arthropoda; class Insecta; order Coleoptera; family Carabidae; genus Carabus; species Carabus problematicus. Next base: position 10,382,687 of record OY728590.1, read on the forward strand.
TAAACAACTAAATATACATATTACATGTTATTCCATACGTGTCCGACGCCACCGCCGCCTGTAATGTGGTGCTGCCGCTGCGTAAAGTATACATTAAATATAAATATATATTTATTATATGTATGTTAGGTTATGTTTTAGAGCACACCCATGATTTCAGGACAAATGTTTATATTTTGAAATATATTTATATGTATAACGGTTTACAGATCCAGCAATCGCATGTTATGTTTGTTTTCATAATTTGAATGAATGCTAAAGTGTCATTGTTGACATCTGCTGAAACAACAACAATAATGGCAGATAAAAACTAGCAATAGGTGAATATGAAGGGTGGCGAGGAGGAGGAAGAATGCGCTTAGAATTCACGCCTACATAATGCATGAATGGTTCGAGAGACACGATGTATTTGTAAAGATAATAGGTAAAGATAAACAAGAAGAAATAGAACGAACGTATCCGAACCTGCGGCTTGCTGTGTGGTGTCGCTTCAACTAGGATATTGCTAAACGAGTGCGATTACTGACAACACTGTTTACGGACACTGTCCGAATTCATAGTGGGCTTAACGTCGATCGGTTCTACGTTCTGGGGCCGGATCGTATCACCCTCCGGCGGATCTCTGATCTGTTTCTGCGACACGATTCGATAGATCTCTGTACAAACACACACACACATATATTACATACACTTGGGTTAATTACGAGCTTAACGAGAGCAAGACAACACTGTTACAATGAGAATAATAATTGTAGTTGTTGTTACTATTCACACAACTTACAACAAAGCAACAGCAACAGAACAATGAAGTACAGCTATGTTAATTAAAGTAAACAATCAAATATTAACCATGTGACATTCGTGTTGAGAGTAGTTCCGCAGTTGAAATGTGTTTGGGAAACCCTGATCTACAATGATTAATTAATGAAAAGGAAATAAACAAGTACAAAATTTAGGGATTTGTTGATATTTATCAGTAAAAAACGGAACTGAATTAATGATAAGACCACAGTGATTCAATTCACGGACTACTCCGTACAAAAATAAGGCTCTTAACAAAACCATTAGGGTAGATAACATTATGAGATAATGACTTTCTATCCGAGCCAAATATGGATTATTATTTGAGCATCCATAGTGTAGCACAGTTAATGGATTATACTGACCTGTGAGAATATTTTGGAAAGCCGAATCTACATTGGTGGAGTCAAGTGCTGAAGTTTCAATGAATGACAGGCCGTTACGTTCAGCGAATGCTTTGGCCTCGTCAGTCGGCACGGCGCGTAAATGTCTCAGATCGGACTTGTTACCGACCAACATGATCACTATATTCTGATCTGCATGGTCACGCAACTCGCGCAACCATCGTTCAACATTCTCGTACGTCAGATGCTTGGCAATGTCATAGACGAGGAGTGCACCGACAGCACCACGATAGTAGGCAGAAGTAATCGCTCGGTACCGTTCCTGACCGGCCGTATCCCATATCTGGGCTTTTATTGTCTTACCATCGACCTAGAACACAAAGCACCATTGTATTAACCTCTCTCTCTCTCTCTCTCTCTCGTCACGACGTAGTACGGGAAGTGACATGCAACACATTCAACAGATATTTATAAACTAATGTTCAACTAATTAAATAACAAAACAACAGATAACGGTTTCCTGGAATATGAAATGTAAATAACAATGTATGATACATGCTGGTGATACAATGACTAGAAGGTGATAATTGACATTACCTGTATACTACGTGTAGCAAATTCGACACCTATTGTAGACTTTGATTCCAAATTAAATTCATTTCTAGTAAATCGGGATAGTAGATTACTTTTTCCTACGCCAGAGTCTCCAATTAGAACAACTACAACAGAGAATATTATCAATAATTAAGGTCACAATTTCAATAAATCTAATTTGAATATCAATAAAGTAACAGCGAATCATTGACACTTGTACAACTTGAACTCTGGACGTTTAAAATTTCTGTTTACGTGGCGCTAGATCTGTACAAAAAATGAAGGAATACAACAAAGAAATTACAGAAAATGAACAGTCTGACCTATGACACAAAAACATGACAGCCTACGTCATTTACTTTACAAACGTCAAATCCAGTAAATAACACCGGATTTTCGGAAAGTACATATACCAATTAATATTGCAATTGTTTACAAATAACGAATATGTGCAAAAGCAATAATGTTAGTTGTTCTAAACGTACCTTTAAATAAATAATCGTATTCGTCGTCTCGAGTGCCCATCTTTTGGTTGTGCAAGTTCAACCCTCCCCAATCAGAATACTCAAACAATCACCAGAACAATTATTGCATTTATGGAACGAAAAAATAATATATCGTATTTATAAACTATATATCACAAACACATAACGTTAATGTTACTGACACGCACACAAAAAGATGACACAGATAAAGTACAATATACACAAATACAATTCTGTGAAAATTTTACTAAATCACAAAATGGCTGCAGTCTTATGTCAAGTCGTCTGCGACGCCCCTTTTGAAATGCGCATGCGCAACATGTAAGATTTCAATTTAATAATTTTCGAGTAAATATCAACAAAATAATGCATTATCAATAAAAGAAAAGGTTGAACGACTGATAAATACAACACAACCCAAAAAAAAAACTCTAATTTTGAAGATAATGATTGCGAGAATTGGTACACAATGAACGGGGCAGTGTGGTACTGGGGGGAGTAGAAGTTGAGATCAGGGCCTTTCAGAGAAAATGCGAGGCCCGGGACAATTAATATTTTTGAGGCCCTTACAGATTTCAAATATAATTGTGAGCAAGAAAATAACATATTAAATTATCAAGTTGAGGCCCCTCTTGTCCCCCGTTTGATAGATCCTGGTTGGGATACAAATAAACTTGATAGGATTACGAATGTAAATTATAATATTATTACTTTCGTTGCACACCGACTGTGGGAGGTCACTGTGAAATAGTTTATTGTACATGAATGAATAATGAGTATTGTAAATTGCAAATATTTCTCTATAATTCGATTTAATATAAAACATGCACATGTTGAAATTACACCCTATATCATTAGAAACACAAAAATAAGTTAAACATATCCACAGGACAAACGACGTGTTAATAATTAATTAATTTCTTGTCTCATTGAGGAACAAATCACTTGTATTACAGTAATAAACATTAATCATAATATTGATTTTAAAATTTATTTTGCAACAGACTAGAAAAATTGTATACTAATTTCGAAATATGTACTCACTAACAACTAAATACGATTCGCTAAACTATATATAATTTAAATTAACTCGCATTCCAATACACTAGAACTTCGATCCGCGTCAATGTTATCATGCTTGACACAATTATTATATGTATATATAAAGTTACACCGTCACATCAACTCATCATCAGTTTATTATCAAATGTTACAGGCGGTACGTTCAAGAATTCACTGTAGAATTAATAAAGCTGTAGTAATTTAACTTTAATCATTACCTCCATCGTTTAACATATTAAATTACTTATTATAAATAAATTATTATCATCTAATACAGAGAAATATCTATCTATCTATCTATATATATTTATATACGATTGATAACAGGGACTGAATGGTTGGTGGAGGGAGAGGATAACTATAGATAACAGAGAAAAGGCACTGTGTATTCTTTAATATACAGACGAATGGATGGATCGGTTGTTTATATAGAGGTGTATTTATATACTAATATGTACGGAGACTGTAGACATGTAGTAGTATGTGTGTATATAGTAGGCACAAATGGTTATGGATGAGCACATTTCAAGTCAAACACACTGCTACACGGACGGCGAGCAGAGAGTGTACAGACAATCACAAAATATCAAACATTTCATGTCACATGGACAAGACGAACATTCCGCGACGGCGTATTTGAGCGAGACAGGCACAATGTATATAGTATACTATAAATGGTTATCACATTGTCCAAAATATGAGATATATTTAAACATCCTCACAACATTACACGAAGATCATCTGTTACGTATGCATGCGTGTGTGTGTTTGTATAAAACTATAGGTACGTAATTGTTGCTCGGTAGTATTTCATCGTCGTAGTATTTCTTTTTCTTTTTTTTTATAGTGTATCACATACATTTCTATACAACAGTGTAGCACCAATGATTTGAAAATCTCTAGTACGCGATTCTACATTTGATTCACCAACAAGTGTATGTATAAAATAGTAATAGTAGTAGGAATAGGAGCTACAATAGTTTACAGCAGTCGAACTATTAGACAAACCATATGTACAAGTGAAAGAGAGAGACAGAGAGATGATAAGACATAGAGTTAAGAGAGACAAAATAGTAATGCTAACTAACATATGTATAACGCATCCAACAAAACATAATCATCATAATCAACTTCATCGATTTGCTAATTAATGAATCGATATCGAACGACAAAATGTACAACTTTCTCACAAAAATATTGTTTAACTAACAAATAAATAAATAAATCAAGGCCTCAAAACCTTGGATACAATTAATATCACACACAAAGTTAAAAATATATGCTGTATAATATAACAAGTAACCCGACAGAGTAAACAAGTAAAATTCTATCTAGAATACGTCATTGTGTATGCGTAACGTCATTATCAGCAGCGTCCAGTGACTGGATTTGTTTAGAATCACGGGTGTCAAGAGTAAAGCGGCAAGTGAGGGGAAAGAAGCGTGTGAGGGGAGGCGTGTAAAAAAACTACGATCCTGTTGGCGGTGGAGTCGATGCTCAATGATGCGACACAGCTGAAAGGAAGCAGCCACATTACAAGATAACAATGAACAAACGAACGAATTATCAAACACGAATACCGCACTGTAGATGTGTGGCAGAAGGAGAATGATGTGAAAATGCTTGCTAATGCCTACATATAGATGAAGAGTCTTCGTTGTCTCATCACACGTAATAACGCGTACAAGAAACTAGAAATCTCTACGGAAGCACCAGGTTATTCGACAGACACTTATTTCCACCAACAGATTAATACTTTCGTTAGTGAATCTAGCATTGAAATTGAAACTTGCGGACAATTCTCCGAACATCTGACGATCCTCGCGTTCGTACAACGCGTTGCCATTGGACGATACAAGACGCATGCGCACACCCCTCTCTGTACATTTCCAACAACGGTCGAGCGGATTCCGTCACTTTCGTTCACATAAAAACCGGGCAAGCGAAACGGCTTTCATCAAATACATAATTGTAGAAAATCATTCACATACTTAAGGGTTCCAGCCTTGTTCAAATGCCTACACATACACAGGTCCCTGGTTGTCATTATCCAGATTGTCCAGATTGATCTGTTTGAAGGCGGGCCCGCCGCCGTCGTCAAAGAACCGTCTGAAAGTGAACTCGAAGAAACCGTGAAACGGTTTACCATTGTCCAGCAGTTCATCGGACTTGTTCGAATCGGACGAGCCGCTGTTACGGAGCTTGTCCGGATCAACCGGATCGAAATTAGACGTGTCCGTCGGGTACTCAATGCGCGGTATGTGTGGAGCCACCTGGCGTCGCAAACCTTTATCGAAATCTATCGACCGGAAGAACGGATGCGACTTCACTTCACTGGCATTCTTCCCTAGACGTTTGTCAGCGCTTACGCATAGTTTCAAAATAAGATCTTTGCCTTCGCGCGAGAGATTAGCCTGTGGTGGTATCTGCAGCGTTGTCTCCCAGTTGATCACCTGCAACAAGCTTAGTTCAGTTACATTCTACATTCTTATTTGACACACAATACGGTTCAAGATCTATCTGGTATATACTACCTTGTACTGCGTTTCAGCCGGTGTGTTCGCTAAGAACGGTGGACTGCCGACTAACATCTCGTACAAGATTACGCCGACACTCCACCAATCACACAACTGCGTGTAGCCAGTCCGCTGGAGGACCTCTGGTGCTATGTAGTTCGGTGTACCCACAAGCGAATGCGCCAAACAACGTTGATGTTCGAGTTTTCGTCGTCGTTCTAAAGGTTTACACCGACACTCGTTGTTCCAGTCATCGACGGCGTCCATTGAATCTTGCCGATCGTGTTCTGTTGCACGGGGAATAGAGAAAGAGTATTATTAGAAAGTTAGAAAGATAGGTTCGGATAATATACGTACCGTTCCTTTGGTAATACTTTGAATTATGTGTCCAGCGGAACCCGGTGCACAGACCGAAGTCTGTTAGTTTAATATGGCCATCCCGGTCGATCAGGATGTTGTCTGGCTTGATATCACGATGAATGAAACCCATCTTATGTACACTTTCCACCGCACATGTTAACTCGGCTATGTAAAACCTGTACACAACATCAATCACAATATAAACTGTTACTGTTGCTGAATGAACACGGGTCTTATGTCATAATAAAGATTTACAGGAACAAATTTCATCAACAACTCACCGAGCTAACGGTTCTTCAAAGATGCCTAACTTAATGAGCAGCGACATGAGATCACCACCCGGTATGTAGTCCATCACAAAGTACAAATTATCTTTATCCTGAAACGAATAGTACAGCTTCACTACCCATTCGTTGTCGGCCTCCGCCAAGATGTCTCTTTCCGCTTTCACATGTGCCACCTGGTTCCGTTTCAACACGTCCGCTTTCCGCAGCGTTTTCATCGCGTACAAATGGTTCGTATCGATTTTCCGCACTAACGTCACTTCACCAAACGCGCCCACGCCGATCGGTTTGATTTTCGTAAACATCGACTTGTCCATTTTCGCGCGTTTTAAGCGTATGTAATTCGACTCCTTTTGCGACAACATTTTACGCATTTGACACTGTGCCTCGCTACTTAAACCGATCTTTGCCATTTCCGTCTCGAGTTGCAGCCGCCGGAACACGCGTTGCTTGTGCGATTTTATCACATTCTCGATATGTTGTTCCATGAAGAACTTGAACGCTTGCGGTGAGTAGTTGCGCACTTTGCAATCGCGTCGCTCTTCCTCCTTCTCCTTGCTCATGTGCTTCCGCTCCGGAATCGGTGATTGGTGTTTGATTTTCTTGTAAGGCGGTAGCGACGGTGGTACTTGAGTGACTTTCCGCTCCGCATTCCCGTTCATCACCAGATAGTTGTTGTTCTTCGTTACCGAGGACGATGCTACCGGTGGTAATGGCGGTGGAGCGGTTGAATCGGCACCCGGAGATGGTCGGCCCTCACAAGATGACGCCGACTGTGGACTTTCCGACCGAGAGTTCACATTATCGGGCATGACGACGGGTGAATACTTCCGCTGTAACGGCTGATGATGATGACCGATGCCTTGCACATGTGGCGATGTTCGTGGTGAGATGGAACTCTCTACCACGGAGGCTACTTGCGCCAGGCTGTCGTCTGTGTTAGCGTATGGTGGCGGCGGTATAGGATGATGTGTGATACCGCGTTGCACCGCTAGTGCTTGCATAGTGCTCGCGTAACTTGGCGGTTCAGTTGTCGGTACACCAACAGCACTGGTGGTTACTGCTGCAGGCGACGGTACCGCCTGCGGATGCATAGCCGCCGGTTTGGGAGTGCTGGCGTAGCCGTGTGCGGTTGACTGCTGTTTCTGTTGGATGGAGGACGCGTACGAAGGCGGCGGTAGTGTTGACGGGGATGCGGGCGATGTTGTTGCGGGTATCTGCGGTGATGTGGGCGCGATAGCCGTTTGTAATACGGGTTTCTGTACTTGTGTACTCTTCACTGATTGCATAATGATAGGTGGCTGCGTCTTGGCTTGTCGGGCGCCCCACGCTTGCAGGGGCGTGGGCCGAGCCATGGCGGTTGGTGTAGCCGTCGACACGGGTATAGGGCTCGGCGAGCCGGCCGACGTGGGCCCCGAGTAAATACCGGACGACGGACTTTTCCTGTAATCCTGCTGCGACTGCGTCGGACTCTGTCGACTCTGTATGGAGGCGGTATACGAGGGTGGCGGCGGTGGCGCTACGGACGGTGATGCGGGTAGGAGCGGGTACGGAGGCGGTGGTTCAGCAGTGCTGCCGCCGGTTTGATACAAACTTAACGCTTGCATTTGTTGCGTGAGCTGTTGCTGAACTTGCGGACCGTTCTGAATGACCATAGGCTGTCGACCAGACGATACCGGTCCGTTAGTTGGGGCACAGGAAGCCACGGGACTTGTGCCTCGCTGGTTGGACGGCGGTACGTTCGATCCGGGCATGACGGGCGACGGTCGTGACGGTACAGCGGGCGCGGGAGACATACGTTTGAACAGTTGTTGCACATTCGTCGGTACCGGTTGGTACTGCATGTGCAACGGTGGAGGTGGCGGTGTAGAACTACACCTAGGGGGCGGTGGCGGCGGTGGTTCACCGAACTCACTCGGCGAGTACTGTCTGCTGACCTGGGGATGCGTTACCAGTTCGGACATGCGTGGACTATCCGACCGGGAACTGCCGGCACCGCTGTCCAATGCGGGACTGCCACGGTGCAAACTCAATTCCCGCTCGAGACTTGATTTACGGATTAGTTTGGTACTGTAGGCGGAGATGCCCGATTGCTTTAACTCTTGCGGACTCTGTTTCACCAGGACGTCGATGGCTGCTTCGATTCTACCGCCAGCTATCTGTAGAGCTCGCACGGCAATGTCCTAGAATAGAAGAAGAAGTAGTTGTTAGATCTCGGTGCAATTCTAGGTACCAAATATATCCATATTAGTGCTTGAATTTTACATGAACGGGCGGGAGACTTGACCGCTAAACACGCTGTCAATTTATTTATTTGGAGCGTATTCAAGTAACGTTAGAATTTTTGGTCATTTGGTTGGGTGCCAAGGAATGCAGCACATACCTCGACATTATGTCAGGCACCCCGACTAGGCAGTCGGCATTCGCACACCATGACGTCGAATTCACAACTCCGGTAAACACACTACTCAATCATTGGTTAATATGCATCACGTGACAGTCGACAGTCACGTGATGCATATTAACCAATCAGCGAGCGACGTTTGAACGATCGGCGAGTACACAAAACGTACGGTCAGAGAATCCAAATCACACACCGTTCACACTAGTATTTATAGGAAAAACTAGTTTTTAAACAGTAGCACGTAATCGATTTAGAAAAGAACAATTTCACGCCATTATTCGTTGGTTTTTAATCAAATAAGATAAATGTACAGGGATCATGGAAACCCACGTAATTTATACTGTGAATCGTTTTCATTACATTCAATGTGGTTACGGTAAAAATGCGTGAAATCCTTATCGAATGCTTAAATATGTCTGCAGATTAAAAATCGTATTATCTTGGTAATCTTCACAAAACAGAAGCTATTTTCCTCGATAATGTTCAGAGTTGTAGAAAGAATATTTGTCGGGCTGGCTTTATTCATTTGTAATGTGTATTCCCATTTTGAAATTATTCCCGATATGTGTGCGCGGCTGTTGAAAATATGCAGACAGCTGTTGAAAACAGAATCATGAATCGTATATAAATTATGCAGTGCAGTGTATCCGCCCGGTATCCTCAGGTAGACCGGACAGAATTGAATGTTCGATGCGCGATATCACAATTCACAGCGTAATAAAATGGGCGATGTGTCTGATTTGAGCACGATGTGTCTATAAATCACAAAACTAATCTACGGGGGGGTGTCCCGGCCTGAAATCGGTGAATAGCACAGCACCTCTCTTGTTGGCATCGGACTCGGCCGCCTGTACCGGGCTGAATACAAATTAGAGACCCTGAAATGTTTACATGGATGGAGCGACGCATTAATGAAATCGCGAATGCTATTTTAGAAATCGCACGCTGTAGCGATGTTCAACGAACGATTTGTACAATGCACTCATACTGCGCGCCACAATCCACGGCATTGAGGTTCGGTCTGCTGCAGATTCTTGTAAACGTGTGCGTGCGCGCCAGCATGTGTGGACGGTTTACTTGTATTTTATGGTAAATGTATGTCGTAGCCGTATGATTATTTGTGGTAAATGATATGGTAATTTATGTGTATTTATTTTCTCGCTTTTATGCTGAATGCTAAGACTGTCGTTGTTCTATTATTTATAAGAGATTGGAATCCGCCGTGCGACTAATTTCAGTCTGTGAATCGTTCAGTTAAGCCGCCCGTCTATACTAGAACGTATTTACTACGTGCAATAATTATTGTTTATGACTACACACTATAATCGATATGGATTTTTATTTAATATACCACTGACCTCTGTGTATCCCATGTTTATCAACTGAAGAATCGCTTGACGTACGCCGAGCTCCTTGTCGACACCGTTACTGCCGGAGCTGAGACCGGATGCGGAACTGACGCCGCTCGTCGTGGACAGTGTGGAGATGGTGCTGGCGGCACTCGAGCCCACAGTTTCCACGACACCGCTCTTGGCGAACGGTAGCAGCGAGTTGTGGATCTCGGCCATCGCCTTCTGGTGGTAGCCCGAGGCACGGGCATTAGCCTTGGCGGACGCGCCGGCGGGGTTCATTGTGTCGGCGTGGGGCTGCTGGCCCATGCTAGGCCCCGGACGGGCCCAGCGCCCGCATGCGACTCACCCACCTACACCCAGCGCCCTGTACTGGCTCGCCGACCCACTCAGCAGTACGGGATCTGCTCACAGTGGCGCTGGCTGACAATGGGTGCTGACAGCAACAGTACGATCATGGTGACAGGCGTTAATATGCTCAATAGTTAGTTAGCCAAGTGAGCTGTTCTCTGTCTGAAGTCTTCTAACGTACGTTTATATATGTATATCTAGTCTCGGTGTGCAGGTATTATGGCTGGCTGTTGTTACATCAGTAAATGTTCCGGTGATGATGCGTTAGTCAGTAGGGACATCTCGTGCAGACGGACAGGATTACAAATCTGTAGGAAAATAAATCATATTAATTCTACAATCCAGTGATAAAAGATACATACATTATATACGCAACCAATCAAAACGCAATAATAACCGTGAACACAGGATGAAATGCATTGGTAATCTATAACAGGAAATTAACATTCGATACGGTGATCTAAACTATTGTACACATACTTTTATATATCAAAAAAATATCATCGTTATGCTCTTGTACCATGACAAAAATTTCGGAAATTATTTGTATAACAATTCTAATGACCTCCAACGTCCTCAAAAAAAAAGTTCCAAATTGCAGTTCACACAATTCTATAAATGTTCATTCGCTGTACATTTGTGCTTAGAATTTGCGACAAAAATTCATTGTTAGTCACACAATGACCAGTGTAGAAAATGCAGGAAATATTGAAAAACAGTTGTTCACTTACACTCGTGATTAGTCAAAGCGATAATACTGCAACTGACCAGACGCTACGGCATACGTAACATATCGCCGATTATTATACGCCAATAACTATTTACGAGAGATAATTTCCATTTTACACTTGCCAGCCAATTCCGTCAATAACAGCGCAATGATGTTTTTTATATACATAATCGGTATATGAGGTAGTAATCTATTACAATAATCAGTATCATTACCTGATTGATTGGAACGACATACACTAGCGAAAACTGTGCACCACTTATGTGTGCCAATCGGTTGTACGATCTCGATAATCGATGGTCAATCAATGAAAATTGTTCGCAACGGTTGCGAGATCTAGTAATAACCATGATCAATGGTTCTATGCAGATAGATCTGCTGCAAAGAACTTCATAATTCGTGCGCTTATTATGTGGTTGAGAGACTGGTGCGAACCATGCGAACAGTTATGGTTCGAGTGGTTGGCAGTTATGGCTCTGATATGAGTGACAGATATACTGAACGTGCATTGGTGTATTTATACAAGGGTGGGGGTAGCTTGAATGCGCGCGCATTTACCGTCACGACAAAATATTATTGGCAATATAAAGTTCTAATTTTGGCAGCAAGTATTTTGATTCCAGTTTTTCTTCGAAATACGTACATTATTGTTGATCCATGAATGATTAAAAACAAATAATATTTAGAGAATAACATAATTACTGGTAGTGACCAGTGGATTCTCCCCTTTCCCAGTAATGTACACGAAAATAAACAGATACGATTTAATGACTTGTTCCCAAACATCTGTAGTAACAAGAATTGTTACTCACGCTACAACGATTTCTAGAATGCAAATAAAACTACGCACAGCGATAAAAGTATGGACATTTGGGAGGGTACCGCTCCTGTGTGTGTGTGTATTTATTTATTTATTTTTTCTCCCGACTGACACAGCTGTCCAAAGTGATAATTTTGTTTGAACGGTCTGTGCCCCTTATTTGTCACTGTGGGTAGGGCAAATCCATTTTGAAAAGGGACGGTACGGTAACCAGATACGGTACATCACATCTTTTGAAGAGCACAGTTACAAAAAATATGTAAGAAAAATATGCTAAACTATTCGACAGACAATGAGGGTCGTTTTAAGTTCAAGACACAGTTGTCTACAGGATCGTATTATGCAGGATTTACGGTCCTACAATAACATACTATATTAGCCAGCTGTTTTGGTTTGTACATTCCTCACTCACTAATCAGAACAGCAGCAGAATGATACTGTGGATTACTTTCAATACACGTTACAACAATCACAGACGTGTGATCTCAAGTTGGCTATCACAGGATTTCATACGTTACTTCAATGGACTGTGTAATGTTGCAGAAGCCAATCCTGCACTGCTTCTTGTTCCTTTCACTACCAGAGACAAATAAACGTACGTAATCCATACATGAATACGCGTATACCAGTCGATTCGTCTATTAAATGCTGGTCGTGCGTGTCTGGGACACGAACTCAGACCCAACAATATTCCTTCCCGTACGGAGATAATAATGTTATGAATATATTATAAATTAGAGTCTTTATGGAACTGGATTGACAAGTTTTCAACGGACATTTTTTTTTTCTAATACGAGCTTATTTCGTCGCATCTCATGCATGGCCTATACATACATAACTTGTATACATATAGCGATGGTACATGCATCCATACATACAGAACAGACTGATGTACATCGAGTGTGGAGTATAGAGGAGACTGTTGCTGCATTAATATGTAAAATAGCTATGACAATCACGCATATATACGAGAGAGGGACAGCCCACTTATGCGACGTGCTAGCTGGACTTGACAATAGCGAATAGTACATTCTATATGGCAAATGTAAAAATTATACAAACACACGGATACGTGGCCCCTGGTCGATCACAGCAAATACTTTACATGACTAGTGCATTATGATGGAAGAAGCAGCAACACTATGGAATGTATAGCATCACACACAAACATGCAGTGTATAGAGATAGTATGGTACTGCCGTCAAGTTAAAAATAATACACTTCAATCCTGACCATCTTTACTCACACACTGTTAGGCGTAATCGAACAGAAGGATTAGCAATTATTGTATCACGAGTAGGATGCCCAATAATAATTAGAAAACAGGTGAAATAAATATACACACGACATGTACAAACAGTGAATTGTCTTTCGAAATATCCAGTGACACAGATACACCAGTAATATGTGTATTGATATTCACATTGGATAGTTATTAAATTTCATGTCCGTTGATGCAATCAGCTATAAAACTGAACAACACTTTTGATTATTTCTACTATTGACAATGGTGTAACTGATTATGCGGCTGCCGTCAGAAATAATGGAAATTTAAATTAGAAAACGAGGGATTTAACGTTTGTTATTAGAAAACACTAGCGCGTAGAGTTATGAAATAGTTGTTCATAGATGCACGTGTGTGTATATATAGTAATCATACGCACACATACAGACAGAACTCATTGACAATTATTGGATAATTGGATTACGGACCTGTTGCCCGTAGGAGACGTATGTATGCACGTACGAACGCGGAGCGTTCATTTTTCACGGTATGCCAGTAATAAGTGTTAAAAATAAAATGTACATATTGAAGTATTCGATATTTTCTCGGCAATACATGGCGCATGTTCAAAAATTTCATTTCACATTCCACAGTTTTCCAAAGCATGTGGGAAAAATAGACAGATTATAAATGACAAGTAAATCAGTAGATGATCATTAACATTATACCTATATACCGTATATATTTAGCTGGATAAATATATGTACATTAGAATTAGTTATGTTTTGAACGAAATCAAGTAAAGATTATGTGCAAATAATTCAGTTTGTAGTTGCGTTATTAGCCAATTGAATGGGAAAGGTTAATTGGGCGAGTGTTTTTCTTCTGAATTCCAATGTTTTTAAATGACTGCAAGTGACGGGCTGCCCCGTCGTTCGTAACATATTTACGCTACGCACATTTCCACGGATTTAAAATAAACAAACTGGGGATCGAATACGACCAAATTTGATATACGTGCCAAAGAATGCAACACTTACAATAGCCCTAGGCGTAGCTGAAGGTATTTGTATGTGCCAAATAACTATCAATGCATTCCATACTCGTGTGTTCGTACATACGGCTGGTTGGTGGCTGCACGGTATTTTTAAATGACATTTCATGATCATAACGACACCAATGTACTGTCGATGATTTAGTAATTTCACACACACACACCGCTACACCATCAACACTCGTACCTTTATCCTATTTAACATGCAGATGGATTTAGAGAACTGACACATTATCCAAAGTAGTGGCAATAGCGATTGCTCATCTGTACCGCATTCCACAACACTGCAAGGTAATGACACTTCGCTTCTAAAGTTACTCGTTCCGGGCGCACGCAGTCACTTTTCCACTGTCCAATCACCACTACACACCAAAGTAACACATAAAATTTAGCTAACTTAATTTAAGGCACTAGGAAACTTAAACTAAAACAAAGGATAATTGAAACTATAAGCAATACACACGGGCAGACATATTTTCGTGTGCCACATTGCATTCTTGCCAACTGTGTACTATCTAGTGAACTTCTATGCCGTCGGGGATTTTTAATTTAAAAAGTTACCAAAAATATTTCAGCGCTCTTTATGATCTGGAACTAATAATTAAGATATATGATATTAACTTACAATAAATTATAGAGTTACTCAGCATATAAACATCACGTATATCTTCCTCCATCATTTTGTAGAATTATATTAGTTTGTAAATGATTTCGAAATTGAAATTACTTTGGGCTAATTTCAGGATGAATTGATGTCTTCCACGGTGTGAAAATAAATAACCTAAAATCAATCGTTCATAAACTACATAGAAATGTACATTTTTTCCTAAATGATACCTAAAAGTTCAGCAACTAAATGAACAAAAAACTACACAAATGACTAAATAACTTGAATATTTCTCAACGAAAGTGTAAAATAAATATAAAACAAATATGGGCAAAGTGTTTTCTATGCTATCGAGACCAGTTAAAAACTTTAACATAGAAAGTCGAGCGCATAAGATAATCTCACAAGACAAACCTGTACCAGCCCCCAAGCACAAGGGATCTATCGAACAAGCCGAAAGAATATTACGGGGTATGTTAGAAATATTATTTCAATATTAAAAAACACTTGTTTCGTAATACATCATGTATGTTTTTCTAGAAAATCCCGATTCACTAAAGGACTTACTGAAGAAAGATACAACGCTTGACGAACACTTGAAAGATGTATATGTAAAATCACATGATCCAGCGGTAATATAAGACTGTTCTATGTTATGTACTTTACTCTTAACGATAATAATTTGTAGATTGATATTAAACCCTCACCTGCAACGCATGATCGACCTTTGCCATTGAACAGGAAAGGTGTGGAGCAATTTGAATTCGGCTTTTACGAGCCGATTAACGTGCCTATTGGTAAATGCACGTTAAGACAAGCTGTCAAATTTATTACGAATCATCAGGAGGATTCTTCGTTATGGAATAGTACGAAAATAGCTATAGATTATAAGTTACCAGAGGATAAAATAAGTTAGTATCTTTTCTGTCTTTATATCATTGTTAATATGTTTTCATACTTTTGATCTCATTGTGTGTTAGAATACTCTTGTATGGATTACTATATGTATTTATCTTGTGTTCCAGAAAATATCCTCCATTACTTTAGAGTGTACAAATTATTTATACCAGAGAAGAAAGTGAACGCAATCTTCGCTGGTCCAAGTATACCTAGGGAACGAATAGGAACACGTGAGAATGACAAAATGTTAAACAGTGGAACAGATGATAAGAATAAATAATGTTGTTGTTGCGAATATAGTCAATTTTAATTAAAACAAAGTATTTATTAAAACTAGAATTTGTTGTTTTCCTTTTATTTTATATAAAAACGAAACAAACGAGTGTAGAAGCATCAGTCTGTTTTAAAATGGAGTGTACCTGCACAATTATGTCGCTTGTTTATTCCAACGCCAGATTGTGCCATCATCGCATACGCATAGCAGCACAGCACCGTCCCTGCTAAGACTTGTCTGCCGTATCGGCGTCGTACAGCGGGGATGTTGTAGTGTTGTACATCTTGCTTGCGTCGGATCTGTTACGTCCAGATCCCATACATACGTTTTACCAATCTGGTTACCTAATGCCAGTGTCTAAAACAATTAACAACTATTTATCTAATACTACAATTTGTAATGAACGAGAATAAAAATAACCGAAGATAATGTAACAATTAGAAGGTGAACAAATATATTACCTTTTGCCAGAAATCCATAGCGAATCGTACAAACCAAATTTCACATTCTCTATACTCGAATCGATGAATAACTGTTACATTTGTCTCTCCTTGTCGCAGCAGCGTATCTTCTAAGCGTCCCGGTTTCCAACAAACAATACAGTTCTCACAAGACTAGAATTATAGAGCATAATTTTGTAAATCTCATCTCGTCCCGTATGTTAATATAGCGTACGAACCTTTGATAATACGAAATCACCCAACCATCGCACACAATCCACATAATTCCTGTGTATATCCCGTGTGGAAAAGTCGGGAAAATGTTCTTTCAACGATGGAAATGGTCGGACACTGCGTGAAGCTAGCCACTGGTACGATTGTTTAATAGCTTCGTGCATACTGTACTTGTCCATTCGCCATAATTTTAGCGAGTGATCCATTCCGCAAGACATTATGCGTTCACCGTTTAAATCAAAGTCCTGCAAATAACGTACTTCAGTATGTGTTTCAGATTTACACCGTGTAACAACACACGCACAGCACTTAACACTTCATCCCGGTGCCCTTCCACACCGCCGAATATCGCGATGCACACGTCTGTTTTGATATTCCATAACCTTAACGCATGATCCTTGGACACTGACAGCAACAAGTTAGGATCACGCGGATGAAACTTCAGTTCATTTACGGCATGACCATGTCCGATGTACTGTCGAACGCAACTCATAGTTGCAGGACTAAAGATCCTAACTATTCCTCGCGAACCGGCTACAGCTAAAATTGGTTTACCCGTATCCTCCTCGTGCGACCATGCACACGTGTAATAGTTCTCATCTAAATCTGGATCTGCATAACACTGTAACAGTTTGATACCACTGCCCTCTGGACATTCATATATGGAGACTCGATTACTGCCAACAGCCGCGAAAACAAGTGGCTGTCCTTCTTTCAAGTAATGGTTGAACTGAGCACCAAACAGTGGTTGGCCATGATCTTCTTTAATACTACAACTAAAATATGTCTCGTGTACTTGCTGAATGAATGACACTTGCAATTATAAAGTGCTTACACATATTTGTACATTGGTTTTATCACTTTAGCTATTTTCTTACGTCCTCGTCTGCCTTTACGGCCCTTTATTGTAGGTGTAGCACTTCGCGAAGTGTTATCTGTTGTCGATGTACTACCTACACTGGATGTTTCATCCTGTAATCAACATTTAAGTAGCAAAAAAACATCCTTTTAGATTTGATAAACATAACCAAAATGTAGATTGTCACTGAACAACAAAGAAACAACTGAACTTACAGCATCGTCACCAGATTCTTCAGTATAATTGGAAAGTTCAGAGTTTGCTTGTGTGGATTTCATATTTGTTGTTTTCATTACACTAACACAACAAACTTATTAAACTCTAACAACTGACATTTGAACGCGCGTAAACGACCAGCAGCCCACTAGTTCACTCAGCCACCACGCAGAGAGCGACTACTACTACAATCTGGTGGTAAATTTGAAATTTGTGTATGGTGGGAAGTAAGATTAGTATAGTTTCCAGTGAATGAGTTGAGTAAATTTATTCACCTACAAATAACTAGTAATTACAGCTAATCCAGTTTAATGTATAAAACATTTTATAAAGTACAACAAAAAATACAACGCAAATAAAATTTCATGACACATATATTTAATATATATTATCGCATTGTTAAAATGATAACCATGGCTTGAAGTGGAACTTATTGATTACTAATGAAATTATTAATGTAACACTATTACTGTATTACGTATATTAGTGATTTTTTTATTGCTTTATAAAGAACACATGAACTCACAAATTCAAGCACTGATTATATTTTAAAAATACATAAAGCTACCACACGTAAAAACATATATGGACAACTTAAGCTTATAAAATCCGACATAATATTTAAAATATGCAGCAATGTTTTTCTTCCTGAATCTCTAAAATATCTCCATAGATACATAAGTAATGGTATCCTTAACAGCAAATCAACGGTGAATCTCAAATGAATCGGCTAAGTTGGATGGTGGATTTTTGGTTAAAATAATATTCGTGATTTTATTCAGATCTAAGTACAGAATAATCTAACTTATCTTTTAATATTGTTTAAGTATCTTATAAATTCTAATTTCTTTCTTGATTGGCACTACATGAATGTATTCAGAAAGTCTACAATTTACATGTACACTAATAATAGAATATACTAACCAATGCAATATATCGTTAATAATTATATTTACAAATATTCTCTGTCCATAATACTGTGTTCGATGTTGTGAATAAGACACAAGACTACAATGTACGACCATTTGGCGTAATGGCTTACCATTGGAAGTCTTGAGAAACATCGAACTATGGACATAATGATTTAAGGCACTCTTGGTTCCTGGAGACATATATAATATACACTTAAACGTTTATAACTATTATTTATAAATATATTTAAATACATTTGCACTGTGTATCCAACGAATAATATAGATCTTCAATTGAATATATACACAAATATTTTACTTTAAATTGCACATGAATTAACGATTTGGACAGCAAACATTTTATATAGGTAATCTCTTTACAGACAGATCTGTTATCTGTTATCTAGCTATGCTTACACCTTTTCAAACAAGTGTGAATTTATGTGAGTGCCATTTTGGACAAAATGAAGTTGTTATGGCACAAAATATCCAACAGATACGAACAATTTAACATTGCATAAAAACAATTCTTAAGCAAGCAATTTCAAATAAGATTTTTACTGCTACTCACTTTATAAATAAAATCTTTTATCTTAATAACAGAAAATATTTAATAAAAAAAATCTAGTGATCTCTAAATCTAATAAGGCGACGAACGTGTTGTGAAATTAAGTATGTATTAATATGCTACTTAGTTATTTGCTACATAAAATCCATAACATAATATCAATAATAATAATAATTATAACACTGCACATCCAAACTTGTGTGCAATATTGATTCGTTATTTATTCTTTTATATAGTAATAAATATATATAATTCAGATCTTTGCGTTCATAGACCAACACAATAAAATGTCTTTATCGATAAAATTACCTTCTCATTATTAAAATAATTATAATATATAAAGACAGTTTGTACAAATTCAAAAAAGATCTTATTAATCTCACGTATGAAATATCTGATGTACCGATGTACATCATCTTGATTTTTGTATAGAAATAACATGCGTTTGACGGGGAGGGAACTTACTATAATGAACGTACCATTTCATTCCTTGTACTTGGCACCTTGCAGACAGTAAATGGCACATCTTAATTAAACTATATGTATACGAGTATACGTCTCTATAGAATTACTCTTAAAATTACAACATTTCATGTGTTTTTTTTTTTAGCAACATTTCGTTAATGGTTTTTTTTTTTGTTTGTTAATATACGAGTTAGACAATTTAATTTTACTTAATTGAAATAAGTACTCTTAGAAATACTGTTCATAAACATTACGTTAATCAATTTATGAGTCATAATGAAATTTAGTCAATCAAAATGTTTAATGCTTCTCGTCCGATCAAGTAAAATAAATAACACAAATAACTGATATAACTCTTTAAAAAAAAAAAATAATAAACAATGAAATACTCAATACGATGATTGCCGATCAGCAAACAGTCAAACAATCGAATATGCCGTTATAATCTAAGTGAGTATTACAATGATGTCAATGGCGACAGATTCTCAACACCAACATTGGTTGCTGATGTCCTTGTTGTAGATGTTCTTCTTACTACGTATGTACATACATATATCTATGCATGTAGTAGTTTGTGTTGGATGTGTGTAGTAGTTATGTGTGTGTATATATGTATTTATTTTGAAATGATGTTGCTGTTGTTGTTGTTGATGATGATGATGAAGAGGTGTTAAATTTACACGTACCGATATACCCGGGGTTGCAGGATGGATCCATTGAGTCGTAGCAAGTTAGTGTCAATAGTAGTAGTAGTATGTAGTAGTGGTAGTAGTTCGGTGATAGTAGTAGTAGTAGTAGTAGTGGTAGTTGGTGCGAGCCGATCCGAAGGCGGGCACGTGAGATGTTAACAACGGATGTGATTGATCTGGGGATGACGCAGGTGACTTGTGTTAGCACTCCAAGCCTACAGGCCACATGGCATTGGGCAACCGGGTTAACAAGAAAAGAAAAAGAAAAAAACAGATTGTTAGTAATCTTGATAATAGTATCGTGTCACTAATATGTACCAACTTGCAATATTAAAACATTATGTATTATTATTATTGTCTCAACAAAATGAATATTTACCCCAAGTGTCAGTATTAGTGAAATAAATATAAACAAATATGTACGTGTGTGTGTTATGTAGTGTGTTTTATATTTACTAGTTGCTATTGTTGTACAATATGTATTACAAATCAAACATTCAACAATCAGGGAAGCATGATATAGATCTTACTATTCATTGTGCTTTGTGAAATATATTGATTTGTAATAGATAGTGACATAGACACCAGTATAAATATATGTATCATCAGCCAGAGAACAAACATGTAGAACATGCACTCTGTGTCTAGGTATATACCACGTGTATTAATTGTACAATGAGTATACGTATATTTGTATAAGAAATACTGACACTTGTGTAATTAGTAAAGCATTTTATACATATGTAGCACTAGTTATTGGTATGTCATACATAACATTATTATTAAACAGTAGTGAATTCAATTATTATTATTATTAAATGCAGCGTAAAAGTGCAATTGTATCCAACAAAGATTTGATAAAATGGCGAGTGCAAAAGTACAATGCAGGTCATTTCACATATATTTATATATTAATACTGTCACAGTGGAATCGAATGTTCTGGTTTCGTACAATCGATAGTGATTTGTACACAGTAATATTAGACTAAATCCATACAACAAATGATAATAACATTGCATCCCCAATCAGTTACCACCAGCATACCAGGACAGAAGTATATCTATAATATAAATATATACATTCATCCATACATACATACAGTGCATCAAGTAGAATTAATTAATCCGAGAATCACGCACAGAGACATTACATTCATCAGAGAATACATTCACATACCCACATCCACATCATACAGAGAAAGAATAGATATTTGAACAGTTAGTGAACTTGGCCATGTGGAGTATCAGTTAGTTACGAGAATATTAATATTTAATGTGGTTTAATTGTTAATAAAAGTTAATTTCAGAGTGTTTTATAATGATGAAATAAGCGACCGACGACAACGACATACATAATATGTACTAGATCCATAAATATATATGTAGAAATAGTCTTTTAGTTTCTGTTGACAATGCGGTCTGTAATTAAACATTTCATAGAGATGTACAGATATTGAGAGTTAATCATGAAATACAATTAATAATAAGGATCAGATCATTTCAGTCAAAGAATTGATACTTGTAATTGATATAAATATATTTCTTCCACATTGGCGCAAGTCAACAACATACAAAAAATAAAATATACTAGGTAGAATATACAAAACTACTTAATTACTAACACGTATGAATAAGTATATGTAGGTACACTCTGTTTGCGCATATGTTTCAGCATACTAACTCACTGGTCTGCTGGCAAACAAGCAAACAGAGTTCCACAGGTTTAACCTTTCTTGTAATAAAGATAGAGAGAGAGAGAAAGATAGAGAAACAACTAGAAACTATCTAGAGACAATTCGCACAATCGCGCGTTCATTGCTACTAAAACATATAGATAGGTATCAGCTACTAAACAAGGAAAGAAGGAGTTGAATATGCAAATATCACGGACCAAACTAACACGAACTGGAATTACAAATCATAAAAGCACCGACCGATATACGGTATAATAACGTATATGAAAATAGAAAAATCTCATCAAGAAGACTAGTAAACACTTGATTTAAAATAATAAATGCTCTCTTAAATAAAGAACTGTACGAACTGTACATATTGGTAACAAATAGATAGAAAGATTGAATGAATGTGCTCGTCCTTCTTTCCTTCCACATTTAAGACAGAGAGCGCACCGATTTACTAAATAATATTTGACTAAGTCTCGGATAAACTCTGGACAACACTGTTATTACTCACAACCTGCAGGTATGAACACTCAATACTGTTTAAGGTGGCTGTGGAAACAATGCTCTTTTAAACTACTGAATCGCCATAATATTCTCAAAATATATAAATATGTATATATAGACAATATAAAAATCTCTCATAAATAATATTTAACGGTAATATACAACCATAAATAAATTATAATTTGCTAGAAAAATTAATAAAATAAACACCAAAACTCTACGTACTGATTGTGAGACTTTACGACTACAATTACTATTACTAATTAATTAAAATTGTGATGTATTACGTATATAAGCAAAATAGAGCACTGGTCTGTGTACGTACGTATATCTGTGTAGAAATGTCAAGTGTAAAGTCTCCAATATTCTCACCAATAGAGTTTGTCCGTTATACGGAAGAGTAAATAATAATAATAATAATAAAAGATGAATAAACAACAAAACAGTGTACACGGATAATAATAATAATAATAATAATTAGCAATGCTAAAACATAATAAATATAATAATAGAATGTGACAGAAATGGAAACTAACCTTGCCAAATGGCAGAGAGCTCTTCACGACAGAGCGCCCGCCCTTTGATAGGGATGTTCCCGTAACTGCCCCAAATGTCTACGCTGCTTAGCAGCCACAGCAGCAGCACCTGCGTGCAAAAGTGGTCGCATTTAAAGCACATGTACCATTATAAAGAAACTCGCCGATCCTATAAACATACATACATACATGTATGTATGCATGTGTGTGTGTGGGGAGAAGAGAAAATATAAAGCATAAACATATTATATAAAATCATCAGTACGACACATTCAAGTATATTTCATAATACGTACATTTAGAACTAGACTCATTTCAACATATACCTGTGTATATAACCTCATTCTACTACAATGACACTAATATACGTATAGATAGAATATATTTGTATGTGTTACTGTCAATAAAAACATATCATATTATGTGTAGATATATGTACATATCATTATATTTATATATATAGATAGAAAACAATTCAATTGTGAAAACATAATACCTGATTTTAAGTAGACACATATGTAGTTTTAGATTATTCATTTGATAGAATTATAGAATTCCATGCAGAAAATTATGGCAATTAACAGTCATCATTCCGAGATGTTTATATATTTATGTACTATTATAGATATATGCTATCGTTGTATATAATATATTATTATATGTATAGAACCTTTTCACGTGGTAACACGACATCTATTTTCAATAAATGCAAGGAAATAATCTTAGTTTATATGTGTATATATAGTAAATAATAATCATATATATCATATGTATAAGGCTACACTCTATCAATATATAGTCATGTTCATGCAAAACCGAAACAGCACTAAATCAAAATGGAAGCCAAACTCTCAGGGCTTGTGTTGTGTATGTGAGACATGACTGAATTTTGAATGAAAGATATACGGACACATCGAGTAATAATTCATTTTTGAATTTCCGAGACCGATGTGCGCGTCTGCTATAACATATAAATAATAATAATTAAAATAAAAAACACGTCAAATTGACTGAACGGATACATCATAGATGCATACACACTATGTAAGATATATGTATATACTAAACATTACATATATATATATATATATATATATATATATATATCATATAATAATTAAATTCTCATCTATATACTAAGTGTAATATATGTAAAATGTAAGCCACTTACAACAATCTATTATTGTGCACCATCGTCATGAGTCAAATAAAAACATTTCAAACAAAAAACAAAAAAATTGTAGGGCACATGGTGTGTGATTAAAATAAAATATCTTTGAAATTAAAATATCAATAAAAATCTTTCAAAAAAAACACATATCTATATACAGATTTTATCTTGTGTAAAATGCAAAAAAAATATATACCCTATGACAGCTTGCTTTTGATCAGAATTCATCAAACTGTTACGTCATGTCGTAATTAAACGTATATAAACTATATATTATATTAAACGTATTCTGCATCTGAAGAGTATCACAGTAATCTTGTAAAAAAGAATAAAAAATCTTATTTTAATAAAATCTGACTATGTGACATCAAAATAACTAGATATACTAGCCAAGTTCATGTGTAGTAGTTTATAACTTTACTAAAATCAAATCTATCAATCAATTCGTTAGTGATAAGAGCACGATCTTTCCCCGTATACTTGGGGGAAGTTGTATTTGTCTAGGCAGTACTGTTGTACTGTTCTGTGTTGAGTTGAGTATAGAGGATTGTTCAATTATTGTGAAGTGCGCGCGCAGACATGAACTCAGCCCATACCACATTATATATAGAGAGAGAGATAATGAGAGAGATAATTCAGAGGGCGGAAAGGGTTGTTGTAATATTTAAAATAATAATAATATTCATAGTACTACATAGCCACGTGAACTATGAAAAATCACACACACACGCCAAGTTTGTATGACAATATTCATTGTAAATATTAAGTGTGACTTTTCACTAATCGCCCCGTGTATATGTAGCAGCCATAGTTGAGGATTGGGCAATGGGAGTTGGACCTGTCGCACGGTGACTCTACTACATACACGTAAGGTACAAGTACAAGGGTAGCTCGTCAACGAGCAAACAACCCACCAGAATGGTCCGCGGTGGCGTATTCTGTCAGCAACGGGGAAGCCAGCGCGGCATAGTTGGTGTAATCGGCGTACGGCGTGTAAATAAGCCCATGCGGATCACCGGGTGACAACAGGGAGCCGGGTGGTGCCGAGCCGTTCAGTATGGAGGCGGCCGTCGTCGGCACGGACATTCTGGGCGACAGGATCAACGGAGCACCCAGTGGCGTGGTGGGTTGACGCATAGGGGTCGCCAAGCCGGGCATTCCTGGCGACAATAGACGCTGAGTCTCGGCGGCGGCCTGTGCTACACGTCGCCATTCCTCATCGCACGCTAGCAACAGACGTTCATTAAAAACTGAGAGGTATATGAAAAGTATAATTTGAAAATGAATAGCTTAGGGAGAGGAAGGAGGGAAAGGACGGAGCGAATTGATGATGATGTTAACTCAGAGGACGGATATATTGGGGGGACGGGTCCAGCTACTGATAAGATTCTAGAACATATTTATTAGTCATTAAGAACTACCCGCGGCTGCAGAGGAATCAAATGGTGGATAATGAAAATATATACCTGCAGCTGCTGCAGCTTTGGCACTAGAATCTCTGTATGTTCCATTGATAATAGCGAGCTCCATCAGCTGTCTCTTCTTCAATTCATCTTCTCCATCTGCTTGCTACAGGAGGCACGTGCACACACAAACACTCATTAACAAACCATCTACAAGTGCAAGTGCACATCAATTAACATAATTATATATCACTGCGAATGAAATGATGATAACTCCGGTGTGTTATGACTGTTGAGGTGTATAATTAATCAAGTAACAGACGAGTAGGTATTGAGCATAGAAATAATAAATACCCATGATGATGTAGATACTTACAGGTACTAGCAATTTCTTCACTTCTTCAACAGCACGTGCAAGCTTCATCTTCGCTCTATTCTCCGTGTCTTCAACTGTTAAAAGAACATGCAGTTCATCGGTAAGGTGTTCCCAATTAGGTTTACCGCGATTCTGATCCTCCTACAAAAATCAAACACATCGCATATTACAATTTTTCACATCACTTTAGTCATTCTAACATCACAACAAAATCTGTGAAAACAACAGCAACAAAAACCTTGTTTTCAAAAAACTTTTTCATCTGACACCATTTTTTTTTTTGGTAGCTAAATCTTCATTTCGTATCTATTTTAAAGTATTACACGAAAATATAATTTCCGTTCTAGAGAGGAAAAAATAAATATCATCGACACCGTATCGCATGTTCAGAAACGATTAATCAAATAGTTTTTCTAATTAATTATACTAAAATAATCATCATTCATTAGATATGAATTCTACGCGTAGATCATTAATTTCAGTTAATTTCTTTTCATTCTTAACAACATATAACATTCAAATGCAAATAGCTGAAATGATATGCTACATTTAGGTATAGCAGTGTCATATATTATCAGCAATTCTGATTGGATGAAATCTATCGCTATAGATAACTGAAATGGGTGGGGCAGCGATAAATATCCAATCAGGTACGTGGAATTCAATATCAAGTATTCATTATGTACCTTGATTTGCATAGTAAACATGTGATATGCTAGATAATATAAATAATAAATTGACATGGAACAACTGGGTATACGACTCATGCCTAACACACATACAGACAGTATGAGTGTTGTGTTAGTTCTCCACTAATGCGTAGGTATCTAGTAAAATACAAAGCACATGACATCACTTATGGTACTTACATGTGAAATCCATTTTATTTTATTGACAGCATGAAACATGCATGCACTTATTAGGTACTTAGTTCGAGATCACAAATTGTTTCAACTGCATAAGTTGTGCGGGGAAAAAAGACGACGGTACGGTTGGAGCAAATTAATAAATTGTTATTATAACTGGCATTAATTACTTAAATGAATTAAAACGCACTCGAGACATGTTATTAGCACTATTCGTGCGATAAGTGTATTAACCAATTAAATGATTAGTAATATGGCTGCGAGTGAATTGAAAACTACGATAAGAAATGGCTATTGTGTGTTTGTTTTTTTTTTCTTTATCAATTTCCAGACGGCTATTATTTTTAACAGGCACCGGAATTGTTTTAAATTGTTTCGAAGAGATTAGAAATTACGGCATGTCATGTTTAGATTTTCGGATAGTTCAAGAAGACAGGTAACTGAATCGCAGAGCACCATACTTACATATACGACCCGCCCTCAGATCAGATTATTATTAGCATCAAATCTGACAGTTACGACTGCATGAAAATGTGTTAGTTGTTAGTATTTATAATGGAAGTAAGAAACATAGAGAAATATAACGAGATGCTGTACCTTTTTCTTGTCTCGCATCGATCCTTTACCGCGCACCATAATTTTGCACCCAGTCTCCTGTTCGAGCTGCTTGGCTGTCATGCCCCTGGGGCCCAAAATTCGGCCCACAAAGTTGAACTGCAACCGAGCAAAACAAACAATAATCGTTAGATCACCATCAACAACTCCAACGCTCGTTCCAGAATCAGTAGTGTGAAACAGTATTAACATTTAGTGATCGTTAATAACAATTACAATTTTCCAACTTACTTTTCCTTCACAATTTCAGTCCAATTCTGTGAAAATAAATTATTCTGTTGCCTATTTGCGGAGAAAATGTATTTTTCAAGAACCTCTTTTGGACCGAAAAATGGCATTTATCCAAATACAATAAATAATTTGGCAATGAACTATTTTTTTTACAGAATTAGAAGTACTACTTGTCGCAAGACTTGATTCATTTTGTGTTTATTGAAATGTTTTATTTTACAGTGAAAATATCCCGAAGAATTCGTACTTTTCACCGTCAAATACACGTTGAATTCTAAATGTGCTCCACGGTTTATAATTAGACGCTGCACACGAAAACAATTGCACTCGTGAAGGTCGTGAGATAATGAAAAGATATTTTTGTATACCTAACAATATCTCTCTACACCTTGTCTTTATTTAAACCAGAGTGTAGATTAAAAGTTGCCCAAAATTGTATGAGTGAGCACGACTTTTGATAGAAAAAAAAACTACGCAGTAGGAGATGCCTTTGTAGATATTTTATTCTTGCTTCTTGTGACGTTTTAACAGAAGACTAGACTTCAGAAACATTGTCAAGTATCGACACAGCAGATTAACACTTAGCAAACTATGATTATTAACAAAAATCATCTACAACTACCACTAGTTACAGTCACGATCGATCCAGTAATTAATTGTTGTAGTACAATTAGTAAATATTAATGAAAACTTACATCTGGGTGTTCTTTTACAGGTACATACACTTTTTCTGTTAATGTAATTACTGGTCCATCGGCTTCCGGCAACACAAGTGGTTCCTTCTTGACGCCATTTATTTGGAACAGACTTGCGCGTACCTTGGCGATTTCTGCAAACAAACAATTCACATACATCAGACAACACAATTCACTCTCAAAGGTCTTTCAACACACACCCGTATACGAATAAAGACATAATTATACAGTATAATTCCAGACTGTTGAAGAAATAAATTGCATAAATTATCTTGCAATATGCAACACCGTAATGGCTTAATGCGTGTTTGTGCGATTTTATTGTTTTACTGAAACACAAGACACACGACGGCAACGTTTTATGTGAATTTTATCGTCATTCACGGATTTCTTACTCAAAGCGAAATTATACAAGAAAATTACTTGCATTTTCTCTCGTCAGAAGACCGTTGTCTCCTTAATAAGTACATATTTGCATCTAGAAATTCAAGAGTTAAATACCTGTGTGCTTTGGAATGTAAATTAGTTGTTTTATAATCGGCATGATTCATTGATTGCTGCCAGTGAATTGCACAATATTATTATTGCAGGTTAGTAAATATCTCGACGATTAACTTGCATTGTGGATTTCAGAATGCTAAACATGCAGTTCTCGTGATTGTTTCAGGATAATTCAAATTAAAACAATTCTAAACTACAAAACCTATCTTTCATCTTTAAACTGCTGCAGAGAAAATCTCATTTCTACGAAACAAAAAACGGTTTGGTGTTCGTTATACACAAGAATCCCGCCTTTATAGTATGTACGTGTGTGATGCACGTGACAAAAATCCGTGGGGCCCCATGCAGTTGGGTTAAAATTATAGCAGTAAATGGAACACCTACACACTGTACAACACGTCTAAACCGTCATAGTGTAACCACAAACGCGGTTCTCGTCCATATGATTTGTCTTGAAACAATTGACTATTTGCGTGGCCAACTCGAAATGACTTCGCCATCTTGAAACACGGACGGGCGTATGCACGTGTGTTTTGATCGTCACCAGAATGTGGGGCTAAATTTAGCAGAGAGTGTAGTTCTAGAACCATAACGGCGTTGAACCAGACAAAGATTTTTCAGTGGAAAATGCCTGGCATCGTTCAAGGAATTCTTCGATAAACATAGGAATTTTATCGCGTATACTAATAATCACAGGCGATATTTATGGTCCGGCACTAAAGTCTCGAAAATACGAGTAAGTGCGAGAAAATTGCTTTCGAAGATTGCTCAGTTTACTTGAAATTTACTATCGGAAATTTGAAAATACACTTAAGGATTTTAAATACGTTTCAAACGGACGCACCTATAAATATAGCGATAGTTTGAAATTGTTTTCTAAATTATCTTTTATTGGATAATAACACCAGGATGACAAAATATTTCATCAAATTCGTTCTTAATTTCCAATCGCTAGTAACTAATTGGATAATAACCAATTATTCTGTCAATAATATCATAGCAATTATTGTTTTTAGTGTTTGATCATTTAATGTCCATAAAAACGACCAATTTAGGAAAAAAAATATAGTAATTTTCAACATTAAACAGCAGTTAATAGTAGTTTTAAGAGTTCGATGATATTTTAAAATGTACGTTGTGTAATTATATAGTTTCGATTGAAATAAATATAACTATAAAAATAATATGATACTTTAGTATTAGTTTTACAGAGACGTTGATATATGATCGGCAATTAATAATGATCGCGATTATGCCTTGTTATTCCAGTTTATAGTTAATTAACACAAGTACCGTTAGTGTGATAATCCCTTCTGATCTGATAATAATTATTGAACAAATCGACTTGCAGAATCAGATCACTAGTTCACCTTGCAAGTAGGTGTTAATAATAAATTAACCGCTTTACCGATATTAATTACACAGAGATATATGCAATAAATCAATGGAATTTCTCCACGTCAATTCGATATCATTGCTGTACACCAGTATAATCTGAACCAATTTTATCAAGCTACATATTTCTCACGCTAAATAAAGTTAGTAAAAAAGATGGTTCATTTCTACAAAGTCTGCAACGACTAAACATATTTAGACGTTGAGGTAAATAAATAAGATTTATGTACCCGTTTGTCATATCTTCAGGCGTCAAGTATAACGATTGTAGTTCGTTAAAGTCCAATCAAATGTTTGATATCAATATTATCGAGCTGTATCTGTCTGATGTGGATCAGATAAAGTGCAGTTAAATCATTTGGTGATTGTGTTGGTGTTCGCTCGGGGCAGCAACATACCAAACACATCAAATGCGACGAAACATTCTGTTCTTAAAAACGTATGTCATATAAAACCAGTTTAGGAAATGTCAACGAGTACAGTACAGTTATGTGTTTTTAAGAATACCATAAATTCTCCGCAAAGGTCTCGTTTGAAGAATATTAAAATTTTATTCTTCACGAAATGCGATATATCTGTGCGATAATCTCACTGGAAACTATTTCAATCCACTTCAAATTAAATATAATTGCGGTGAAATTAGGGCCCACTGTAGCTGATGTATTCAGGCAGTATGTTGAAAAATTGTTATTTATTATGGGCACTGATTAGGTACATGTTTAAATTAAGCTGGATCCGTGTGCTGCTGATATTAATAACAGATAAATCATATCAATGTCAGTTGCGTTGAACTAATTTGTATAAAATACTGGTTCACAAAATAAAAAAACCAATATTGATTGATGTGATATTGAAAATAGCGGGTATGAACACGCATTATATAAACATACGTGTATGTGACACACATATAGGTAATTAAAACATAATTATAAGAACAAAATATCGCTCACACAGAACACACGACGTTGATCACAACATATTAATTCAACTCACAATGTCTTGTAATATATAGAACCAATCATAGCAATTGTATTCTAATTCAACATCCGCTCTCGATATATGATAATCGCGCGCCATTTGCCTCGGATAATTAAATTACAATACGCCATGATAATGTGCGTGTGTGTGTATAATTTGTAGCCGAGAGAGGAAAGCACAGGTTAAACATAATTATCACTGAATTTTCATTGCTTTGTTGCTATGCATCTCATTTAATATAATGGAATTTAATTCATTCGTTTCGTAATCTATAAGTGCATTCAGTATGCGCACGCGCGTGTGTGTGTGTACGCGCATCATTGCATTCTTGTGTGTCTCGCGCGCGAGCTCGTGCTATTGTCAACTGTGTGTGGTTCGTTAATCGTCTGTTGTCAGTCAACCGTAAATTACTGCAACTGATTGCGGATAACACGTGTGTGGAAGATTATTCCACCCGTGGAGGTTAACGCCAGCCTGTATCTCTGAGTATGTGCTGGTTTGAACATACAGCACAACAACACAAACGGTTAAACATTATTCCCTCATATGCTTGAACAAATATTTGTATAACCAGCGGAAAACAAATAGTAATTCAAACGTAGTTATTTACCAAAAATAAACACCCACCAACAACAAAAATTCCTTAGTTGCGTTTAAGAAAAATTGTTGGTTTATTAATTAAAACGTAGATGAAGTTTTAATTGCGCTACAATAATATATACAAGGTAAAAAATAATGAATTATAAAAAGTAATCGAGATTGAGATGTTGAGCATTCTCTGCCGCATATGCAGAAAATGTTCGCAATCATCTCGTTAAGATTTGCATTAAGGTACTCATTTATCAGCCGTGCTAGAATATTCTGCACGTAATGGAACTAATAAGCACTTAATGAAGATACCTTGGGCGCAAATGATGGCGAGAATGAATCAGGTGTATTAATTATATTCACATTGGCAGGGAAGTTTAATGTAATATTTTTACGCGGTTTCCATTTTCCTATTACGAGGATTAATTTCAACATTTATAAAACAGACAAGTTCAATTAAAGCCGAGTGATGTGTTTGTTTGCGCGATATACATCTCATGTACCCGTACGATAAACTGAATGTAAAATGACACTATAGGCAGGAGTGTACTGGCCCCTATTGCCAGAGTTTTCAAAACTGCGCAACTCAACTTTCTTACCTTTTTGGGAATTGAAAATGAGTGAATGAAAGAGCAAAAAACAGTTCAGCATACAGTAGCACCAGTTAAGTATCATTCCCATTATACAATTCATCCGCGTGGTCGGATCCATTTGGAAAAACAACACGGGAATCAGTTAACTGCGCCCATCAATAACAATTAAATTACGAAGAAAGAATAACGAAGTCAAGAAAAATAGGTGCGGTCGACCTCGATGTATGTAAGAAAATAACATATACATGTACACGAACAGACCAGCGAGCAAATCGAAAACAATAACAGTATATTAGTGAGTTGGCGTGTACAGCTCCCATCAACGGTGGTGTCTGACCGATCGGTAGATTGTTCTTTGCAATAAGAACAAAGTGAAGGTATTTTGGGGGGCTTTAGAATCATTGGTAGAGATTTCCTGCGTCACTGCTGACGATTAAAATTGCCATAGACGTTCGTATTCTTGGACACAGGTTGACAAATAACGTACCCCGTGAACTTCACGACAAAAACAAATGTTTGCCGTTGGAAAACAAGCGAGAATCGTCAGGTATCGGTGGGAAACATCCGTGTTCTTTGCCAGATGTCCACAGTTATGGCGGGTAACGTTCCAACCAGTCGTGAGTCTCAGTATGGGAACGGGCAATGAGGTTACTCGATATGTGCGTATATTTCCGGGCTCCATCAAAGATACTGTTTACATTTATACCGTGAGTGAGCAAGATTTGTACGTCTAGTTTACCGGTTCATAGCGTATATAAGTTTCACATGTCTACAACCGGAATCTTGCAACATTTAAATTATTTTTATAGACTGAATCTTCTGGTTTTTTTTCCTTGATTTGGTGTAGCTAAATTATGAATATTACTGGTACCGTTTGGGAGATGAAAATAAATTCGAACGAATTATGGAATACATTTCTAGAAGAAAAAACAAAACGAAGAATTGGTGTTGATGATGGCTTCTGGCTCAGACTGGTGCTACCAGATCATTAAAGGCCAATGTGTGGGAGAAGGTCCCGGTTAAATGAAGCAGAATAAATTACATGTTATTAACGAATACGCAGTAAAAAATTGATTTGAATAATACTTTGATACAACCATGCATATGATAAACAAAATAGATGATTGTAATTACAAAACAAAGGTTTGCTTTTATTAAACAACAACGTGAAACTGAATAATTTACACGTGACTAATTGCGAGAGATTTGCAATTTAAAAGTATCTTATGTGTGACGGTATGCAAATCAATAATGTAAATTAATTATTACTAATTTCCTTTTACAATCACGGGAACTTCAGATCATATTTAGAACATGGGACAGCAGACGGCACATTTGCATAATAACTGCATTTACACGATGATGAAAAAAATGGACATAAAACCTTATAGGAAATTTCGTATTTTTTAACCCAGATTGGTAAGAAAGTTGATGAAATTCAAATTGAATTTATGTAGTAGGTAGATATTGCACATAAGAGTATAAATAATCTCACTACTAAAAAAATTCTTTAATATATACGCTCCAGATATATTCTATACGCTACCGAATGATTCATAATTTGTATATTAATTAATTAATTACCAGTTTTTTTACTGTTTGTAAATTCCTCCTACGCAAAATTTGTTATATACGGGTAAACAAATTAGTCATGATTTAAATGTATGGATTTTATTCGTGACATACGTAATTAATTATAGTACGGCATGACTATACAGCGAAAAATAAAGGAGCCTTCATTTGATGTACGACGATGTATTAAAAGAAATTGCAGATGAGGCGAAAGTTGCATTTGTACAGTTTCAATTATATCCATTGCAGATACCATATTTCTGCCCTGACTGAAAGTGCAAATGAAAAAGGGGTGGAGCATGCTATATGGGCGGAGTCAGGGTGCATCAATCAGGAAACAGGACACCGCATATGTTTGAGGAATGCGGAAAGTAACAAAATCTATATACCGCAGAATGCAAGCAAGACTGTAAACAAACAATTATTATAAATCTGTACGCATATGTTTAAAAGAGATTTATACGAGCTATTATATGATTATACTAAGAAAGTATTATACATTATTGTGTGTGCTAACACATATGTTCCGAGTTCAAAGTATCTACTTAAAACAGACTTACTGTTAGCCATACGCAACGAAACGTGAAATTACACCAAGTCTAATGTATTAAACTTGTATTCATCTAATGACACAAGTAACTTGACATACAAATGATGCATTTAAAAAAAAAATATTCCCATAGAAACTATTTCATTTAGTCTCTGCCCACGCTGAGGTATTAAGAAAATATTTTATTATAAAATGTCTTTGAAAGATGTACATCGGAATAGGTAATTATTTTTTCCGCTGATGATTTTAACACTGTCGTGAAACATTGGCCGATAGTGATGGTTGCAAAATCATCATCATTGTAAAAAAATAACAGAAGTATTTAGGCCAGACCATCGTTTGATGCAGACAAGAGTGTTTTGTGCGAAACCATTCGAGCGTTGAGAAAGTTCATTCGATGGAAACACTGGCAGAAAAGAATTGCATGTTGCAATTATAAGGACGGCAAATTGTATTTGTTATGATCACAGCGTTGTAACACACCTTCATATTTCAACCGTTCTCTAAAACGTATTACCAAACGCAGAAAAACATTTAAAATGTGCAGTTTTACGAAAGTCATGCATCTGTTCAGAGCTCAGATGTATGGTGTAACATACCAACAACGTTTAATGTGATTAGCAAACGTGACGGAATTGGTTCGTTCGTAATTTATGGTGATGAGATCTTCCGAGAAACATTTCGTACATCGCGATGCATTCTAAATGCAGTTCGATGATTCGAGTCACTCCAGTAATAGTGCACACACACATAGAGAGAGAGACAGAGGATATACTTGAAATAGACGGTTACGCCCATGCATGAACAACAATGTTTATTACTCCATTGTTTTCCAGACGACTTCTTATTCGCTCGCTCTGGCGACATTGTAGTCTTTTGTCTGTTTTATTATAAGTTCTACATGGTGTAGTTGTCATTAATAGTACACAGGGTAGGACTCTGATCAGTTTTTGCAAAACCAACATCGCTTGAGTTAACATAAATGTGATTACAGAGGAGCGTGCGGATATAAATACGAGTAAGTATACACAATGTTACAGAATAGATCTATTGTGTGCCGGGTAATTATAAAAGTGTATTTCTGTATCTATAAACATCAAAGACATTCCGGGCCAACTGAGTCAGGTTCTTTTTCTACAGTTTAGATGGCAAGGGATTGGATCATTTGGCAGTCTAGCTCACCATACACCTGTACTGTTAGCTGCCAAAACTATCGTCACATGAAAATCACTGACATGACTCAAAATTGCGTATCTAACAATATAACACATTCCAAATTTTTATCGTTAAATTAGAACAACACGTAATTATTACAAGTAAATTAATTATTTTCCAGTAAACAGTTGAAACACCGCGTGTTATCACAGTAGCATGAAACAGGGCGACAACCTTTGGTTATTTAGTAAAAGCCAGTGATACCATTACGAAAACCTGACCCATTTCTACAAATCGGGAGAATCGGTGTCACCATTTCTAGAAACTACGAATTACATGTAACATTATCGCTGAAAAGGAAAACGACCGCAAGCTGATTTCTCAAACGAGCACAATGAAATCACAGCCAACTTGAATACAGCGTGGAAAATAAAACGAACAAAATGGCGGCTAGAAACTTTCATTTTCGCACATAATTTCCCACAAGTCACGTTAAGGCCGTCGCCGCCGCCGCCGCTGGTAAAGAACCAGTGGCATTTAACATTTAGCGTAAATCGTGCAGAGTAATGACGTCATTGGCCTAGTTATCACGTGGCACAGTGGCGCCAAACATTTATCGCGGAATCTCCCGCAATGTGTGTGTAATCTAATTCAACATTTTACATGGCAAGTTAAACAGATGGTATCTTTGTATATATATATGTACAAGAATTATACGGAACCGAATCATTTGGCCATCTTACATGTCACGAGATAAATGTTGTGGATTAGATGTTGCAGCTCATTTAGAAATCTGTAACAAATGGACACTTTGTATGCTTCAAATCACTTGTCATTTGCGCGACGCGTTAATTATAGAACCCGATTTAAAATCACGTAATGAATATGAAACATCTGTTCGCGGATACTTGAAATGAAACTGTGTTTTGCAAGTCAGGATTTAGTGGACTCTATATGTTGGTAAGGCCGGATGTGTAGTTTGAAAGACATTCAAGTTTGGCAATGGATCATTTACAACACAATTAATTGACAATCATTAGGTTGCAATATATTCTGACTAACGAACGAGTGTCTAATAAATTCACCGTCAAATGGAATTTCAACAGGACGATAGATTTATAAATGGTTTCTTGAAATTCCGTTGGCAATTTAGTTATTTATGTGATGTTAGCAATTAGACACAATGCTTACAATGTAGTTAAATACTGTTAATGTGTAGT
This sequence comes from Carabus problematicus, assembly GCA_963422195.1. NCBI lineage: Eukaryota > Metazoa > Arthropoda > Insecta > Coleoptera > Carabidae > Carabus > Carabus problematicus. Next base: position 10,419,860 of record OY728590.1, read on the forward strand.
GTTGCCAAGTTGGCAGAAGATGCCATGTTCCGCCATTATTTCTACAGACCTACACGAAAATAACACATTTCAACCCTAACGACCGCCGACCTTTAAATGCGCATGTTTCAGAAAAATATACAAATAATATTATTGTATGAACTGCAAATTTTCCATTCTAGAAGTTAGATTTTTGCTTTGAAATGTGAAATATAGTACAAGCGGTACAACGCAGTACACATACAAGATCTGTACAGTCCTCCTCGTTGTACTTTCTATTTTTGTAAATGATAAACTGTCAGCCGTCATCAATACGACAGTCATGTCTAAATTTAGAGAATATTATAAGCGGTCATTAGATAATTTGTGATAATAAAATCACATGTTTTTGACCCCGGGTGCTCTGCGTTGCCTACGCCTCTGACCTCGTAACATACTTTATTTTTCTTTGTACCTTTTTGTCATCGATACTAGGTACTTCTGCAGAACGTTTTTACGAGCAAACTCGTCTGACTGCACGAGTTCAGGTGTAACAAGAAACAAACAAAAAACAGTTTTCTTATTTGAAAACAACAGGAGAATTTGCTTTCTGCAGTTCATTCAAGCCAACATACATTTGCAAATCGAGACAAAACAAAATTCAACGACAAATCAATTTACATACATGATTCTAACTCTCAATTATGCATACATTAATATAGAAAAACTTGTATGGAACGTTAATGTTTAATGAATGAACAAATGTCTTTTGTACGTGGTATTATTTGCATAATTATATGGTATATTGGTAGATATCTGTGTGTGTGTGTGTGGTATAAGACGTAGGTTGTAAATTGTTTACACCCTACCACTGTAAATATGTATGTGTGTGAATAATTTGCATTGTGTTTCAGAGCAATACGCAATGATAACGACAAACACACACACACACAGAGAGAAAGAGAGAGAGAGAGGGGTGTGTATGTATGCAGGTGTACAATGATGATGATGATTCAAGTGTTTTCATGGTTTCAAACATTAACATAAAACATAGTATAGCCGTGCTCATGCATGTATCACAATAAAATATCTAATCGATCTGCCGTTGATACCATGCTGCAATAAACATTTGAAATGTTCTGCAATTGTTCCGTCGGTATACATAAACACTTAAGCAAGCAAGCGAGAATGAATGAGCGGTCAGGTGCAAAATCTTTCATTATCATTAACCCGTTGTTGTGGCTGTTGTTTCATTACGAAACGTTAAATATGTTTATTGTGTTGAAGAAAATTATGAGATCAGTATTGGTGTGTCGGCAGCGTGTTTAATTGTGGATTTATATTCCAAACCATACGATCACTGAATGAAATGCATTCACGGTGCTTTGCTTCTGAATTCGATGAATAATTCATCAACATACAGAAGTTATCTTGACTGTTTTTATTCCTCTTTACAAGCGGAGACGGACTGTTTGAGTAAATACACATACAAAAAAGCAACAGTATGTGCTTTAAACAGGAGCCGATGGAGATGTAAGCCAGAGCAATGTGCCAGGAGCACTTGAACAATTAAAAATAACACAAGCGGTTCCGATAAGCACGCGTGCACTACCACACATGCCGGCATCGTGTATGTTCAACCCTTTCCCGCCAGAACTGCACCAGAATGATGTATGAACGAGCGTTTATACGTGCAGGTTCTCACAGTGGATGCAAACGTGAAATTGTTGTTGCTGGTTGCGCGATAACTGTGGATGCGGCGAGGTCGATGACTTGACCGATATGTTGGTCACTGTAGTCAACGATGACCGGCACGACATTCTGGGCGGATTGACCTAGCTGCCGTCTCACTCCTACCCGCCCCATCTGGGAGTTTGCACGGTTGCTGCCGATAACGAAGAAGGTGTAGCGAAGTGACCTACACAGACACGGAACTGTTGCGGGAATTTGACAATGCGTTGATAAACTTGCGAAACGGGACAACTCAAACTAGCATGTGTGTGAAACATGATCAATGTTCTAAGAAAATACCACTCGCTGGTTATCACATGAACATCGCATCATGTGTATCTGTCCTCTCGGTATTAAATATTACGGCCAAACATACTCGAGCGAAGCATTTACTGAATTTATATGAATGTAATTTAAGACGACGCGCTGTTTGCAGAAGAAATAGTAGACAGGCTGTTTTATATCATAAATATATACGTTATATGTATGTTTATTTTATTCTATACAGGTATATTTCGCCGTGGATTGACCTTCAATGTTTTTGGCCCGCACACCATTACGAGTATTATTCTATTGTACTTATACGCAGAAGAAACAACGGCCGTATTGTTTATTTTCGGACACAGACTTAAGAGAGACGTACGCTTCGGCTCATTTATCATGGTGTCGGTAAATTTAGCTCCAAGTAAACAAGCCGCGTGTAGCCAGCCATCTTGTACCGTCTAGTACCGGTTCAGAACAACACTTAACATCGCGCGCGCCAAGAGAAAATGTGACCAGAGATCTGCTTATAAATCTAAACTATTGTCATATAAGGATTTACGTGAGGCAGTCCCGTTACGTAGAATATTTTATATCTCGCGCTATGTAGCTGGAGAATTTCCATTGCAGAAAAGAGAAATCTACCTTTGTATCGTTCCGATATGTTTATTTACATCTGAATGGAGAATGTGAATGTCTGTGGACAGTGTTTTAGTGTCTATATAAAAACAAAATATTAACCATTCATCGTTTCGGTTGGCGCCAATGTCTTTGAATGGATCTGTTAAACAGAACGTCACTTTTTGTGGGATACGGAACTGAATCATAAGGTTTATAACACTTGTCATGAATGATACAACGATTAACCCGCTTTTTTTTCTTACTGCACGAGATATAAAACACAGGACCGAGTATGATTATTGTTCCAGACTGTATCTGATATGGATATTCCATCAAGTAAATTATTCTACACCGTATATTAAAGAACTACCAGAGGAAGAAAAAGTATTGTAGAGTTTAATCAACACAGACGCGACATTGCTGACCTGCTGTTTTATAGATTTTTCCAATAGTTTGCGATTAGTTTTGCAATTAGTGAACGACTAATGAAACTGAATATCATCATATGTATTCTTTTTTTGTATCATGTACTTATCAGATGACGCAAGGTCATGTACATTTCAGAATCATATTTCACACAAAAGTATGACGTCATACATTGCAGTGTTTCAAATTGTTCGTAACTAATTATTGATTTTACATAGATATTTTTTTTCCAACCAGTAGCGAATATTTTTACGCATAGATATTTTAATGAATGTCATTAAAAGTTTAATTAGTTTTCAAGTTAATCATTTGTTAATTAAACAAAATTCCGTATATACTTGTATATACGCATGTGTGTGTGTGTGTGTATTGAGAGGAAATTAATTGAATGGCGCGCATTCAGCGAATTAATTAATTATTATTGAATTGGAAAGATAATAAGTCATCTTTATGTATTTCCAACTGCAGTACGAAACAGTTTTATGTTGTTCTTGGAAATTAATTATATAATCGCTAGTATGCATATTTAATTTCTTTTTTTTATATATTATGATCAATATCTTCAATTAACGTACGTATAGTTTGACACTAATCCGTATTATAATTTACAATGAAAAGGATTAGACCACCATTGTTTGTAAATTGATCTGTTCAAACAAACAAAAAATTGACAGGTTTATATAAAATATGAAAAAAGTATTAATCATTAGCTGCGTGGTATGGAAAATGTCACATATAAATTCTCTATTTTCTGATCCAGCATTCATGTTAGTCTGTCAGAAGGAATTTAATTCATTATAAATTGTGAATCGAACCTAATTGCCGAATACTTCGAACTCATTAGCCATTATCCTGTGCTTTTTTTTTTAATTCGCTATTAATTGCATGAACAATTTGAGGATTCGCAATTCGTAACATGTTGCCGGTAAATCAATCAGTGCTAATTAGATTGGAATTCAGTGTCTTCGTGGAAACATGCGTTTCAATTTATAGTTCCAGTGGTGCGCAAACTATTTAACTTGGAGGTATCGCCAATGAGACGGTGGCAGACAAGAGGATGAATTGTTCGTCACAACATCAGCTACGGCAGCAGCCAAGTACAGAGTTAATGGATGGGTATGGCGTAATAGCAGGCCTCTTTAAGGCTGCACCCATATGGACGGCGAAGCTGCACCCTGATGTTTAGATAAGCTACCGACAAACCGAACTTGGCCGAACGCACAAGCTCGACAAACATCGGCGCATGTGTCTCTTAGTCACGGGTCGTGATTATTTATTCTCGATCTATGAATGGAACGATTGATTGAGCGATTGCAGTGACAGCCTCGTTGATAGACAATTATGTTCTAGGAAATTCGTATATTAATTGTTGTATAGAACTAGTTGATTTGTTGTTATTCAAATAGTGATTTGTCTTAAATATCATCTCACTCAAACAAGGCACACACGATTGCGAAACATATCTCGATACTGACCTGAAACAAGAAGAAACATACAATTAGTATAAATAATCTACATACTGACAAGTGTAGTAAGTAAAATACAGAAGTAAAATTGATATATCTTAAGCAAAGAGTAATTTACTGGTTTAATATACTCGCTTTGCAGATTTCACTGCAGTGATATATTTAAAGAGCCCTAAATTCTCAAAGAGAGTGTCAGCTACTTGAGAATTATACATTTATCGTGACTGTTTTAACAAAACACAAAAAATAAAACTGCAAAAGCAGCCAAGTGTTTTGAGTCTGGTTTGCATCAAGTACGCGAAAATAGCTGCCATGACATGTACAGACATTCATACATTAAACGTATCAAAATACCGTGGAATAAAAAAGAATACTGAATTTATATCGCACTCGGGCACTCTCGTAAACATAACATAATTATTATAAACGAAAAATATAAACGTAAGCGAGCACTAGAAAACAATGATTGATGTTTTTTGCTATGAAAGGTACAACAGTAGAAGATGATAAGAATCTGCATCTGCAATTCCTGTCACACGATACAGACTCTCAGGTCCCTGCCAAAAATAGGACATGACTAAACCATACATGACTTCCTCTAGAACATACGTAAACATGCACGGCGGATAAGCAATGGCATTTTAAGTAGCACAGTCAGCACGATCTATCTTGTCATGGTATAAAAACTAACCGATGTTATTCTTTCAACAATGTTTGCTAAACAGGAAAAAAACTGTCAGAAATTAATTATATATATTGCACCGGAAAACACTTATTATTATTAATAAATGATGTGAGAATTTTGATTAATTTCAAAGTTGTTTTGCTGGTAAATTTTGTTTAGAAAGGTCTCTTTTTGAGAGAATTATGGATCCTGCAAATTCAGGTAGCAGAAATTGAATATGTTTAAAACCAGCCTGGAATATATAAATATCATATAAACATACGTATCATTTTTTATCTATGCTATTATAAATGATGCATCAGTCAATTGTCGAATTATGAATATGTCAAAAAAGGCTTGGTTGATTAATTACAGTAATACTTTTCTAGTGAATCACTTTATATAATGAAACATTATTACTGCAAAGTATGAGAAATATTGCTTCCCGAGAAAATTAGCAAATATTCGCTCACCAAATGGGAAATGCGATGAGTATTATCAATTTTTGTCACGTTCTAAGAATAACAAAAAAAATCATTTATGCAAATTCCTTGATATTTATTTAACAAATACGCGTACGACATTGGGCTTCGATGACGGCACGGCGGAAATGAAGAATTACTTCATGGACTTTTTCTTGTACTTGTAAACATGCAGCATGCATCTCGCAATAAAAGGTACTAAATATTTAATGGCAAAGTTGGCTACGTAATTAAATCATTAATTAGACATGTTTTCTAAATGGTGAAATAAAAATGGCCGTCACAAAAGCTTCTTCCCGATGACACACGGTGACATGCAGAAACGTACATTTGGATGAGATCCAAGTTAAAAGTGGTTCGCGACGCACAGGTACTGGACGTTGTTCCCTCCTATTAACCTTCTACTTTTTATGTCATTCTTTTTAGAGAAGTGAGTAAGCGCGACATATTTTTTTTTTAAATTTCCAGACTTAGATTAAGACAGTTATAGTTGTTTTTCACATAGAAATGAAAACATATTCATCCCTTTTTCTGACGCACGTGAATATGTAATAGACTAGAAACTATAAATAAAATTTACAGGCCTGGCTTGAGCAGAATGTAAGGCGAAACGTAAATTTAGATGACAACTATAATAGACAGATTCGTTTTAAAGTCGACTATTTGTTTTAGAATACAGTAATTTCACGTTTACAAAACATTTTAGGCTGAAGAAATCTCTCTTACTTTTTGCATGACACAATTATAAAGTTATGCTTTTCGAATACTTTCTGGCAACGCAAAGCCATTGTGGACCGTTTCCAAAACGTGCACGGACCACCAGCGTTGCAAGATTAATCTACATGTTGCAGCAGACAAGATGTTTTACAAGAACAAAAAAAAAAACAAACTTATTTTAAGTATTACCCGGAAACTGGGTGTTTAAATTTTGAAGACGAAAAATAATCGTCGTCATATTTTATTCCAAGACCTGTAGACTAAAAGTACAACGAATGTTGTGGTTTAAAAATGAATACATACGTTCAAGAGTGAAACTGACACAAATTTTAATCGCAGAATAACACATACGGCTGGCCTGCATATAATTGTATGAAACGGCACTACTAGTAAACCCACATATTGGAACAATAAAGCCATATGTACAATAAAGCCATATGTACAAAGACATAATTGTGTACCGTGATTGGCATGTTTGAATTCGAACCAGCAAATGCCGATGTATGCGCAGTGGCTACGTGTGATCGAACACAATAATACGAATTCAATACGCACGCACACACACACACACACCTACCTGGCCCTAACAAGGCCAGCCGCGATGATTTCTTTTATGACAAGACTAAGAATAAACGGAAGTCGTGCACAAGACTATAATCATTAGACAATATTTGCCTTCTCCGTCGTGTGATATTAGCATTAATTACACTTCATACATACAGGTATTAAATAAATAAAAATCACGTCATTGAAAAGGAAACCGATGTTTAGTAAATATCATAATCATTACGAACAAGTTCCTGTAATTGTGAAATAGAAATGGCGAAGGACCCAGGATTGTTTAACAATGCGTAACGTGTGAATCACTCCTGCGGTTGTCACTTTGCCAAATGCGCTACATTGTGTGATTGTCAGCATTTTCATTTCAAGTTACACGGGCTTTGTCAACAAACAATCAGATCTAGAATTTGTTTTGCCATTGCATAAATTCATTTACTTAGGCTCACAATATGCGTATCTCAACATGAATAGTTATTGATCCAAGGTACGATTAAAAGTTAATAAACAAATTTAAATAATATTAAACCACACGAATGCATCAAGGACAAGTACTCATGCAAGGTATGCAACCAACATTACACTACGGCATACCAGGGTGCATATATTCTCGTAAAATTTATTCACTTCTCATTTATCAAAATAGATTTTATAAAACTAATGTATTCAAGAACGTCGTCCATCACACATCCATTACGATTAGTGATCACGGGCGAGTGCGGCCCTGACTTTGGCCAGATAACATACACACACATACATAGTTGCCTTATCGTCTACTAATACACCACCGGTTTAAACATTTTAATTGCATTAGAGTTCAAATATTTCATCGGACATTCGACTGGCGAGTGGATAAAATACGCGATTTTATAAACAAAAAATGTGGACTTGAATCTTTGCGTAAACAACAGGGCGTTGCCAAGGAACGGTTGACGAGCTGCGATCAGCAAATGACATATGAAATGTACAGAGCAGGAAGACACTTAACTTGAAACATACGTTTCAAGAATGAATAACGTTCGTTATGCATATATGTGAGCTACGAACGTTGCCGACAACAGCCGAACGGAGTACTTGGGTGTACACTTGATATATAAACCATATTGTAAATGAAGAAATGCGTACACATGTGTGTGTGTGTGTGCTTGAGTTGGTCCATGAATCATACCATGTGTCGTAACAAGGGAGATGTGGTCTGGTATAGTACTACACCACATTACAACCGCAGTGCTTGAAACAAGAACTGACTGGTGGATTGGCACAGAACCTAATGAGTGTGAGGCAAACTAAAGATGTAATAGGCACATGAAAGTGTATTTTAAGAACATCTCTGAAGATAATGCTGAATTCAGGTGGGAATCAGCATGACCCCCGTGAACGGGCAACGAAATATTTGTATTTTTTAAATACTAATGATAGCCCGAGTGATCTAAGTCTCCTTGCTGTACGTAGATCGAACATTTCATCTTGTGAATTTCTTGATGCACCACGCTTCGTGAAAGAGTTCCAAATGTCCAAGATAAAGTTAAAGAGTAATAAACAATTATTCTTTCTATATCCTAAGGATATACCTGTATTAGCGTGTTGCAATTGTCAACTGTGAATAACGAAAGTAAACCTTGCATTAACAGTACATATTTTCCACCACCATCATCGTTTACAAATATTACGACACCGCTAGACGCAAGCGTTGACTGTCACATGTGCGTCTCTCGACCTCGTGAAATATTCCAAGTGTTTGACAAATATTTTACACGTTAACTGTACTTTTGGAGCCGTGTAACAGTACATTTGATAGAGCGTCGGTGATTTAGATTTGTGGGCAAAAAGAAACCGCGCTGCTTAAAAGTTAGAACGTCTGAGAAGGTTTCGGAATGACTTCATAATTCTTCCTGGCATTTAGTCAGCCTGCCGGATGACATTTATTAATACTGTGTTACAGTTGGTATTTAAGAAACGCGTCGACGTGATTGTCCGTTAGCGAACTTCACGGATTGAGGCAAGGCTAAAGTGGTACATTTATCAACAATATCCAACTGTAAAACACATACAGCCACGAATAGAGAGAACTGTGTCAGTACAATGTTTACATTCATTTATATATATATATATATATATATATATATATATATATATATATATATATATATATATATATATATATATATATACACATAATGTGAAAATTACCAATGCAATTTCGAAACGCAATTAATTTATTTGTTGTTTGAAAGCAAAGGTAATTAAATTTAAACCTAAGCACGCATTATAGTATTTACTGTCCAGTTTCATTAGTAGTTATTCGGATTTTATTGAACATCGTCCTAGGATTAAATGTAGGATATGCGGGATCAAATCTATTACACTCGGATACAGATTATTCAACCCGTATGCGTTACCATCACGGGGCAGCTTGTAAATTAATATATCTGTGTTTTAGGCCTCCAATAGCTGTCTGCGTCGGTGTAAATAATCACAAAATGATGTTTATTAAATTGTTGTTTCTCAACCGGCTCATTTCTCAAGTATCAGTGCATTTTTCGCTAGTTGCTAGAAAAAGGAAAGAGCTTGTTTCGTGTTTTAGATGCGTTCCCGAAGACGGAACGCCAAATGTAACCGCGTTATACGAGATTAATTGATCTATAATTTCCGTAATTGTGCATTCATGAGCCGCGTTATAACGAATCATTGTAAATTTAGCGCTTTTTGTAGGTTCATGAAAAATCCACATTACGTCGAATTAACATTAAGCGTGGTGTACATGTAAACTTGTTTGGTTTCTTTCTCTGTTTATTATAATTGTTAAACCCGCTGTGTGCATTGTGCCTTTGTGGCTCGGACTGTTACTGCACATCGCCCCTTGGCACTTTCATCAGTGAATGTAACCCGCCTCATGCCACGTGCCCTACTTGCATTAACCAGTATGAATAAGAGGATCACTAGATCTACGGGTACTTCGTCACAAGACAATTGAAAACAGAGCTTACGCCACACGACCACCAAGAGTTATAGTCTCGTATAATGAGACTGTGCCTTTTCGTGATTACCGTAACAGAACCTATGACGCCGCTACCTACGACAGAGACCATGTCAAAGACAGTGTTTTCATTACATCACGTTCTAAACTCGCATACGAGGTGTGGTGTATCGGAATGTATTCTTTTGCACATTATATATCTATATTTTGCATTTTAATATACAGCCGTCGGCCCCGAATGGAATTAATTTGTTTGCTTCAGTTACAGTCGCACGAGATGAGGCACACTAGATTATAAAAGACAATATTACGTTCCAACAATTCCAAGTACATTTCAGCGTTAAATCATAGACATTTGTAAACAAATCGCGATTTCACAGTGCGGTTACGTAAACGCAGAAAGCATTGTTCACCAGCACGAAATATTGTCGTCGCGTCCCATTCCCATTGTTAATAAATATTTATACATTGCAGAAGTCCGTGCCCATATTCGGATTTATTTCTGGCCATGATACGACAGTGGTATTACATCAGAAAATCAAATGACAGCACACGAATATTATAAATATGACAGTCAATTTATATATACATTTTTTGTATATACAAATCTGTACATAAATGATTTACTGTTTGCGCATCATTTACATAATTATATCATCAATGATGATGATGGTGGTGGTGGTGGTGATGATCTTGAGATGTGAAAATTAATTTAGAATGATAAAAGTGATTTTTTTTCTAGCCTGGTAACGGATGCAATGAATTAGTTGACTGTCGGCCAAATAGTTTTATTAGGTAACTCGACCTATTTCGTGAGATGCACTAGAAACTATATAAATGTTCAGAGTGAAGACAGGTGTTACCATACAAGAACGAACACACGGATTCTAAAATTAAATGACGCTATACTTTGGTACGATTGTTGTTACGATATTTTATTATTTCACGCTCGTATTTTCACGTACAAACGCCCAATGGCAAGCATATAAACTGCTCATTATACTTGTAATAGCATAGCAGACACCTTATGAATCGATATGACGTCAGCCACCAATCGCTCATACGAATCAAATGTTCGAGTGGGCCATGTCAGCCAGCTCCCATGTGACATCTGAATGGCAGACCCACAACTATTTCGGATGCAGTGCACGTTCAACGTAGGATTTATCGTGTTGTAATGTAAAATCTGTGTATCGCGTACATTCAACTTTCTCATCATCCAAAATCATTTGATCCACGATACCGAAGATATAAAAATAAATGACGACACACGCATGCCCAGCATGCTACGTACGGGTGACAAATGTAGTTGACATTTTGTACGTATAGTTGGTTACGAGTTCATATTTCAGCCAGCGATAGTAAAACATATCTATTCGTAACATACAGAGGCGGAAGAATTATGTGTAAACGTGTATAATTTAATATAATTTATACGGTTATTTAAAAATTAGATAACAAGCAAAAAACAGAGCTATCGATACGGGGGGGGGGGTAATCAATCAGTAGACTCGATAATAACAGGTCTATGGTACGACCGGTTTCGTGTAAGAAAAAATAGAAATTATTACTCGTTTTATTATTCCAGGTTGTAAAATGAGGTATTACAGTTGGACAATCATTATATGAAATGAGTACTTCTTGAGTTAAGAGTTAATATGCTAGTATTATACATGCGCACACGCATACACTATCTAGATTTAGAGAATATTCACGCGCATCGCTCAAGACTACAGATATGCAAAAACATTAAACAACACAATTCTCCATTTAGCACACAACCGTTAATGAACATTAAACTTTGTTATTCGTTATCATATACATCTCTCTCTGGATGTGTGTGTCTGTTGCTTGTTAAAAATATTAATATTTAGTGCTGTCAGGCTTCGACAACAATAATACTGACGATGACAATGGATTTAAATCATTGACGAGTGCGTGTGTGTGTAATGAATTTGAGATTTATTTCAACTGACAGATTCTGGCCGTGTCCGTAACGTTGACTTTTATAAGACTAGTAAATTATCCGATTCTTGAGGAGATTGTCGGCACCACCCACTCATCTGAGACACAGTCCATACAAGCAGCCGCCCACACACACACACACACACACACACTATACTCAAGGCCTAGGCACTCCACTTTCCTCAGTCCGATCTTGTCGTAATTTTCTATGATTCGCGTTGGTTTCAACATTTTATATTGTCTTGCTTTGTGGAACACGCCAGATACAATGGATAATTAGGAACAATAGTTTCAATTAGCTGTTCCGACTAGAGATTTAGGTTTATTTGATGAAATCACACAGAACGTAAGCACATTGTGATAATAGTATAAACAAACCTACTTATCAGTTTCGATAAACTAATCGTGGTAGCTGTATTATCATTGGATATTCTTATCTAGGTCTTCTTGTCGATACAATAATTCATACAATCACAAAAATGCAACCTAAGCATACTGCAAGTAATAAATTCTGTTTATATAAGGTTGACACTTGAAAATAAAAACTTATTACGTGTAATTAGTATAATGAAGGCCATATGCGTGATAGTAAAAATAAAATACATGTTTTTACTTATTGATACGATGCGTAAAAGCATTTCTTGTACGTGTAGAATGTTTTAAGAAATTTTTAATCACGCAATTTTTATTTCAAACGATATACATGATTTTTCAAGCAAATCTGCCCATGAAACTCGGCATATTCTACGCCCATGGGAAGGATCATTGTAACATCCATAAATACACGTGCCTTATTCATACATTACGTACTTACGAATGGTATTCCGCACAAGACATTACATACCCGCCTTAGAAGATTGATATGGCCAATGAAAGTAGCTACAGATAATCAATAACCATCGCTTATATCTATACAAAATAAAAAAACCTCTCAATGATATCATTATTTGCCAAAGTCGCTATTGGCCAGAGCAGTTAAGTAGCTATGACGGAACCCAATCACCGTCATTGGGTCATTAGATAATAATACCTGCATTGTGATAGTTACTTTGGTAAACAAATTTATTAAATACGAATATAACGACGTTTGACATAATTACAAACGTATATTTATTCACTGAGTTAGGTGCCCGTATATAATTTTTTTTATTGTTAGAATTCGTGATCTATAATGATTGATGTCAGCTTTACATTATTATTATTATTGTTCACACAATGTTATAGCTAGTCTAGAACCGCATTTACATGTTGTGCTAAATTCATACCGGCTTTTGAGACAAGTACAGTGGATGGAAAATTCTTAACCGGTATTAGTTCATCATCGTGACACAGTTTTTCCACTGAAAATAAATTACCACAAAAGCCGTGTTTGATGTGTGCAGAATTGTCGATATAATTCACATTTGAAACGTTCAATGAATCAGAATTCCCGTGTGATGTGTATGATTCATGAGACTTGACTTTAGCAAGTGATGTATAGAAAGCTAAATCGTGCATGATCTCGCATTTCACTGTACGTTTTACAGTGTAAAAGGTTAATTGACACATAGGGTTATACGCCGGTATATTGTAATATTACAATACCGACCAATCATGAGATCATGTGCCGTTTTAGTAGCATGTTTTATGCAAAATACGAAAGATATATGGACTGATGAAAGTTGTTTCAGCATTTCTGGGAATCAAGTTAAAAATCTAGTCTGACGTGTTTACGGCTCGCAATCTGACGGAAATGTACACTTTATTAGGCTAAATAAAATGTGCCAAATAATAAACGATGACAGTAGCCGATATATACCAGGCGAGATAAAACACGCTGCTCGAATATACAGTACAGTATTTCATACTAGCGGAATATTATTACCGGTTTTGAAAATATATTTTTACCATGCCAAATGTGTGTTAGTTATTTTTAGGTAAGTTTTAAAAATAATTTCAACCACAAAACCAACGTGTGAAGTGACACGCAATTCCAAGAATAAATATTACAATTCCACTTGGCACCTGGCACAGGCGATTTAATGAAATGTGACATAAAAACTGGTGATAAAATAAATATAAAAATATATTTACTAGCACATTAATTCATCAAGAAATATAGTAACACACAGCGGCGAGATACAAATATTTGAGCTGCAAATATCCTTTCAACTTTAATTGTCAAAGGGTGACTGCGGTGGGCTAAGTACGGGCCTGGTTAGTGAAGGTGGACGCTATGATAGCACTGGTGACCTGGCTGGTCGCATGATCCATAACAGCGCGCTGTTGGAAGATCAACATCAGACACCAACACACACACAGACTCACAGTTTCATAGATCACAGATAACTTTATGTCTGTCATACCGCGGGTGACGTCATGCGTTGAGAAAATAGCGTCTCGTGATATTTGCCAGCTTCAACAATCATATTTAAGCCGGATATATACAGAGCTAGAACGGAATATTTAACAATTTCAACGCAAGATGCCAAAATAACATCACCACTCAGTATTTGAATCCGAATGGCCGAGCGAATCTATCGAGTTGTTTTTTTTTGCACAAAGCATGACACATCAAATCCCGAAAATAACCGCTGAACAGATTCTAAGAATAAGTCTGTTTATACAATGTGCCACACATGTTCGGTGAAACATTTTCAGAATGGATAATACACACACGAGTGTACTCTATCAAAGAGCCACTCGGGTTAGGTTTTCAAAATGACATTAGGTTAAAGAACGTAATGTACTTACACAAATATAACAGAACAAAACAAATATGACATGAATCGTGTTGGCGAAGTAATAAAAAGATAAGAAGAACAATGCACTTGCGTTGGTTATCAGTTCAACGAATTTAAAAAAAATGTGTTAGTTGCGTTATCATATTGTTTAGTAACTTCTGGTCTAGTTCATGTAGTTCTACATCTGTTAACGTTTTTTATTTTCTATTTTATTGGAATTGTAGCATTTTAAATACGGTTCCAACAGGAACTTCACGTTCTTATACGAATATAAACACGGAAAGTAAACACTCATTGTTTTGGTTGTGAAATACAGTAATTTTTTTACCATAATTCACCGCAAATATCTATAAATATCACACGAAATTATCCCTGTCAGTTACTATGTTGTTTTATTACAATTTCATATTATTAATCCAATTGTTAAGTGCAAATTATCCTTGTCAATGATTAATAAATAATAAAAACACCATGGAAACTATTTAAAAAGCAAATATAATCACCAGTGTAGGAATACAATGACATATGTAATTTGCAAGTTACGGATAAGTTGATGTATATATGCAGACACGGCGGCAAGAAGCTAAATTATCCGTTATGTCCATAACGAGAACGAATGTGTATGCAAGAAACCGATAGCCGATAATCACGTGCATTTGTTAAAATGATAAACGTGCGGTAATTGTTATGCATTCCTGTACGCGGCAGCAAATGGCGGCGTGACAAACCTCAGTAGCGCAAGAGTTCTGTGCACTCATATAAATACCCCGTCCAACATATATAATATTGCTACGCTCGGTACGGCTATAGAGATTCATTCTTTAGATCAATAGTGAACAGAGTTATAATTTAATTTCTGTCTTGTAATTTATTGAAATATTTCACAGCATTTGTATTTGTACGATGTAGCACCCGCAATAAACTAATTATTACAAGGCAAGAAGTCAGGATTATGACTGTGGAACCGCCTATACCAGCATTTATATACGGAATTATCAATAGCATATCTAGAAATACAGTTAAGAGATACAATGTAATATTATTCACTACGGTCCTGACCACCACCACCACCACGTTTTTTTTCTTCTAAACCTGTTGAGCCCTCAATAGACAGGGTGGGTCGAGCAACTTGTCTGGTTAGGGTTGGGCAACGATAAAAAATACCCCACCCAAAAGTATCACAAACAAAAAACTTTATATATTGCAAGAGGGGTGAGTTTTAATTTTAATTCCGTGTGTAGACAGAACAGAAAAAATAAAAACTTAAAATATACTCTCAAGAATTTAGAACAAAATACAGTCATACTTTTTTTATACTGAAATCTAAAGATAATAAAAGTATCTCTTCTTCATTTCGTAATTATTCTATTTCTATCAGGCAAAAAGGTGTTCATTAATTAATAGAAAGATTAATCGTACCTTAACGAGGAAAGTAAATTGAAAATGAAAATTAAGATAGAACAGAAATGATAAGTGTGTAGCCAGAAGGACTGGCAGACTGGAATATATGCGAGGAATGTCCGTCAACGTTGAAACACCTCCAAAGGGCACTAAACCATTGACGTTACAAGCCGGACAGGGTGAGTTAGACTCTTCTAAAGCAATCAATCTGATCACGAAATATAAAAATAAATACATTTTAAACAACAGACACGGCGGGCGGAGATACTATTGAAATCGGATAACAGTTCTTGGTTCTTGGGTTACAAATAAAGTCGCTTGCTTGTGTTATTGTAAACCTGAAGAATGTTGGAAATCTTCGATTATCGAGATAACAATTCCGTTGCGGAAGATCGCGACGCGTACATGTAAGAGATCCGGAGTGTTTGAGATCTACGGTCGCAGCAGACTTGCGCACACGAGCAGGCCTACTACACAGGTTCTGTGGAATGTAGACGGGGCGCTCGCGCCGAGGGAAAGGCAAGCCACGTGGGGTACGGGCGGAACACCATGGTACACAAATGGAAAACACAATTCACCTCGCTGTATAAGGGCAGCCACTAGAGTGGGGCGCTTGACCACACAGACAATCTGTCATTTTAATCGACGATTTTGGCGACATCGTCTAACTAACGGGTACGATAACTGATCAACGGGATACTAATGCAGGAAAACTAACGATCAATGTTAAAACTTCAGTTAAACGACATGTGTTTTTACTTTAAATACGTGTGTGAGAACGAATGCGAAAGAAATACTTAATTACAGATTGACTACGCTGTTTTTTTCATGTGAGTTGCAGTTTCTTGACGATTTACATCACGAATGAATTGTGTTAAATGCAACCATACAATGACAACATTATTCGTAATGTCGTAAATGTAAACGATTATATAAATGTGTATTCGTCAGACGAACAACATTCTGAAAAATGCAGATAAAAAACTGGTTATTGTATAAAAATTGCGAAAATTATATTACTTTGATGTGTGATGATTTCTTTTAAATCAATAGTAATAATATACATGCTAGAGAATTTACTTCATTACCACCTCAAAGTGAGCTTTTGTAATTAACTAATAAGCAAGCTATACTATCACACGCATAGTTAATTGCTGTACAATTATTTTCGCCTTCCAACTCACTAGACCACGATTTTTTTGCTTCCGAATGAATAGTAGCTAAAAAAAGAATCTTTTCGTGAAAATGTTTGATGGCTGTTCAGAAAAGGCGTCTGAACTTAGAAAAATGTTGGGAAACACTGCACTCTTCGGCATGTTATCCACAGCAAATGGACGGGAGTACAGGTTGGATAAACCAAAAAGCACCGTTGTGGCGCTGTTAAGTGCGTTTTCAAATTAGCAAATAGCACGCACCGCGATCGGACACTTAATATAACGGTTCAACATGGACGACTTGTAACGGGAACCGTTGGTGAAATCAAAACCAACAGAGCTCACACACATGTGCGTGCGTGTGTGTGTTGTATAGAGCGATGTGAATATATAAGTAACATTCCTCGAGTCTCGCACACGTACATAAATTAACTGAATGTGCAAATGTATACCGAGGGGTAACATATCGTACGGCAGGTGTATCGGACAGGTCCTACACATATCTAGAGGTGAATATGAAGGTTTAACCGAAGGGGAGAGCACCACAGGCTACGGGGGAAGCCGAACCTGTTGCATGACGAAGTCCTTTGTCCGTAAAGCAACAGGACGAACATACACACACTTCTATTCCACGCATCCTACTCGCCCAAATATTCAAGATCGTGCATTTAGCGTTTGAAAACTAAAAGATAGATCCGACCAGTAGAGCTTAGAAATCAGGGGAATATTCTGCGAAATATTATTAACGAATATTGTTTAAAAAATCTATGCTGAGGAAATTCTGTTGCATCTGGATGTGTACATATTCTATTTGTGTTGATCTCTGAAATTCTGCTAATTTATTTGTTTATTAATCATTGTTTTGCAGGGTATTTCCAAATGGCTATTATAAATATACCTAGACGGTATTGTAAATAGAATTCTCAACTATGGTACGGATTATAGCAGTTGATCCGCTGGGATTATGTGCAAATAATTTAGCTCGCAAGACATCCTATTAAATACTAGATGGCCCTATATTTTACCTACACTAATTGCCAATATAATAAAACATGGTGAAATGTGCGGGCATTACGGATTGAACGTCTGCCAAAATCACAAACAAAAGGTATAATGATGGCGCCGCGAGAGGGAGGAAATAATTTACAACCAATTACGTGCAAATAGAAACGTAACACACGTAGACAATAAACAGGAAAAATAATTATACATTCACGGCTGGGAGGGGCAAACGGCAAGGGCAGTTTTGTTTGTTGTAATCTTACCATGTTCAAAACATTCATAACATTTATATTTATATATATATATATATATATATATATAAATAAGTAATGTTTATGTAAACAGCACGATCATTAGGCACACAAACATGACAATAAACTATCAACGGTTATTGTTTTCATTAATTTGTATACGGATATTTATGAGTAATATAAATATTTCTGGTTTGCGATGAACATGTATGTATAGTCTATCCATAGATATAAGAACTTGACATGATTCCTTAATAGGTAGGGTGGTACCCTTCACAGCAGGAGAGGCCATAAACTACTAGTAGTGGCGGTATTCAGGTACATTTGTAATGCTCTTAGCGGGAAAGACAAGAGACATTTTGTCTATAATTAAGACGTAATAATAATTTATTGAATATTACATTTATTTATGTTAATTTGTATTATTATTGTTAAGATGTATATCATATTTTTGTTGTTATTTTTCAAAATGTATTTATAAATTTCTGAATACAGCTCTGCTTTTTATTCATTTACTGTGTCGTATAATTTGGGATAATCCTCTGTTAATAGCATGCTGCGTTTAGTCAAGTTCTTATATCTATGGATACACTATATGTATATGCAATTTCCTTGTTGTACATGCATACGTATTATTTCTCTATCGGGCGTCATTTATACATTCTTATAATACCGGAAACAGCGTTTTCAATGTGAATAATCAAACGAACAGTACAATAAATTATCTATGTACGTACTGTGCGACGGACAACGAAATGAAACAACGTCGTATGCGCCGATTGAGAAATATATTTGCAAGATTCATTAGTATCAATGAGACGTATTTCTTAAACGTTTCCATGAATAATTATCGCGAGTTATTCTGTATAAATGTATAATAATTTACGCTAGATAGAAGTACATATTTTAATCATTTGCTGCCGCACAAAGTAAATACACTTGTTTCACCTACATTCCTGCAAAACCACGCCTCCAATTGCAAACTTTACTTTCAAAACATAACATTTGCAATAATCAAGTACATGTATAGTTACGCGAAAATATACACCGCAATTTGGGATGTTTTGACGAGCGTTAACGACACTCAAAAAGAGATTAAATATAGTCAGTTTTGTAAAAATAAAAAAAAAACAGTAATTTTTGTAAGTTCGGCCCGGTCAAATGCTACCAGTAAATGGACGGAGGAAGAGGATAAAGTTAATGAAGTAATTGTAAATAATTTACAAATTATAGTCCAGTGAAATTCACGCCGTTAGTCTGTCAAGATACACGACTGCATTTATACTTTGAACGGTGTCATTTTGTTACAATAGCTATGACGTATCGTAAAAGGTTAAAAATCATCGGAACACGCCTAGTAGATTCTGAAACTTGCAGAATATTTAGTCCAAGTGTTCGCCCGCGGTAGTCAAAACCAGTAAAAAATATCACAAATATGAAGAGAGAGAGAGAGAGAATGTGGCAAAGTGTTTGTGTCGACGAGAGAATTTTCTCGTTTCCCTGCGGCTGTGAAGCCTGGCCTGACCAGGTCTGGCTATCACATGGTTTTAACTTACGAAACACAGACAAATGTGCCGAGTGGAAACGTCTGGGAACGCAGTGCAAAAACGCAAAGTTATGCAGTAAAACTCAATGTGTATGTGTGTGTGTGAAGATGTTTAAACATATTCGTATAATATAACATACCTTCGTCTAATAGTCGCTCGACGTGTATAAAGACATTTGGAAAAGCTGCAAGTTGTTTTCTATCTTTGAGCAACTGTGCAAGATAGTCCGCTATACTTTGCGTGGAATTGTTGGTGTTATCACACATTTTAATTAGTTATGGAAACTAACAGTGTGTGATCCACAAATAACAATGTTTATATGTTGGTATTATAATGCGTTTTATCACTTGCAGAACTACACTCCACTACGCACTTAACACGGACAACACTCAACTAAATACCGACAGTCGCCACAAGCTGCTGTCTACTCGGACTTCATGCGACGCATGCGCAACCTCCAGTTGGAGCTGCGCAGTAACACTTCCCAAATATGGAGCGTGGATACGGAATCTTACTGCATATATAGTTTATATTCGGTTGCAATTATTCGCTTATTTCTTTTCGTTTATACCAGCACGTTTCACAAGCAATTCAATGTTTGATACATGCATTCTGTATACAACAAGTTATCTTCCTCATTCTAACTATATAACCGAAAAGATAGACATTAATGTAGATACACACACAGCATAGCAATATATTATATTTAATATATAGAAATAATTCCATCACTTCTAAATACAATATTTAACAAGAATATGAAACATATGAACCAGAGTAATTGATAACACAGCTGAGATATACTATCTAATAAACTTCAATATGATCATAATAAACTGGTACATGTATCTGGCATTTACATTAGAACAACTTTAATCAACATTAAACATTTATTGACGATTATAGGCAATGGTACTGTCACTTGAAACTATCTAATACCATCAACGATATATCTCGTGAAACGTAAGAAATCAGACGTATTACTTTATTGATCATAAAAATATTAATACCTTCTGCAGTAACGTATATAATTAATATTTCTTTGAGTAAACGCAAATAAAATGAACATTGCTTGACGTAGTGTTTATAAATAGACACTGCACTCATATATGTATGACTTAAATTTTACCGTTTTGTAAAAAAATGTTTAAAAGTGCAAATTGTTTGTTGTTAATTAAGATCTTGCTGCACATAGACCAATTACGTAGAATAATTAATATATGGGCATGACAATCACCAGAAATAGGTTGTTACACTACTAGACGAGATTCAATAAGATCCATGTTTTTTTTTTTTTTTTTTTAGTTAAATTTGTTCAATGAAATTAATCTGTCAGTGGTGAATATCTACGTACATATTTAATATTTCTACAGTAAACACATAAACAACTTTCATGCATAGATCACGGAATAGTAATTTTATTAACTAACCGTATCAAAATAAAAATTAAGTAACACCGTAATTACCATTTTACGCCCGAGCAGGAAAGCGAAATACCGCACTAGACCTACACTACAAGGAAACGGTTTTTTGGGTCAAGTTTTGAATTCTCACTTTCACGGAAAACTTCTCAGAACATACTTGAACGAACAAACGGTCCATTGTTTACACGCTGTGTAAATCGTAACACTCGGATACATTGCAACAATGAAGCACAACAACATCAGGCCGTCGATGTGTGACGCAGCGATATTTACAGAAAAGGGAGAGTTATTATTATTATTTACAGAATTAATCAAATAAACAAACTAAAAGTACCCGGTGTACCGCGAAACACCCGTCCAATGAGGGTTGCAGACTTGGAGGCGAAAATATTAATTTCAGAAAAATAAATGAAAATAAATATTTATAGTACACGGAGAATTATATCCGTCGGAAATTTGTGTTTTCAATTTTGTACAGCCTTAGTTATTTTCGGAACCGAAAAGTATCTGTGCTATGAAATAGATGAGATATGTACAACATTCGCTGAATTTATGACTTGCGGAATGTCAATAACATTGAATGTTTGAAATAGTTTAAATTCATTGCCATCTGTACATGTTAAAGTTTATACATCTGATTGAAAATTAACCGAATCCCGTTAACCGAACATAAAAGTTAATTAACCGATATATTATTGTATTAATTACGCATGTTTGCTAAAAACATCTACCGTGTTTGGTGTGAACTGACAGTTTACAATCGCAACTAGAAAATATATTTGTTTTGAACATGGATTTTTCGTTCTAAATTCAATGTAAAATTCCTGCGACTGTAGATGGTAGTGGCAGGGACTAAACAATTAAATTCTTTGATTTATATGTTGGTGATATTTATAAGGCGTTAGTGACCATACGGTATAGATAAATAATCGGTGGTATATTTACATCGCCACTGCTAAAGATCAAAGTGAGCGTTAATATTAATTTATCATTGATCTCAGCATGTACGATGGTGCTCTATACTGTGGTGTGGGACCCAGTGATGAGCGGAGTGAGTTTGTTAATCACCATGGCAACCTGTCCGGTTAAAACGACATTAATCTCTTCTAACAAGTGCACATACACACGTAGCATTGCGATACAAATGAGCAGAGTCTCAACCATGTGCACTTGTAATTATATATATAAAACTATACGCACATATATACATCCCACGCGATCACATCTACTCGTGTATGTACCAATACGAATTTATAAAATGACACAGTACTAATGGACGCACAAGATAAGGCCCGGTCTTAGAATATTTACCAAGAGAAATTTCTTCCAGTATGAAATGATTTGATTTGATTTTTTTACCTTATAAAGAGAATATTTAGTTTGTAGCAAACGGGATTAGACATTTCATGATTATAATATACCACATTTATACAATGTAATGTTACAGAATCAAGACAATGGTTGTATGGAATAAATGACTGAACATGCAATTGAAAACCTGATGATTCCCACTCTGTTCTAATAGGAATTTCAGGCTTGTGACAAGGTATCGGAACAAACACTGAAGCAAGATCTGTACAATACATTGTATCAGTGCATGTGTGTGTGTGTGTGTGTGTGTGTAGGTAGCTGTCGAGGCAGGTACATACATGTGAGGTCGATCATTGGATTTTTAGGCGTGTTTAGTATCCAATTCAGGTCAAAACTTAGGTGGAAATTATACATTACTTTGTTACCAGATGCCAGTACCGTAATGACTATTCATACACGGAATGATATGCAAACTAGAGGCGTTACAAATATAAGTAGTAATGTATGAATATCAATGTGTGTAACATTTAGTTTTGTAAAGGTATTATCGCAAATAACTCACACACCAACAAACATGCTACTATTCTTTTCGTAAAGAAATATTCTTTGACATGTAAACACACAATTGCGATGTAAACATTTGTATATTACGATATAAATAATGGCGGATAAATAGCGGAGAAAACATTTCTGCCACTATAAATATTTATATATATATATATATATATATATATATATATATATATATATATATATATATAAAAATATGAATAGCATTTTGTACTTGTTACGTATGCATTCATGTATGGTGTGTTGCTATGAGTGCTTGTGAATATTATGTGGGTTTAATTCTTGTGGTGGCGTATTCTTTGGACACAACGTCCCACCCCTCATTGCTTCTCACCGTCAGGCTATATTGCATGACAAATTGACACTATGCATTACGTCATATAAACATTTACCTCAGTGTGATCATTTTAAAGTTTCCGAACAATTGTTGAACTTTAGGAAACTAGAATAAAATATCTATGTGTCACCCGCCCATACAAATGTATATCTTTGTGCGTTTCAGTTGTAAATTCTAACTCATTCTTTGTCATAAATATATTAATAATGCTTTGTGTATTGTATGTTTTCCATGAAATTATTTATTACAAACAAAACGTACGTATGGTGACAGTTACAAATATGTTTAAAAATACATATTGGGCATAGTTTCTCAAGCTATCGGCACTTTGCATACATTTCAGGACTTCCTGGTACTTGCGATACTCAAATGGTTAAATATAGAGCTCGCGGGAAACGCCTTTTCAGACAAAACACCAGCGAGCACCACGCATTGCACTGCAATAAACCTACTCGTACCATGTCTCAAGTGCATCATTTCAGATTACCACCAATATGGTTCCATGGGTCAATGGAACCATTAAATAATACCGGTAATTGCATTATGCTTATTGTCTTAACTTTCGGTAATAATGAAAATAATATTTAAAATAAAGTGACTGGTAGTACAGAATAAGTATCCTGTATCTTAGGCAATAATTTTTGAACATATATATTGTTTCGCTTTGCACAAACAGTTTACTAGAACAAAAGAATTGTTTGTTTATTCGCTATTCACTGTACAAATAATAATATGTATTTAGTGGAGAACAATACTTGGTTTGTTTTTAACCTTAAGATATGCGCACACAGCGAACCGGTAATCATATATATATATATATATATATATATATATATATATATATATATATATATATATATAATATATATATATATATATATATTTTAAGCACATTCCGTCTTGAAACAGTGGGAGAAATGTTGCACAATGAACTCAACACAACGACGGCAGTAAGTAAGTGAAAATAAACACGCGTGCATTTAATCGACTGCATAGATGCAGTTAATGCGGTTTAAATTAACGCGAGTTTTGAGTAAAGTATATATAAATAAACAGATTTCAACGACTTGCAATGAAACGATCATTTTTGCAAATGTTCTGCTGTTCTGGTATCTGTCCAATCAAATATAGCAAGATGTAACAGAACTGATGAGTAATTCACTGGGTAATTGAATTGGAAGAGAGTGAATGCTTGGCCTGAACAAGGAAGCATATTTTGCATATTATTGTTTTTACAGTATGTTATGATATTACATTTTTATATTGGGTGTGACTGAAAGGATTTAAAACTAAAGTGTGTATTGATGTGAAGCACTTGATAGTTGCATCTGGCTAGTACATTCGGGGTGTGTCAACTAGAGTTAGTATTGATGAAAGAATATAGAAATTGTGATGGATTTCTTTAGATGGTAATAATAACTGGTAATAATAATGTCGAGCAGTGGTACATTTACGTAGACATCTTTTCGTTTTCATTGAGTGCTAGCTCATTCTGACATGTCCATCAACATCTGTAAGAAACTCCGGCGCAGTCACCGGATACCGAATAGTTAATTAGATAGTAAACATACAGGAAATTGGACTGAAACTACAGAATTTCTAGTGTAGTGGGATTCGTTAGCGACGAGACGTATTGCAACCGTAACCTACATAATTCTGAACCGATGACCATTGCACAATTCTCGAAATAAAATCTCTGGAAGTGGTGAGCGCGAGCACCTGCAATACATTACGCTGTGACGACGAGCCCCAGGTAACAGAAATAGACGCTTGACTTCCGTCATCAAAGCTTTCGGCTGCTACACACACACATACACACATACATAAGGAGTATATGAGTTGGTTGGTTGCAATTGCCAAACCCTCTTTAATTACACGATTCACATACTCTCCATTTCACCCACGCACCATCCACTGTGCAATCCGTTTTCACGGATATATCCACGATTCATTTACTTCACTTAATCAAAAACATGCCGTGGAAAATGATCTCTAGCACGTGGATATCACTGATGATTTCTAAATATATAGAATCTGATTAATAGAAGTTTAATATCAAGAAAATTCAACAAAACTATGAAGGAATTAGAACAGCAGATTTATAAAAAATAAATGGATCTTGCATACATATTAAATTGCATCTTTTAAAAGTGCAATGTAACAGCAATTTGGCACGTAAAATTCAAGCTGTTTATGAAAAATCTTGTCAGCAAAAATATAAATTTCTGTCGTACAACGCAATGTTCATTGACTAATTTAATTTGGCATCGACTCGATGAGTTTATTTTGCAAAATCCTCATTTAATTCAGTGCGAAAACGCGCTGGTTCATTTGTCACCGGTCATAATTTAAATCCGTACAGTCTCACTTCTTGGCAGAGTGTTTTGTGCATTTCGCAAAATTAATAAACACAGTAAGCACGGTACAGGCAGGTACAAAATGCGTGGGCGCTATTTATTTATTAGCAGTGTCTAATTGGGAATAATACAAATGCAGTCACATCTGTCAACGTACGACACAATTAATTAATTTAATTAAAACGCGAATCATTCTGAAGAAAGTGTCTATTTCGGCAAGACGACTGAGCAATGAATATGTTATGGAAATATTTATTATTAAATTCATGTTTACCATGTGTCATTCGTACAAACTTGGCAGTTCTAAAAACGTTGCTCCGTGAGTGTCCGCGGTAGCGAAATCTAAAAATATATATCAATATGTTCAACTTCAAATATTCGCAGATGAACCGCATGGCCTGACGGATGTTCGAAAAACAAATAAACGATTTATTTGGGTCACTTAGCTCACGGTAACGACAGCACTTGCGGCTTTACTCATATTCCTAAACTTGGGATTGTCACGATTCGGAGATTTTCATGTGATTTTAAAAATACCTATCCTTGTACTACATACACCAAGTTTTTCAAGGGACAATTAGAGCTAACTGGATTTGATTATCAAGTAATTAAGTGAAATTACAGTCATTTACTAATGCTAAACGCGTCATATGATCTTTCTAAATGAATGTTTTATCTCCAGATTGCTCCGTACTTACAGTAAATATCAATTACAAGTGTTAAATATTATTTACATTATTCAGCGATTTAATTCATTAATAAAATCTAATAGTTAATTATTCTTGTGGTTCACCGAAATAGAACAATTTATATGTCAAATCATTCGGTTGATTTCTGAACATGTTGGGTGAATATTGGTGTTGTCTCATTATCATGGATCACCGGTGATTGAGACGAAGATGGCGTAACCAGCATCCACATCTAACACAGTGTGTATCTTTGTACTGACTGACAGCACAATGAGTCACTGCTGCATGACTTACGTAACATACTCAACTACCGGCACCAACAACAGCATCACCCACAGCTAGCATCCTCACCAGCAACCAGCGCAGTACCGTATAAGGTAAAATTATAATCGCTATGACGCCGCATATTAATTAACTGTCCCCGTATCTGGAATCTGTGATTTCATGGAAAGGAAAATTTATAAACATTTACAGAACTCCGCCGTAGAGAAAACATTTATAATTAATGCTAATTTCATTGCGCACGGCGACAGGGCCGGAGTCGCTTCGCAAAGAGCCAGGAAGAAGTTTCACATACACATTTTCTCAGACACTAATTGATTTACCAACGAAAATCTGTGTGACTGTGTTAAACGAATGGAAGCATAAATCTAAAAATAACATTTTCATTGCCTCCATACTTCACTAACAACATTCACAGGCGAAAACATTTTGAGAAGCAATGAATTATACACCGTGTGTTAGACGTGTGAAAACAATAATGTCATCATTATGGTAAATCTGTTGTGAAGAATCTCGTGCTGCAGTTGACAGGCTTTATATTCAATTACAGAACAACCAATGACGCGCCAGTTCAAAGGTGATGTATTCATTGATACTATTCTATAGATGCGGTAGAAGATTACAAAAAAAAAGAGTTGATAATTATCGGCAACGTGGTTCTTGAACGATGACTGATAATTTATTTGTTCTGTTGTGTATTGGTACAATAGTTTTCACTTCTGGTTTGTCAAATTATTTGACAAATCATATCTGCCACGTATTATTTAAAATTAATTTAGGAAAATGCTAATCACAAGAGAGGGGGATTTTAATAAAATTAAAACATCTTGCGGAACTAATAAATAATGTAATGATAAAAATACGTAAGGACTCGTTTGGAAAATGCAAATGGATGTCTATTAAATTCCTAAACTAACTTTCTTCTCTCACGAACAGATCTACACACACACGTACGTATATACCTGTGCTTAGACGGGTTCGTTTCTCTAAATCGCCATCGATATGTTCGACCGCATGTCTCCTTCGAAACACGCGTACGTGGGATTGTTTAATTGTCATACCATCTGTCGATAATTCCGCTGCATTTGAGCGTCATTGGTCGCGTACGACAAGTGAGCATCGCACACACCCCCGCTACCACAAGTGCACATGCACAGATGGACTGTTCCATGGCGGGTAAATGCATTTGTTTTTGTTTATGCGTACTGCACACTCTGCTGTAAATACCAGCAAGTGTGCGTGTGTGTGTATGACATTCGGAGGGCATTCTGTGGGCGACACCAGGATTGCGCCACACTCTCACAAATGGAGTGGACTGTTGTTACAAGATAACTAACCTAAAACCCGTATCGCGCGTAGGCTCAGTCTATGGAGAGATCGGTGCGCCTGCTTGTCGTGGACCTGTCCGTGTGTGACGTCACCAAATCATGGCGCCCACATACACACACACAGACACGGTTCTGTTCGTACATGGCCTCCGTTGATTGCCGGTTCGACACTGATTTACGTTTTATTTTTTTTCCGCGCAAGACAATTCCAGATTTGGAAAAAGGCAGCAAAGGATTTTAATGTTTTCGCGCGGCACACAAACTATGGCCAGAAATTATTACGGATTGTGGGTGTTCCTGAAGATGTTTATTCGGGCAACAACGGGATTATAAACGATGGTCGAATCCATGCTGTTTATAACGACGATACTACGCGACACTTTACAGTTTATATTATTATTTCTATTTGCACTTGCGAGTGTGATGGAAATTTACTCGGCTGTTTTCAAAACAACATCTTGGCTTTAATCCGATCGAGTCCCTCTTGTCGTGGGTCTAAAATTATGCGATCTGTTTGTTTACAAATAACTGGCAATAGTTTCACAATATTGGAGAAAATATGTTTGTCACACAGTTCATGAATAAAAAATTGCGTGACTCTCGTCGTTCATTCATCGGTGTATGAATCACGAACAAGTTCAATGGAAAATACTTCATTATTACAGTCGTAAATACCAGCAGAACTATGACAGATACTAAAAATGAAGATTCCGGTGCGCAATACATCATACCATTCATATGACACCGTGATAAATCACTGAATTTCTGGTTGTAAATTGTCACGCCAACATTTTATTGCTTCATCCACGGACAAATTATCCACGTAATCCTACACTCAGTTGTTTTTTTCCGTCGTTCTCTCTTTCGCTCGATGCAACAGATCTATTTACCTTGGCATTACCGCGGTAACGTACCACGCATGTACTGTATTAGGAAAGTTCCCGTTGACCATTTGGGCATATGTTATCTGGTGTGGGTTTCAACTAAACACGAAAGAACAGAAAAAAAAGAACGGACAGGCACCCAAGTGTATGTAGAAATACCAAGTCACGTTCCTACCCCACGGCCCCAGAGATTCAGAACTACGTGAGCCTTTGATCCGCCGCATACCGACACGCGGGACGTGATGTTTGAACACGTATAAAAATTAATTGTTAATTGCTGACTGGTAAGTGTTAATTTGACATTTAGGCGAGAATATTTTCGAATATTAAATAACACAGTCGGTGGGTTTTAATTAAAACTCTCAAGAGCCCCCGAAGCAGCGACGAAAATCAAAAGGCTGATCTGTTCAAATTAATTGCATTTCACGCGGAACACTTGTCTGTAATTTATTTTCTGATCACTGGTAATATGATTTTAGATATTATTTAAGATATAAATATAGGTATGTATTTATGTTGATTCATCGACACTAGAAATGCTGATTTTTCATCTTCTCCCTTGTTTGATTTTCAAACGAGTTTCGTTGAGATACATGGAGTAGTTTACGACGTGTCTGTCAATTATTTAAGAAAAATTGTAGTTTTAAAGGTTCACTGATAGATCAAATATTTACAAGACTAAAACGAGAGCTTTGATTTAGTGACTAATGTGTCCTACGCACAAATCCCATTACCACATTCAAAGAACTAGTGTTCACAATTTATCACGCAACAAACATTTTTATTAACTAAACATATGGCAAATTAATATTGGATTATTAGAGACACACACAGAGAGAGAAATATTTACTTACTCCGTTTTTTTTTTGCTCGTCCCAAATAATTATTTCTATGTTTTCCCTCCAAATAATGGTGTATTGTGTAGGATATCCATTGGTCAACGGTATTATCCATTGTGGGAGTTTATATAGGATTATTAGGAAAATGAATGTCATCAGTGTGTGTGTGTGTGTGTGTGTTAGTCCTAATTATGTATCCATACACACCCTTTCTTTCTTCCCGGGACCAATCTGTTTCCAAATACCTAAAAACAGATCATCCGTTTGGTAAACAACATAATGGAAGATTGTCTGGCCAATAGCAAGACAAGTATCTCGGGTCCCATTTGAGCATACATTATAAACCACTGTGTGTCGATATACAAAGTGTATGAACATCACATCGGGACAATTAAACTACGTCATCTAATCGATGCGTGCCATGCATGGAGCGGCTACATCCATTTCCAGCTATAAAAGGCGATTACTTAGAGCAATGGTAGTGATAAAAATACGAAATCTCGTGTAGGTTAGAACATTTAAATGTACCAGCGCTAATGATCGACGCGTGCTTCACCGCGATTGCCCCATTCCATATAAAGTGAATGAAAACGCGATGATTCGCTTAGCTTTAGCGGGCGTGGGTGTGTTGTTTCACAGGCCAAACAGGTACAACATAAAGTGTGGTTATGTGTTGCGGCGAAGGGGAAGTACACACGGTAACACGCACATACATCTCTCTGTCCGTGCTAAGACGTAGCTGGTGTTGATGTTTACATCACTGTGAGGAATCTGATCGAATTGTTGTTCAATGATGCAAGATAATCCAGTCAAACATGTTGTGGAGCAGACGAGAAATGTCAATGTTTTGTCGCAGACATTTATATGGGGAAAAGAAAGAATAATGGCGTTTTATTTGACCATAAAATAAGTGTAAATGAGGACTACGTGCTTATGACAACTAAAAATATTTAGCAATTGCAGCAGTTTACGTAATTGTCGAAAATAAATACCGTGACTGATCAGAAACGATAAAACATTTTATCGGCTATGAACAGACGAAGTGGGATTTTGATAGGTGTAGGAGCGATTTAACTCTTATTGCTGAAATATTTTGCAATCGAGTCTTTAGTTATTTGTGGATGCATATTTGCTGTTGTTGTATCATGTTTCATGCGTTATGAATAATGCACCAGAATGATTTAATTCTCATTTGTATGTGCCAGGAATTCTTATATCCTCAATTACTTACCGTGATCACATAGCAGATATAATCTCCCAAGGAAAGGAACTACTACTTTGCTGGTTGGAACATAAAAAAACACATTAATTTACAAGGATTTATCTTTAAATTACAATAAAACTATCATAAGCGCATTTAAGCACCGTTAGTAATAATGTGATAGACGTGGAACAAAAATATATCCTTCGTGTGTTATCATAAAAAACAACAAAACATTGTCAAATATCCGAAACATGCTCTAGTAGATCTGGTAGTATTATCGAGCAAATTGTCGTTTGTCCCGTCCACCCGTGAATCTCGAATTAGGTTGGCGGTATGTTCTTGTTCTTTCATCTCGCCTGTTACCAGAATTATTGTTCACATTCCTATAACCACCGCCGCCCGTACGTTTAGAAGGTTTGATCCCTTTGGACGCATGCGTCACTGCGTACATGATTAAGGACAAAACTATGAAACACAACAATTGGAAGAGAAAACATTGATTGTTAAATAAAAAAGGATACACAAATCCACGGACGGTGGAACTTTAAATCCAAACGACAGTGCAACTTGGGACAAATCCACTGTGGTGATATCGAAGATAGTCTTCAAATGATGACTGTCATAGGCCCGTACGTAAGCCTTATAGGCCTCCTTCGCTGACATGTTCAAGAAATAATTCGTTCCAATAAGTTTCTCCAGCTGAAAACAAAAGAATACCATAATGTATAATGCAAACCTGATTTCTGTGAAGATCTTAATTTCTTTCACACTTTACGATTATACTATGACGACGAATTTATTTTCGGATATTTTTGTAGTTTACGTTGACAGTTTAATGAGATAACGATAAAGTTTGGTATTAAATATGTTGTAAATTATAACAAGCATAAAAAGCAACATTTCGACTTTATAATGTAATACCCTGTTAACAGATATAAACAAAGGTATTGACTAAGATTCAGTATTAACATAGATGATGGTGCCACGAGTCTAGACAGAGGTAGAATTAATAATAAATTAACTCGTAATTACCACCAGATATACGTTTATTCATCTTTCTCTCGAAACAAGCACATTTCCTGTGGATGGATTAATAAAGTAATATTGTAAATGGACAAACATGGCATTTCACAATCATAGATCCTTGCATTCCAGCTTCCTATACACCTAGCCAATGCAAAATCCTAACGAGTGCATATTTCAATGAGTTGTTGCACATTGAAGAAAAACAGTTTGTGCAAGTAGGGACCAGGAGGAGGTCAGTGAAAGGAGCTGTATTATGAATGAATTACCCACGTGACAAAAATCAACAGCTCCGTGGGCTACGTACTTGAGACCTTGATACAGGAAAGCAGAAACACAACCCACATACACACGCAGCGTCAGTATGCATTCATATTACCAAGTCCTCCAATATAATCATGCGGTATCGTCATAATATGCAACACAACTTTCTAACGCAATAAAACAACGAAATACTTTTACATTGTCCGCACGTGCAATAATCACCGGGCTCTGAATCACAACAAAATAAGATCTCTCTCGATCTTCACATCTGTCATCTCACGGAAAAACAACAGAATAACACCCTTGACCGACACAGCTGGTCAGAAAATCGTACGGAACCGTACAAAACCGGTACTTGTTACCGGAAATCAAGCACGCGGGCTTGTTTTCATCACGGGCACACGGTGATCTGGTTGTAGAATGGATTTTGGCCGAGGACAGTGTGCATTTAACGTGATTTTCAGAGCAGCTGTTCATATTAATAACGTGCACGATAATAACAATAAAAAAAAAGGAAATCTACACATGAATGTCAGTGGCCGGTGAATCATCAGCCCACGCCGACTGCGACGAAGGCGCCGGACAACAGAAAGTTTGGTAGATTTCACGGAGGAGGAACACACACACACACATAAGAGCATACATTGTCCATACAATTCGAACGAAATTCTTGCTATAAACTGCGTGTAAGATATTACACAAGATTTCAAGAGATAGCCCTGAGTTTCTGAGAACTGCATACAATGTTCAAACATGTTTTTCTACGGGAATATATCGTATTTGGATAGGGAAAAATAATAATGGACAATGAAATACTTTTAAATGTGACAAGCGACTATTGAAATCTTCATGTTTGGTCGACATTTGTCAATATTGGATACGTTACTTCCTGGTTCAGATATAGATACATTACGTGCATGTGTCAGGATGCTTGTATTTCGGTGGAACTACTCAAGCAAGTACACAGCAGCGTTGCAGGATTTATATCAGTTTTGAGTTATGGCAGCACGCTACGGTTACGAATACACAAATGGGCACACGTAAATAGAATGAAGAGATGCCGAGGTAGCTCAAACGGTGATGATTTGTGTCGGGCGGCGCCCAGTACAAAAAACGCTAATCCGGAAATAGTATCGCGTCTAATTGTGAACACACCTTTCCACTGATTCACTGCTATTCTCTACACATACGTGTACACGTAACATAGACTCGTCCATTCTTCTAGCTACACCAAAAATGACGTAGCGTGGACATAATTTCAGATTATATATACATAACATGCATTACGGCGGATATTTGTAACACACTGTAAATTGAAAAATTCCTACACAGATTTTATACTTTGTTCAGTGGAGAACAGATGAATGCATTCTTAAAGTATTTCTGTAGAACTTCACAAATTGTTGCAGGCGTCGGCTTCAGTGGAAAGGACATAAAATCAAGTTTAATTAGAGCGTCGCACTAACAACGAGATCTAGTGCCACAAAGGATATATCGCCTAGGCGATCTAAATATAGAGATCAATATAAACACTGCGTATACGGGATGTTACAGAAGAAACGTCGCACTTCGCCATACGGCGTGCAGTTTTATCAACATGTGCCACGTTCAATAACAAATCATACATCAGAATATATAAGTGAATTCTCATACAAATCGAGATGCATTTTCTCCGCGTATGAATGCATTTTGTTCAGAGTGTAACTTGGCATGGACTGAGTAGATGACGGTGTGTATTTTTGTAAAACACTTTTACACATTCCTTGTATGTTGGACGCCGGATGAACGGCGGTGGTGTATTCTTGAAAACTCATAAAAATCGTGCCGTGTAAACAGAAGCTTTTAGTGCCGTTGCGATTGACACGAACTATACTTTTTCAGAGAACATACAGGATGTTTTCTACCATTAGCTTCGCTACGGAGTGGCTGTCTTTGTTTCCAAGTAGATATTTGGGGCGAAAGAAACAAAACGGTGTTCTTAAAGAACGGGTGAAGTTCCACAACACATGTGTTGTTCCCGGGGCAGACATGTAGTGCTGTATTTGAAAATATATTTTCATTTCAAAGTTCACATAGAAACATTGTATTATATAAAACGTAATTAATGTATTTCAAAGGGCGGAGAAAATGTACAGCCGGTACAGTAATAAACCTCTTAGAGAATGTTAGATGAACTAGATAGATATACGAACTGTTGGCACCCTCTGGAACATACCAATCCAACTTGTAGGTTATGTGCTAACCAATACAAGTTCCTGTCCATACTATTCCAATTAATGAACGAGCTGAACAGAAGCACGAAATAAGCAAGTAAAAATGCAAATCAGGTCATTAATCAAACTCTTACAATTTCACCGACTCGAGAAGTGACAAAAAATATCTCTCAACCAAATCCGAAAGTGACATTAGACTAGTTTAGAATTAGGTCACTTTTGATGGAATATTTTAGAGGTAACACGACAATTCATTTCATGGTTTACACTGGTAAACTTTACAAACTGCAAATATTGTCTGCAGTTTTGCGTCACAATATGTAGAAATAAGAAAACGTAATGAATAATTGTGATGATTTAAGGGTTCATATCGATCACCTGTCACTCTGACTCTTCTTCTAATTTCCTGTATGCTGCAATTTAATTTATCCGGCCGTCACCCTGTGTCGGGTGTCATATTGTTCGCGATATAATTAATGTCACCGATGCGTTTGCTTGTGAGATGTATGTTACTAGCCGAGAGATTCAACAGAGTTGAGGGAGATATTGTGTGTGTACGTGTGTGCAAGTCTATAAATAACACAGAACGTGTGTTGCAACCAGCGGCACCGTGCACGCGCCCCAAAACGAAACGAATAAACATGATGAATCACAAGAGTTATAGCACCGACGCGTAGTATACAATTTTAACATAAGTCATAAAGTCAAAAAATTACACCAATCACCTGAATTTAGCAATGACTGAAAATGTGCAGGATTGTATTACATAATCAGATTGCATCTGAATCATAGTCAAACATAAATATTACAATAAATGTTACCAATGAGACGAAATGTTCAATGATGGCATTACAAATATCAACTGTCAAATGAACTAGAATTAGTACATACATTGGCATCTAGCGGTAAAGCTTTGAACTAAACGTGCTGCGCGCCAAATTCAATATAAGCTGTACACAATTTGTCCACATAACTATGTTCAATAATAAAAGATGGCGTCTAATTTTATCACACACATATTATAAACACGTTAAAAATATCAGAACACACAGAGAGATTTGTAAAATTCACAATTAGGCAGTACAATTATAGATATAAAACTCCAGTCGTACCTGTAACTGAATATCTGCTATCTTGTTCCACGAGAATTCAAACTCATTGAGTGGAACTCGAGCTTGTTTAAGATACCGCAAGAATCCAAGCTCTTCCGGTCGCAGAATTAACAGTGCATGACCACTGCTCCCCTCACCTCTGGCAGTTCTACCAACACGATGGATGTATTCCTAAATAGCAAAACAAAACAATATGTTTAGATACACGTTTACGCAATGGATGTTCGGTGTGAACTAACCTTGGGATCATCTGGTGGATCGTACTGGACGATCCAGTCGACGGCTGGAATATCCAAACCTCTAGCTGCGACATCTGTACAGAGTAAGATACCGGACTCGGCATTGCAGAATTGGAAGAACGTTGTTGTACGTTTAGTTTGTTTTTGTTTACCCTGTAGATAGCAATCGTAATGTAATACTAAACTACAATAATAATAATAATGAATAATACTTACATGGATACACATCACAGGCAGATCGATATAATTGAACAATTCATGATGGAACTTGACAGACATACACGAGCTGAAGAACACCATCACCTTCTTCTTTCTGTTCTTCTTCAGGAATGTGAACAGCACGAGTAATCGTTTCTCTGATGGACACACTACGTAGCCTTGCTCGAGACCCGCTACAGTAGCGGTATCCTTCGTATCGTCAACACCCACGTAGATGGGTTCTTTCTTCAAAGCCAAAGATGTTAGGGCTTCGGTTTTCTTTGTCGACGTGGCACTGAACAACATTGTTTGACGGCGTTCTATAAATAATTTAAGATTCTAAACATGAAAATGTCGCATAACAATTAGATATTTCAACATACTTGGCAATAAATTAATGATTTGTTTTAATTCCTCTTCAAAACCAATGTCCAAAATTCGGTCAGCTTCATCGATAACCAGACACTGTAAGTTTTTGTACAAAAAGTCGGGAGTATTTTGTAAATGATCCAGAAGACGACCGGGAGTGGCAACAAGAATATTGATTCCTAGAACATATAATACATGCCGCACGTGATATATAAATGTTTATTTGTATTTCCGTCAATGTGTAACTACCTTTTGATAATTTTTGTGCCTCCGTGTGCCTGCTTGCACCGCCCATTACCAAACCATAAGTATGGTGATGGTACTTCATAAGTTCCTTCAGCACACCGAACGTCTGCATGGACAATTCACGTGTAGGTGATATAATAATAACCCCAGTACCTATATTGCAAATGGAGAGATTTTACAATCATCTTTATACTGTACTAAATTCAACATATATATTATACATATACAGGGTGTAACACGTACACCGACCACCGCCATTCTTACCTTTATTATTATATTTACAAAAAAATACTATAGAACAAAGTTGTAGGGGACCAAGGGGGACATTCTTTCTGAGAAGAAAATATTTTTTTAAACCAGTGGTTCTCAAGTTACAACACAAATTTTTTTTTTTCAAATGGGTTTCTACATATTTCTTATGCCTATTCGATAGCATATTTTTTTCTGAATTCAACCATGTATTAGTTTTATATCCTTACATAATAAAAATATTGCAAAAAATTCGATTGAAATTTAAATAAATTTTTATTTTTAATATTATTGTACAGTAGGCTATGGATGAGAAACAAGAGTGATAAATTTAAATTGAAAATTAATAATTGTTAATTACTCCTTATAAATAATGTTCTATTTGATTTCCATTATTTTCTAAGCACAATTCTATCACTCTTGTTTCTCATCCATAGCCTACTGTACAATAATATTAAAAATAAAAATTTATTTAAATTTCAATCGAATTTTTTTGCAATATTTTTATTATGTAAGGATATAAAACTAATACATGGTTGAATTCAGAAAAAAATATGCTATCGAATAGGCATAAGAAATATGTAGAAACCCATTTAAAAAAAAAAAAAAATTTGTGTTGTAACTTGAGAACCACTGGTTTAAAAAAATATTTTCTTCTCTGAAAGAATGTCTCCCTTGGTCCCCTACAACTTTGTTCCATAGTATTTTTTTGTAAATATAATAATAAAGGTAATAATGGCGGTGGTCGGTGTACGTGTTACACCCTGTATATATATATATATATATATATATATAAATAAATATTAACCAATGTTACTTACCATTACGAGGCATAAACTTCAACTTGTATATAAGCTCAATTGATGGAATCAAAAAAGCAAGTGTTTTACCCGAACCAGTCTTAGCAGAGCCAACTAGATCCCTTCCTTCCAAGAGTGCAGGAATAGAACGCGCTTGAATCTCTGTCAACGTGGTGAAGCCCATATCAGCAATGCCACGCAGTGTCAGCTCACACACTTTTTCTTTCAATGAATCAAATGTACTGTTACTTAGGATTTCTAAAGCTACCCCGGAACCAGGCACTAAAACAATACACAACTTAGTTTTACAACATTTCCAGGATAAATTAAAGATGTTTCTTAGTTTATATTTGACGGGAATCAGATAAAATACATCTCATATTAATGTCTCAACCCAAGAATTCCAAATGAAAACAAGGAGTCATCAATCGTCTTCGCCTTTTTATCATCATATTCATAAGTAACATGCTATGGTTGATACTCACACTTTGTATTTAAATCATTGTCATTTACTTCTTCCAAATCAATATTTTCGTCTTTTGATTCATTGTCTTCGTTAATATCTTCATCTGATTCATCATCAGACACCTGTTTCTTTTTATTTTTCCGTTTTTCTGTAACATGATTGAAGGAAATATTAGGTTATTGCAACATGCTTTTGACAGAGATTTATACTTTTTTTAAATGGTCCCTGGGAATCTTCAAGTGGCCGTTTATTATTTTTCAGTGATTCTTTTGTAACCAGCTTCACTGGTTCTTCTTTCTTAGTAATTCCATTTTCTTCTAAAAGCACATTTCAAATCAACATGACATACCGATAACCTAAGACTTGTATTATTTACTCACGTTTATCTTTCTGCTCCGCTTCTTTTTGTTTTAATAACTTCAATTTCTTCTTTTCACGGTTCTTAATCTTACGCATTAACACTTTATCTGGAATCGACATGGTTTTCTGTATTTTATATGTTTATAAGCACACAAAATTCACATGGACATCACCACGTGTTGTTGTGTGATCGACTACGTTTTCCAAGATGGCGTCCACCGTAGAATCGTCACAGGAGTTCTAATTCTCATGGTGTATAATGACATTACATTTATAAAATCATTCAAAATATTAAATAAATAGCATTAAAATAAATAAATTTCACGATATATAATGCAAAACAAATGTAGAATAGGACTTTTGTAAACTTCTTAAAGTAAGCTTCTTATGACTTGTATAATTCGAAGAAACGACATGTATTTGAAATGACAGGCAAACATGCATGCACATAGGTATAACAGGTTAACTGCATGATTCTGGCACGGAATACAAGTGATATATTTTACTTTTAAGGCAGATTCTTTTAAAAAGTTTCCATTTAAATTAACCACATCTGAAAAATTCAGTAATTATTTAGAAAGTTCAGTGGTAGCGTAAGTTTAGCATCGTACTCGTAAAGATAATAGCCTAATAAAATGTTCTCGCTAATGAAGGCTGGGTAGTAACTTACAAGGGTTTCACTATAGCAGGACTATGAATAAGGGGGTGGAACAGATGCATCATGAGAAGGTGGATCTTAAGTAATCGCACGCTAGTATCTGAATAATTAATATCCAATCTCTACGGGTAATCTCGTCAGGTTTGCGGTTTTGTCACAGGATAGACCGCGTGCAATTCCCAACAGTGGTTTTAATATCCGGATTCCTTGTTCTTTTGTATGCATGACGCGGCCACGTTTCAACGGATTAATTTCACCGAAAGGATATTTCTTAAACAAAACGGAGAGAACTTTTTTTTAAATATAAAACCAGACTAAAATTCTAATTAAATATTTAGTATAATATAATCTACTGTGTGGGCTACACTAGAGCTAGATATCTACTTAGAGTGACGTGCCAGAGAGATAAGAATATTTTATAGAGTTATATTTTTATTCATTTATTATGCCGGGCAACGAGATGTGTGACTTTAGATTATTTCTTGATGGAACGCATTTTTCTAGAGCACTTTTGATGAAAACGAATGCGCCAAATGGGACGAAACTGTCTTCTTAGAGATGGGTACATTTGTCAGGAAATGTTCTGGCATTTTTTATAATTCTAAAGTTATTCCGCTCAGAGCAGACTTTCGCAAAAGGCACTACCAGCTAACAGTGACACTGTAACACCCACAGTAACTGTACTGAAATAGAGAAATATTGTTTAATTACGTGTTTTTCATTTTGTTTTTGTTTTTTAACTGACTGCGCAGGTATTTTAACTTAAGAGAGAGAGAGAGAGAAAGAGAGAGACCATACTTCGTGTACTATTAATTTTAAATGTTTTTATTAATGATACAACTTTTATTTTTGATCTCGACAATTTTGCCGACATAAAATATAGCAGCATAATAAACTTGTCAGATGATTTTATGAGATTATATTTTCATTTAGACAATAGTAATTAATATTTGGTTTTTATTTCATTTTTAATTGTGCTTCACGGAAGAATTTGATTATAATAAAAACGAATCAAGTTTCTAACAAATTCCGTACATATGTTCTCTAAGACAGGTAAATTGTATAATTCAGTGTATTTAGTATTTGTCTATTACACTGACCAGAAAGACAAAGAAGAGAGATCTGTGTGGATGGTTAGTCGAAGTTCCGTATGTCAGCGGAGGGCAGTGGTACGATCACAGGTCTCCGCGCTGCAGTATGTATCGATGGGGCGGTACACTATCTGTGAGACGCAAGTAGACAAATTTTATTGCCATTTAAAATGTCCGTATCGTTGATATAAAAATTCACCGTACATGTAAGCGGTATGGTATTTTAAAATATGCAGATTGTTATTGCCTTCGGTATTTTATCTTTGGCTATTTTTTTATAGGCGATGGGTAAAATAAAATAAAGAGAATATTTACTTACTGCAAGGACACAGACAGACACACACGTGTATTATCATCAGCCGTGCGTTATTGCCCAAGTTAGATGCGAGTATTTGATAGCTCATGCTCGGGGTAAAATATATAATTACATGCAAATTAGACGATGTTATAAATACGTCCCGATGTATATACGTGTATATATGTGCTGATTGGCTCCAGGCAAACTCAGTCGATCTTATGAAGTGCGAATTTAAAATGTTAAATTTACATATATAAATATGTATCGGTGTCACCTTGTGTTATACACTATTTATTATGAGGTAATTATAACTTATGACACGGGAGACTTCAATGATCGATAATATAAGAAACTTGTGTTTAAAATTAAATATCTCTACGTGCCTGTGTAGTGTAGTTAATTAAGTCAAATTGATAAATCTTGTACAGTTCGTTATTCCACTAATCTCCCACAGAACAGGTGTATGTTTATTCATTTCTGGTTATTTGTGGGTGTTTACAAATCCTAAAAGTAATCTTCGATCAAATTTACACGTAATTCTACTTTGCACTGGTGCAAATAGAAAAAATTCGGCATGTTTACGAGTGGGTGAATAGCCCACACACACTTGCATGTTCTAAAGCAACGTCCACACCTTCGCAAACACATATACCCGGCGCACAGCGGTGTACAGGAATACGCGACGGTGCCTAAATCAACGAGATAAGATAAGCGGGTGACCAAACACGGTACAGCTTTCAGTCTGAACTCATTACGAATCGTGGTTGTTGCCATATACACATCTCATTAATTTAGTCATTTTAATAAATAGGGTACAGTGTCAGGACGATCGTTTTTGCACGCACGGGGTATCTTTGCCCTTCCATTATCCGTGTAACGCGAGATTGTTCATCCCCCGCCCCGCTCCGCGCTTGTGTTTTGTTGTACCTTAACGATAAACGTGTTTTTATAAAGTAGATGTTTACGGGATCCCGGCGCGAACGTGTTACGGTTTGTTTGGAACGTAAACAATTTGTGAAAATTGTCAGAACAAGCCTCGCAGGTATAACCTTTGGCTCAGTGTAATAAGATTAATGTATAGAGTAAACATTTTACAAGAGCAGAATGTTTTTCACGAACGGTTCGTTATAGGTACCACGTACATTGTCGTCAATGGAACATTCGCTT
Source organism: Carabus problematicus (assembly GCA_963422195.1). Taxonomy (NCBI): domain Eukaryota; kingdom Metazoa; phylum Arthropoda; class Insecta; order Coleoptera; family Carabidae; genus Carabus; species Carabus problematicus. The sequence goes on from OY728590.1 coordinate 10,461,742, forward strand.
TCGTCACTGAATATACGTTCGTCCGGATTTTTATGTAAAGCTGAATGCAGATACAATAATGCGGGACAATGTAATCGCGTTAGGCATTTTTTTTTTTAAAACGTACTACTAGTGGTCAGCCCACACATGTATGACCACTCTGCGGAGGTACTAGAAGCGCATGTGAGGTATACATCGTACTTATTCATCCATCAATACATACATATCCCTATAGGTGGTGTATGCATGTACAATTATACAAGTATGCGTGTACCAGTGCATTGAGATTAGTTATAGATTGTTATTTTCGATTCCCTTTGTCCGTGGCTAGTATGTGTGTGTGTGTGTACGATGCGTACCGCGAATCAGATTAACTAACAACAACAACGCTATTTGATGTATGCTTCTGCAATAATTAAAAAGAGATTGCGGATAAAACGTTTCCACCCAATGCGCTGCGATTCGCGTGTTCATTTGTTCAGATGCATAAATAAAAGAACCACCACCCCTTCCTCTGCCCCGCTTCGCCCGCACACTACGTGCCTCATGGCACCCGCGATCTGGGGAACAATAACAACAACAAAAATAATAAATAAAAGCAAGAAAAATCAGCGTGGCAATTGTTTCGGATGCCGGATGCGTTGGAATTTGCTGAACGGCCAACGTGAATTATGGAATTATTCAAACGTGCGTGTATGCATGTAGGGGAATGGGTAAACCTATAACTCGTATTCATGTATGTATAGTACATACAATCTCCCACGGCAATATACGTTATCGTTTAACATCGATATTAACTCATTACAAATGGGATTAAAGGACTCGATAACTCAGCTGCGATTGCCACAAGTAATCCAGGGTTTAAGTCCTACGCGGGTCAATGCATTTTCACCAATTTTATTTTGAAAAACCTTACGATTATCTTTCCAAAATTTACGAACCAATTTCGCAAGTGAATAAAAGGTTTTTAACGAATTCAGTCACTAAATTTATAACCTTGATTGCGATAAAATAGCATCAATCATTATTAGCAGATATAATAATTGCTTTTTGAAGAGTATGTAGACCACAGATTTGATTAGAAGCTTCTAATCCTATAAATCCATCCATTCAATGTGCTAAAATTAATAACAAAACCATTTATAGAAAACTGCGAACTTTTCCTTATCTGCGGAAATGAAAACTCTCCGAAAATGTTGAAATAATCTTTTAGTAAAATATGTCAAGGTAATTGTGATAATGGTTATAAATTCTGTACTATGCAAATTGTTCCAATGTCATAATATGATATTAATAAATTAAGTTACCTTCAGATTCAGATATCAATTTTAATCACAGTGATAATTTGATTAAGTTGCACTCATACCAGATTTCAACCTAGTGAATGACTGAAACTTCAGATGGAAAATATAGTTTTAATATTTTATTTCATACATTATAAAATAACTATAGCTACTTTAAATATACATTTTGTATTAATAATAATATCGGACATTTGTATTAACAATAGCGTTTGTATAATTTAAATACCTAGTTATTTAAATTTAATAATAAAATTAACACTTATGTTGATCATTTATGTCAGCAGATAAATTATCGTTTCACATTAGGAGCCGTCCATTAACACTGACTGTTAAGTCTAGCAATTAAGAATGAACTATGCAAAGTCATATGCTGGAGAACAGTAACAGGAATACTGACACATTATGCCATCCATAGCCGCACACACTTGTATTCGGATCCAGTCGAGCAAAATCAGAATGAGTATGACCGTTATAAAAACGAGGAACAACTCGATTTTCGACAGTTCAAAAAAGTCATCGTAATATCCCGTCCATGTCTTGTAGCGGGGCCGAAACGTTACTTTCTGATTGGTTGGATTTGTATTCGTCCATTGGATGTTGTTCTTGGCATCCAGTACACTGTACGATGGACAGTTCATAGTGATAATCTTTTGTTTTTCTAAAACAATTTATAGTTATATTCGTAATATACCTACATGTATGTATTTGCCTTCAGGTCTGTTGATAATGTACAATGTTTACAAACCTTGTTTGTGCGGAACACGAAATCTGCACACGCTAATATTTTGAACAATGCCTCATACACTGATGTATGCGTACAAAATCATGGCACGATTAAGATTCGCCTTCGCAAGATAACAAAATGAATACGAAGAAAGAAATATTGCATATCTTATCTGTGGAGTGTTTCCCAGTCGCTTATCTTATAATTTATTGTTTTATTTGAAGGCCGAAGCCTTACATTGTTTCTATCTAAAAGGTGTTACAATATTGCTAACTATACTTGATAAACATAGCTGTTGCACAGGTCGTTGCCCAACACAATTGGCACAAACAGTCAGTTAGTTGATAATAGCTAAGTAAATATAATGTCACTGAGTAGGTCGTCGTACTACGTATTAGTATTTATGTATAAACAGAGTATTCTTTCTCGGACGCGTACAGCTCATCAATAATACTTTGCAGCGTCCGTTTCTTTTTGATTTTCTTCTTCTTCCAAGGATTCATAATCAGCACAATTAGAGTTAAAACTACCAAGACACTGAACACAATGAAACACACTTGTTCCGCTGTCAGTTCCACTCCAGCTTGGTCCGTCACAGTATACGCGGACACTTCGATTTCATATTCGAGTTTCTGGCCGATTTCAGAAGAAAGTTGCAGGGTTATGTAATTTTGTCCCACCCCACCTTCCACTATTTCACACTGGGAGTTTGTATTGCCCAGGTTGGTAACATTTAAACAACTGATGCTGGTACGACTGTGGCTGCCCTCTGGAGATATTCTTATCGTTCGCGTAAGGATTTTAGAATCTTCAGCGTCTTGAAATATTTCATCGTAGAAAACGATTTGTCCTCTGTGTTTGCCATGGCACATATTCATGCACGTTTCACTGTTTATTGATACAAATAGCGAATAAAATACGAAGCACAACAATGTTTTGTACAACATCTCGTACAGCATGTCCCATGAACTGAAATCATTGAACTTTCTAGCCGTACGAATGTCAAATGGATCTCAACCAAAGGTTAATTGGGTACATTTTATCTAATCTTTGGCAATTTTATTTTTTTGATAACTGAGATAAATACCGGCTGTGATTTGTCCAAATTTGGTGTATTTTGATCGGAAATTTTACTAATCTTAAGTGATTGATATGATTCTTGTTAATTTTCGAGAATTGATGATATCTGTTTGACGTTTGATACTCTGTCCGATTGTCAGCGCTATTTCTTGTGGCAAGTGTACGAGTAGATTACAGAACAGGCGGATTGCACTACACGGAACAAGAGGTAGAATGGCAATGGGCTGAGATTTTGTCGTCAGTTTTTAACATTTGCACCTTGTGCAAGTTCCATTAATCAACGGGAATGAATGGCTCTTTTTGCAATTGTACCGGATCGTTGTCGAGTGTCTGCTTGATAGTTGCAGCGAACAAGGGAACAGTTAATTAATTTCTTTAATCTAATCTTAATCCTTTTCCATTTTCACATTCGCGCTTTATAACAAAACAGTAGGTGAATTAACGCGGCCCGTTTATAAACGGAGGAGTCACTGAAAATTACACTACAGTAAAGAGGACTGCAGAAATTACGGCTGTCAGAATTTCTATATAAATGTGATATTAATGAACACTAGTAGCAGCAGCATCAGTATGCGTGAAAGTGTTAAACATCTCTCAGCGATGTCACACGTAAAATTCTCGGCAATATTAAATACAAAATGCAAGCGACACATTGTGAACACTTTATCGAGCATTTAACATTGTATGTTTTACACAAACTAAGTTGGTAACTAATTGGATTAAGTTCTATTTTTATCACACCTGAATGCAAGTAAATGCCAATGATAATCTCCTGAACTAATAATTGAAGGTAGGATTAAATGTAGTTCAAGCAATTGGTGAGAAATGGAGACGCAAATATCGTTTTTGCCGATTTTTCATCTCTGGCCAATGTGTAGTACAAATCCAGCAATTTTTATTATATATTCTAATATATGAACGCTTAATATTGCAATATTTATATGATTTGATGTTAATGTCGAGTATATATATTATAAAATCTATATATGGAGGAGGAGAGTATATTTTCCTAATAACTAATATCGCACGAGTTGTGCACGGCTGACATTCATATAATCGTGACACTGACTGGAATACTAGAATTCGTGTCACTCTGAATTTGCATCCTACATATTTATTGATATTCTCCTGTGATCCGTGCGCCGAAATGAGAATTGACTTATGAATACGTATATCCGCGGCAAGTGTATAGTTCAAGGCCGTTATTAATATTCAAAATATGTAGGTACGGCCTGAATATTTGATTTTCTTTTTTCCTCTTTACTTACAATCTTATTCCATCAATCATATCTGATCATTTTTCTTTTATGGATTCTTCTGTTTTTTCCATATTATTCTCATGGCAGGCTATGTATAAATGTCCCATGGTCTCTCGGAATGTTTCACTGTTGTTCACCGAACTCAGGTGTAATCGTTGTTGAAGGATTTCCCAAATGTTGGACACAAGTTTCGCTAAAAAAATGTCCGTTCGTGCAGTGGGCTTAGTTCCGAATAGTATTAATCTTTTTTAGCGACTTGAAACGTTCCCCTTTTGTACATGTAGTGAAACTTTTCCGGATTACTGTCCCTTGTATCGGTAAAGTAACGTGACGCTTAGTTTAGTAGCGGTTTACGTGCTGGAGAAAACTTTCATTTTATTGGTTTCACTGCTTTAAAAGAGGCCTTATCGATTAGTACAAGTTTTATCCTGTACATTTTAACATTTACTCGTCAGAGTTTGCAGGATTCAAACGAACGTATCGTTCTCGCGAAATAGTTTCAGAATTAAACAAATATACAGGAGGATGTTCTATTTAAACGGGTCACTATAGGCAACTCGAAAACTATAAGAGATATGAAGTCGGTTACATTAGACAAAAGTTACACATTTATCGGCCGATGATGGTAGCAAATAGGACAGCCTGTATTGTAACAAAAATATTTTATGTAGAAATAAAATCCACAGTATTAAAAATAAACTCGAATACTGGTTTTTAATTTCCAGATAAATTGAAATCGATGTAGCTGGATAGAGGCGCAATCTTTCCACCGTGCGGCGACTGGAGGCCTTAGGATTATGCTGTCTGATTTATGAAAGACGTAAATTAATTACTGTTATTGTTGTATAGTGCCTTCAGTACACCGTTATCGACACATGGTTCGGCTATAAAGTGCATCCTGTATTGTTATATATAGACGTGGCCTGACAATGCTCTATGTAGATATCTAGTTATGAGGTGAGTATATGAAATATCTTTGCACGGATATCGCGGCCGTTACATGTGATATATAGGTAGAGTAATTGCTTGAAGTAGTATCCATTAAGCAGTATAATTTTATCCTTAAAAAGAACTTTGTCGTTGAACTTCCAACCTTCCTTTAACTAATAATCCAACTAACCCCCTCTTCATGTTTACCCTTCGACTACTTACCGTCGTAATAAACGCTCGTAATTTAAGTCCTTAATTAAAATCAAAATCTGTGATATATGTGTTGAACAAATGCTGTTGACAAGTCGCGACAAGTTTATTGTCGAAATGAACACACCACCACCACCATGGCTACCAACGCCCTCTCTGACTAGTCCGTCAGTTTGTCACGGTGCGTTCGTTGCTTGTGACATCTCAACCCCCTTGCCATATATGTGCGTGTGTGTTGAACATTGTGCAGGAAGTGGTAAGGGTTGAAATATTCCGCTTTGCGGCCCCTGGAACCCGGAGTGTACAACACAAGTATACAATTACATTACATTGTTGCAGTCCTCATTTGGCTGGTATTCTATATAATCGAATTTGCCGAGCACGAGCATACGTATGTACATACGCGAAGGTACCGTGCGTGCGTGCATGCGTGTGTATGCGCGCGCGCGCGGTTAAAGGAATTAATTTTTGGAATTGCATTTCCATCAGTTTCCGACGCATTTGACATTTGTGTGCACCGTTCGAATTTTAAATATTTGATTAACGGTATTTAGTGAAGCCGAATTGTTCATTCCATTTTTTTATTTGCTTTGGCGGAAATGTATAGTAAAAATGTTTTGATTTCGATATTTACAGTGTACGGAGTTGACGTTTTATTTAAATATTGTCACACTTTGACAGAGCGATAGGAATATAAATACACGGGTGATAAATTTAGTTGAAACTTTCCATTGTAATGGAATAGTGCTCTAAATACATACATACACTTGCGCATTTGAGAGATATCAAGTCTAATCATTAGTCCATTCCCTTGGTCGTTGATCATAAACGCCCTTCACCGAAAGTTAAACGTATCTGTGGTATCTCCGGTGATAAGATTGTTAAAATCACAGCATAAAAATACCGAATAAAAATGTGATACATAATAAACAGAGAGCGGATGACGTTGTTGCCGTTCTTTGGCATCATGTCGAAAATTCCACCCGCGAACATAAACGTATTATTTTACAACAAACACGTGACACACGATAGGCTTGATGGTGCTGCTTAATGGTAGGTGAGGTCCTCGGTTATCCGACCAGTGATTGATGGTGGGCTCTTTATCAAGAAACAGTTGGCACCACCAGTGCCAGCTTTCGCTACATAAACCACGTTCAAAGAGTGTATGCACTTGCGACACTTATTACTCTAACCAGTACGGGCAAAACGACCAGTCGCTCCGTTGTTCTGACTTCTTGGCTTGTCTTCAATAAGTGGGATCTCGGACAAAGCAAACATAAGCACTACTGAAACACTACCATCCTTAGCAAGATTCCTTACTATTCGCAGATTTATAGATCTGAGATTATGCAATTGATTCAGCGTTATAAAAATAATCGTAATACCGGGAAAATGTTTACATCATGTACTGACGAGAACAGACACGAATAATACACAAATTCTTTGTTGCAAGGCGGCGATACGAAGAGGAAGAGTAGGAGAACACAGTACGGAAACAAGTAAACGATGAATAGTGGAAGAAGATGATAGTGAACCATTATCATAACAGCATCATAAAGTAATCGGAGGGTATACAGCAACACAAAGCGATGCTGTAAGCACAATGGCGTGCACGTAGACAGAGCATAGGTTTATTGTAGCCGGTTAATATATTAGGACCCGAGGTGTGTATATAACTACGAAATATACGAGCCAAATGCTAGTTTATGAAGACATTAAAAATCTCCTGCAGCTAAAATTGGTTTTACACGCTCATTACCGTGAGCACGCTTGCCTTGGACCCGTGTCAGTATAGAAGATACGGACATTATCATCATCCTATTGACTACGTATATAGTGTATCCATAGATATAAGAACTTGACTAAACGCAGCATGCTATTAACAGAGGATTATCCCAAATTATACGACACAGTAAATGAATAAAAAGCAGAGCTGTATTCAGAAATTTATAAATACATTTTGAAAAATAACAACAAAAATATGATATACATCTTAACAATAATAATACAAATTAACATAAATAAATGTAATATTCAATAAATTATTATTACGTCTTAATTATAGACAAAATGTCTCTTGTCTTTCCCGCTAAGAGCATTACAAATGTACCTGAATACCGCCACTACTAGTAGTTTATGGCCTCTCCTGCTGTGAAGGGTACCACCCTACCTATTAAGGAATCATGTCAAGTTCTTATATCTATGGATAGACTATAGTCTATCCATAGATATAAGAACTTGACATGATTCCTTAATAGGTAGGGTGGTACCCTTCACAGCAGGAGAGGCCATAAACTACTAGTAGTGGCGGTATTCAGGTACATTTGTAATGCTCTTAGCGGGAAAGACAAGAGACATTTTGTCTATAATTAAGACGTAATAATAATTTATTGAATATTACATTTATTTATGTTAATTTGTATTATTATTGTTAAGATGTATATCATATTTTTGTTGTTATTTTTCAAAATGTATTTATAAATTTCTGAATACAGCTCTGCTTTTTATTCATTTACTGTGTCGTATAATTTGGGATAATCCTCTGTTAATAGCATGCTGCGTTTAGTCAAGTTCTTATATCTATGGATACACTATATATGCGTGCATCCCATCGTGAAAGCGCTGGGATATTTTACTCCATCTATAATGCACGATCCGACAGAATCGACCAATACACTGGCGATGTTCTGTTGTTTTACTTTCTGTCAGATATTGTGTTGAAGATTGATTGGAACTATACATACGTGTATATGTCAGACTATATATTTGTGCAATGAACACACAATATTACGTGGTCGTGAAATGAGAATAATACAAAATACTCGGAGATAAACACATACTAACATTTACTACTGGACAATATAATGCAACACTCACTGACTACACACAAATACATGGTGCATCCCAGTGCTATCTGCTACGCCAGTGACGAGTACAAGATGGATCCTAGGTTGGTATAGTCTATCCATAGATATAAGAACTTGACTAAACGCAGCATGCTATTAACAGAGGATTATCCCAAATTATACGACATAGTAAAAGAATAAAAAGCAGAGATGTATTCAGAAATTTATAAATACATTGTATTTAATACTGTATTTATAGTAATCAAAGGTACCGAAATATTACCTGAATCGATTGTTGTTATAACGGTAAATATTAATATCATAAGTAAAACAAATATATCTGTTGTCTTTCCCGCTAAGAGCATTACAAATGTACCTGAATACCGCCACTACTAGTAGTTTATGGCCTCTCCTGCTGTGAAGGGTACCACCCTACCTATTAAGGAATCATGTCAAGTTCTTATATCTATGGACAGAGTATATACAGCATATGTACGAGCGGTGACTGGTCGGTGTGGTAGCAGTGTATGTGGACGTTCCATTCCGTCATAAAAGACCGGTTATTGTCGACTGTTGATGACCGTTTCAAGGCACCAGCTATTAATGAACCCAATTTATGTTCTTGCACTATAATGCTGCTTTATTATGTATCGGGATAATGAGCTAATTATCAAGAGTACACCGGACCGTTTCCTCGCCAGATAACGAAAGCAATCATACCAAGCGTTCAACAACGAGAAATCTCATTGCTTTGTCGCGGCTATTGCCACATGAGTGGGTGTTGTTCCCCGGTGAAATATCATTGGATTTGTAATTGGAATCAACTATTAATACCTCCTTGGAACTACCTGGCAATCACGTGAGTTTTTCAACACTCAACCGATAGTTTAGTTCTACTCTCGTAATGTAAGAAACTCATTGTAAATTTTATATATATAACAGTGAGATAAGTTTGAACTATAAACTAGACATAATGAACTGTGGTGTATTTCCAAGTAATATTTAGATTATTATTTCACTTGAATTATTATTGTGAGTCGTAGAAATAAGTTTCGTAAAATCACATAGTTATCACTCATGTAAACTTTGGCGAAAAATTCAATTTTAGAGCATGTGTTAAAATACACTAAAAAAACAGTTGGCAACAGTCGTTGCGGCAGTTGTGAATCTCATTTTTAAACAAATATTCCACCACTTCTAACCATGTACGCTTTTCATTTGTATATAAACAGACGGTTGCCATTAGCAATTAGCGAGCAAACTGCGATTCCATAAGCTTTCGGGAACATTTTTTTATTACTACTGTCAACTTATTTACTTGTTGTTAAACGTATAAAGAATAAGGTCAAGCGGGCTTATGTACCTGTTTATGTTAAGATATTCTGACGAGCATCGGTGGCCAATAAATGAACTGGATTATACAAGGTAAACTAAATGAGGAACCCGACACTAATTGCAAACGGATTCCAATAAAACAGGGAATCGATTGAACCCGTTTTGTGTGTGTGTACTGTGTCGAAATAGTGGCGCCTCTAGTGGCCGTTCTGTCGTGTTTACCATGCTAATGTTTGTACAAATGTTAGCCCTGTGTATCAACTAAACACGAATCGCATGCGACGTCAACGACGGACCGAGCCGCCGAGCAACTAAACCAGACGATGCATCTATAGGTAGTGTGTACCGTACACCATTCAGCATTTAACTACACTGAGTGAACAGCTGTACCAGTCGCCATGAGTAAAACACACATGTATAACAGTGTCTACATGTATATACACTATTGCAGTACTGAACAGATATTCTGCTTGCAGCAGGATAATAACTAGTCCATCCAGTAGAATTCTTCTTCTCCACATTTCTTTAAAACAATATTGTATTAAATAATGCTAAGAGCATAGCATAGAATACATCTCGTATGATTCCATGAATCGCTCACACATATTATAACAGAGTGAATGCCATATATGATATTCAGCAGCAGGTAATGCCAGAATCTACTGGAACGATTTATTAGGATAATATTTAAACCTCCCGACCGAGTGATACTTGCTCTCTCCGCAATGGTCAGATGCAGATGATGATGGTGATGGTGATGGCAAAGCCTGGAATGATAAACGGCCGTGTTGAAGGCACACATGCGGCGCATGCAACGCAAAGCAACGCTACACTTGCGGTAATCCTGATTAACTTTGATAATTTAATAACGTGGCAACGTTCGAGATTCATTGATAAATTATTCCTTTCGGGGACCCGAAACTTTCTGACCGTGGACGTTTACAATGATATATTAACATTTCGTTTGTTGTTATACTGTTCCATTCATCATTTAACTTGTACCAACACGTTCGGGCCGGTGGTTTTCTCTCTTTCGGTTCGGTAAGGTCGCGGCGGTGTGCATATGTGCTGCTGCTGTTACTGATGAGTTTTGCAGCAAGGGACTTGTGTTGTCCAGATATTTGTTAATTAACGTTCATTATACGATGACAGTTTTGTCAATGCATGTGGTACTAGTAAATTTATAACATATAATAGTGTATAATTTCATTTCTCTGTTCTCATTCATGCATATTAATTAAATAAAGTCGTGAAATATCCGACCGAGTATATACCCACTGACGAAATGAATTATTAAAACATTACCAACAATTTTCAGTTTATTTCTCTTCAGCTACAATATCTATTTAGTATTTCTAGAAATATTATTAATTCTACATTCATTTCTGTGTTTTCTGGTCGGTGTGGTAATTTTTGCTTCACCTAGATTACTGTTTTAATATGGGGATCCATATGTTCGTGATGATGTGCACTAGAAATTATTAAAGTATGCAGGAATATCTTCGACTTGATTCTGTGTACAGGTTTACTTACTTGCGAATCAAACAATAGCAAAATGGTTGCCCAGTGATTGGACAGTTGGCGTGAACTTCTAGCAAACCTATGCTCAGCAGGATAGTTACAATAAGTATTGCCACAAGTAGCTTCATCTTAAAGAATACCAGATATTTTACTCTCTGTAAAGTTGTCAATTTAAAATGAAAAAAATCAAGATCACATGTAGAAATGTTACTTACTATTGCAGGTATAGTTGCAGGAATAGTCGGACAAACTGGTAAACACACAAAAGAATATTTCTGATGGATACCAGTATATATTCAACTGGCTTATCATTAAATTCGTATTATTTACGATAATATCATACTAAAGTATATTTATTTACGACTTCGTTAACCCAAATGATTCACTTTTTATCGTATGATTACTAAATCGATACTATATCAAACCAATAATTGCGTTCTAGTTTTCCTTAATTTCGTATATAGATTGACTAAATTATATTCGTAATGTAGTTCTTCATTAAGACTTATTTTTTTTGAAGATAAAGTAAATTTAATTTCAGAATTGTAATTTTTTATATTGTACGTTTATTTATTACTAATGAGGTACATACTAGGTAGTCATGTAGACTGGTCGGGATCTGCAATTAGAATCCGTACAGTTCACATATACTACGGAACTCGTAATAGTAAAAGAAACATTCGGCTGATTAAACTATTCAGAATTGTTAATAAGATGAATTAGCAGTTCTGCTGGGGTGCGTGTAGGCACTACCCTCGTAGTCAGCGGCTCCCTCTAGCGGACGGGCGGGGGGGTACAAGTCACCGCTGTCCGAACCTTCAGCAGCAAGGGGACATACTGCAGGGGTCAGTTGTGGTCACAACACTTGCTACCAAGGGCCTTATTGTTGAGAGACAGTGTTTTTGTATAATTACCACACACACACAAACATGTACGATTTATTACTTGTGTGGACTTTGAAGCTTTCCACCATTGTTTTTAGTCGGTGTCCTGCCATTGTCCTCGGAGCTTGTACACATGGAGAGTGAAAGTGCCCACATGGAGAACATTCATATGTAAAGCTTGTTTTATGTAAATGCACTTTATGTAAAATCTTGTTCTGTTTCCGCACTAGTATGACAGTTATAATGCAACATCAAAGGGTTAGCAATTCGATTCAGATGAAGCTTCAATACATGATTATACACTTTACATGACGGCGCACAGAGTTTCCATAATGCATCTCGGTCGGTCACCATTTGTGCAGTATGTGTGCTGTAATTACGTTGTTGCGTCTAATATTGCAAAGCTTCAGCAACCATGGTCCACGCGGTTGTAGACTCTATGGTTGACACGTTCGCCGATTTCGTTGAACAACGGCTATGAAATGTCCGCGACACTCTGTTGGTTGTACATAAATAACATGGCCCGGCATGTTGATGATTTTAACAAACTGATTATTTATGTTCGTGTTTGGTTTCGGCCGGTCTCGTTCGGATGTCTTCATAATTAAATTTGTACCATTGGACCGATGTGAATGCGACTGTTTTCCACCGTTAATGATGAATAATATATGTGAGTTACATCGTCCTCTTTTTTGTTTGTAGTTAATGGTGATGTATTTTCGCTGTACGTTATAAATAAAAATCGCGAAACAATAAACAATGATTTGGAAAATATGGAATACATTGTACACACTCATTAACTTATTAATATATTAATGATTTGTATATATGACTTCAACATTTGTATAACTTGTGATAATGAAGAAGTTTATTTAGCCATTGGGATCTAATTTAATGATGTGTGAGTACTGAATTATTCACGAATCCACAGTCTAAATCAGCTATTAGTATGAATATTTCATGTACGATATCATGATAGCATTTTCAAGTAATTATATACATATGTATATCGATTGGTATATTTCAATCTATATTTTACCATCAGGTACGTTGCAGGACTCAAGGCGATGCCATACATGTGGACAATGGTTTATTCCTGCTTGATCACAAGTATATTCTTGTTCCTGCTGCAAATATCTCCAACTCATATTATTTTACCAGTTATCGGAATAAGGAAATATGTGATACATATTTAAAGTCACGCCAGTTACATTAATTCCTGCTGAACGGGAAACTATTGTATAGATCTGGGACACTACAGTAGATAATCATCCGATGTGTTTGTGTGTGTGTCCTGTTCTATTGCTACGAAAGCTAAGAAAACGCAGCAGGATCTTCATGGAAACACCTCTGCTATCTTTGCCGCAGGAAAGAATTCGATAATCCGCAGCAAGAAATACGTGCTTCCTCCGTGGACTGTACATAGATCGAAATTCTTCGTTGTGGGGGAGTATTCGTGTTCGGGTAGACTGCGCAGTTGGGGCGCGCACCTAGTGTTCACTCGTCGCGTGTATACCGCGGGCACGACGCGAGAGATCTGGTGTTCTGCCGTTGTGTCGGCGAACCAGTGTGTTACCGCGGTTCTCTATGTGTGGACGTGCAGCTCGTCGTCGCATCACCGTCGACATCAACACAACGATCACCCAAGTCAGCGGTCAGCATTCGGCATCACAGTTCACACCTCCACCCAATTACATGTAGTGATCCGTACGAATTACCATCCCCGACATTGTCTCTACAGAGACTGGACTTCTTGCCAGAATATTGGGCTAAAATAACAATATTACTACTACTAAACAACATTCTGGACATCACCCCCCCCCCCCCCCCCCTAAAATATACGTACTCATTACACTGAATTGCCATTGAGCACTACATTCTCGAACCGATGACCGATTAGGAACATAGAATCGCTCAAGGATCTCTTGTTACTGTTGTGATTTACTTTGTAATTACTGTATCCGTGTTTAGTGTGGTGTGCTTCCAGAGATTACTGCATATTACTCTTGACAGTTAGTGCGGGTTGTTTGACACAAAGTGTTAGCATAAGTAACCTGATTTGAATCGACTCTTTGTACCACTGTTTGCTACCAACTACTGTCTCCTGGTAGTTCGTTCTTTGACAGTTCCTGCCATTCCTGCTGCAGACAAATTTATGGATAGATAAAGGTGAGTGTGTCCACTACCACGTACATATTTTATGATAATTGAGAGCTTTTGTCGAAGCACCTAATGGTTTGTTTTGAATACGTTAAGGTGTGATACTTATGTGTTTACGTTTGCTTGACAGGAAAGCGGATATGAAAACAACACATTGTATGTTCTATCTAATGTTTGTTATAATCAATTAAATGATGGAAAGAATGAACTGTATTTGTAGAATGTAAGGCTATTCGTTTAAGAAACTGTAGAATATTGGGGTAACGCGTGATATGCTATGCTTATTAATATTTCACTTTGAACAAATGCTTTGATGGCACTTTAAATATTTGATATCGACCTGTAACTTCATGAATATATAATGCGAATATTAATTAATAATAAATAGTACTGTTTAACATTATATATTTATCGTGACTCTACCGTTTTGTGGTACGGACTTTTAACAATGATTTGTGTCTAAAATGTAAAAAATTATGTACCAACGACAAATGATTCGGTTATTGTTATTTTGGTTTGCTTACAGCAATATGTATCACCCTTTGTGCCGAATTAATGCTTTTAACCCAAAATCAAATATGCTTTACGCCGAAATCCGGATTCCCTCTTTCGTTGCGAATTAACAATATGATTAAACCATAAAATCGGGGCGAATTAAGTCGCGCGTGTTGCCCGCTATCCGAATGAAAATCAGCTCGCTTGTTGGGGGGGTGCGAGTAGAGGCATCGTAAGATATAAAATAGCCAGCTAGATAATCATCACCGTGCACAAAGGATTAGATGGCCGTCGAACAGTAACGTGTAGCAGTGGGTCTAATTGTGTTCCATGCACAGTCACACGTGACTCAAATACATCTGTGTGCATGCGTGGCTGTATGCACGGACACCAATTCACCAGCGCACACCAATACTAGTAGCGCAGCCGGTGCCGATAAATAGCGGCTCATAGCCGAACTAATTTCTTAATATATTTGAAACGTATCTCACGGAGACACCTCTAATCTCCTAATTACAACTGATGTCACGTTTCGTTCCTAAACGATATCTTCTTGCTCACACGTTTTGTTCCCTCTTTCTCTTCTTCTTCTTGCATTTATGTTCTTCTCTTTGTCTGTGGATGCACGTGTGTGTTCATATAAATCAGTGGGTATGAAACTCATTCATCTAACTAATTTAATATGGCGCGTGTTACTTTGCTCTATTGCATATTATGCATTACAAGTTTTATTCATCTGAGTTGCGGAAATATGTTTTCCAACTAACATGGTTTTATTTATAATTAATGTCGCATGTAATGTACGCATTTGGCCAATGTAAAACTTACATGTATTGCTCTACATATTCAGTTTAATTTACAATTTACCATCCCGAATATACACAGAACCAACGGTGCAGAACTATACATGTAAAACATTGCCAATTAATCAACAATATTTAGGAATAGTTTCATAAAAATTTTAATGAACTAGATATTTCATTTTAATTATTTCCACGCATGGAAGAGCGTGTGAGTCAGTAGCGTGCATGGCTGGAGGGGGTTGGGGGTTATTTGACGATGGTCCTATATAATATAGGGACGCTATTTTCACGGCTTACGAGCGAATAACAAGTTTAACGTCGCGATGTCGACGGGTTAGGTGTGAAACGACCGCTGTGGATGTGTATATATGTGTGTGCAAAGTGATCTTATCACTTGGATGTGATGTGTTTAATTTATGGGGGTACATGGAGTAGCTGAAGGCAACATGACTATTTTAAATTGTCACTAGAGATACACGGGATAATGTATTTAACCCAAAACATACTGTTACTTTACTTTACTAATACTTTGAACTAACATTCTACACTAACGACGATATATCTCAAATATATACACAGACTCTTATTGTACATATTTCCATCTGGATGTAGAAAATGTTATATTCAAAATTAGGCGTGAAACTCTTATGAATTGTTAACATTGTTTGAATAAAATACTTTCAGATATACGAAACGTTCTCTTTTGAGAAATAGTTTATGTTTTTTCCCCTGGTAAATATTCCGATGTTGTGTACAGATTTTGAACAAATAGCTTTTTAAGTATCGGGCGCAATCAGATTGATATTAAAAATGTATTTCGGTTTTGCATCAATATTGAACTTTGTATTTTTCTCTGACAAATCGTTTATCAATACACCAGACTTCCAGGATTTCGACAAACAGATGCACCGAACGCGGAAACATTTGTTGTGTTCTTCCCGATGACAGAATAATTGATTAACAATATCGAGATACAATTGTAGTAACAAACCAGGATGATAAAAAACAATATTAGTTCCGTCCGGCATCAATTTGACCAGTAATATTTCACAGCTGCTGAACCAATGAAAGTTACGGCAGAATGTTACATAATTTTGTAAAAAAACATCTGAGATACCATCAACACGTTATAATCATAGGAAAAAAGCGGAATTAATAGCTAATAAATTTACAAAAATTAAGATATGCTTCGATAGAAAGAAACAAAAAAAATGTAATAAAATATAAAATGTCAGATTTCAGTGTAATCTGTGGTTCGATTTCTTTAAGGCGCGGTTATCTGTCGTGTGTTTGTAATGAACAAGCCTCACCTTAAACCAAGGTTATGCCGCCATGTCATCAGCACGGTTCGAACCTGCCTTTACCTGTTCTCTATAGTTGTGTGTGTGCGTGCATGTGTAAAGTGATATGAGTGAGTGACTGAGCCAGAATCCCTGTCTGCCGGTGCATGTTGGTGTGTGTGTGTGTGTTCGGCGCGTCTTGCTGCAGCCTGCGTTGATGTCTTCATTATGTGCAAGCCGCTCTCTACTGAACGTGTAATTTGCCAACTGATGCCGTCTGATACGTCATAGACGTGCACGATCTTTTCTCTCGGGGGCTCCTGATTTATTTCGTTCAAATTTTGTATGGATTTGAAAATATACTAGCGCTTCTGTCAGTAAACTTTGATAAAACAGTCAGCATAATTTATAATAAATTATTAATAGTAACGATGTATGTATATGGTAAATATTTTATATAATTATTAACAGTGCAGGGTGGTGTTTGTGTTGCACAGTATGGACAAACATTTTTTTGTTTGATAATATAATTTGTTATTAAAATTTTAATAGATTTTCCTGCAACTATGTTTATGGCAAACGCGTATATATATTAATTTTATTATGAATAAAGTGCTTATTAAAATAACTGTGAACTGAGCTGCGAACAATGGATTTTATCATTAATGAATTAAATGTTTTACATTATGTTATGAAATTAATTTTAAATTAAATTATTCACGCGAATATACTTGTAAAATTAATGTGAAATATAAATTTAATAATAATCATAGTGAATAATAGACGCGAACGTATGGGTCTTTTCATGCTCACAAAATTATAATTAAATTTACGATTTTAAAATTTTATACTAATGAAAATTTAATTCGGTCACCGGTTAATATAAACAATGCTTAATTAATATGGATATTGTTGTAGTTGACAGATTTATGTATGGGTTAGTGTTAACCACTTTTTAACTGGTCTCTTAAACATTTTACATAACCCAATTACCGATTGTAATTGAACAAGTCTATGATTATTATTAATGTAAAATTATCTTGTCAAATAACGGTTTCATTTGCTTAAACCTACTTCTTGGATATTTTGTTACAATTCTGATTTTAATTCACTTGTAAATAACGTTTTTTTTCCTGCTTTTAATTTAAATTGGTATCTAAGAAACTCGATATTTGAACTTGTTTG
This sequence comes from Carabus problematicus, assembly GCA_963422195.1. Lineage (NCBI taxonomy): Eukaryota > Metazoa > Arthropoda > Insecta > Coleoptera > Carabidae > Carabus > Carabus problematicus. The sequence continues at coordinate 10,479,737 of OY728590.1, forward strand.
TGAAACCTGACTATATTTTGATTGGAAAAAATAAATACAGGAATTGACAGCACGTTCTACTGATATCGTATAGTATTTTGCTAACAGTTGATGATGGTTTCAGTATCTGTCTACCATGGAGTAAAAGCGACTGGAGGGGTTGAGCGGTGATGTCTAACCTTTGGCGACCCTTTGTCCATTAATTTTATTCGGGTGTGAACGATTACTAGGCGAGTTTTGTTTTACACTTTTTGTATACCGTGTTGATTAAAAGCGTAGGTGATCGTATTAATTGATAGTGTTTTTTTCATTGTTCCAGTGGGATCTGTTTGTCAACTGTCCTTGTAATTAGTCTGTTGCGTAATAATTATTTTATTTCCTAACGTAATTTTATTACAAATAAATATGAGTATATTTCGAAACGATATAGTACACTTTAAAGCGTTGAAAATATTTCACTGAATACAATGTTCATTGTAGGTATCTTATATACAATACAATAGTTTACCGGTAATTATTCTATACTTTTGTAAATATGCCAATGAATAAGCAGTATCTAAACTAATCAATTACGCCATATTCCATTGTGAAGTGGCTGCAATAATTCAGGTATCGACGATGTGCACACATTTCAGTTCACTCCCTCTGCATACTCAATCTGTCTGCCAATGTGTGTGTGTGTGTGTGTTTCCATTTCGGTGGGTGATTTTTTTCGATTGGGCGCGATTGCTGGTGTATGGTGTTTGTGCAACCGGTGATATGTTGGGGCTCGGATGCGACAGCTGCATTTGACCGAAAGTGAATTATGAAAAAATGATTAAACGTATTCGAGTTGCACTCGGGGTGATGTGGGGTGGCGAATCAGGAAATCAAATCGCAGTGCTACGCTGCTTGAACCCGCATACACTGTTAGTTATTACCGTCATATTTCAAATCAGGCCTTTCGATTTGAACAGAGTGTGCGCTATAATAGGTACCGATCCAGCACTCATGATTCGACGGACGGACTGTTTGTTTCTGTTTTCCAAATGCCCGTTTTGTGCGACATTGATATCTCTAAATGACTGGTTTAATATCAGCGATTTCAGGTTACGATTGAATGCAGCGATATACATTTAATTAAAAATCAAATATGTGTAAATAGATGATACGTTGATAATATTGATATTTTTTTTTATTTGTCGCTAGAGATTGTGAATGTGCTCGGGATTATAAAGTTCATGTATAGTTTATGACAACTAATGGCGTATGCGCAACCAGTGACTAGAATATTATGATGCATATATTTTTTTTCATTTGATTTAGCCCGACTTAACGCATGAAGGCATGCATAAATAAATTAGTCATGAGTAAAGCTGTTGAAATCCTGTCCTGTAATCCGTTTATCATGTATGCAAAAAGAGGAGGATGTCTGTAGCCGTGTGTGTCTGCATGTGCAATAAGGACAAAACATTATAAGTACATGGCAGACGATGCACGTAAACAGACTCCAAGATTAGCCGTGGACGCGTACCAGACAAAATTGCATCAAGATTCGCTCCTTTACGGAAATAATCATATTACGTGATGTGATTCACATTACTATTCACAGTGTGTATGTGGTTTCATCTAGTTTACGTTTACAGATTCAAACACGACGCTTTTACAACTCGCATCTTCTCTTATTGTTATTATTTAGTTAAATACTATGTACTATTGTGAAATATACTTATACGTCGTATATAATGTTGGTTTATTAAATTCTGGTCGCAATGCCATTGATCTAATTTCTCGTGTCATTGATGTAGAGTTGGGGGTGAGTTTAACAGTGTATGTGCCCTTGTAATAATGATTGCAGGAATTATTTGAACCGTGTGTCCAAGCAGTGATCTGGCAACGCTATATTGGTATTTACTGTCACATTACAAGGGGCCTGGTCGCCCCTTTTGAAGTCCTCTGACTATGCAACAATAGCTAGTGAACACTAAGTATGTTATAAGGGTATTATTCGTGTAGTCTCATGCAGTTATTTATTGCTCTGTCCATATGTACACTACACTACAAATTCTCTGGTATACAGGTCGTACACTACTAGTTCATTCGGAAACTATATACACCCGTGCAGGTTTCTTCTTCTCTTGTCAAGGGAAGACCTAATATATTCATTCACATCACTGCATGAATACCGTAGTGGATGTTTACATTATATTTGTCAACAAATTATGTCGCATCTGAAAATACAAATAATTCAGTAGATGCTTCTAATATAACGGCCAACCTTTATACATCACAGAGGGTGTCCTTTATAGAATGCCAATTCTATGAAATTGATTCTTACTGAATAAATGAAATATTACCTTTGGTTGATTAATACGAGCTGTTGCGAATCGAGACACGGTTTGATTATCCTTTATTAGTTCATTACGCGAGACAAATTGAATATTGGAATAAACATAATTCACATCGGAGTTTTTAATTAAAAAAAAAAAATTGTTATTCTCGGATAATAATTTGTTCTGTTCAATTGGTAAATTAGTTCATTATTTTACTTGCTTTTTATTGAATAATTACATGTGACAGATTTCTTTCTCGTTGATAAATAATTGACCTGATTACCCTGGGACTAATTAAACATACATTTTGTTGATTAGTGTTTTAAAAGTTAATGATGGAAGAGTAAAACGACAAGTCAACAAGTATCCACCATAAAAGAACACAAGTTTCTTTTACAACGATGATGTTAGTCATCCCGGTTAGTTCCCGGAATGCTTGTCACCATTAGCTGTGCTGAAACTACCAATAACAATATTCCTTTAATGCTATCAGCCGCAGGAATGTGTTGTGTGTTGTTGTTATGCCAGCTCGTGAATCTGTGGCTGTAACATTGGTTGAGCCGGGCTGGGCTGGGCTGGGCTGGGCCGGGCTGGGCCGGGCATGCCACCAACAGGCACAAGCACACAGACATGAAAAACAACTATAAAATTTGACCTTCGTGTTTAATTAAGCGAGTTACGTCCGGCAAATTAAGACATAAAAATTCCGCATAGCATACCTACCTGACGAGACACTAATTCCACAATTTGATACCGACCATAATGTCAGATGAGATTAGCATGTAAAACAATAATTAGTAAGATTAGTTGATTAATAGAGTGTTGGGTACGGCGCATTAGACTCTAATCCGGCGAAGGTGTGACAGAGAAAGCGAATAGACGACATACGACGATTTCCGTGTGTGCGCGCGCGCGCGCTTGTTGAACCGGTAATGTACGGGTCGAACTTCGAACCGGTAAGCTTGCCCGCAGCCACCGATAAGTGGATTACCGAAAAATATTGTCGCAGCTAATGCCTAGCATCCGTCAAAAGAGAGAAAATTGGCCAACGAGCCAGCCATCCGGCCAGCCGGCGGATCGGGTTAAGTCCGTAAGGTTCTGAGTTACAGAACAGCATTCGGCCATTCTCACGCTATATGCCAAGCTGGACGCACTTTGGAAATTCGATAATTGCTCACAAACTGCTCTCTCACTTGTATCCTCTCATTCTCTCTTTATCTTCCTCTCGATATATATATCAACACTCCATGAGAAAATCGCGTCTGGCTTGACTATAAATGGAACCAGAGCGATGGAATTTAAAGTTTCCGGCAATTCTCTGTAAGCAAAGTAGAGAGAGACCGTGCGTACCATCACAAAGTTATAGGCTAACCCCTTGACTTGTGCTCGATAATACCAAGAAGTGTGTAACGTTGCAGGAATGATCGCAGTTGTAGAAAAGGGTGCTGCGATATCAACTGTGATGCTACAGGTTGAACTTGCAGCCGTGCAGTAAATATCAAAGATTACCCTCAAGTTTCGGTAATAACTGAGTTCTTGAGGGCAATCAGTTGCTTTTCTCTGCATAAATCTGCATCTATTTGTAGCGTTTGTGAATGAGAGTTGAATTTACATATTTCGAAAGTTGCGGTACAAATTTTGTAGGTAGGCATCTGAAGTGTATTTGTATATCTGTACGTATACCATAATGATACCTGTTTTTCAAGTAGATAATTTTACTACTCCGATTAATATGTGGGAGATTTTTTTGAGGAGGCGATGTGTGCGTAGGTGCTGATCGAAGTAATGGCTTTTATTTATTTATATTGATGAAGATGTAGTTTTCATGTTCTCATGAAATTGCCGTTACGTTGCTACGTAATATTCTCTCGGCAAACTATTATGAAGTTTTTTTTTCATTTGATGTCTATATTTATGATTCATAATTTTATTGCCTCGTAAAATGTGTTGAAACGTTTTTTTTTTGTTGCATGGTAGTAAAGTTTCATGTTTAAGCTGCTTACGTTGTTTAATTTAAATTTGATACTATGTATTACTTTAATGCTGGTTGTTGAATTAAATTGTAATTGTTGTATAGCACCATGCACAATGGTGACATTTTGTTGATATTAATCGAGAAATCATTTAACAAACGCCATGAGCCTGCCGGGTCAATATACCTATCTAACTTTTCCCACAATTATGCGATGCATTAGTTTTCGAATCTAATTTATAAAGTTTTGTCCATCAGACAATATCATCAGGACTGGAAAACTATTCAACTGTTTCGAATTAGTTGCCATATGTTGTTGTTGTGCCGAGTTTAATTCACATCGTAATACGAGGAACATATCCAGCAGAAAAACAACTGACGAAATTGCCTTTTCACCTCATTGCTCCAAGACGATATTAATGTAACGAAAAATATTTACCATCAAATAAAATGAACAATATAGTTCCGAAATGGCGTGCGCTTAAGTAAAATGTTTCGGGATTTTTTATTATCATTGTTTGGGCATATGAAGCAGTGAAATATATTTGAGCAGCTGATGGAGACCGAGCGAGAGGAAAAGAAGTGAAGGATGAATAGATTTGTCTGCCACGAAAACGGGTCTGCCGGATGGAAAGCAATGATAAAAATTGTTAAATTGCCAGTGAATTTGTACGGATGAATATGGTTTAGCGTTGACCCGGGGAACTAGTAGGAATTTCAGTTAATATTCTGTTTGAAAATACCGTCAATTATCAAAATATCTCGTTGAAATGATCTGGTCGTTTGTTTATTAGTTTTCAAATGATTATTTTCAATATTTCCAGCGCTGTTTTTAATGATGCCAAAGCCGATTATAACCAGTGATAGCTTTATTTGGCGCTTATGTGAAATTTATGATATTTATCTCTAATCAGTTGGTCGTATATTATGTTGGGGCGTTGGCTTAATCTTGCGTGGTCCGTATGCTGCTCGGTTTTACCTTCCCCCTTCTGCCCCGGACCGGTACGTGGACACCGGACGCTCCGGTTGTCGTTGGTGTTCCGGTGATAAGCACAATTCATTTAATTCACATTTATAAATCTTACAAATCATTGCGTTTGTCGTTGCAGCTTGCACTATCACTCGTTGACAGATTGTATTTGAATTAATCACTTTCAGTTTCAGCTGATAAATGAGTTTTAAATTTCGGCTTAACAGGATTTGCGTCAATTTGTAGAGTCCACAATGAGGATTGGTAAGAAATTATAATTTAGTTGTTTCTTCAATTTAAACTAGGTTGTAGTTATACGAGGAACTACTGAATATTGTATTATGATAATTCTCTAGTTCATGTTAGCTGATCTATGTACTCTGCCTGATGCATAGAGCATATCTGCTGAAGTGAGTAGGACTTTAGGAGAAATTGTCTGGAAAGAAACGGATTTTCTTTTAATAAAAAATCACGTTTATAACATGCAATGTACCGTGCAAGTGACCAGGTGATGGGCCAGGACGAGAGGGGAGTATGAGGCAGGGGCTTCATCCTAATGGTGTCTCGTATTGAACACAATGACCGCACTGTTATGGGATTACCCAACGAGGGCTTTTATCATTTTACGAATAATGGACGTCATTCTGACGTCCGGACCGGGGACAGTGCGTACATGCCGCGACGCAACGCAACGCAACGCATCACATTTGCATATAGGTAACGTTTAACTAATAACTCATCCATTTGAATCCGTTGCACATGCGCCGTAGGTGCTCCACAATGTCCCATGGCTGCAATTCACATTGTCAGCTTGACGGGTCCCATTCTGCAATTAGATGATTATTGTATAATGCCATTTCTACAGCAAATGAGTGAATTGCATTTATTTTCACTGTAGCAATTTGTAGAAACATCGTATTTGAAAAGTATGTGAATTTATGGGTAGATATAAAAGTTACTGAATGTAGATGCATTTGTAAATGTGGAATTTAATTTGTCAAATAGCTAGTAGATTCATCTTTGGAAGATGCCGTGAATAACGTGTAAAATTATTGATGTGGACGATTGCGGTATGGCCGAATGCAACCAGCATATAACGAGAATACGAAGAGCATATTGAAAAGTTAGAAAAGTAATGACATATACGTACATACTCACTTCCTGGAAAAAGATCTGGCAAGTGCAAACAGGATTTCCAGATGGTGACGGTGTGAGGATTACTTCTCAAACTTTGTGCATTCAAGTTTTCAATGGCTGCGTCTGTGAGTCTATGAAAACTGTTCGTATCACAGGCACAGAATAGGTAATTACGGAACTCAACAGACGTTTATATCATTTATAAATAACCTCCCGGTACATATATGTATGTGGAGAATGTTGTGTGGTTGTCGCTGTGGAATGGTGGAAACTCTTGCAAAGAATATTTCGACGTTTAATTTTGGCCGAAACGCCACATTCTTCCATAACGGTTTTTTTTTTCTCTGTACATGGAAAAGTTTCTATCGTGTATGTAATGACGCAGTGTTTATTTTTATAACTTGGAATATTTATAGAAACAAAGCACATCAGTATGTAAAGTATTATTGACCCAACAGATATATGTCAGTACCTACATTTTTTATTGGCTTGTTTTATATTTATTATTATTATTTCTGGTAGGTATATATATATTTATATTTTAAAATGCCATGTATCTGAAATATGATCGTTGATGATATACATTTCCAGTGGATTTTTTCAGTATTTCGTCTGCTTTGTGAGCGGGTTTTTATGTGATATTTGCGTGCATGAAATAGTATATTTTTCCAACTGTGTCATTTTTTGTGTCTTTTTATACGGGCGCAGATAATGATAGCTTGGCAGCACATGGAGACATTTGATGCATGGTATTAATGTCCTTCTTACTGCTGTGTCGCACTGGATATCCGTCGATATTGAGCCTAAATGTTGAAAGCCCACTGTAATCACCATCATCACCACCACCACCACTAGACTAAAGAAATAATGTACCTAGATATTCTAAATTATACTTATCAGCTCCACGTATATACCTTTGTACATTCTAAGATATATGACCCGTATATCAAGTAGAACTTATGTGATATATCATCTATGGATATTTCCATTTCAATTCCTAGTAGACATATTTTCTTTGATGTATTGTTTCAAATGTATACTTTATTTTCCTTTCTAATAAAATAAAATTATAGACTGCGTTGTCTTCTACGGATAGACGACATTTCAGTTTATTCCGTTAAGCGTGGTTCTTCTTCTTCAAGGGAATGTGGTGAAATCCATTTATACAGTGAAACTACACCATGGAGAAAAGCCGATTTGTTCACAAAGTTATAATTGTAATTTATCTAGCCGACTTTATGTAATATTAAATGCCAAATTCATATTCGTGCATGCCTATGGATCAGGAAGCCTTGTTAATGGGTATATCACAATTGTAAAGAACTTTACAACCGGCTAGTACATTTTCATGTATGCATTTCCGGTCGGACCAATGGCGTCCTGCTTTTTGAATATTAAAAATGGCGGGTTTCTCTTCATGTGTGAAATGAAGTACACTGAAGCTGCCTGTCTGGCCACTCGTCTGATAAAATATACTAGTTTAGTATACGTACATACAAGTATAGCTTGCGCACTCTACATGGTTGAATTGTGCGTGGACAATGCGTAAAGTTCCCCCCAAAATAGGGCGGAGTCCCGAGTGCCTGCGGCATCGTCCTCACCCCTGTAGCCATGATGGAAAATGATCACTAGTTATCCACAGCGCAAAATACTACTTGCCTTCGATATTCATCATTTTGTTCGTATTTTGGCGTTGCGTTGTTTGTTTTTGGTTGGTTGGTTGGTTGTGTACGTGAATGTGATTATAATGTCCTTGACCACACGGCCCTTGTCATCCTGTTCGTGATTTGGCAATTACGGTGGATTTAATTTGTGTACCTGCAATTTTCAACCATTCATTTTTTTGTTCTTGTCGAAAGAAATAATTACATAGGTTTATTTTATAAAATATATTGGGTATTTTTTTGTTCAGCAGTTAATATCGGTTGATAGACAACTTGATAGAACACTATACTATTAGATTATGTTTAGTAATAAATTACTACTAATTTTTATTACAAAAAATATTGTTATAGATGATGAAAAATTAATAAAATGAGTCGTCAAATGATGGTCGTCCGAAGCGCTGGTCGTTCTTGTTGCTCTGTTCTATAAGATTCTTCGTGAGTTAGTGATTTTGCAAACTAGAACTTGGCAAGTTCGTCTGGCTCAGGTGCTGTGGATATAATGTTCTTATGGGAGCACGTCAGCCGAGTATGCATGACGATGAGTTAGTGGCTGGTTGTTCCTGCAGACGGTGCATTTCTCAACATTCGCTATAAATATCCCACCGTTACAAAGTATGAGATATTTTCACGAAACTTATAATTAGTAATTAGAACACAACGGAGTATTTTATTATCGGTACGACAGCAACCGTGTGCAAGTCATAATTAAACTGTTCTGAATGCACGTTTCCATTGCTTGCAATTGTCAGCCATGTCGACATTGGAGTGTATATTTACCTGTCTCGCAGTCGTGTGATTCTTCTTCATATACTGCGGCTGCTGTGCAGTGTCGAGCTGTGCTAGTATGTTTTGTTTTAATTGAACCCAGTTATGAAGTCTTCACGATGATGATACATCGTCTGTACTTATTCATACACTGAAATGCATCCAGCATCATTTGGTCGGTCGAACTGGTTGTTATATTATGTTTAATCATATCCGGCCGGTGTAAAATATGTAATTCCTTTACTCTATAATAACTTTACTGTCAAAAACAAACACAAATAAATAACCACTGATGTTTTCTACAAGATTCACTCCTTGCATTTATAGTCGAGAGTATAAAATTGTCAATAAATGCGTAAATATAAAATAACAAGGAACATTTCAATGCTTCAATATTTATCAGATTTCTGTAAAGATTCGCCAGAGATTCTGTAATTTTATATTCAGTACGATAATTGCCATAACGAGTTTCCGGTTCGGTAGAGACATGCGAATCATATCAGATATCAAATTAATCATTCAATAGAATAATTCGCTACCGAAGCAGCCCGTATCGTTATACGACAAATCAAAATGAACATCTAATTTCGTAGTACCGAAAATAATCCAATTACCATACTTTGTACGTACGGCGGAAAAAGGAGAATGCGAATTCTTTCATCACATAATTCATTTTTAAATTGAATATTGTAGTTACGTTCATAATTCAATTGTGAACGGTGCGCAATTATTTATGTTAAACGTTCGTATTCAAACACAAGGCATCGGCATCTCATTAAAATCGAACAGGCAGCTTTGGAAGCGCGGAACGGCCGATTGCGAGCGTGCACGCAAATATTCACTGGGCCGCTGACAGTGTGTACCGCCGCTTGTTTGCCTGGTTCAGTGTCGTAAGCAATAAGTAGGTTCATACAAGGTTACAGTTTAAGATCCGTGATTTATAGTTTTGTACATTTTCGTGAACTCATGAATAAATATCATTAGGACTGTCTGCGTGTAGAACTTCAAAACTTGCTTCAATTAAAACAAAACATACTTCCGGCGAATAACGCGTTCAAGCTGCGCTTCTTGTTCAACGATTCCGCCACTTCCTCCTTGATCTGTGTTTTGTAATATTAAACGCGCGTGTTCGTTCCCTTGCTCGCTCGTTCACGTGTTCCTTTTCTCTGCAACTCGGCGTCTGTGCCAATTATTTCTCAACTTTTTGGAATGTTTCGTATTTAAATCTGCATCGAATTCACAACGTATACGCACTACCATTCAGAGTAAAAATGTGCTCATTGTAACGCAGGTAATTCTGAATTTGGTTTCTGTCACTGGTCAAGTTGCGGCTAATTATAATACCGATGGTTTAAAGCTTATGGTATGCACGAGATCGTTTAATTCAATTCGTTGTGATTCCCATATTATACTGTGAGCGCGCAGGTCAATATCATATGCGGTAATATCCTTTTGAAGTTCTGTGTTGACCATTAACCAATGTTTGTGTATTCCTTTTTCATGTATTTCAATGCTAACGTACTTGGAAGAGATATTACTGTTCAATAAAGTAATTAGCAGTTCCCTGTCCTGATGCATGAATATGGAAAGTAAGTATTGTGAACTTTTCACGTGGTCTAGGTGAGTTCTAAGACATAGCGGGCATAAATCAATGCATAATAATTTCAACGCTACGTGATGTTATTTATTGTGGCCGGGGCCCTTACGCGCGCACCATTTATGTGTCTGCAATTTTTTACGTTAATTATGCACGGATGCTGTGCACATTTCGTACGAATACTCTGCAGCACTGATGAGTGTCGTAGAATATACGGTTGATATCCGTCCGTACCAACCAGGTTGGACAACTTTATATTCACCTTATTTGCATTACCGAATATCCCGGTATGATACAAGCCGATTGCATGTATGATGCCAACGAAACTTCACCTTCAGGGAGATATGTAGCAAGACCGCTTAGCAATGTATCTTTACATACTATTGTTAATAATAATATCATCATTAAAAATTATCGATTACACCAGATGCAACAGGATTTTCTAATAAATATAAATAATATTAATTAAAATAAATATGTGCATAATTCTTTGTGAACGTCCATGTACGAAGAGAACTGTTAATTAGAAGCATGTAACCATTTTGCCAATTAAAAATAATATGTAGATATTTCAAGTAGCTGGGCCGTGTACATATCGTGTACTTGTGAATTTATCGTCGACGTTCGCCATATAAACACCATATGATTTCAATATACACAAGTCTGGACTACCTATAGCAGCGATAAACAAACTACTGGACTCATAAAAAACAGCAACAACAACAGCCAACATGATACTAATACAACGTGCCGTAGTATTGTTTATTACACGTACATTCCACGTACATACACGAATACACGAAATCCAAGTTTCTTTCTAACGTTACGACGACATTTACGAAGCAGGAACACAGTTATCGAGATGTTTTGATAATATTATAAATTACACGACTTTTTCGAGTTATTTCTGGCAATTTACTGTATAAAATTTGCATGACAATTCACTTTAAGCGATGATAAGATTTTCATGTTTTCGAAAAAAAAGGGTGTGAAATGTATTTAAGTAAATATTTCAACACGATGTTTGAAAGCTGAAAAGCTTTTTTGTGTGTGAAACTTTTTCGGTATTGATTCTATAACATAGCATATAACATATAACATAGTGACCGAAATAGTTAAAACATCTTTTTTCTTCGACATATTAGTGATTGTCATATGTGATAACATTGCTAAATGTTGTTACTTTACAATCTGTATACTAGTCAAACAATGTATCATTCATTGGTACATGCCTGGTGGAACAATGTTGCAGTAAACAGACAGAACAACCATGTTAATTTTTGCATGATGCGCGCACGTTTGAATTCAGAACGTTCCCGGTTATAATATAATGTCGCACGAACTGTCACATTGGCCGAATAACGAGTGACACGGTAATGTTTCTAAATCTCACAGAACTATCGGCATACAAAGCGGGATTACGCGCGATTAATGTATTCAAATCGTACGAAATTTGCATGTGATCATAGGAATGTGTATTAGACAGTGGCGGGAATATTCAGTGGCGGCGGGAGGGTGCTGGTGGTGGCGAGTGTAGGGGTGTGTATATGTGATGGTGCTTTTACGATACATACCACGATCGGAAGATACGTTAGTTGAAACTCGCAGTACCGGCAATGGAATGTAACAGGAAAATTTGTTTCCGTAATTGAACTCACACACACATACACACGCGCGTAGAATGTTTGACGTGAAAGACTAAATTGAATTCTAGTTATCCGCAATGTGGTCCAAGGGTTAACTATGCGCTTGAGTGCTAATCCGCGCGGCGTTTGTGATCGATAAGCCGAAAGCTTTGCTACCACGGCTGTTCCTGCTGCGTTCTATTCAGAGTCTCCCCGTAGTAAGTTCGAGCGAGTAACTATCCTCTTTGTACAACAATGTCACTGTTGCTTTTTCCGTTTTAGCTTACACATACACAGAGAAGCTAAATGAAATTAGTTGACACAGTGTGGCATTACTGCGAATCGAAAGAAAGTATACACTTTTGCTAGAAATTAATGGCACATGTACGTACGGTGTCCACAATATCATATGAACAATTGAAATAAATTGTTTCGGTAGCAAGTGTGTACGAATGTGTTGCATGTATGCAGAATGCCTTTGACATTGTGTTGGTTATCTTTTATAATGAAAGCACTAGGACATCCGTGCAAGCGACCATCCATTTTCGTCGGCCATGTGGTCTAGAACGATAAGGACCTACAAAGTTGTGGACTGTTTCGTTTAAAGCCAACCAGTGTTTACATGTTAGTTGGTGTTTTGTACTTGCGGGGGTATTATACTAGAAACCAGCAACGATACACATCTACAAACATAGTTGAACATTGTATGCATTGTCTGGGATTAGTCGTTTGTAACATCACATCATACTGGTACACATTACGTACACATCTGTGTGCAGGGTACGTACTTGCATCGTTCTGTGATCTTGTGTTCCACGGGAATTATAAAGCAATATAGAATGTTCAACTACTATATGTCAATTCTTTGATAATCCTTTAGCGGAAATGTCAAACACTAAAAAAAAGCAAAACAAAAGTAAATTTACTCGCAAGTTTTGTATAATCCCTGTAAAACCAGCTTACACAGAAATTCAAACAACAGTGAAAGAAAATTGAATGAAAAAAGCAACGTACAAATATTTTGTCCGTGTAATACAATTTTTGCCGCACGTAAAATACTGTAAAACCGCTAGAAGCATATCATTAGTTTACCTTTCGTTGTAGTTCCTCCCGGCGAACACAAAGTACATCGTCGTCGTCGTCAGGAAAAAGGAGAACGCAACTTTTTCTTGACAAGAGCAGGCGTGGGAAACGACTTTTCTGCTATTCTTTTTCCAACCTGGCAACAGCGGATGGAACACTGCCTCGAACTCCATACATTGGTGTTTATGTGCAGTGAAAACAAGTAATAACCTCTGGTTATGACACCCTTACGTTTCACGTGCAAGAATTACACAAGTATGTTTTATTTAATTTGCTAGCAGCCTCTCCCGTTTGCCCGGTGCCCTGCGCCGCCCTTAACACGGCCGTTGGTTTTCTTTTTTACTTTCTCTGTGTTTGTTTGACTGAGATTACGAAATTAAATTCTTGTACGTTTTATATCTTACGAAAAGAAGAAGAAAACACGACGTAGTAGCAGGAGAACGCTGGAATATAAACATCAATGGAAGCGCAACGGTGTGCGTGTATGTGTGTATGTTTCCTTCACATGAACGGAAAAAATTGAGTCTGACTTTGTGTGGCAAATTTAATAAACTATTGCCTGTCTTCTTTCCGGATGCAGCTTTTATAGAGTTTCCCAAATGTTCATGATATAAAAGAACTTTAATAATGCTTCATTTTGATTATTACTTAGAACTCATTCGTATATTTAACGGAATGAACTACAAATGACGAGTGCAACTGTACGAATGCCGTTTAGGATTGGTAAAAATGCCGATGGCTGTGCCTTGTTTTGTTCGGAGTAAATTGGTGTGAATTTATTCAGTAATCATAATGGATGCGTTTAATAATTACCGCGGTTCGGTAGTAAACATGTCTGTGAGCAGTGTTCAACTGTTAACCATTGCGCTAATGAATGTGCAAAGTTTGTCGCGGTTTACTGAAAGTGTGCAACTTATCGTAGCGGTAACTGTTCCTGCTGGGATGCAGCAGCCGGAGCAATTAAAATATGTGCTAACTTCAACTGAATCTAACAACAAGCTTCAACAGGAGCAATGGCCGCAGCAGCGGCAGCAGCAGGAATAGGTAGTGAACTCCACTAATAACAAGCACTTGTCATTCGTGAAACAAACTACTATCTCTCCACCGCACACTATGGAATAAACGAGAAATATCTCAGCGTGCGAGGCAATTAATAGAACAGCTGGTTCGCGTAACGAGATCCATCATTTGTTTTCATCTGACAGCGTGCGTTTACTAATCGTTTCGACACTTCTTGACACTAATCTAATCGCGCTTGGCGTTTTACAGTAACGATACATTGTGTGACATCGTACTTACAGCGTTGCGAACTACATAAAAAGTTTCGCCAGTTTGTGAGTGGATTGCATTTTTAAAAGCACAAAGATGAAAAATCACTTTACAGTGTCAACGCGATTAACAGCTTGTACATATCATACGGAATCATTCTATTGATTGTCACGGAAAGGACGACCGTTTGAATAAAAAACCATAACGCATGACAACATTTTAAACCTAGGCTGGCTGTCCGCACGTTCGATTGATCCACTATGAAACGAACGGTCCGGCTTTTCGTGAATTTAACATTCGTTTTTCACAATTGGAAATTTTGTATTTTTTACCGTTAATTATATACACGTATGTCACCGAACGGATTTAATATTAATTGTACACGTACATAAATGCACGTGCGATATGCAAAAAAAGCGCGTATTCTCTTCCCCCCCGGCCCCGGACGCCACTCTTTGGAATATTCAAATCGAATTATTTCCACATTAAGCGGAACATGAATAGCTTTTTAATTGCACCGCATGTTTGGCGGTTCACGTGGTCACTGCGGTAAATAGGAGTTTTTTTTTTGTTTGTTTGTTTTAATCATTTGTTAATCAGGATTACTTTTGGTTCATTAGGCAAAGAGGAAATGATCCTTTTGCCTGTTGTGTTTAATTTTAACAAAGAGTTATTGTGAATGTTTGCTTTGTACTGTGCAGTTGACTGGCTGCATTGGTTCTGTCTATTTTGCTAGTAGTGTACGGGATACGAGGCACAGTTATATCAAACAGTGTAATTCACTGTAAAATGCTATTATTAATGAGTTTATTAAATTGGTGAAATGGCTGGTTTCGATAGCGGAATATGTGGTTGCATTATTTGTCGACATGATTTATCTAGCGATCGCTTATTTTGAATACTGTTCCCATAATTTCCATCATAATTTGAGTCTTAAATTGCTTTCATCATCATTTCCCTGTTACCCTAAATCGCCACTTTGTGTGTGTATGTGTAAAGCTACACTGCTACACAGAGTGTTTCTGTGTAGCAGTTGTCTTTAATTACGGCCATCATCGTTATACATTCATACTAGCCACCCATATATTGATTTCGTCCTCGTTTAACATTGCCTCCCTCCGGTGTGTGTGTGTGTGTGTGTAGTGTAGTAATAAAGTTTTAATATGCGTGACATTACTGTAATTTATTTCCAAATAAAGGGCTGTGTTTCACTGGATGATTTAACGTGACGGATATACATGTATACACACACAGACGGATCCGAGCGATGTTACTATTCCAACTAGAGTATGCATTTGCTGTCGTGTAGATGAAGAGTTAGACAAGGACGGAAAACAAATATGACGTAAATTGAAATGTCGACTGTAATTGTATCTAGTGCTTCATGACATATTGTGATTGATAGTGTCTCTCGGTTTTGTGCATGTGTATATTTGGGATCCTGCAAGCGCCCGATTAAATCTGTACTTCCGATTCCCGAACACAGTACAAGGACGACGTGGTAGGATGATTTACTACTGCTGCAATTGTCCGCATCAACACCGGCAGACAACACTACGAATATTGATTCTACATACGCTGAGCTCGACACGTATTTGCCGATGTACAAATTCTACTCGTTTTAGTGGTATTAGTTTGTTTCTAGTTGTTAGTAGGCCAGACGTATGATATGATGATGGCTTATTGACCATTTATATGTATGTCCTTGCGAGGAGTAATGCACACTGGCAGAAGGGTATTTGTGTGGTGTGTGTAATCAACAGACGATATTTGCTTCCGGAGAGTGGATCCCGCAGACGAATCACTGTAGTTGTAATTGGCACTCCAAGAGCGAACGCCTTCTCGTGTACGCCTCGCTCTATTATCCTCCACCGTTTGTCCGTACCTACGTGCGTTGCTTGCCTTGAGACGGTGCTCCATCAGATGGAAGGACGATCCCCACAACTACCTCTCTGATTAATTCGAATGATTCCTATTCGTAATTGAATGCTTTGGATTAAATTATGGCTTTGTCGGATTCTGTGGTCTCGAACAGAAAGGATCTTCACTATACTATATTTTATCATTCCTACACAAAGGTACTTTACTTTTGTACATTTACTTACGATACGGTAGACAGCAATTGTAAGGTACTCGATGTTGGTGTGTATTTGAATTAAGATTTATCGTTCCATCGTAATTGGCACAAAGTAGGTTCATTTGCTAACAATATCCGTAATTATAATTCTTGTTAAATATACAACTGTATATGTACGATAAGTTAATACTGGTATTTGTATATAATATATAGGATGATGTATGTTGAAGTTTGCAGCTGTGTAAAATTGTGAATGATGACAGTCTTGAATATATATCTTGCAAATGGAATTTCATAAACATGTCTTGAAGTGCGCTTCTTATTTCCTGCGTAGGAATGATATGTCACGGCGTGCTTCAGTTGTGCACATGCAATAAGGAATGAACTGCATTAGTCCTGACAGTTGGTCTAGATGGCATTTCAATTTTCCACACACATCCAAGTCCAGACGATTGAATTATTAAAACTTCCAACAGACAGTGGTAATTATCGGTCAAATGATATATGTATCATACTGTTTTTCTTCCTGCAGTTACATGCATCTGTACTTGCACGTTTTTTAATAATCTAGTATGTCTACAACCGGAAATAAACTACATTCCTCTGTATCTGTCTTTCTTTGTTCCACTTGTTTTTACCAGCGGTTTCCGCATTATGTAGACAATAATCATAACTCAGCAACATTGATTCCACATTTGAGAACGTGTTCAGTTGAATAGTTGAAATAAAATGGGAAATGTATTCCTGTGAATGGTAAGTTTAAATTGGCCAGCACTTCGAACATGATGTAGTGTTATTGTTCAAGTTTAGCTCGCGCGCATTGTAGGTGCCGCGTTATTCAATACAAATGTGGGACGAACCGAACAGAACGAGAGAGAGAGAGAGAGCGAGCGCGATAACTATAACTGGCCAATTTGTAATATTCCATGAAACTCATTCCCTCGCGAAAGATGTAGTAGCCGTGTAAAACGAAATGGTCGCTTGCGTCTTGTTAAAATATTACTTGCAGTAAAAATGCAGCTTTTACAGTTGTCCTAGATACAAAAAATACTAGTGCAGTTAAAATATTCTAGCAAATGGAGTATTAGCAGTTTCTGTTACAGCGAATGAACAGGCACAGAGTAAGATAAAAAAGAAACTGAAACACACTTTGTTCTGCCTTTTGGAGTACGCAATGAGCCAAACGAAACGGCTTTTTGATGAATCCGAGAAGCCAATGAGGAAGAAAAGGATTTGCCGGCGAAAATGGTTCCAGTTTCCCTTTTTAATGAAGCCTTAATGCCACCTAACACAACATTAATGACCTCAATTAGCCTTATCCTTTGCTTTAGCCAGAACATAAATATATTTATGTCATATCTAGTGAAATATCTCTCGAAAACATGTGATTGTGTCGGACATAATATAATTAACCAGTGAGATTACAGTTTTTCTGAATATGATCGATATATTCACTGATAAATGATTCTATTATATGTGCTCAAACAACTTTGCCATGTTAGTAATTTGAAAATTTAATTAAAAATACATGTATAACTAGCATGTCAAACCGAGTGACGATTCTTTAAGCGCTCATCGAACTTTTAGTCCACACATCCGACGCATTGGACCTCTATTTTTAAATCGTATTTGTTTTATGTATGGAAACACAATAAAAGTGTACAAAGTAAATAAATAATAATATAAGTGGATCTTGTACCTTGCAATGTTTGTCCAATGTAAATATCACTTTATGGTTCCACATGTGTTATTTAATTTTAAAAGTGCTTTTTTATTTGTTTTTCGTAAGGGTTTGTGGAATATTATCAGTGTATAACTGCGGAATTAAGGTATTTGGTAACTGTTTTTTCACGTACCTGAATATTATATTTAGTGGAGATGTCTCGTGCAGTTCCTGTAGACTATAAAACGATATCAGAATTGTTTTATAATATATTCTGTCCAATAATTTCTGAATTTTCTCCAAATAAGAACATTTGTCGGGGAGTCATTGTAATCGAATACGTAAATTCGCTGGGACGATTCTCAACCGGTACTTAACCGGGGGTGCAGGAACAGTGAAATAACTTCGTTAATCATACAGTCCACTCACTTTTCACCATATAAAAGGACCGTTTTCGTGTTAACCATGTGCGTCAGTGGTATGAGATGATACCAGTGTCCGCCAGTGCTGCGAGACAAGGCGCATCTCTTGCGTCGTATGTTCATCCGTCCGTCTGTCTATCCGTTGGATGGAGAGTGACTCCGCGCGCGGCCCAGGCAGCACTTATTAAGACATCAAAGTGTGTTGCATGCCCACTGTAATTTAAGCGAGCCGCCACTACCGACGAGCAGCGGTACAGCTTTGTGAAGTACCACTTCGTTTAGTCCACGTGAACACAATGGGCCGACGTGTAAGATACTTAAGAAATTCGTTTCATATTTTTTTTCGCGAGAAAATAATGTTTGGATGATGAAAGGGAGTGTTTCCCTTTCAAACTTTCAAACAGTTCTTCGCGAGGAGTTTTAAGAACGTCTTCGTTCGTACAACGTCTTTGATATGTAAAAAAAGATTTCTTTGAATGTAGGTCAGGTAATTTTAATGATGTTCCGTTGTAATCATTGCATTGCATATACTCCTATGGACCAAGTTGTATTATTGTGTACAAAAAAATCTACTCGACTCTCATTCTTGTTGGAAAATAAGCAGAAGTTATCTGCGCAAATTTGGAGTATACATTTCAGGATGCTATTCCATACTTACTGACTATACATCGCGCAACTGACTTTCAGAAAACATAGACCATTTAGTGTTTTTGTACGCAAATGCGTACATACTTTTGGTGACTGGTAACTTTTACATTTAACTTGGTGAACTGTTTGTTTTGGGGAGGTTGTAGAATACTCATTGACATTTCAATGCACGTCGTACGGATGGGTAGGTGGTGGTGTTGCTTCTAGACTTGTTTTGTCTCCTACGGATCACACATATTTCTGCAGGGTTTGTAAGTGTGCAGCCACACGGGTACTCCAAGTCGAGCGTTCCAGACACATTTATCTGTGGTACGTGGCACTCCGGGGGTGGCGTCTTCTCCTAGCCAACGGGACCGGCTTCCGGATATTTCCAACTTTACCCACACTTGCTTACTTGATATTCGCAGACACGTTTATTAAACTAATTAAATCCTACGCAGCAGCGTCGACAGATTTGTTTTCATGAGGTTTTTCCTGTTTTTTTTTCTTTGTCCAAGGAAATTGAAATTAGGTATGACTTGTACGGATATCATTTAATGGATGTGACATGTGATGGCTTAGTGCAAAATAGCAGAATGCAAGTAATATGAAATATCATTGGAACTGTAAGCCGAAACAATCTATTCGATTTTTAATCTGCTTAGGAAAGATAGAGAGACAGATAAAGTTAGAGAGAGAGAGAAAGCGAAGATGTATCTTACGTTTGGGTGATACAGTTTCATTTAAAAGATCTTCCGGAACCTAGAAATGATAACTTTCACGTAATCTAGGATTTGTCAAGTCCGCAAATTGTTGGTGGTCGCGCATCGTGTAATGCAGCTACTAAAAGCCTGTTTCTGCGTAGGCCCATGGGGCTCCGAATGACACTAATCTGTTGTTCCGTACTAGCCGTAGCCTTTTAGATGACGACGTCGATGGCGGCGTCCTTCGACCTTATGTGCCTCCTCCATGTAGCTACGACGTTGCTGATACAGATATGAGACCACGCGCGTGCGG
Organism: Carabus problematicus; assembly: GCA_963422195.1. Classification (NCBI taxonomy): domain Eukaryota; kingdom Metazoa; phylum Arthropoda; class Insecta; order Coleoptera; family Carabidae; genus Carabus; species Carabus problematicus. The sequence continues at coordinate 10,499,919 of OY728590.1, forward strand.
TCGAACGTTATCGACGATTTGATTCGATGGCGGTAGCGAATATATTGTATCGCGGATTGTAATGTGGCCACTTGGATCGTAAACAGAAAGATGTGCGACGATAGGAAATCTTTGATGTCGACGCTTTCCTGGTTTCCCGGCCTTGGATTGGATTTCCGTCGCCGCGTTGGTAGTTTGTTTCGTTCTTTTTTTAGTTCAAAGTTGTAAATTTAGGCCCTCGTCTGTATGTGTGTATGTATGTGTGCATATGCGGTTTAGTGCTGTATGTTTATGTGTGCGTGCGCGTGTGTGTGTGTGTGTGTGCAAAAGAGCTTAAATCTATTTTACTGCTGTTGTCACTATAGATTACAGTCGACGTAGCACTTTGCCCCCCGCGGCACTCCTGCTATATCCCCACCCGCTGTTCCTGCACAGTAGCTTTTGTTTTTCCTGCGTGTTCCAGTTTCATTTTGAGAGAGAGAGAGAGAGATCGAAAAGAATTAATGTGTTTATAACTAAAATACGTTATCGTTAAAGTGAACTTGTAAATATTTGGCACAGTCGAGGATTTATTGGGGAAATGGAAGTAACATTACTGTACCACGAGCATATCTATCCGAGAATTTACAGTCGCGGATTTTATTATTGTACAACGAAACAATTAAAAAGAAAAATCCCATGGTTAATCGCAATTTGATTTTGTTTCAACATTCGTCTGGGAATATTTATGTTGCTCTAAAACACATTTTGGGGTGCTGAGAAAAGTAATTTATATAACGGAGAACGCACTTCTTACATTTTCGTCCCCATTCGGCGAGTTTTCATTTTGTACTTTTCGCCGTAAAGAAAGAAAAATGTATCTGGGAGTATTACAGGAAAAAGACATATATTTTTTGTTACTTTTAATTTCGTGTGCTGGAATAGTCCATGGCGGTAAGCTTTTTCATTTTCTTTGTGTGTTTCATATAGGACTTGTGCAAATGGTTCCAGTAGTAATCGTACTAGATACGGTTGTGCACGATGGTGGGTTTATTTGCGGCATGAACGTGTGAACCATTGCGAGATCAAATTACGTTGGGGGGTTAAGGTATGATTGTATCTATGTTAGACTAACTGGAAATCTGTACGGTTAAACCAGAAAGTTATGGATATACATACAATTGTCCTTCTGAAACAACTTGTTTCATCTGTTTGCTTGAAATGTAAAAGTGTAGTTGGTTTGCTCACTTCCAGCTAGTTAAATCTGAAATGCCAAAGTACAGGAGCAATATATAAGCACTTCAGGTGCTAGATACAAGCTACATACCAGTATAACAAGTAGTGCACTCACACACGCCACGTAACCCGTGTCAGGCACTTGTAATTTCTCACCTCACATGCATCCTGTTTCACTTTACACGGCCGGGAATATCACGGTGAAATGTTGTTGGAACATAACCTGAAGCATCTCTTCTCTTGCTTGTAATGTACACATGCGTACTATGTTGGCGAGATATATCTACGGTGATGTAGTAAACGTAACGTAACGTTGCTGCTGCCGCTGAAGCTGAAGCGATGTGGCAGCAATGACGACGATCTGAACCATGTTCCGTGGCGAAAGTTGAGCGCGGCCGGTCGACACGGTAATTAGTAGAAGGAGATTGATGTTATTGCAGCCCGCTATAGTCTTGTTCTTAATTAGCTGCGCCGCAAACTCAAACTTATACGAGAATGGTAATAACGTTTCACCACCATGGCCAAGTCTGACATCGTCGTCGTCCTCATCGTCGTCTTGTAACGCTAACGTTCAGAGTTGCTCCTTGGACTATTTAACGAACAACGCATGGACACGTTCTCGGTATCGATCGGTGAAACGTCGGCTTCGCGAATCGAAATTTGCGTCCGTTTTAATTGGTTCACGTAATTCGATACGTGTGTTTGTACGTACGTACGGTATGGATCGTATGTTCTTTGTTCCGATCTACATCAACAGCCTGAATATTACTGGCTGGGTCCTGTTTCTCCCGGTTGATATCTGTCTGGACTATGTTCTAGGACAGGATCAAAGTATCATTATGTTAATTATTATTAGATATTGTGTAAATATCAACAATGACATGGAGGATGTAGCGGATTACAATCATACTGCTCTCTCGCTATGATATTAATTACAATTATTACACCCGAACAGACTAATGAGAGTGTGGAAAAATTGACAGAGTTACATTATGAGTTGGTTCGCGCCCGCCCGACTCTATGCCAATAACGTAATTACAAGCTGATTAAATTCATAGACTAGCACGGCACGTATAACCTACTGAAAGTCTATTAGTACCTGTGCCGAACGTCATTAAATTATTACCGACAAACTACACTAACTCAATTATTCCACTAAATATCGATTAAAAAACGCGCTGTTTTACAGCGTCTGATGTAGTTCGAACAACGGTCGACGGGAGCACTCATTTACCTACGTAATTGGATGGTGATAATGGTATTAAATATTAATCGGTTGTTTCCAGGATGGTGCAGGTCGGCTCACATGTTCATATGTATGTACGTGTGTGCAAAGAAGAGAGATTTAACGTACTTAGTAAGCAGACGCCTGCTGTACTCGCACGTGCATTGCAGCAACATTTATGTAAAGCTACATGTGTCGGTAGGGATTTAAAAACTTACTTTTAACAGTCGTTAGCACGTATGTGTTGGAGAATTTCACTACGTCTAAATGTACGTTATATTGTGCTAGTGTTCACATAGTTTTCATGATACTTACTATCTCTATGAAACTTAACAGAAACTGTATCATTTACATTTCAGTTGATATCTATCGTAGATTATTCTAAAATGGTTTATAATTTACAGAGATTGACACATTGTGAATTATAATTATTCCGGTGAATTTTCACACATTTGCACATGTGCCACACGAGGCCCTGACGGCAGAAAAACAAACAAGCTCGTGCGATGACGGTGGTGTGACACAATTCTCGTCTTCTCGCACCGCAATAATAATAAGAAGAAGCTACGAGTTTAGCCGAAGTAGCTGCGGAGGACTGTACACGGAAGGGAATCGTGTGGTGTGACGTGTAATAAACCGGATCCGTGGCACTGGCTTTCAAGAAACAAGACACCGAATTTACACAGGCACCGCGCCCGAACCACCTCGCACACAACGGAAACTTAAATAAAAAGCTTTTAACAATTTTATTTCATAACCGGCAAATCTTCATTTTAGAAAATTGATAGACAAACACTGTAATTTAGAGCACGGAATACGAGGTGTGCGTACCGTTTACGATGGAATAAAGTTGAGCAGGAATTGTAAATATTTGACGAAATGTTGTGTACGTGTAGTATTACGAGAATAACCTTGGACTTTTGAATGACATGTACCTTTCATATTAATCACAAATGGGTTAGTAGATTTGACCGCGTCGCTGAAATAGATTGTAAATGTTTTATTTACCATAGCAAGGAGATGGTACATAATATTCAACGTTTCTCTAAATTTGGAAGTCGTAGATTTTATGAGATCATGCATATGCTAATAGTATATATTTCCATTTGCTTTTATTTACTTGACGTAAAGTTTCTACATACTTGATCTTCCTAGTAGCTAAATGTCTCTTTTAAAAGTTTTAAAGTCGAGAAAATCTATCCGAGATCCCGTATCGTCAAGTATCATAAGTTTTTTCCTCCAGATTTTCGTTTATCTCCGATCTTCTTCAAGAAGAACATAAGAGGACATTATGTGTTTTTCTGTTGACCGTTTCAAGTTTTCGTGTGTGCGAGTGTGTTGAAATATGACAGTAGTTTTCTGTATTCATCATACTATTTTATTGTTTTAATTCACTACTATCTGATGTAGTGAACCTACATATTTCGGTAATTAATTCCGTTTGAACATAGACCACTTGAAGATGTTGAATGCTAAGATTGTTTGATGACTTTTCGTTAGCAGCGGTTGTTAAGCCTCGGTGTGGCTGGCTTGCTTATCCCGATGACATTATGAAAGCTTTGCTCGTAACTTTAGTTAAGCACAATCTCGAGAGAATTAAATTATATTAGCTCCGCTGATAAAGTCGTTAGCATGTATAATTAAAATGCTAAGACATCATAAACGTGGCTAATCACACGAATTCTTCGTATCGACCATAAACCCAGCGAACCAGTCACTGTACAGGTTTCTTCATCGTCCTGTCTGTCAGCATCCAGAAATCTTCTTTCAGCCACGGTTCTGAGAGTGGTCCGGACATAATATAATATTTTATAGGTCGTAAAATAAGACGCTGAGTGAGAAGAAGAAGAAGAAAGAGACAAGACATTGTCATGTCATTCTCTAGTCTCTGTTTTTCTCCTTGTGTGCGTGTGTGTGTGTGTTGTTGTTGTTGTTATGTGAACTGACGACAGATGGCCATTGTATTTAGCGATGGTATGTATGTTACGTATGTCGCAGAGAGTTCAGGGGCTGAACTAATAAAACTGGCGTCTGGCTTTGCCACTTTCCAACTTGTCTTATTTGTTTTCAGGAACTTTGATTATACAAAATACTTGTCTTTCGTTCCTGCTACTTTGTGCGACCCGTATGCTACTCCTGCTGTAGCAGGACGAGATGAGACGCGCGAGACATTACTTGTGTGTGTAGAGCACTGTGTTACTGATGCATGCTTCGATGATTCGGTTAAAAGTTGTACAGGAGTACTAGGATCTTTGCCAACATTAAATAACCAGCCCAGCATATGCTAGTTTCACTCGAGTCTTCGCCGAAGCATATTAAGCTCGATTTAATCCTTTTCATTAACCCCAGGCTTAGCAGGCTCTATATGGTGTTTGATAATTTCTTTACTGTTCCTTACATTTGTCTTCAGTTCGGAACATATGCTTGTTGTGCACTGTAAAATTAAAACCCGAGGTTCGTATTTGCCGGAACTGCATTAGACAGAAACACATGCATCATTAATTAGTTTGTTAACTTATAATCTTGGAATTTCCCTGACGTCTACGACCGTTTATATCTTTTACTTTCGTTTCTCCTATAAAAATTTTTATGGCGGCTGACGTAAGGACAGTGTGTTCGGTCACGTGACTAATTTATAAAATTATGTCAGTTTTATTATAGGGAAACATGGAAGGGCCAAAGTTTAAAGGTCCGAGGGGACAGATTTAATTTTTCCACAGAAAAAATAATGATATTTTCATTAGGTATTCCATCTAAATGGAAACTATGCTATGCAAGCGTAGGGTATAGTTATGGATGCATTGAAATTTAGTAGGTAGTTGGAGTATCTAATAAGGCTGGGCGACTAATGATCTTCTGTCTACACGCGCCAAGTATGGAAAAGTCGAATTAACTTTTCACACTTCCCGTCCGGGCATAAATGAAGAATGCTCGGTGTATATGGAGTAGGTAACCTATTTAAAATTCTCATTAAAATACCAACGTTCGACTCACGCAAGTTTTATTAGTCGGATGCACGGCAGCCAAGTTATTTAGAATATTCTGCTAAAAAAAAATAAATTTAAAAAGTTTGCTATTTTTCCTGAAGAAGTCAAACGTATACGGAAAAGTCTTGTTGGTTGGCTCGTTTGCTCGCGAGTAGCGATGTCATTATGAACGCAAATTAGCAGGCGCGCGAAATGATTATAGGATGTGAATAAACAAGTTTGTACCTTTGCGAACTAAAAACTTAATTTGCATTCTTAATAGGTAGAAAAATGAGGAAACTGCACTGCACTCTAACGCAACGCAATTTCCAAAGTTGATGCGAAAAGTTTTTCTCGAATTGTGTTGATCATTACGGCTGGAGGCGGGTATGTTGAGGCCCGACGATTGTGAATCACGCGAGATATGTTTCCTTCGCGCGTACCTTTTTCTTCTCCGTCATAATCACATTTTGGTTGAGATTTGTGCCGCGCACTTTTTATATAATACGGCCGTAAAGTTTTCTTGTTATTTCTAATGTGCTCCGTTTTTTTTTTGTTTTTCTTCTTCATTTGAGCGAATTATGATGTCAAGAATTGCCTGTACTTTGTTAAACTGGAATTAAGGTTGCATGGTAGCGTGTTTATAATATTTTGCACATTGGTTATGGAATTCTGTTACTGTTACAATTATAAAGATTCAAGGTGAGAGAGAGAGAAAGTAGAAACGTATTTGCGGAGCATAATGCATCGCCTAATGTGTCGAACATTTACACGGCTTTCAGGTCAAACAACCCGTAAAACAATATCTTCTTTCTGCAACAAAAATCGTTTAGGAAAATCCATATAGCAACCTTTGATGTTTCACTTGCTAGTAACCACTAATCTCGGAAACGAGACGCGGCAGTCTGAGTGATCTTTGAACTCTCCCCTCTGAGAGCAAAAAGAAAGAAGCTACCGCTACTTCTGCAGCAGAGTAGAATAGAGTACGAACGGAACGGAATCAGTCTGAAACAACGGCAGTAGTGTGGTCTCGCTTTATGTCTTGCAATTCGCTACTGTTCATTGGACAATGGAAGAAGAAACTAATGTGTATATGTGTGTGGCCATGTGTCATATACTCCAACTCCGCTACACCGTATTAGTGAGAGGGAGAGGTACATGTACAGTAGTGATATGTGCAACGGCCGAGTCACTCTGCCCGCCAGGGAAATCAACCCGCATGGAGAATTATGGGTAACCATCACGGTTGACATGCTTCACGCGAAATATGTATCCTTTATATTTTTATACATTTTCAACTAGTTCATTTCGAAGAAATATCATGTAACGTTTAAAATGAACTTGAAATGCCGAGGATACATCCAAATGTAATACACATTTTCATTTGAGCGGTTAATAAGTTACGTTATACCTGTATTTTCTAGGAACAACTTCATGTCGGAGTTCAAATGTATTAATTAAAATTTAAAAGTAACTACTCCTAACAACGCAATATACTCACATACATCACAAACAAATAAAATGTTGAAATTTACTTTGCAATATGCGTTTCAGGTTATATGCTATATGGCAGTAGTAGAAAAAATTCTTGTTTGCTTTTTTTTCAGTGTGTAATTAAAGTGAATATGAACAGCTTGTATGTGGCAGTAAACGCGGTTGTTTGAGGTACGTTACAAATGCCGTGGAACACAGCATTTTGTAACGAACCAGATGCATTTTTCACTGGCGAACAAAAAACAAAAACGAGATAGTTTTATGCGCCTGTCAATGCTGCTGTTCATAGTGTCTTGAAACACATAGCGTTATTAAAATCAACAAAACAACCGTGTATATATATACCTATATATATATATATATATATATATATATATATATATATATATATATATATATAAACCCCTCATCTATGGAACATATACATGAATATTCAGTATGTCACGGTTAAAAAATTCAATCAAAAATTTGCAGAAATATTTCATATTTTTCTTCATCAACCTGTACTGTAATAGTAGTTGCCGGGCTTATTCGACAACGTATGTAGTCACTCGTGTGTGTGTGTATGTATGTTTGTAGCCTAGTTTCTTTACTTGCACAATCCATTTATTGTAGTGTACAAAGTCTAAACATGAAAGTATTTCATATTTCTAATGCATTTGGCCATAGTGTATTTTTCGTTCTATTGTAAAACTTTTAAAAGGTTTTACGGCCATTTGAACTGATGAAATTGACATAGATACTGAAGTTTTCAGTTGTGGATAAACTGTACTTACATCAATGCACGACGTATGACGTTCAACTTGCAATTTTTTTATACTAATGTGTAAAAACGAGCATTTGTACAATGTGAAAATTATACTAGATAATCTGAACTGTGAGTCGTACTAAGAATTAATTACTTTCAAGAAGAATACACTCATTAAGAGTTGTGCAGATTATGTAAAAATAAATTGTGAGAAATATCACAGAACGTTGCTAGTGAATTTGCCTAAGAAATAAACAAACGTAATTAAAATATTCGCATTTCCGTTCGTAATTTATCAGTGTATCCGTACCTTTAGTCTGTTGTCCGATGAGTGAACTGGAGACAGAGATAGACGGTTGGAGAATGAAGGAACGAGTGAAAAGATTGCGTGCTAGAAGAATTGGGGAAAATGAGAGAAAATTGTAACAAGCAGAAAAGAGGCGGGTGACAGTGTGGAAGAAACAAAGAATAACTGTTGATAAATGATTCGTTCCGTACCTGCTGTGTGATCATTTCGTCCTGGATCATACGGAATCCGTGTCCGCCGCCCCCTCGGCGTATTTATATTCGTGATACTTTATCGTGATAGTGCAGATCGGTTCATCGTATCGCGTTTTATAAATAATGTGACGCTGTGATGAGAATGACTACTATCGTACCGCCCGTGATGTTCGACTGTGTTCCGTCGTGTCATGTTACTGAATAGGACCACGGCTGTTATCCATTACACTATGTATGGTGTTGCGGAAGTCGGTTACACCTGTATTTACATACGGCATTTATCTGTCAGCCTTCTGAATGATCTGGACAGGAAATGAACGGTACAATTTCAAGTACAAACATGTTGTTGATGAACTACTAAATTAATAATTAGATTTCTGGCACACACAAACGCCACGTGTAAAGTTGTGATGACGATGTTCACGGAGTCGATTCGTGATCGGCGTTATTGTTAACCGGTTCAATACCGGCGTCTGTACCGGATATTGAATCCGTAAAACACAAGAGAGCACGCATACACGCAAGGCTGAAGGGAAGAGGAAACCGTGAGGGCGACGAGGGAGTTGGATAGCCGGAGGTTTCTGTAATATCGGCACTATTACTCTTTTAATCTACGTCCGCGTGATACCAGGGCGAACGCTTTTCGCCCTCGGCATATACAATGGACAATGCTGTCTTGACGACTTGTTCTCTGTGATTCGTTCTTTTTTCCGTGTCCTGTCGAACGAACTACTACTGTCAGCGCCAGTTCTGCCCGGAGTGCAGTGCCACTATCACCCCTATTAGTCGGCGCCTTATGGCCGAGTTTACCGTGTAAAATAGACTCGGCTGAACAAATGGGGGTCAGACCATCCGCTCTCGGCCTCTGTGAGAGTTTGATTGATATCGCCTCTGTACAACCAATGTATGATTCTGACACACAAATACATGCGAGAATATGTATGGGTTGTTATACATATGCCAACACACACAAACATACACACACACATGTGTGCGAAATACGTTAACCGATTTTTTTTTCTTTTCTTGACAGCTCCATATATGACCTGTTGATTGTTCTTTGTCAGAAACTTCATTACATTTTCTTTGTGTTTTATTCCATTTTAAAAAACTCCGACATGCTTTTGATTAGTTTAGGACGAAATTATATTTGAATCCTTTGATATTCGCATGTTTTTGTTTTTTTTTGACCGTACATGTTGAGTAATGGATATATGATCTTGAAACAACCCTTATTTGGTTGTGATTACTATTTCCCTCTTTACTGGCTGACTGGTTGCAAATGGAATTTCCAGTTGATCTTTAATGTATTCAAATGAAAGTCGTTCTGAAAAAAAAAAAAAACATAATAAAACTCATCACATTGTCGCAATATGAGACGCGTCGTGTCTTTCTTCCGGCTACGAGTTTAAAATCGCATCTCGTTTGCAGATTTTCTAGTTTTCAGTTCGTTGCATGTTGTATGCTAATACGTAAAGTTATAAAACTCCGGTGACAAGTTCGCGCGCACGGGGAAGAATTCACGATTTAAGGAAGTGTACAAATGAAAGATCCATGTGTAACACCAAGCCCGAAATAAAATAGAGTATTGCGCGCTTCTATGTACACAGGAAAATGCAATAATTGCAATTCTCCGTGTGCATTATGTTAGATTGTATGGGCAACCGAGGTGGGCGCATTCTCTCTAAGTCTAGATAATAACGAAACCCTGCAATGTGAGCCGCCAGAAATATAACTAATAGTTGTTAATGAGTTGTGTAGCGTTCTGTTAATTACTAAGTCGTTCTCTTTCCACCTCACGGGCGTACGGTGTGCAGGTTGTACGTTACATCGCCCGTGAAGTTTCATATTTCTCATGTGTCAATTATTTGCGTTAATAGTGCGATATTGGATGCCTGCCGTGTACAGTTACAATTTGCGTTTCCAACTATGCCCGGAACTTCCGCGTATTATTTCTGCACACATGCGATGCGAGGTACACTGTGTCTTTACGTGAAGTCTCAGTTTACGTCAATCTAAAACTTTACGTACGAAGTTTTACAAAAATAATAATACCATAATATGTGGAGCACGTATCATCCAAGTACTCCGGATAATTCTCCAACAGTATTGCTTCTTCTCCACCATGGGCTTGGGTGAGAATCGGAGTTCGAATATCGTTGGTAACGTAACGATATGGCATGTGTCTCCAAGAAGGTATCAGATTGATTCGCTCCAATTACTCTGAAACGATCATCTCATATCTGGTGTGCATATTCGCGGAACTGATACGCTCTGTGGGAATTCATCTCCGCGGACGTTCAAAGTCGTCCATCGTCGTCGTCGTCGTCTCGTTGCCGGGACTCTACGTATGTATGAGGACGTGCACGCGAGATGCTCAGGAAACATCTGGAGAACTATGCGACTGGTACAAACTTCTTAAAAGGATGGATTTTTCTCGTCATATTTTCACAGACTTTCCTTTCCTTATTGCGTCACAGAGCTACTGAGGCAGTAAGCCTGCTGGTATGTTGAAAAAGTGTTTCTGTTTTAATACAGTTTAGTATTACGATCTTACCTGGTAATATAAACATATTCGTGTGACAATTCTCATAGTTATAAATTTCAAAATATAAATTCCTTGTTAATTTATAGTTAAAAATGTTTGTATGCAAAAATAAAAAGAATAAATTGAAATCTGGTGTGCAAATGTTTCTAACTGAATTTTAATTAATTCTACATATTCCTTTATTGCTTCTCGTCTTTCGCAGACGCGCACATACATGCCTATTTTAAATTAAAAAATACGATGTATTTTCGCGTAGAAAGAAATTTGTAATTAATTCTCAGATGCAATCCAATATGGATGGGCGGGCACTATATATATATATATATATATATATATATATATATATATATATATATATATATATATATATATATATATATATATATATATATATATATATATATATATATATACATACATATATATCGTAACGTTTTATGGAATTTTTTGTCATGTTAAATCGAATGACTGTTCTGTATTCGAGGAGCGGTGTGTTTGAGTTTGTCCGTCCTGGGATCTCTGTGCCGTGTAACATCCCGAGGTTTGATCTGTGGCAATACTCGTACCGGAAACTGCAATCCATGCTGCGACTTCCGCCGCTGATCGTCGGTCAGCTGTTTCCTTCGTTTATGCCTTTTTTATTTTCTCTGTAGCTTTGCCCGGTCCGAAATTGCTGTATACTTGTCTGTATACGTTTTTATGGTAGATGCTTTTTTTATGTTGGCCCTTGCGTTTGAAGAAATGCGCCGGATATTGACAATACAATTTGCTATTTAATTACACCATGTTGAAAATCTACAATTTCTGGTGAAATTGACGGTGATTGTAGTTCCAGTTTATATATAGTCTGCAGATACATCGTCTGTCTTCATAAATTGTGGAAAAACAAATAATGAAGTTATAAATCAGCACGGAACAACTGTGTTTTCTTTTGTTATAAAAATACATTCCATTGTTTTGCTATCAAGTGATCATATAAATGAAATCAATGAGCGTGTCGTAATAGAACTCTCTGTCTCTCTCACATTTGCTGTGAATAGTTTGCAGTGCCCAGTCATGTTCCAACAATGTGTCGAGATTTCCGTCATTGTGTAATGAAGTTTCCCGTGATACAATCTACGGGTTATTGACGTTAAATCAACGTGTGTAGTGCAGAAATTTCTCAACTGGCTGCCAGAGTTGTAAACAACGTAATAATAACTGGTTTGCGAACCCCGTCTCACATCGCCTGTCACCGTGTCGTCCCCCGTTTCTGATTCGGGTGAACTATCTTCACATCACGGTCGGTCATGCATCATTCACCCATTCATCTTCATATCTTGTGCAGCCGGTAACATTCTCACGAACCTGTACGCCGGCATCAGAAGCAGCAGGAACAAGGTCGGCTATAAACTGCTGTTCTCTCGGATATCCTGCACTCTAAACACGACGTTGCCTAAGTCAAGTAACCTTGCGGCGTGGGTAACTGCATGCTGGGACACCTACTGGTAGATTCATGTCGATGGGTATTTGACTTTTATATGCCTATATTTACCTTTAGATCTTCTAGGCTGGTGTGCTTCCTGAAGAGATGATCAGCTGGTTGATAACAGCATGCATAATATTATGCTGAATGCCAATACTTAGTTTGTGGGTTGGTTGTGCACCGATATGAGGCAACCTCTGCTATGGATGGGATATTAATAGTGGAAAGTTTTTCAAGCTAAGCAGTGTGCCACTTTGGAAACTCCGACCTACATATCTTCGTGTATGATATACGGATATATGAGTACAGCAGTAGTGGTATGGTCACAGCTGGCATCCAGTTGATAAGATGCCTTATTCGGAGAGATTTTCCTCCCAAGAAAAACCTTTCGTTCACCCTTCGAATTACATTCGCAAAATGGAATCGAATTTCATCAGGTTAAGCGCCTGCGCTAGGTGGGTCACATGAAAACCAATATCCAACTATATTTCACGAACAAACATACCGTTCATTCAAATATTTGTAAAGAATACTGTGCGCCTTTAACGCAAAAAAAACCTGTTGCATCGCGCAACTCCGTTTTTATTCGGTCTGTACGAGTGCATATGAATATTTATGGTATTTTCTTTTCATGAGATATTCATCGTCGGCTGCATAAAAAAAAAGCGCAAACGCATTTATCGCAATCACTTCATGTTTACATAAACGGAGTTGCTACGGCCAGCATTTATACACACGTATAGATAACGACCGAGACGGAGGAACTGCATTTGAATGTGGGAAATGTGTAAGGAGTCGATATGTAATATGGTGCAGCTTCCAAAACGTACCTGTGTCCAACTAACAAACGTGCCAGCACACACACACCTTTATTTCTCCTTGCTGTGTTGAAGGGCCTGCATGGGACGCTTATAGCTCTGGGTGCAGCGGTGATGAAAGATGGACTTGGGTTAAGTGCGATGGACTCTTATCTTGAACGCTTCTGGGTGAAATTTGTCGAGTCATCCGCGAGGTTCGCTCGTTTGGGCACGGAAGAACGTCGTTTGCAGCCTTGGGCCTGTGTTTTAGACGGATATCCACTTTACCCGGCGCTCGTCTGTACGTCCCCCCCCCCCCCCCCGCGCCCCCTATTTGTGCCATATCGTTCTAGTGCTGCGCGCTCGTTATTAGAGCAACCTCTGTGTAATTACATTTCATTGTTGTAAAAAAGGCGCGTAATGTATATTTAATAAAGCTCGTTGCGAGTTTTTGCTGCCAACCAGCCAATACATGTTCCTGGTACACGTGTATGTATGTGTGCATGGGCTGTGTGTATGCGTGTATGTGTGTGTGTGCGTACGCTTGAATGTTTCATTGTCCGCCTGCTAAACGTAATTACTCATTGGACCCTGCAAATGAAACGTTGTTTACATGTTCGTAATTGGAGCTGTTACTTTTTCTTTAATTTTTGTTCTGTGCCAGTGTTTGCTTGACTTGATGGGGGGTATTTGTGTATTTTGCATGCGAGCGACGCCACTCCTCAAAATTTTACGAGGCTAAATTTAAATGGAGTTGAAACAACGTATGCGAAACTTTCAGCTATGAGTTACGAACCCACTCGAAACTTATAAAACGACAGGTTTAATGGTTTAAAAAAATAATCTGGGTATTTAATATCAATGTTTTAACAGCGAATATCAACTCGCGAATAATCCGATGTAAAATAGAATACTTTGTTCTCATATCCGTAACTCTGCTAAATTCAACAGAATACATTTCCGTTTCGAGTCGTAAAGTTAAACATTATGCTTTATGCTAATGAATAGTTGCTAATTGCTCTATACACATACATTGTATATTCGCTTACATAACATGTGTTCACGTTTTGTAAATATCAATCATGTTACATTGTCGTGTTCAACAGACTCATCCTTTACCGAATTTAATCTTTTGCACTCAATCTCGGCACAATAAATAATAAAGTACGGTGTATAACCGCATAATTTAACACGGAACAGGCTGCCTGGTGCCTTGCGGGTGGATATGTACGTAAGTGTGTGCGATACGGGTGTGGTACGTGTGTACGAACGGTAGGGTGTTAGTTGCCACGGGCGTCCCGTCGGTAGCCGTTGTTAACTGATAGAGTATTTAGCCGGATGCATTGGATCCTGCCTGTTTGGTTGTCTACGTGCGTGCTTACTTTCTTTGCGCTGGTCTTGTCTGCCGTCTCCCCGATAGGCCAACGGCGGTCGATTTCTGGTACTTTTCGTCTTCGTCTCTGTCAACCTGCGTGCGATAAAAAGAGATCGCTATATCTTCGGTCTTGTTCGTGTCAGAGTAGCTATTACAAGACGGATCTGCCCCAAAGGGTTCGGTGGAGAATTTGAGATCTGGCACTTTCATGAAGCCTCAAGTTTCATTCGCATATATATACTCCATCTCTCCACCTCGTGTTCCACCGTTTCCGTCTTTCATACTCCGGCTGTACTTTGCAAGATTCGCCCGTCCTTGCTCTACCCCCGCGCGCATTTCTCATTCCGTCCTCGTGATTCATTTTCCAAAGTTTGTTTCTACATTTGGTTAGCGGTGACGGTGGCGATATGATCTACTCTCGCTGATGTTCGCCGCTGAATGTAAAGTGCTGAGCTGTTTTGTGTACACGGATTTTCCATTATCTTCCTAAATTAATGTGAGCGATGATGAGATACGATGCGGTGCGGAAACATCATATATATGTCGTTACCGGCGAAGTTAATAAATGGATTGTTGAATCCACCTATATCTATCTAACTACATACTACAACTGATTCACATATCCCTATTGTGTGAATGGCATTTTTAACATTCTACAGTTTGATGTTGCAGTTAATCCTTTTTTTAGTACGATGCATCTAATGAATATATATATATATATATAAGAAGTAATATTTGTGTTGTAATTAGGGATGACAGTATTCGTACCGTTGTCACGTATCTCCGATACGGGTATTATCTAGCTATATTCCGTTTCGTTGTACATCTTGACACCGCGTGGCTTGGTACATTCCAGTTCTCAGGTCGTCTGTTTAGTTCCGGGGGATGGGTTCATTCGTTTGTTGGTTGGTTGATGTACAGACTGGTAGAAGTAGTGGGGTATAGTTAGGTGAGGAAGTTGGAGTTGTTTGCTTGCCTTACAGAGAAGAGAAAGAGCCTGCAGAGTCGGCGAGACAAATGACTACTGCCACAAGGTTCACCTCGGTTGATCCATATTGCCGCTGGCTGGAGCATCCCTCGCGGATTCTACGACCCGTTGGAATGTGCTTCTAATATCGACTTTTGTCGTCCGCATTTCTTCATATGTTGACCCGAGAGACGGAAAAAACAATATTGTAAACATTACCTTTTCCATATTCCATTTCCATATAAATAACGTGTTTTTTGTTGTTGATCTTTTCTTCGTCTCTGTGACAGCTCCTCATTTCCAGTGTAGGCGTCTCCTTCACTTTTCCGTTTGCATATCGGAAAAGTTATATTTAATGTTGTGTTCTGCGGTGTTTGTTGTAGCCTCTAACAACTGATATGACAGTGCTGTTACATCACGCGCTAGACGTCTATGAAAGTTTATATAGGTCGCATTTTCTTCCTCATCATCTACTTGCGAAACAAAACAAAAGTCCAAGTATATTTATTGGATTCATATAAATCCTGTTTAGCGTACTTTGATGGGTTATTGGCCATTTGGTTATTGTAATCCAAGTAGTTTCAGTGCATAAATTTATTAGCTTCGTGATCTAATATCATTTGTTCAATTCTATGCACCTAAATTAGGGTGCTTACAGATTCCGATCGTAGGAAATGATACGTAGTATATCATTAGAAATATTGATGCAAATGTAATAGGGGAACGTTATCTACATAGAAATGAATAACGCAAAATTATTTAAATATGAAGTTTGTGATTAGCGTCGTATCCCAGTTGTTGCAATGTTGGGAAATATGAAATACTACTGGTAATTCGAAACATTAGAATATTTTCTAAATTCATTAGCACCCCTTATACATTTTTCATAGCTGGAGTATATTTTGTACTTGTCATATTACACTTTTTCAATTTCCCACGAATATGTATGTCAAATAAACATTTATATCAGATCCATATTCGTTGTCATGCCCTTCAGAATTTTGTTCGAATATCCAGATGATTTTTTTCCTTTATCGCGTTGACGTAAATGTGTATACATGTAAATAAATTGGATGTTAGTTAAGATTGAGTTGCTGTTTTCTTAAAGCGTAGTTTATTTGAGATCAGACAAATACTATTAATTTTTTTCTCATTTCGCAAGAAGCACCGAAGACATCAAAGTGAAACGGGAAAGAACGAAAGACGACATCGTTGACTTCCAACAAGAAATACGGGAAATAAAATTCGATTTGTACTGGCATCGGTGCGTTGCACATTCCTTGTTATTCCATTTTAATATACATATCTATAGATAGAGAGGAGGCCAGTCCGTTGCACTCACGGTTGTTATCACGATCGTATCCAATATCATATCCTGGAAGCAGTGCAGCAAATATCACTACTTTCAGGATAATCTAGATGCTATCGCACATCAATCAATTAATTAGGATTTTATGCAGCAGAAATGAAAAGTTTTCATTCGTATTATTTCACTCTTTGCTAAATGTGTTTATGATTTTATTAACAGTCCACGTGAGCTGCTCAGATTTGCATTGGTGGGCGCACGGGACTACAGAATAAATATCACCTTGCTGTGAAGTGTGTGACTGTCGGATGCAGTTGCTCCACCTTTAAGAGCCGACTCGGGGTACTTCGTCAGGGCACACTGGTGGCGGTGTACGACCCCCTGACAGGCTTGCGGAACTGGCAATCGATACCCTGGAGCGCGGGACAATCTGCCAGCTTCAATTCACGCCCTCTCCTCTTCGTCCGAACGCACAAACTTCACCCCTCGCCAGACCGCGAACCACTCAGATACGCCTCTACGTGTGTTTGTGTGTGTGTGTCCTTTATACGACAGCCACATTGTACGAATGTGTGCGTATTCGTCGGTAGCAGTTCATTCTGCACGGTTCATCTACTGACACAGTGGAACATATTCTGCCTTCTGTTGTTATCATCATCGCCACCACCACCGGATCAGATTGGATACGAGGTCATTGGCCAGTGCAGGAAATCAGCTCGCCTATTCCTGCGAGATTTATGCCTGGATGTAGGACGCCCGCCGAGTTGAATTTAATTTCACCAGATAACGAATACTGATTCACGGGATTTCATCGACGTGTAACATTATTTGTATTATTAGTTTTCAAGAAATTAGCAAGTTAGTCTAGAAATATACATTTTAACATATCCATCTATTGATATTTGAATTTTCCTCAATATGAATGACTTATTAACAAAATTTATTTGTTTCAGGTATGGCCATTGATTTGCTCTACCGTATTGTAAGTTCAAGTATTTATAACAAAAATCTATAATGCATTGACATTTAAATGTCAATTTAATCAAAGCCGAAATATTTCGAAATATTAATTTATTAATAGTTGTATATGTGAAATAATGGTGTTTAATGCAGGATTTGCAGAAAATTATTATTATTATTATTTAATACATTGTGACAACATATTTTTAATACATTTGACATGTGTTCAAATGAACATGCCGTTGTAAAACCCTATAAATTAATTATCGATTAACATTATTTGTATATTCTTTATGGTGTTGCACATCCACAATACTATTCAGAATTGAATATGTGAATCTGCTGGATTAAAATATGCCGCATTTGAAAAATACAACCTTTTAAACATGTTTAAAACTTTTTGTTCTTCCACGTTGAAAGACCCTGCTCTGAAAAAGAAGTTTAATAAGTTCTGTATGACAAAGCAGAATAGAATTATAGTGCTGGTTTAATTTGATTTTGTTGTTTCGAAATATCTATAACAACATGTTATCTGCACCGCACAACAATGGTATTAAATAAAAGGAATTGGAAAGGTGATATTTCTTCCTTTGAACTGTGTTCTCTCGATTTAGATGTACGTACACAAATCCTGTTTGCTTATACTTCATAGTTTAGAAATCTCCAGATTTTGTGAAAATGTGTACTTTATAAATATTTACTTTTAGAACATGGAACATACAGTTCGGTATCGATTATTGTAAAGCGAACGATGTTTGACAAGAATGTTTCGGAAGTGTAGTAGCCTGGCAAGGCACGTATATAATATAGGAGTATTTGTATGTGGTACATATATATATATATATATATATATATATATATATATATATATATATATATATATATATATATATATATATATGTTTACTAATTGAAACTTGCACATGAGGCCATACGGATTTACTGTTGGTTTGTGTTTGAGCGTTAGGTATATTAATTTTGCGGCCGTCGTGGTAAATTTGTAATAAGTTAATTAAATTTGTATTTAGGTCTGTACATGTGGACACGCGAATATACATATTTGTATGTTGTAATTTCAGTAGAAATGTCAATTAGGTCCCCTGATTGGTTGGATATTTCGCGTAGTTGAAACAGGTACAACTAGAAATTAACAAAGCTGGTTTTACATTCTCATATCATTTGAGGTTTTGTCGAAATAATAATTAATGATCAGGTTAATACCGTACTGACTAAAGTTGTATATTTGTGTACAGTCATGTTGGTTTATTGTTCTGTATACAATCTTCTCGTACTCGTCTTTATATTATTTGCATTTTCGTTTGCAATGAAAATCTATCGATATTCTCGAGTTTCACAGCGACAAGATAGTATCTTGTATAGGTAGTTAGTTCACTAGAACGATCTAAAGGACACCTGCAGCAGTCTCTGTTTCGAAAGTTGTATTCCTCGCGGTGCATCTTATTTGGTTCCCTGAGGAACTTCAAACACTCCACGCAGAAATATAATTTCAATAATAGTCTTTGCAACTTTATACTTCTAACAATTTCACGTTCTATTTAACTTCAGAAACGAAATTATGTAAAGTGTCTTTCAGGTTTCAGTGAGAAAATTTGAAAATCTCTTCAATGAACATAAATTATCCTTTCAACATATTCATACCTAGTGTACGGCCGTATATTTGCCTACGGTGTGTATTACCGTCTCTTTATGTTTCCTCTTCATCATTCATCTTGGGTAGAGCATCAGCTCACGAGATGTAGAGAATTTATCAAACATTTACAATTATGATGTGGAGGCAATAACACTGATCTTCTCTTTCACGATCAATTCTCTGTTTGCACACATACTATCACATTCTTGTTTGAAGTAAAATATTTTCATGTTCCGAATTACAAATCATGTAAAACTATCTTTGTTCTGTGAGAGAATATGTTCAAAAAATTTAATATTGTCCACGTACGAGACAGGCGATCAATGCGAACGTCATTTTTAAGCCGACTTGTTCTATAGTTTTTCTCGCTAACTTTGAAGGGTTTTTCCAAGCAGTCAACTTTTTAAGAACGTTTTCTTGTTTTGTTCTCACTTTTTCGTGTTTGAAAACTTGACAGCTGATAGCAGACCTGTAACTAAAAAGTTGTTGACTGAATGAAAAAATAAAGACATATTTTCGCTTATAAATAAATGAAGTCATGGGTCTCACTTTCTAAGTATGTTTCCTGCATCTTTTAATCATATTTACTCGCATCAACCTGTCATGTTTGTATTTGATTAAATATCTGCAAGTTGGCAAAGTTGAAGTAAGTTTGGAAGAGTAGTCATGTATATATATATTATATATATATATATATATATATATATATATATATATATATATATATATATATATATACATATATACATGACATCCCTGTACTATTACTGGAAGGATGGAAGATGAAATGCTTGTTTGAAAATGGAAGAAACATGTGACACCCGGAATGAGAATGACTTTTTCTCATCTCCCAGAATATTCTCTTCTGTTCGCCGTTGTGTTATATTTCGTTTTCGGAGAAATATAAATTCCGCATCTGGCCTCGTCGATATATACGTACCTATATTTTTAGACTTACGAAGAAATGTACGTGCTCAACATATTTCTTCTTTTCGCTTTTGTAGAATCGGCGTTCCTTTTCTTTTATTTTTTTCCTTTTCACCGTCATGAATGTTTCAATTTCTCTACAACGACGTTCCTGTTCGCCCGTCGGAGTTATGGATTCAGAGCTTGGCTTCCTTACTGCAGAATTTCATTATCACATTCTCTCACACTGTTTATCATAATAGAAATATATTTTCCTTTGCGTCAGACCGCTCGACCGACACCCGTTTTATTATTGTTTACAGTTTACCGGACGTGTAACACTGGAATAATGGAGAGCGCTGTTTTATTCAATTGAACATTGTTATTTCGGGAGTAGAATTAAAGGATATTCATATAAGGAATGCACTAGCCGTACTAATATCTGACAACAATGAAAGGTTATGTACTAATTGTATGTATAGGAGGAAAACGCGTGTATATATTCTAATGGAGAAAGAAACAGTGTACGAATATAAGTAGGTAATTTCTGCCAGTTACAGTTCTCGAATATCATTTATCAAGTAGTCGTGAATCGTGAATAGTGTGCGCCGTATCACTGTGTGTATTTGGCGCAAAAGTCTGCGGCTTGGATTGGTGTTGGTAACGAAGAAGGAGTGTGACTGCGTCTGCCGGTTATGGCGATGAGAAATGCCGCGCGTCCGATTATATGACAATCGAGAAATTGCCGCCGGAGTGTGCATTTTTCGTAGTGCACGGTCGGACGAGCGGTATGAATAAGTGACGGCACCCCTGTGATGTATTGTGCCCGGTGACTATCCCAGCGTATGCAATGACTGAACGGACAGCTTCATCCTTCATCCACGGCGAAGTATGACGAGAACAGGAACTTGTTGACTGCCATCCTCCGCCTTGCACTCTCGTGCGCGTTCAGAACCCTTACTCCGTGACACTTCATCTCATTCTATCTTTCTTTGTGACACACAGATGTGCATTTTACTTCTGCGTGCCACCGTCGTACATTCGCTACTGCTTGCTCGGCTAAGAATGAATTAAACAAACATTGTTTACCAGTATTACATGACCCGAATCCACGCGGACATCACTTAGACCCCGATTTAAAATCAATACAGTCCATTAATACTTAACTAGGCTGTTAGCCGGGAATCACGTGCTCAAGGATGGATGGGATGGAGTGAATGTAAATGCAGGTATGTGGTGTTCTACGGTTCTACCGTTTAGACGGGCCTTGTGCGTTTGTGTGCGTGTATTGGATGGACGGTCGGACCTGCTGTCGGGTTCTTAAAATAGCCCCATCTATGGCACGCATATAATTGAACGCAAATGGAATACTAATTCCTTAATGGCGGACTCCGTCACTGAATTCGCGGTATTGTGTTACACGTCCATTTGGCTCTTTCCCGGACGACCGGGGTGTGTTGTGAAAACGCAATCTCCTAATTAGGGGATGACACTACGGCGACTAGCACTGGCTGTCAAAGCATCGGTAAAGCAGAGACCAGCTCCTCACTCACTCACACTCTCTCACACGCACTCTCTCTAGTATTCCTGCTGGTACTGCTTGGTAGGGTTGTTCTTCAACCAACACCGCACCAATAGCAGCAGCAGCAGTCGCCTAGTAGTACCAGGGACATTTGATAAATGTGCTCCCGTTACTAGCACGCGCTCTAATGAGATACATCTACCACAATCAAGGATTCCGCGTGCGCGACATCTGCGTAGCGGCCACCCATATATTACGGAACACTTGCACGGTGCACGCGGTAAGGTGACACATTGTTAATTATATCTAACGGAATATAATCCAACGCCGTCGGTAAAAACTAGCGACGGTGGCGGGTAATTAATAGTTTCAATCTTAACGAACGCATGTAAACTGTTCGTAGTTAGATTAACAGAGGAGAACTTAATGTGCTTTGTTTCAATCCAGTTGCATGACGCTGTGATTTGATTACAAGTGAATCAAACGGCGGTCGTATTCGTTACTAATAGCTGTGAGAACATTTCTATAACTATTATCATCATAATATTAACTTTACACGTGAATAACTACGTATCAATCGTACATTAAACTGATTAAATTCATAGGCAATAAACGCAGCTGTGAATTAATAATACACATATATGATCATTATCATGTCTAGACGTGCTTTTACACGTCCAATGGATAACCGACTAATACGTTTCTCATATGTGTGGCATGGGATATATGTTAAAGTCGTTTTGAACGTTCTAACTGTAAACAGAATATCGTGATTTACACGCCACCAAGCGGAATGTCATTGATAGCATTGTAACAGTAAATACATATGTAGTCAGAGAGTAGAAATATCATAGCTCACTGATGTTATGATACGTTGTCATTCATGTGTATGGTTAAAGAGCAGAATGCAAAAGAGACATTGTTATAGTCAGCCTTGATATTATTACTTCTCTATTTACGAGTATTTCGTCTCTAAGATTGCTAACTTATATGACTCGGCTGTATGGAACACCAAAGTTGGAACGGTGGGTGTGTTGAAGGGCGCGGGGTGGTGATGGCGTTTAATGAAACACGTAGAGTGAGATTGCACCGTTGATAAGGCGTGGGACGCATGCCAAGCCCGACTGCGTACAACGAACACTCTCGTCGTCATATCGTACGTACCACGTACGTTGGTATGTATATTTATACGCGCTATAGGTACGGGTACTGGAGTGAAACACGGCTTCATTCCCTCGACGCTGTTTATTCTGCATTTGCCGGCCTGTCGTTGCCACGTGCCGGAAGATAAATGTTGAGATAGAAAATTAATAACGAATCGTGTCAAACGGATTTTCATTAGTTCAAAGTTTTACTCTTTGTGTCCCACCAACTTGTTGGGCAGGCTGTCAAAACTTGGGCGTTCGTGTCGAACCAATTAAAAAATTATGCGGTCTGCTGTCGAATCCAGACGCACCCGTTCAACGCCGTACCGATTCTGGATCACAGACCTGTAGAACTGATCGTAGTTAACCATAAATGTGCATTGTGTCATCATCTTCTTCGTCACTTCCTTCCAATTCGGTCCACTCATTTCGTTGTCTCGCGCCGCTGTTCCGTGCGAATGAAGATATGCTCCGCCGAAAAGATTCATAAATATTTATTAAAGATTATAATTTATTCGCGGTTTTAATTAACTGATTAACATAAAAGTAATTTTTCATATCCGTGATGAACACTGTTCTATTTTAATAATTGGGGTTGCTTCGTGTAAAATTAACAACGCTACCAAATGGAATTTATTCTTCTTTAATACATACAAGTTTCTAATTCTTTGCGCGTTAAGCTGCAAATTATTCATACAAGAATCGCAGATGGTAAGGAGTTTTTCTACGGAAAGCTGTTCAAAATTTTAGTGTAGAATGGACATAAATTGAACAAATACCTTACGACATTCTGATGATGATGATGGAGTGTTTATTTAAAAAGATATATACAGGAATTAAAAGAGTAATGTGAAATATGTAAAAAGTTTTAAAAAGGTTTTTATTAATGTAGTGGCTTTTTTAAAATGCTCGGAATTTCAGTAAATCCTCGAGGCTCACGTTGTTTTTACCTTCAGCATTCCATTTCATTTTTGGTTGAAATCAAGATATACCTTCGCTTGTTTACAGTTCATTAATTATCGTGCTCTGTATGTGGTATGTTGGAGACATGTCGATTTCTCGTTGACCGATCAAGTTTTACTGGACGAGAGGGTTCTGTAGGAGTGGTGCATGTTCTCTGTGTACGTGTAAATAACGTGTGTGACATATAAAAGATTACCACCTAACTAGGCCAGTATCTAACACACAGCTGTTTCTTGTGTTTTCGTACAGTAAATCACAGCCATACGAAATGGTAGGTACGTCCTGTGGGCATCACGGAACCGTGTCGTCCGGCAAAACTGTACGAAAAACAACGGCATTTATCTGCGACTGATGTGAAACAGTTTGAATCCGACTGCAGCTGATTAATAAATCTCGAACCGGCAAGGGACAACGCTTCTCTTTCTTCGGTGTGTTTTTTTCTTCTTCATCTGCTTCCTAACAGTTATTTTCTCCGTCTCCCGTTTGCCGTCTTTGTCGGTCTCATTCGGGCTGCCTTTGTTTTACAGGATCTTAGGCGGCTCGCCATTCGACTGTGAACAAAGTTTCATATTTCTCCTTTCTGATACTTTTTATTGTTCCAACGAAGAAGATTGTGAGTTTCACGGTTCCTGAGCAAAATTGTTTGGGACTTTTTCGGATTGATAGATACAAAAAAAAACTTGTTCGTTATTAATTTGCGTGATTAATTTTCGGCAACAGTCACATGACATCTGGTTCTCCAATAGTTTTCCATCAGTAATATCTCTGTTAGTAATAGTTGTTGTAGAGGTTCAATCCGTAATTTGTTCTTGTTATTATATTATCAAGTAAATAAATCAAATTTACTCTGAATTTCCTCAGGGAAATTTGGAATTATATTTATTTTACCTTATATTAAGCACATGCTTACGGTTGTCCTTAACAACGTATCCAAGTTGAACGAAGAAAATAATCAAAAAAGTTTAATATTTCTTGTTATTTACACTTCATACAGTTCTTCTTCTCATTCTTGACCCGAGTTCTTGCTGGTTCTTGTTTCTACGAGTGGCGTTCTTGGATTCGTCTGTATCAGCAATCATCGAACATCTGGCGATCGAAGGAAAACGCTTCGGGAAAAAAATGAAGGAGAAAAACTGAAGTCCATTCAATTCTGTGGTAACATTCACGTTCGTGTCGTCATTGTGGACATCCCTGACAAGGGACATTTCAGTTTAACGGATTAGTGATAGCCGTCGGACGTATTGGTCACATGGGGCTTTATTGGGCTTTGGAGTTCTTTAACAGTGTGCACAATTGAAACTGTCCTTCATCGCACCTTGCCACTCGTGTGCCCATAACTTGTCCAATATGACAATAAGTGACATGTGGACACGGCGAATGAATACGGCAATCTTGTAAACATTCATCCGACAGTCTGCAGCATGCTTCAGGGGGTAAAACTGGAAACACCTATCGCTGGTTTACCGGGTGAGAATAAGCTGGTGGTGGTGCTGAGTGTATAAGTAGCGTCGACTTGGGAGCCATGTTTCGACGACTACCAACTCGACAGATTCCTAGCAACCTTGCCTTGCCGGCCGATGCCGGTAAAAGTTCCGTAGAAAAACTATTAAAACGCCGATCTTTATCACGCTCGACGGAGATGATAATCGAAGGTCGCCGGGGAGACATAAAATGGCGGGTGGGCCTTGGTTGGTTGGCTGGCTGGCTGGTTGCTGGATGTTACGTGCCGTATCCGCCGTCGTGCGGCGCTGGTTGTACAGCCAACTCGCGTGAACCAACGTTAATTCAATTGTTTTTATCTCTTTGTATGCCCGTCCGTTCGTCTCGATAGTCGGTGCGTTGCGTTGGTTCGTCTAGCTGCTACGCTGTTGGTTGTCCTGCCCCGCGCAAGGGCTTCACGAAATTTAACAAAAACCCTTGACCCTTTACGTCGGTCGTGCTCACTAATCTTTTCGGAAAAGGAACATGTGCAACGTGAAACAATGTTAATTAAACTCGAACGGTTTTAAGAAGAGAAAAAAATACAGAAGACAATTTATAATGCAAACACACTGCGTAAATTGAAAAAACAAAACTCGATTTTCATTTCGTGTTTTAATCCAGTTTTTAATTGTGTGCCGGCGATAATTAAAATTAGATTGTACGGCCCGTTATTATTTTGTAAAATAAACATCATTTACGTTTTCTTCCTATTGTATTGTTTCAGTGTCATTTCTTTTAATGTCGCCACAAATGGTTGTAAATTGAGTCTTTATGTGGGTTAAATCATTTTATTGCGCCAGTAAATAAAACTTACTTGATTCGTGAGCTACATTGCCGGAACGTTGTTATTTACGAATAGTTACATGCAGACTGATACTGTTGTTCGATACACACATATACCAGAATTATAATCTTTGGTAAATATGTTAAACACATGGATGATTTGTAAACATACCAGCGCAGTGCGTAAATTACATTACGCATTTATTTAATGAACATACGGTGCACGCATATTGCGTGATACTGTTACATCAGTTATCGTGTCGTATTTTTGTTTCACCTAGCGTAATTTCTTTGACAAAATGCTTTTTTCCATAAATGACATTTAGTAAATTATAAATGAATTATCGTTATCATATGCGTAAAAACAATATATATATATATATATATATATATATATATATATATTATATTATATATTCCTGAATCTAAATAGAAGTAGCATAGAAATAGATGTCGATTTTGCATTACTTTTAATCGAATTGAATTCAGTTTTGTAAAGAGTTTTCTTAATTACAGTGATGTTGAGTTGATTTGAATCCTATTTCAACGGAACGTTAATTCAGAAGGATTTACATCTTGTTACTATAAATAATTACATTCACAGTGTCATTTATATAAAAGGTAACTTTTTTTTGAATAAATACCGTACAAATAAACTATTGCTACGGTGCGATATTTTAATTAAAATCTCAGTTATTACTCTCGTATATGGTTGTATTAGTATACGCGTAATTTGTGAATGCACACCTGTATTTAGAACACGTCTGTGATTTATAATTACTGCAGAATTTCAATACAGCGAACGACTTGGATGTGTGTGTGTGTGTGTGTGTGTTGAGTTTATTTGTTGGCAGGTCGTTCAGTTGTAAGCTTGTCACATTTTTCTTTTGATGCAGTATTAAATTTTCCATTACAGTAGTTAACGACATGCTTCCAACTGAAAAGGATTACAGACTCGTTTGGAAAAATAAATACTGAATTTACTTCTCTCTCTCGCTCTGGCTATGTACGCTGAATAAAATTTTAATACTATCTGACAGGTTTGCACTACCGGCAAAAACGATTTTGTAAAGACCATACCTGTGAATTTTCACACTTGTACATCGACTTTTTCATTGGCTACGTGGATTAGGTATTCGCCGATGGATTTGCCAATCAAACAGAATTCGTTGTTTTCCATTTGATCTTGACTGTATTACATGTACATATTTCGTACGTCAATTCCAGTAGCATGTTTGGAAATTAGTTAGCAAAAGCGCCATGTTCATACCAGTCTAATCTTAATATAACGATCTCTTTTATCGTCAAATATTCGCTTACATACATTGCGTAGAATATAATAACCGGTAGGTGAATGTATGAGAGATTAGTGGGTGAGTGTTGTGTTAGATTCAGTGTCCCGGATGACGCTTTAGCGAACGTGTGTGAGATGGTGGTGGTGGTTGGTGTGAACACGACAGGAAACAAGCGTTTGGCCAGAGCGGGCAAAGTGTTGTGACGGTTTTGTACTTGGAATATAAAACCCGCATTGAATGTACGTGCGTGTAAGTGGCCGGTGTCGGGTGTCGAGGTGCGAACCCGGGACTCCTGAGTGACAGCAGTCACAATACACTGGTACTATGAATAGACCCGCTTTGCAACCTAGGGACTCCATGCACCCATACATTCGACACCATTCGACCGTGCTTTGCTTCACACTAAGAAGTGAATGAGCAACTGAACAAGTAAGGATTGTCTTTAGGAGACCGAACACGTTCACTTTTTCATACTTGATATCCCTTCACTTTTGCCTATGGATGCTAACATCGCTTGAATCTATCTGAAACAATAAAAATCTCACTCGGAATTCACCGTAGATATTGGATAAAGATGTTTGTTGTTCGTGGCTTTCAGATAACAGAATGCTGACTGTGGTCCTGTTTCGATATAGGTTGTTCGCTGTCAAAATTCTGTCACGGACTCTCACACTGCCAACCGTAGCGTTAGAGAATAAAAAAAAACCCAAATACGCAAGAATACGCCGGGTCCATGAGATTGGACCATTGTGTACTTCTGTGTGTGTGTGTGTTATGTTTGAATGTGTATTCGGATTTTCGTTGCTATGTGAACTTTCAATCAATTCCAATTGTCACGTTCTCTCTTCGTGGTTTTATTTTTGATGGTTGCATAATTTTTTATTTTTTTTGGTTCGTTTTGTTTCCGCAGTGGCGCCACGCGCGACGAACTGTCAGCATTAATCAAATATTGAAATTGACACGCGGAATCGGGAATCAGATATGGCAGTGGAATTATAAATTCAAATAAGAAGTAACGTCGTACTAGATACACTCACTCACTCACGGCCCGAATGGAAATTCATTTCGTGATTTATATTCGAGGTTTTTATTTAAATTTTAATGCCCGAATGGTGAAATTCGAATGGTGGAGTTCAGTTCGTTAGAGTGCTTTTTTTGAATACAGTATCATATCGAATTGTTCTAGTAGCAGTTTCAGTTAATTATGGATTTCTAATATTCCGGGATCATTGCATGTACTTGCTGTTTTTTTTTTTTCAGATGATTTATTTTAAAATCGTTATCTGATTCGGAAAGAGAAATGGAGGTGGTTTGATTTATGTTTTTAACTGTGCACTCTTCCATCTTATATTATCAATGTAATCTGTAACGAACATATCCTCAGGATACAGTACCAAGCATCATTCACTGCGAATTGTTCACAAGCGAAGCAATAAAAATTCCCACAATAATTTGATTCGCGCGAGTCCAGGCAAATTAGTAGCCACACACGATTAATATGCATATTGTTTTGTGCCGTTGCATCGTGGGCTGGCGGGATATTAAGAAATACGTGCGTCCACCCACAGAACGAGCCGGGAAATATCCGCCCACCAAACGAGATACAACGCAGTTAAAGTGCGACCTCCGAACAAAACAACAGTGTACATTTGTGCTCGCTAATAATTGTTTAGCGGGTAAATGCAGTCACGAACTGCTATTATTCAGGCAAGCATTGCCACGCTCGGCTGGTGGTATACTGCGATGTATAAGTGTAAATGTAGCACAGTACTGTGTGTGCACTGGGATGTATCGCATAAAATCTCATAAATACTCGTCCGTAATTAAATCTAATCTTTATCTCATCGACAAGACGAAATTTTGCGCTACACAGATTCAACGCGATAACGTAATCATCAATAATTGAGGCGGGGTTGTCGATGGTTATTAAATTGAAATCGGCCTTTAATCTTCTGAGTGGATTTAATGAAAGTAGGTACCCCTCGATGTACGCTTATTGTAAAGGAAAGATATCGCCAACCGCCAACTGGAGTTTGAATCACTCACTATTTAGAGAAGAAGTGGTGTATCGTACATGTAATGAAGTAAGTTCTTCAGGTCTAACTGCCGAGGAACACAAACAAGTCTTTGCTACCCACGCTGCATTCAGTTGATCGCTGCTGGTACACGGAAACAAGCTGACTACACCAGACAGAGTGAAGTGGATAAGGTGAAAACAAGAAGACGACGACGACGAAGAATGCAAGCGCAAAAGACATGGTGAATATAATATGTTTTTAGCCCACGCACAAGTATCTACACCTACTAAACAAGGATAACACCGGGTATTGTTTAAAGCCGCATTGTGTGAAACGCTTCGAGCGTACAACCAACGTACTTTTCTTTCACCCCGCGTTCGCTTTGTCTCGCGCCAGCCACGGACTCACGATAAAATACTCGACGTCGCAATTTTTCGAGTGACTGTATGCGCCGCAGATTCATATCATTCCCTCTTTTTTTCTCTCTCTCTCTCTGTGTTCTCTACGTACATTCGTTATCATTCCTATACTGTTGGGTGTCTCACACGGCTACCTTGTTCTCAACTCTCGGTTAAAGATTCTGCTTATCGTACTCTCGATAGCATACGCTATTTATTTATTACTGTTCTTAGAAACATACGCACCTCCTCCATGTGACAAGTTATTTCTACATTGTACATGCAAACCGCAGGAACAAATGTGCATCACAACAAGTTACAATATTAATATACCATCAGAGCAGCTCAAACGAAAATAGCATACATCTCGGAGACTGTAAGTGGAATAGATGATAACGTACTCTGCGATCATATATCACAAGCCAGTGGAAATTTTCAAAACTTCAAGACTTTTTTTCTACATCGTGTATAATCTGTCGATCATAGTCAGTATCAAGAAGAAAAATGCACGTGTGTCGGGTAAAATTGTGCGGTGAATGTTCTCATGCATGTGTGGCGCACATGGTTTATAAAGTGCGACTAAACCTATGTTTCTCACACGTCAAGCTTGCTGTACACAATGTACAAAACAACGTGTGCATGCACGTATGTATGGGCGATTTTCGTTTATTTTCAAAGCACACTGTTCGTCAGAGAGCGGAACTGACGGACCAAATGGAGAGGAAAATTATCGAAGGAAGTGAACGGTCGCAACGGACCGGATTTCGCGATGAACGATATAGAAAAGAATCCTATGGTCGATGTAGAGGGCATCCAGCCTAGCAGAATGGAATGCCAATCAGTGGCGTCACATTCGGCAGGGTTAATTTCGTTACTGCATTAATGTCACGCAGTTTTGAATAAAAAATTCGTACCAGCGGAAAAATTTCCAAAAAAAGAAATAAAGAAAGGAAAGTGCAAATCTAATAAAACAATAAATTCGACGTGGCTTCGTTTGGCACTCGTGATTGAATAATTCAAAGGAGGCTGCAGATTCATGGTGGTGGGATAGGGTTGCTACAAAAGTACGTGATTGGTTGATTTGTTAGACAGTAAGGGATGAAGTAGAAGAGGAAGTAGAAGAAGAAGAACAAGTAGATGTTTTGTATCACGTAGATATTCGTACATACTCGTACGTATGTGTCTTCGACTGTATACGTTAATTCCACGTTTCTCGTACACGAGTTTGTGATTTCTAACAAGTTTTCCGATAACTTTTCGAACGCTTTTCCGATAAAGTCAGTTGTGGTTTTCCACTAACGAACAAGTAATTAGTATTTATCGACGAGCGTAAAATTAATGTGACGGTGTACGATGATAATGTAATGCAACGTACGAGATTAAACTTGATTTAAAGTAATACGTTATTGTATCATACGTATCAGTAGTTTGTTTTGAATTCGGAAGGATTTCTTTCCACATTACCATCAATAATTGCACTTGCAATTAATATTTTGCGAAATAGATAATTTATTTTTATTTAAATGAGAAAATTAATATCCATCGCCGGAATACGAATAATTTTAAAATGTAAAAAAATTAATAACTAAGTGAATAACTGATACATGTATATATACAATAAATTCACCAATTACCGTTCAAATTATTAATAACATAACAGCGCAAAATTACATAGTTTTCATGAAAAATGTTTATTCTGTGAAATAACAAAATATTTACGTAAATTTTTATTAATTTACCAGTCAATATTTATGGACCATGTTTTGTAAAATTAAAATTCATTTCATTAAATTTTGTTTGATTACTGACGAATTCATCAAATATTATGGAATATTTTTTTTGTAAAACATTTCAGTGTCGAAATCAACGAATGGATGATTGTGACAATCGAGTTACATCCATTAAACATGCAAACTTTTATGTACCGAGGGAAATTGTTCTATGTGTATGAATATATGCATTCCATAGAAATTTCATTCCATTTGCGTGCAGAACTAAAGATATGTGTTCATTGTAATAATACATATCCAATGCAATGTATCGATGATAGTGTTTCACAATAATATAAATCATACTTTTTTTGCGTGATATTCTATACGACTAATTATTAAACAGGCAAAGTTCGTAATTTTCCACACAGATGGGAATGAACTATTGTAATTATAAATCACCGCGTCTGATTCTTAATGATTGGCTATTAGGTACGCATCAGTTGATGATTAAAATCGACTCGGTGTTTCCTAAGAAAGTGTAGGTCAATTTTTGACATAATCCTCCTGCTGTCATCGTACCATTTGTCATGTGTTACGAGGGCGCTTGTGGAGATATCGGTGACGACCCTAGCTCTAGCAGTAGTAACGGGAAGTTTGATCTTATTTCACGCTCCGTCTCCTCGGCACACTGCATTTTAATCAATACTGATGATGGCCCATCGTCTCTAACGTGATGCCATCGATGACGGTTCTAGGTCAAATGGTATCAGCGAGCGATATCTGACCGGTAATTCGTTTTAATTTTGATAAATCGTTGAGCCGGAAGGTCGCGGATAGTGACGTTCCCGATAAAATCACGATCCCGTGCAAGTAATTAATAACGACGACAAATGGACACATGTCGTTCGTCTTTTCGTAAAACTCGTTTGATCGATGGACGAGAGCAATTTCAAATTTGGTACGCGGTCAACCCGCGGACTTCTAATATAGTCTAGCTACTGATTTATCGGAACTAATAAGTATTGTTATTTGCAAACATCTGAAACACGTTTGAAAATTGAGCGAACGAATGTTGCCAAATCACTTTTAGTGATATTGCATTAGTATTGGTTTTAGGGAGAAACGGTAATTAGCATGTTTATTTGGGGCTGGGAAAGGGTCGGAAATGGTTTCGTGAATATTTACATTACTCATATATATATATTTGAAATCTGTGATCTACCGGAAGTTTGGCAGGGTTGAATTGAATTTAAAATTGTTGGCTGCGCGATTTGCTCTAGATGTAGGTCTATCTTGGCAAACTGGATCTATTCATGTTTCTGACAGTGTGGACCACTTATCGCATTTGCTTGTGTACGTCATTCGTTTATCAGGCAGGAAAACAATGCGATCAACCGATGTTTGAATGGGTCTTTGTGAGCGGAGCCATTGTTGTATGTAGAGCAGCCGTTGCTGTTGGTGCACCTAACGTATAATGACAGTACAAACGCAGGTTTGACGAAGGTCCACTGGAACAGGTTGCCTGGCGTCAATGTTATTTCATTTGTGTACAACAACAACAATAACATGGATGTGTGTCAGCATGTGTGTGCGTGTGTGTTCGTACAATCAGGTCAAAACTAGAAATCCAATTTTCCAACATGTTGATTAATTAGTCACTAGTGGCTATTGCATTGCACGATATGCCGTGTTGATGAATCACCCACAAAGTTAACATTTGTTTTAACAGATTTTTCCACAAATGCGCTAACAAATTATCATGGATTATGTAGTCTATTAACAAATAATGACAATCCACAGTATACCAACTTGCGATTCAGTATCCTGGAATAGTATTTCGTATATTCAGTTCCTACAAATTTGCGTGGATCGATAGCTGGGGCGAAAATGCGGTTTTTTCTTTTTCCAAGAAAATGCCAAAATGTATTCTAATGTATTCTAATTGAAGGATCCAGTCGCTAGTACACCCCTGCACTCTACAACATAAAACAAACAAAATTATCATTTGTTCACACCGCAACTCACACACACCGACAAGCGTAAATAATGTAAATTATATTATCACAAAAAAGGCAGTCGGAAGCCAACAATGACCCATTTACGATTTAGGTACGTTAAATTAATTACGAGAAGCACGGGGCATGACGGAAAAAACAAATACAATAACCAGGAGACCATCACAGTGCCACTATGGCGAGGGTGGTTAGTGAAACTAATATTTTTCCAAATGTATGACCGGAAACAACGCACTGAAGGCAGGTTAAATTGCTCGTGCGTTAGTGACGGTTTGTTACTTGTGACAATGTTTCCGCTCCACAACTAATGTGTGAACGTTGTTTAAAAGTGTGACTTCTTGGTACGAGTAGTTCATGGTGTTGTGTTGTTACAGGTAAATATCCCTGGCTGTCATCTTTAGTTTTAAATGCGTGACGAAGAGGCTGCGGTAAGTGTTTATGTTGCTCTTTACTTCGCTCTTGACATTCCACTTTGTCTGCTGTTGGTCGTCCCCATCGTTGTTTCAACCGATGTTCGCGTTTTAAATGACTTTTTGCGTTTTGTGCCTAGGTACTTCATTCTTCAGTACAAATGCGTCCAAGTTTGTATCGTAGAATTACAACAGTTTTCAAATCTGTTCTCCGATCGTGAACTGTAGTTATATACTAATTATCCGAAAGCTATGTACACATATTATGGTAATTGATATAAATAAAATAATTGTATTTTATTTTAATATATTTTACGAGCATCCGATGGCACATTAAAACAAGTTCAATTAAATATTTCGTTATAATTGAAATAGAATGCAGTACGTAGAGATTTCATTAATCTGAATGGGCATTGTCCAGAACGCTATTATATTATTGATTAAAATGCTTTGAAACTAAATGAATAATGTACATGAAATAGAATTTAAATTATAGCTGAGCGGGTTTTTAACTGATTAAAATGTTAACAAATCCTTGAAATAACGAAAGAGCTTATTGATCAGTGTATTTTCATTAACTACGCTAATGAACTGCAACGTTTCATTAATTATTCATTTGCGATAATATTGTTGAAATAATGTATGTAATTATATGCTGTTTGTTTTGAAAAATCTATGAATATTGAAGAAGATATTCCGGTGGGACTGTAAATTATGTTATTGCATATTATGTATTGAATAGTAAATTCTGTATGTAATACTTTTCAAACTGCTCGGTGGAATTGTAAGAAAAGTTCGTCAATATACTGCGTAGTCATCAGGCATACTCCTGGATACGACGTGTAATATCAATGGTATTGAAGGAGACATTTTCTATTGCAAAGGAACGCGAATTCAGTAATGAATACACGAGACGGTAGTCACCTGTTCTGTCTTTTCATTTACGTCTTCAATTAAGTCGTGTCGAAGTAATTAGTTGATGTGTACGCCGGATAAGATAGCCTTGCACAGTGGCGGTTCGTCACGTGCGCGCTGATAAACAAACTCTGTCTGTATATTCAGTAGTCGTCTTTAATTTAAAGATGACCTGTTAATTATATCAATGCCCCGGCGATCTTTCATTATGCACCAGATGAATTTCTGTGTCGTATCTGTATTTACAGTCTTGCTCTGCGTGTCTTTATAAAAAAATGTTCTCAATTTTATTTCATTCAATATTTTATCCCCTCCTCTAATATAACTAATAACGTTTAATGAAAAAGCAGGACTGTTTCTTTAAAGTAATTCGATCAGTTTCGTGATTATTTAATGTTATGAATATAGGATTTGCCGTTGATGTCTGTAACATATTTCTACATGTATATTGAGGTTTCACAAAGTAGGCCATCTATTCGGTGTTTATTTCTCCCCTCTACGCCCCGCTCTACCGTGCTGATGTACGGACTCTTAATTAAATGGTAGCCGAAGCAAATTTGGCCCTTATTAATAATGAAGCACTGGGACTGTGTTATTGTGGGCAACTTCAAGGAATGCTGCACGCGACACCACATATGCCATTCGAGACGCACCTTCGTCGTATCGAGCGATGTTATCACTGAGCTGAATTCAAGATTACGGCAAAGATTCGGAAAACTTTTATCGAACAAAATTTTTGGTTACTTTATTATTAATTGACTAATTAACTTTGAACTAAATTATTATATTTCACGTGGGATATTTTCACGTTGCAATAAATAAGTTTGTCTGAAACTGGAGTGAATATTTAATTTCAATTAGAATTTCACTGGCGATGGAGTGAGTTGTCTGACGCAGTATTATTACTTATAACTCGTAATTTTACAAGAAGTTCGGCATGCGAACTTTTAAAAATCCACGAAGGTGTGTTTTAATGAGCGCCTGGACCGCGACTCGTGTATATTGATTGAAAGATGGTCGCAATAATTAATGAGTTTGAGCAACTAGCCCAAGTTTTCGATAATTTCGAGTCTAATTAAGGTGAACAAACACCCGGAAAGTTTCAAGGTAAAACTGAACACTTGGAACGTGATTAATTAATACGAATCTTTCTACGCATGTGATCCAAATGAAATTACGTGCATAATTGCCCGTTAATTCTAGCTAACTCTCATTTACCAATGGGCATTTGGTGTGCAGAGATCCATCCGTAATCACAGTGTGATTTAATTTGTCATTTTGCATGAATGTGAATTTAAATCTAAAACTAATAACGCAATCGGTAACCAGTTGAGACACGGCCCGCAACCCGTGCTCCCGAACGATACAAGAGAAAGATTTCTGTGCGCAACGGGGAAAAAAAGTCGCGTTTTACATTTTAATTATTCGGTCCGTCGTCGTGTTGGTATTTTAATATTTCAAAAGCAATATTACAATCGTTTCGTAAATTGTACTTAAAATTCAGTACGCAATTTTAGGGAAATTATATCTACGTGCCGTAAATATTTAAATCGTGTTTTGCATGAGAGCCGTTGTAGACTTTAGAAATTAATGTCTGCATTTCATTAGTGCGGCCGGAATATAAGATTGGACACATTCGTCCGTGCCGTAGTCGCTTCTAACCCGTCCACTACCACCACAATCATACATATACTGTAACATATATATATATATATATATATATATATATATATATATATATATATATATATATATATATATATATATATATATATATATAGCTGCATGTATCCTGGCAACACTACCTGGCCTCTCCGTCCGTGGTGGCACCGTGATTACGATACGCTCGTGCGATTGTTCTTCTTTGTGCTCCGACTGCGTACATCGGCACTCGCCTACACCAGGTCAATATTAAAACTTTAATTAGTTTTATTAATTGTATGCATTTAGCATGACACCGGTAACCCCGGTGAATATATATTTGTTTTGTTGAATACACACGTACGATACGGTAGCTGTACCGGTACTTGTCTGCCGGTTCCATTCTCTCTGTTTCGTGTATTCCGTCTTTGCATACAAAATTCTCAGGGATTCTAATGCTAATCACAACGGGTTATAGGATTTGCCTTATTAACTCACGTAGGATTTTCCCGCGCTTTGGATTTATAAGTACGTACATATATTCTCTTAACATTTATCGTTCTGTACCCCTCCATTTCATTCCATCGCAAGCAATATCAATATTTATTTGTAAACGTCAAGACGAGACGAGTAAAGCACTAAATTCTAATAAAGACAATATGAGATATTGGATTACATTGCGAGATTTACTAATGGCTTCTCAATTTCCGAATTTGTCAATAAATCATAATTTAGTAGGTCGTTGCATGCTTTTGTAAATTTGCAAAGGCGGAGTCGGAGAATATATGTATGTGTGCAAACATTGGAGGGGTGCATGTTATGAATATATGCTCACGTCAAACAAATCGTTGCAGCAATAACCTCGTGATTCAATGTTTCCCAAAATTAAGCTTTTCATTTCCTCGCAAGATCCGGTGATTGAATTTCCGGTCAAGTGTTTCGCAATATTTACTTCTGGTTCACAATCAATATTGCTTGGGGATTTCGCGACATTTTCTTGGTTTGTTTGTTTTTCTTCTGTTATCTAGAACTGAAAGTTATTAGATTTCATAATATGATGGATGTAAAGCTCTTTGTCAACTTGTCGATATCGATTTGTTTTGTGGCCATGGTAGCCGGCGTAACGTTGATGGATAAGTTTCTCCTTTTTAAAACTAGTCTCTACTAATTGACAAGTTTAAATGCGGTCTCTACATTTATCAGAAACTCGAGGCGGACATTCGAACTTCTTCAGTAGCATATACTACGTAGTAGGTAGATGTGGTATTGGAGATTCTCCACTATACATTCATTTCAACTGCGAATATATTCAGCAGATCCATAAATTTAAAAAGGATTATTTCCGCTATCTATATGCGGATGGATGGAACAATGAATTGTTCTGTGTGAGACGACAGCAATGGTGGTGACGGTGGTTCTATATAACGTATATTGTGTGTGTCATTACGTAATCGATATACATCATTATTCTACCGCTCGTACTGTGCCCGTTACATATCCGACATGACGTTAAAAATGGCCATTACTTTTGTAATGTCTAGTTTGTCCTGTGACATGCGAGAAACATTGTTTCGTGAGTTTGAGAAATGATCCTAATTCATTGTTCCGTTACTTGTTGAGCAGTGCACACATATACATACATCCATACACGTACACGGGGGGCCAGTGCTTGTGTGTGTGTGTGTGTGTGTGTGTAAACCTCCGCTGTGAACGTTGGTCGCGCGTTTTTGTCCTGGTAAATATTCAGGAATTTCCAGCGGCGGACCTCAGTTAATTGAATTTTTCAGAGTCTTTTGTACAGGACTTTTTCATATTCGTGTGCATTGAGTGCTGGCGTGTGATTTTTCAGACCAGGCGTTTGAAAACAATGGCTCTGAAACTGGAAGAGATTCACGACGACTATACGGATGTATGCACATAGCAGCAGTACGGTAGTAGAACTATTCAACTAGAACAGTTCCTGATGAGGAATCGTCCGCGCACATTGGTTCCAGTTCGGAACTTTGCAGATAAATTCTCGCATTGCTCACGTTGCTGTGCGAATGTTCGCCTCTCACTACGTCTGTATGCTCTGGTGCGGAAACTACAAGCTGTGGTGATTATCGTCTGCGAAAAAAAGCTTTTTTCAGACTGCTGCTTCACGTTCATTCCACTGCTAAAAGTTTAATTGTTTTAACATACTAAATGAATCGGATTTACCGTAGAACTCCATCCTCCATCCGGTCCGTAGTCCATCAAGATGACGTTACGAATGTGAATACGAACCCGAACTCCCAAACGATGAACAAACGGTGGTCGGTTCCGCTTTCGCATGAGGGCACAGTTCTCGACCGGCAGGATCGGTAAATAAAGACACTGTTTGATCTATGGCTTGCCGTTATTAATTCACTTCACTGGTTCGGTGTTCGGTTCCGCAGGCTTGTATCTACCGCAAACCAAACAGAACGTAACGCACCGCCGGAAAGGATACTCCCTCCTGCTACATACCGTCACTGTTGGACCGTTACAACTATTCCATAAATGTTCTACTCTTCCTCGGATAATTCTCGTTTTCTAATAAATTACCCGACCCTTTCAAACCGGGAAAAATATGCACGCTGAGCAAAACTAATGCTCCAGGGATTTCAACATTTTAGTTAGATAGATTGTACATATCCAGTGCGTTTTGTATAGTATACAAAAGTATGAAATGAGTGTTTGAAGAATAGCTACAAATTATGAAACGTATAATTCAGCGTTGTTCTTCCACCGCGTGAACTTCAATTCTACATTATTAACTCCAGAAGTAGAAAGTTTAAATGTCAACCGGAATGTAATCATTGCAAGGTGTAAATTTTTAAATACACCGTAACAGATACTGAGCTGACAAGCTCTGTGTATTAAACAACGTTCACATAAAAGTGCCTTCAGTGATAATAACACCATAACCTCGGTATTATGGTTTATAGCTACAAGAACGACCTTTCCGTCGAATTGTCACGCATTTTTTCGGCGAAAAGGCGCAAGTTCTGAGTTTGTCGCCGGTAACATCGCGCTGTGATGTTACCGGCGACAAAGATGTATCGCTTTATTTTACATAGATTTAGAACTTGGAATAATTAGCCTCCGTGCTGCGCGAGCTAGAGTGAAAGTTTTTCTCCGTAATTTATACAAAAAGTAAAAAGGATTACAATAGAGAATTTCGAAGAAAAGAATTTCTAAGTTGGACTTATAATCGTGAAACAAAACAACAGTTTTTTTCGTTTATTTGAAACAATTGGGGCAATGGAATTACAACAATGAGCACGTCTTATCTTTGTAACTAGCTTTGGACTTTCATTAAATTAAAACATCTGTATGTAGTTAGAGATATGATGTACTGATTCAGTTCTGTAATTTATTTCCATGTCACTGCTGGGAACCATTTGGAATCAGGTAATTAAGGAGCAGAATCGATCGACATGTTTCTAAAATCGTGCAAGCATGTAGAACATGTGCTTCGGGCACAAACAGTGATCAAATAGAGGGACGAGCGGTAGAGTGAAGTAATGTTTTATGGGCGATGCTATACAGGGGAATTCATAGACGAGAC
Organism: Carabus problematicus; assembly: GCA_963422195.1. Classification (NCBI taxonomy): domain Eukaryota; kingdom Metazoa; phylum Arthropoda; class Insecta; order Coleoptera; family Carabidae; genus Carabus; species Carabus problematicus. The sequence goes on from OY728590.1 coordinate 10,539,892, forward strand.
GTGTATTGATACACAAGCATCTTGTAGACGAATGCGCATGAAACATCGTCGTGTTGTACGTGTAAGAACACAGCGTAACGAATGAAATGGGTAGTCAAGTATTCTACATGAACCCGTGTTCCAATGCATGCGATGGTGACGGTAGATAAATAACAGATAGATAACACCTGCGTTCTTCTTCTACGTGTTCCTCCTGAGGATTCCAAAGTCTCTCGCTGGATGGCTCCTCAGTCCGACAACATTCCGTAGCTCCTGGTGCCGTAACGGGGGTGACTGTTTTGTCGTCTCGTTGAGCCTACCGACAAATTCCTGAAAGACTTCTTTATTTAGTAAAATGGAAACAATAAAACTCGGGAATCTGCTCGCCGTCCTCGCATCAACGCATTCTCAAAATTTCCAAGTGTTGCGTTATAAAAATAAATTGACACTGTAATGAATTTCTGTCGGATATTTCATTGTTGATTAACTGGAGACCGTATGCAGTATTTCCATGGAGTTTTAAGACAAATATAACTTCAGACAATGAGAATTGTCACGGGTGATGCTGAAGTATTTACGGAATTCACAAGAAGAAAAAATTTAATATCTTTTAAATAAATAATACATTTGTGTGTCCCTTGAGCATGCGGACGATATTGCTTATTAAAATAAATAATGTGAATTGTGTTGGTCTTTTCCGGAATACTTTTCTTTTGCTTATTACAATCTTAATTTAACTGCTCTTAATTATAATTTTAAATATGCAGCAGGCTCTTTGAGGAAACCATTCTCGACTGGCCTACATTCTCTCATATTTATAATTTCTTGTAAAGCGAACATTTACCTTTTAATAAAAAATGAGCTCTTTTTCATTTGAGCGAAATTTCATTTTATCATTCGCTGCTCCTGTTTCATTTGACAAATGGTTGGTGGACCGCAGTTATTTTTGTGTTACAATTGCTGCATTGTATTGAATGTATTGAATTTTCTGTTAATTGTTTGAAACTCTCCGTGTGGTGACGAGGTGTTAGCCAGGAATATCGCCACTTGGCATAATCATAAGCACGTGCATAATCCAGGCTTTCCAGGGAGCTTACTCCATCTGCCAACGGGCGTCGCACCACGCCACCCATTCACAAAGGCTACCGGTGGTTATGTAAGTCCGGCAATGTTACACGGGTACCGACCACACAAACCATAATTCCGGCGTGGTTAGAGGTGGTTTGTGGTTCAGTGTAGACCGCTCATACATTGTGCACGAGGCTGCGTCACCGTAGCACAGCACAGCACAACGCAACGCAACGTTACGTGTCCTAGCTAGCTCCCCTACGTTCTCTCCCTGGCCAGAGATTATTTCCGAGCGAAATAAAAACAAAATGGAGATTAATTACTTGGTGAATGTAAATAAGGGGGGCGGTACAAAGCAACAACAGGAACATATAGACGGACGGGCACACGAAATCGTTCTTGTTGGGGTGGCTTTTAACGTTCATTTACTCTCTTTCAATTCAGCAGAGATTCTTTCAGATTCATTTTTGTACCATAAATGCGTAATTAAAAACTGTATACTTTGTGAAATTGAGCGTAATGTAACGAAACTGGATTTGTTAATTAATAATTATTCAAATACATTTATATTCGGCCCTCGATTGTTTGTACGACGGACGTATGTTAGTTGTAACGTGCACCAAGCGTGTGGACACGCGACCCAAACCAGAATAGTGAACAACCATTCATTTATCAGCGTGTGCATTTTACAAGCCTTAGTACCACCAGTCGTCCAAGTTGAATTTTCGTTGTAGTCTATGAAAATACTCGCGAATAATTCCACTGGTAAACTGCAACCGTGCCGCTGTCCACGACCGGGTTTTAATTTTCGCTTCTACAGTTGCTATTAAAACGGGAAATGAGATATTTTTGAGTTGAATGTTCATAAAATAGGAATGGTTAAAGGACGGTTCGTCTAGAGTTTATGCGTCCGTTTCCGTTTTTACTACACAAGTTTTACGATTAGATATATTCGGCACTTTAGATTGGACGAAATTTAGAGCTATTCGCTCGCTAGTAAATTAAAAATTAAAATCTAATACCCGTTGCTTGGACATGCATGTGAATGTGCCTCGTTCCTAGTCGTTTTGCACGCTTGCGCAATTAATTTTTATATATGTATATACATAGAGTTTCAAAGTCTCCTCTTATTTGGTATAGATATGTTTCTAAATATTTGAAACTATATTAAATGTATGTAAATTTGCATCATTCCAGAAGTTATGTATTTTCGTCTGTTCAACGTCATATATTCATGTATCCACTGTTAATGAAATTATAAACAAACAAGTTATAATTAAATAGAAGTAACGCGGTAGACAGTGCTTGCTAATTAGTGTACACTGTATCCACCTTCATCAGATTTTTCCATTTACCAACTACACCACTTGAAAGTGTACAAAACAACGGAGCGAAACTAAATTTACACTAAGTACACAATTAATTAAGTGTTCTAATTAGTGATGGCTTCGAAATAGTTCCGAGCGTTTAAAAACAAATACGGCAACAGGGAAATAAGAAATGCAAGGATTCACTGGCGGAGATCAGCAGCGCATAATTTACACGGGAAGAGAAATAGCTACCTCCTAAACAGACACTTTAATTAAATCGGACAATTCCGAAGTTAGAAAACGAAAGAGTCGAGAATCGTGGCGTTTTGGGTGTAAAGCGGCAAGAAGTACCGAGCCGAAGCGTGAAACCGGTAATTCTACATCAGTATATAAATACTATATCACGTTAACGGCCAGTTCGGGTGTCACTGATAGAATCTTATAAATCTACGGCACTAGACAATGTAATTAACGCTTTCTGCATCGTAACGGAGAAACGAGAACGGAAATGGGTAAATGAATGCTGCATAGAGACGGCCGTCTCTGTGCAACTATTGCAACGTACCCTGTCTACGTCTGATTCATGACTTCCCCCCAACCCTTCCGCTATCGTTTCTTAACTGGGTCGTTCTTGTTATTCGCAGTTTCAGTGAAGTATCTGTAAAAATGCCAGATATAAATCTATAAAGTTTTACTTAGCAACTACATAGAAGAAAAATGTGTGTACAGTTCATTGTCGATGTAGTTTACAGAGAGATGCGACAGTACGCGACGATGTTCTGTTAACTAATTCTTCAAACTGTACTACTTATCTCTGCGTAACACGGGAAACTGAAGCGCTTTAAACAAATTATAATCACAATCAGAGCTGAAAGCTTATGTCAAGGTTTATAATTCATAGTGATACATTTTTCATTTGGCAGTATGACGAGAGGTGAAGGTTTGTTGGTATCCAGATGAATAAATAAGTAGTTTCTAACTCGGTGATATTGCGTCTGCAAGTCACTTTGCAATTTCCATGTCATTAAAGTGAAACCATCCTGTGTGTTCCCTGCAGGTCGACGCTAACGGCTTCCTACGGTCTCTGGGAGGTACAACCACACTGTCAATGTTTACCACCAGGTACACTACACTGTTAGGAGTAGCAGATCCCTTGATCGTCCCCTAGTTTCTAATTCATTCATTGGCCAACGCATTCACAGACCTTTCTTGTATCGCAACACTGGTCGTTGTTTCTATGGTAGACAATACTCCTGAAATAAAACCGATGGTTTACTGGTAGGAATATGGTTCACGTTAAAATAAATACAATTTCATCTATCGTCAGTGTAAAATAGTACAAGTAGTAAATTTAGCGAGTTCCTTTTAGTTAAATATTCCTGCTACGCTCCTGCATTCGATGATGCGAGCTCTCACACAGTAGGTGGCGTTAATATTCGCCATTTTTCCCTGAACGACTTAATTTTCGAACAATTTAGACTATAAATTAAATGTATTTTCATGCGGACGGTGGGCTAAATGGCCGTTAGCGATTCGGTAATGAAAGTTGTTATAACTTAATTTGTCGAGCGCGCCAAGCACATAGTTACGGAGCTTGACGGAGTGACTTGGCGGCGCTGATGTCACCCCTCGTTATGTGTAATGCGATTACCATAGATTACTTTAGTTCTTGCTTTTTTCAAACATACCGGCGGCACTAGTTGTACAATGTTCAACGTTTATCGTATAACATTGCACTAGTCCACATCAAATCTCTGAAGAATAACAGAGTTCGCTGCGGGCGACTTGGGGCTTCTCGATATCGCATTTAGATATTTTAAGGATTGGCAGCCTATTTACTTTGAGAAGAAGCTGAAGTTTATTTGCATACTGAAAACAAACCGACACATCTACATCGATCCATGCATGCGTGCTGGGAATATGTGAAAAGAATTTCGATTTGTCCGCCATGAAAAAAACTGTAGATATTCGCATATCTACACACTTCATCGGAATATTTGAATGTAAATACTGGCATGTTGAAGGCATGTACGGATTAGATCAAATAATATTTTAAAACCAAACAGAGATGTTGAGAGATTAATTATATAAAACGTAATTCACGGCGTTGAATGTTTGTATATTTATTTTCTGTAAATATTCCCGTGGATATGTTTTAAACCGGCCGTAGATATTTCTGTGAACATTCTGTTTTGCATATGTTACCAGCTCATCCAAAGGACTTCAAAAGCGCTCATTCCGTCAGTGACTATACTTATTTGAGACAGCGCTCGCTTTGATCATATATAAATTTGTTGTGTTCATTTTTAAGTTTAATGCAACTTCTGTTTTATAAATTCATACTTGCAGACACATATAGTAAATATAAATAGTCCAGGCCATATCCACAAGTTTATGCTGATGCCACATGTCCTCTTTAAAACGGATAGGCGTCTAAATGTATTAATGCAACGTAAAAGACGGTAGGTAATGCTCGCAATTGAAAGGACGTAATGCAATGTAACGAGTAAAGTTGAAGCTATTGGAAATGAATAAAAATCTTTTATGTTCTACGTAATGTATGTACACATTTGAACAATTTGTAAATTGAGTTTATGTCCAATCGAATGGTCTTCGTCTACACTGAAAACTAACCCAGTTTTCCATTTAAACTCTTCCATATAATATCCGTGAAATCAGGTTCCCGTCTGTTTGGGCGACCATTTGACAATTTCTTGTCACAGAATGGAGCAATTGAAAATATTTATGATTCAATTAAACTTCCTGAATAGCCGGTACTTTAATTTTCGTAAACCATTTAAACGGCAATCGTAATGATGAACAGTCATCCCCGAAATTAGACTGAAAATAATAAAAATCTGTATGCGCAGAGGACGGTATGCAAATTTCATATAGCAGTCCTGCGGACCTCCGGCTGCCATTACACCTGGCCATAATTCACACACTCCGTCCTGCGAGAGAAACCTGCGTCCTGCTGCACGGAGCATTACTGGGCAGGGAAGGATTTGGGTTTATAGTCATACCGCAAAAATATCTGCTTGAATGAAGAAAATATAAAACTATATATGCATAGTTCCATTAGAATTGGAATATAATAAGTATCTATCTGTCAGGATATATTGGAACATATTCCTGCTGTAATCTAGAGTAGCTTTCATATCTCGCACTTCGGACACATGAGGTTTCCCGTCTACACTATAACCGCTCAGCCTAATTCACTTTTCCTTTTAGTTCGTACACAATAATCAAGCAGAAAGCCCCCGTAATGGGGAAGAAAAGGGAAAAGCGAAATTAACTGAAGCCAACGCTGCGCAAAGCAAAGCGACGGAGTGACCGTACGACGCGTGTCCGGGATTAATATAAAAACACAGGACTTCCATAACCAGCTGTAAAGTGTGATTAATCCGTGGAAAGCCTAGCGCAGAGGACGCTCACATACACCACACCAGTCGTCCCTGGTGGACCCAGCACTTCTACGTCACGAACCTTGTTCGTTCGGATTACGGGAGACCGCGTGGAACACGACGCAGAGTTTATTGTAAAAGATTTTTGTAATATATTGGAGTTAATCAGACATAGTGTGCAAGTTTATATACTGAAAGGGATCAGGTTTTGTTTCTTCTTTTTGTTCTACCAGAAGTTACAGAGGTTTTCCGTGTGTTGCTGAAAGAAGTAATTTTGTAGGAAATGTAACTAACCGTATATATATGTTCGTGACCGTTTATATTGTTGTTGATGAATAAGAGGATATTTGTGTAAAATTCACAATACTGAAAGTGAATAGATGCATACACGTGATGTGTAGTGTAGTGGAGTTTATGATAGTAGTGAATGATTTTATTTCTGCGTTTACATGACAGCGGCAGTCCATTAGAAGGCAGTAAATCTGTAGCAGAATATTCCAAGCGACGGCACAGTTTACCTTTGCGCAAGATTTATGTGCTGCCTGCTTGCCGCGGCAATAAATAAGACCTTTTCAATATCGCAGCCAGTGCGTCGGTCCGCCGAGGCTGTTTATGATTTTTACCAAGCTTAAAAGAAATGGGCCAAGACATATTTATATTACAACACGTCATCCGTCATCTAATAAAACATAACAACAACGACAAACAGGTATCATTCCTCTAGTTACTAAAACAGTTGCAGATTACTAAATACAATTACTATTATCTGCTGTTTGTATCATCATTAATGGTATGTCTCCTCGAAATAGATCTGTCAGAGTGGCTGCGACATGTACGTGTCCAGTTTCTGAGCATCACACCCAACTCTATCGGGTTATCTGTGACATTGCGCAAGTTAAAGTGTGTCTCCCACGGGAGCTGATACCACACCACTGTGTGTGTGTGTGTGTGTGACACTTGATGGTTCGGTTACCGGTTATGTCGAAGGTTGTAGCACGTGCGTGTAGCCAGTATTATAACTCGATGGCGTACGGTCGGCGAGACTTTACGAGCAGTCACAATCCGAAAGTGTCAAGTTTCCGTTGTGGCGTTTTGCCGAAGGGCCTCCGGTATGTAACTCGTAAAGTTATTCCTGCAGGATAGCTTGTCGGCGGACCAAGCACTGCAGCAATTCGAACCGGCATTTTTGTGTTGCGGGAAAGTAGAGTATAAGAATTTACTATTTTCCAGTTTTAAGATTTCCAGGGTGTCTCTCCCTCCCACCCCCTCTGGGTGTGCCTGTATGTGTCGGCCATTGTCTTATCTCTACCGACTGTAGATTTATGTTGCATGACCGATGGCTAAATCTGCAGTCGTAACGAGCCGCGACAAGCCCACAATGTACTCGCACGACTACATGGTAATAACGTACGTCGTTACTTGTTAATGTCCAATCGAAATCCTTTCTTCCCGGACAATGCCATCCAATAAATATCTGCAAAGTACATTTTGGTACTTTCGTAATATGCTTTTATGTGTACCAATGCCATTTACTTTGTGGTGACGGAATTAGTTCCTCCTTTTATCGATGCTGTTTACATATTTAGATTTAACGGTGTGTGTGTGTGTTTATCCGTTGAAATTATTGACTCTAAAATCACTTTACAGCGGTGTTATGTGCTGTGCGTGTTCAATTGCTGACATTCATTCGTTGCAATCATGTGTTCATGCTGCAAAACTTCAAAGCTATGCAAATCCTTCGCACGGTTAATACTCTCAGGTAAAAAGCTCCATGCACTTGACACCTATTTACCATATTACATTGGATAATTGTGAATTGGTGTCACAGAACCTAGAATTCTAGCCACATTTGTGCCAAGTACGAATGTAATACCTAATCGTTGTGTTTTAGTTTTATTTGCGCATGAAATAACGACGTAACGGAACACGAAGCACTAGATAAGATAAAAAAAAAAGAAGAAAGGAAGGTTTCGAGCGTTTGATTTCATATTTCTTTCTGATGTTGCTGCACCTTACACTGGCTCTTGAGAAATGCTACGCAGGTGTTATTAAAGTTTTGCATCGTGCATCCGTAGGCAGTCGCAATTAAATAGCCATTTGAAAGGTCAGGAGGAATGAAACATTTCATTATCGTTACCCGTAGCCAGGTACTGGTAGGACGTACAGTTCAGATGAATGTGCAGTCGGATGCTTAATAAATGAAGATATTTACATTACTTTGTCGTTTTTTTTTTCCATCCAACTCGAAGCTCATACATCTGGCAGAATGATGAATAAAATTCAAATTAGTTAGTAGTTATTCCATATTCCCATGCCAGTGAGTGGCAGGTAAGCGCTCGACGTAACGTTAAAACCGTCTCTGTTTAATCACGTTTCTACATCAAACGCTGGAATAAAAGTGTGCTTTGTGCTGTTCCGCGTACTCTCTCCCGGTATTACAGCTTGTGCGCTCCGAGAGCATTGTTTGCAATAATAATACTCTTGTTTTCCGACCGCTGCACCAATGTACCTACCTGGTCCACGCGCCCATGTACCGCCTCTTCGTCTCCTCTTGAGTGTGTGCTTAAAAATAAATGGCGCCGCCGTCGCGTTCTGGATTCACTTTTGTTTCAAACCACCCATTGCTGTAATCGTCCGCCATGGTAGCCAGAAAATTTCAAAGGCCTCGAACATTTGTATGAATAATGAAAAACCAATTGCTTGTCTTATCGTTTCATGTTGAGCGGCTGTGCACCATCAACGATGGGCACATTTTAATGAGTGAGAATGGCTGCTCTATATCCACCTCTCTTTCCTACTGTGATTTAATTCTATTTACCGTCTAAAAGTACTTCACGTTTCGCTTTCATGTTGAAGCAATCGTGTTACTGTCCCATTTTGTCTCCGTACCGAACTGTTTTTGTGAAGGGCCAATATATACTTTTGTTGGGCGGAAATGATGTGCCTATAAAGAGAATATATTACAATATTTTCGAGTGTGTGTTTTGTAAAACGAACTTGTTATTTTTTTTTATAAAAATAATAATGTCGATATGTAAGGCGTATTGTGTATGTTCAACCGGGTTGTCTGGCAACTCTGCATAATTGATATTTGATATCAATTACGAGTATAGTTGAATAGATATTTTTACTGTAGCGTCTCTTGATCAGACATGCAATCATAGTTTGTCGAATTACTGCTAGACTATGCAGGTGACATGTCTATCGATAACTTGCCTCGCACATCGCAGACTTTCCAGTCGGATGCAGTGCTTGAATAGGCGATTGGTTCACTAGCGATCCGCTGCTGACTCGATTCTGAATAATCCATTGCTCATTAATTATATGCATATATTTTGACGAGGTGTGTAGATTCTGGATGTTCTTGAGTACGCAGACTGTTCGCTCCGTGCGTCAGTTGTCAGTCAACTTTCACACGAGGGCGTGTCGTGTTCGTGAACAACTCACTGGTTCTTACCGCCTTTGCCATTGCCGTTCATCAGGCGAGCGTGAGGTGTCTCTTTAACTGGCGGGGCCGCGAGCAATGGGTGGTCTCACCTGCCCAATGTTTATCACGGTGGGCTGCCGCCGACGATGACGTCACTGTAGTCATCAAGACAGTAGCGCACCTGTCGGTTCTTGTATATGGAAATCCATTGAAATATTCCGTTGACTAACGAATTCGGAATGAGCATGGCTAAGTTGGAAGAGTTGGAAGGTTAATGTGATAACAAAGTCTGCAGAAAAAGCAGATATAAAATATTTATAATAGCCATCCAAAGAACGGCACTGATGCAAGAGGTCTTCTTTTCATTTTTCATACTCCAGCCGTTCAATACCAGCAATGTTGTTGGCTCATTATGTTGTTCTACATACATACCTCCTCTATGGAGTAGAGTTTACAAGGGGGTGTTGGATTGAGATACACTGTAATCGAACGTGATTACGTGCGATAGCCCAATCGAACTGGTTTCATTAAAGTTGCCAATGAATACTAATTTGCCAATGATTGTAATTCGATTGGCGCGACGTATTTTACGTTTTTTTTTTTTGTGCCCAACAATTAAATTGCCTTGTTTTGCTCAACGTTTTGTCGCTGTAATAAAATGTTTGTTTTATTATCCAGGCCTAACGGGATTTACGGCTTTCATATGAAGTTTTGGTTTTTATAATTTTTTTTTTTCAACAGCGTGACGACATTTTTATATTAATATTTATTTGTGTTGCGTATTTTAACACAAGATACATTTACCTATGAATATATTTATCAACTTGATGCAGTAATAATATTACGTTACTTTACTCATGATGCATATGAATAATTGGGTAAACAATGAAATAGGTATTTATTATTTAATGAGATATTTGAAAAATCCAGTATAAATAAATGGATCGCTGACATATAGCCTGTTGTTTTTTGTTTGATTTGAAATTAATTACGTTCAATGCATGTTTGTTTGTAATTATATTAGTTTTGTTCATATTAATTCGTGTTGTAAATGTAAATGTTCAGTTACACACGAAGCTTTTTACTTTTCATGTACCATCGAATTATATGTCATTCCAGTATGAAAACAGAAGTGATAAACTAGAAATTAAAAATTATAATTAACTAGCTTTAATTTAAACCGCAAAAAAACTGACAATTAAACTTAGAAAAACACAAATGGAAAATGTAATCACATATTCCTGAAATTAAAAACCACGCAATTTCTCTCCCGCTTTCGTAATTTTAAATAAATTTACTTGTGTTGGTATGTTTCCTTAAATATTAAATATCACAAAAAATTTTGGTGAACGCAAAATTTACACATTCCGGTTCGTTAAAAATGATAATAAAAAACTGATTAGTTACATAAATTGGTGATGTGAATAAATTATGTTAATCTGCCCGTACTACCTCTTGCTCCTTCACCGTCGCGTTGTCATGTGTAGTCTTGATTAAGCAATACTTAATTAGGAATTCGTTAAGACGTTACTGCCACGTCAATAATGGTTCGAGTAAATTAAGCGCGGGACCGGTTTCTCTGTACCTGTCCACGTCAACTAAAGTGAAGACGTTTTTTCTCATCGGATGGCTTATCAAAACCATACTTTTTAATCTACTCGGCTACTGGTGAATTTGTTACGTGTTTCATTAACATACTTGATGGTCACTCATGTTTTATTTATCAGTAACGAGGACTTGCGCTCTTCGTGGAATCGAGAGAGAAGCGCACGATTTAATTAATATTCGTTAATGAAGATTATAAATTACAGAATGAGTGAGTGAGAGGGAACGAGGCAGCATCTAGACTGTACAAGAGATGATTACTGAATGCCGGCGTATGTGATTTCAGACATACTAAGGTAGAGCAATGTCCGAGGACCTGATAAAATGACAAATGCATAAGAACATACGTTTCGAAACTAAAAACATCGTCATTATTCATTCGGTAGTCATTTACGCATAGCTAATTACCTGGCAATAAATAAAGTGAAGTTTCAGTGTGCCTACCTGCACGTTGATTAATGTGGCAAATTACAGAGCAAAAAGAACTCTGTAATTCGTATGAATATTTCATTGTCACGGCTTACCTAGCCGCTACAGTTCTCGCTAGCTACCATTGCAGGCCATTCAGTATCTCTAGCAGCACACGACAACCACATACAATACACCTTCGGACACGGCATTGCGTCGTCGTCTTTTTGTTAAGCTAGAAAACATTTGTGGACCAACAGCTTCTTTATATGACCGCTGGCTGATAATTTTTTCAGTGTGCATCGGATTTTAATGTTGCGTTGGGTAATTTTATATAAAATGCAGCAGTAAATGTAACGTAAAACATGTACAGTACCGTTTGTTTATGCCGTCGTGGAAATTTACACAGCCACAACAATTTACTGCAACGCAGTAGTAAACAATGGAAAAACTTTATGGGGAAAATTTTATGCACTGTAGTATGTGGTGTGGAGAGACACGCAATGTGAAACAACGATTCAGGCTGGACTTGAATTGGCAAATAATCATATATGGCTCTTAGGAGATTTATTCCTATCGAAATTCGCTCGTACGTATATGATTGCTGATGTTTACAGAAATTTACGTATCAGCTACTAGACATTTCCAACGATATATCCCGATATGATTGTGCAGAGTTTAGATCCAATTCATCATGGTACGTTTCATATACTTCAGTTGCATTATAAAATATTTTGTGGCGGTTTGTTTATAAGTTTTTGAAAAATAAAATCAAACATCGCTCGGAAGGACGTTATGAGACATCCGGATTTAATTGAATCCACAATGTTCCTGTATCTCCTAACGTTTGAAATTGAAATCCCGACAGACTGACTCTCGGCGCGCGATGTTCAAGGGTTTACCGCTTGTATGGGAGAGATTATAAAACGTATGAGATTAATAAACTGGCGTATTTTTCAGTTTTTGTACAGCTCTATGGGAGGCAAAGAGAGAGAGAGAGAGAGAGAGTGCTTGTCGTTTGATATGTCATTTCGCATATCCGTGACAGTTTATTTATTACGCTGGTAAATTGAAGTCACTAAAATATGTGTCCCTGGGCGCACTCTCTTCAAAATAACGTTCTCCCTTTTCACAAAACAGCTCTGCACATCATCATTTTCAGAACCAACCGAATATCTGTATATATATATATATATATATATATATATATATATATATATATATATATATATATATATATGATTTTTTTTTGTCAATATGATTCGTATCGGGATTTGTGGTTATACAAAATAATATCTAACGTCAGGAATTTTTGTGAAATGATATTTCTCTTTTTATATACCGGTTTTTATCAGACATGAGTACGCATGAGTATGACGTTTATATGAAACTGACACTTCACTGTGAAAAAATCTCGATAAATGTGAATTAAAACCATTGTTTTTATTTGATTCCACTTTGCGCTCGTGTTGCTTTCAGTTTCGATAAGAATCATACGATTGTATTCGCAAATGATTAATGCCGTTTCTGTTTTCGTTTTATGATTGTCTGGATTTTGTGAATGCGTCGTAAATGTCATTGTTTATGTTCGGTTTTGTTTTCATTTCACCATGAAATATCGATTAAATTTTTAACCGTAATATATTTTAATTGTAATACAAAAAAATTGATACGATGTTTTAATTAATTTTTCGATGGATAGTTATTGAAGTATAAATAGTCCTGTATGTTTGTACATGACTCATTAAGATTTCCATCTAGAATTTAATTAATGGCAAAACATGAGATTCGCAAGGGTCGAAAATGATATAAAGTGTTTCAATAACTCCTGGCGCCCTGTCAGCATTTGTTTATTTTCTGTAATTTGTACTAAATGTGCGGCCGGTATACAAAACATACGAATTAGTTTGGCCAGCACAATGAATTAACAACATGGATTTGGTATCGTACAGACCAACACAATCACGCTTTTATACAAGTAACGTACATACTTTAACCGACACTCATGCATATTTAACATGTACACATTCACATTACCAGTGTAAAATACACATCGATACATTTACGTACAAAAGGGTTGCAAAAAGGCCTGGCTTGGCCGGTGCTGTCGTTAGTGTGTAGTCACAGTAGAGTGGAGTGTTTCATCCGTCGAAGGACTCTGAACCAGACACCGAACAACCAAGCTCGTGCGCGTGCGTGTGTGTGTGTGTAACTGGTGAACTGCCGTGCACCCCACGGTAACATTGTTTGTATTTTAAATGGACACTGGGCAACATCAATGACACTTGAGAAAGATTGAATGGCTACACAAATACCGAGATTTGATGGAAAGGTTGTACGGTGTGGACTTTGGAAGACATTCATACGGCTTACCAGTGCATGAATTCACAATTACAATGTAGTTTCATGTTGTTGTTGTTTGCTCTTTGTGTTTGTGGCTCGGTTAACTGACAACCGAAAGTTTGGTTGGAGTAAGAATTACTTAATCCTGGTTGGAATTCGATTCAAATTGTGTTTACTAGGAACGTTTAGTTTTCTGGGATGTAATTATTGGACGAATCATTAAATGTAATATTGCGATAAGATAGTGTGTAAATAGTTTTAATCGATTTAAGCAACGTGAAGAAACAGTGGCACTTTAGTTATTGGTACAATTAACATTGAACGTTGCTATTACATGGTGTATGTAAATTAGACCTAAGCTTGCTCGTCGGCTCTCCTGCAAAGTACTCGCTTGCAGCAGGAATCAATATTGCTGGTAAAGTACAATAGTGTTAGCAATGAGCATAATCGTTGTACCGTAACAATAATAAATGCTAATAAACCATTTGCATTTATTAATTTTTTTGCAGGAAAACTACAACGACGCGGGTATCTTCTTGCGAGCGATCATTTTAAAATTGCAATGTGCATTTGAGTTCCCTGCGGTGAATATTTTTACATTTAAACTCCGGACGAACGGGTGTACAGACACACACAACACAACGCAACTGTTTTGCAACAATGTTTTTTTCGTAATTTTATTGTACTGCTCAGTTGCACGTATCCGTGGAAGCCTGTGTGCGTGTGTGCATACTGGCTTGAGATTTCTGAAACAAAAGGGAATCTACATAGAAGCTACACGAGATTACAATAAATGTGCGCAATTCACTGTAACAAATCCGAATTTCCTAAAAGTTTAGCTCGCTATGTGCAGATTTCTAGGCTAGGAATAAAATGCGCGGCAAGTCTTCATTCGCTCGACCCGCGGCCTACATTGCCATACCGCCCCACGCCCGGCAATGTTCACCAGAACAAGCATAGTTGGTGAGCGGACCTGTTCGGCACACTGCCAGACACAGGGACCAGATTTCGGAGGAAAATTCACCGATGATGTTACCCGTTTTATACGTACTCCGTTTATGGATGTTTTATTAGTTCTATGCATTGAGAACACACTGCTGAACTATCTTATTGGAAAAAGTAATGGCGATAAAAATGAGGTCTACAATGATGTAATACCCGTTTGTGGAATAAATGGTGTTACTTTGGCCATAGTTCTCCAACATGATAGTAAAATATATTTTATGAAAACACAGAAACGATCATGAAGCTAAAGATAATAATATTGTTACTGTGTGTTACCCATAGCATACTCGTATTTATACCAATGGTTTACATACATCGTTACTATGATCCCGATATATTCCATTACTTGTATACGGCCAAACCGACTAACTTTTCGGTCGGAAATAAAGATATAAAGGACGACTTAAATTCTCCAGATATGTTAGTATGTGTTCCATGGTTTGTTAACCAAATCAGTCTCTGTGAAAAATCTCTGGGGCGCGGTCGTTCGTTCGTTCCATTCGTAACAGCAGTAGTCGTAGTAGTAGTAGTGGTGGGCTGTGCAATGCACTCTTCTCTTTCTCTGTGTGACATACGCCCGCGATCCTCTGTAAAACCTTCCGAACTGGAACAACAGCCTTTGAGTTTCCTCTCTATAGCCAAGCTTTGTCGAAAAATTAGCTTCGTTGTCATCGAAACCGTTCGGGATTTGTTTTCGGTTGATTTGCTGTTGTTCCCTTATTCTTCCTGCCAGTAGCGTACTACGTGTTGTTCGTTGGATCACACTGAGGTTATTCAGAAATCTTCTCCAACTAACCCGACAACTGAATCTTTACTCTGTGTTTGTTTTCGGCCGAAAATTGAATTAGATTCTACACACTGACAGGATTAGGTACCATGGAAACTCGAGTTAACTGTTCACTTTTGAATCCGGTACAAGTTGAAATATCAGCTTTAATTACTTCTCTGTTTGACAGATTAAAGGAACTGGTATTAAAAATAAACCGATTGAAACCGAGTTTTTGGCAAAGTGTTTTTTTTTTGTATAGTGGAAAGAATTACAGCGCTGAAAAATGGAGCAAACAACAAACACATCATAAATTTCAATGACTATGATCAGTTGTGATGAAAAGGTATTTTAAAATTTATACTGTTAAATTTGTTCACTTCTAAAATGGAGTTGTGTGACGTAGTGTTGTTGCCGGTTAGCAAAATAGGTGGCAGTACTCTGTGGTAGATTGTTTACCTATCGAGAGAAAATCCTACAAACCACTATAAGTGAGAGCTTTCCTGCAAAGCGTTCAACTGCTTCAAAGTAACCGTACACGTTTATAATAACTTAATTCCGTATAGCATGAAAGTGTTTGCATAGTTATCATGTTTAGAACTATAACGGGAATCATACAGTACACACGCTCATTAATCATATTTAAATACAAAGTTTAATTTCGCACTGTGACATCGTTCAAGTGACATGCAAAAATTGCATTGCGTGACTGAGTTTTTTTTTTTTCATTTCCGTTTCCTCAACATGTATCAGTTAACTGTAAACATTGACTGAAGTTTATTTCTGGCACGGAGTACGTTACGGACAAGCGTGTAAATTGTAATTTCTGCAGTAATTTAATTATGAGTAGTGAGCGACTGCACCACTAGTGTCCGCCATTCCGCTAGCCAACGGAGTGTACACACATGACCACATTGCGCGGATGAACTTATGTATTTCCTTCTCTATGTACGTTGCGTGACCGACATGCAAGCCACAACGAATTCCGTTCGAGATGGGATTCACTGCACAGTGCATGCGGATAGTGATAGCGTTGTAGGATTATTCGAAACTTTTACATGCAAAAGCAGAGTTAGTTTTGTACCATGCGGGAATATTATGTTTGTTACTAGACCGACACAAACTTTTCCGTATGCAGTCATGTTTGTCTATCTCTGTGTGAACTTGTTGCAATTCGTGGATACATTAGGATAAACGTTAAAAATGGTTAAATATTATTAAACAATTTGAAATAATTACATGATTATTATTTACTTATTTGGAGCCGATCTGGGGGGCGGCCCGATAAAAATTCGACTAACTCACTAATATGATTCAGTCAAGGGAATGTTAGTAAATATGAATGGAACTAATTTATAATTGGTATCTGGTGATGATAAAACTTTTTGTCAATGAGAAAAAAACCTCGTCTACTTCGTAATGAACTTGTCTCTCCATTTTGTATTGTCGTTGCTCTGTTCGCGACTGCCTGCTTTCGTCAAAACTGCCTAAAGAAGTCTTGAAAGAATCTGTCGAAATTATTATTTCATTTCCCAGCGAAATATTCTTTTCCTTTTTGTTCCTAAATATAAATAGTCGCGTTTGATGTTTGATACTTTTGTCTTTTTTCTCTGATTCTACTGTTGCGATTGTTGCGCTGTAACTGTGGCATATGTACATTGAACATCGTTACGTTAACGTTACCATGATCGTGTCCGTTTTCACGCGCACGCATGCCTACTGGTTTCGTTTACTGGTTCATATGACTCCAACGGAGTCATTTTCATTTAGCGATGGAGATTGCCCGCGTGAAAATACAACATAGACACAATGCAACGAACACAAAAGTGTACATAAAAAGTTATCACTGGTGCACGCTCCACAAGCCCCGCGTGTGCAACGCATCGGGCGTGCCGGTAAATATTTGATTTCGCTCCAACCGTGCCATTTGCAGTTTGAGCACGCGAGTGTTGTGAAATGCACGGCTGACTGGCTGTCGTATCTAATGGAAACACGGACTCGGATCCCATTTTGCGCTTTTTTCAGCTTGTTCCGTGCGTTTTTTTTTTTCTATTTCATACGTGATTTTTTGTCAAAATAAAAGTTTGATTGCTACGCTTCCCCAAATATGAACTCGTGTACGCTTTGTTGTACAACAACGAATACGATACTAGCAGATTTTTGTTTCATGTTGTGTGCCGCTACTGATACCCGTTGTCGACACGTTTGTCACACGGACGATACCGTCTATCTGCATGCTCGTTTGCTGCGCAAAAGCAGCCACTGACGCTGAACGATGATGATACGGCGTACAGTAATGATATCTGCAGGGATGTCAGGTACTAGCCAAGCAGGAACAATGTATGTACTTGCTAGCAGGAATATAATTGACTCGGCCTCGCAAAGTATCCCGGTGTTATCGAATTCGCCCACCTATAATTATAATGCAAACACCTCTGAATAATGAATAATGTATAAATATATTTTAAGTACACTTGTGTGGCTTCAACGGCGGTGGTGTCAAATGACATACTTGGCACTCGAATGTAGCATCTATAATGAACTTGTCTTCTGTTGACGGAACTGTCTTAAGAGTTAATTCTCCGCAAGAATGTTTGGGCGTGCGTAGATCTTGAGGGCGAGTTATGATAATTCTATGTATTTGTTGTCGCCCGAGGCCTGTTACTTTAGAAATGTAAATTTCATTACGCCATTGCAGGACTTATGATATTGAGGTGTGTGCAGTACGATTTGCAATATCCGTGGTCCAGAGTTAGGATGTTTGACCACGCCTCCTTCAGTCCTTTATCCAGTGTGTGCTCCTGGTGGTGGAGAAGGGCACGTTTATGATTGTTGAAGTGTACTCCCGCACAGATGCACTGCACCGTTGCTTTGTACCGATGTCGTGTTACAAGTGAACGAACGACGAGAGATAATCTTCATTGCAGTACGGAGTGCACAATTGAATTAACATTTTGGTACCGCTGGGGATAGAACGTTGGTAGTCAGTGACGTAGAATCGCAAAGGGGTTCCGAGTGGATTTGCTCTTTTCATGCATGAAATTATGGGATAGGTTTTAATGAAATTGTTAGTGCGGCTTGTACGTGACCCGGTTACATATATTCATATATAATATAGATATTCTTTTACCAGATACCTGCTTGTAAAAACAGAGTACCTAATTCAGAATTACACGCTAGTTTCGTTCGACTATCGTCAATATATTTGTACTTAATTCTGTGAATCATGCATCAAGTAATCGGACAGATTAAAACAAAAGTCCAATGCAAAAGTGCGTGCAAAAGATCTGGAGACAATGATTCATTTACATTCTAACGATAAAAACATGAAATACGCGTGGTACTACGCGTATAAATAACGTCCATTAAAGGGTAAATATGTAGACACAATCCAAGAGAATTAAAACAAAGGCAATGACGTTTAGTGCCTCGTAAACTACGAATGATCGCCGAAGCGAAAAATACATTTATGCGCGACTCAACGAATATATGATGCGCGTGATGTTCATTGGTGAAAACGGGACACTGTCACGCGTATTAATTGAACGTGTTACGGCGTAAGGAAGACACGATGCGACAATGCATATGTATGTTATAACCAAATGTTGGCGATTGACAATGTTTAGTTAACTCGTTGACGGATAGATGGACATTTAGTATTTACGAATAAAACGAAGTGACGTTATTTTCAATTCGTTCAAAAAACTAGCTTTAATTATATTATCCTTCTACTTGTTTTGCTTTTAAATATGCTTTGTTAATTATACCTGATGACAGAAATTACACTTACAATATCGCACTCATTAGATTTCTGTATATTATATTTTTGCAAGTTGGCTTTTTTTTTATTTTCTCATGGTCTCACAATATTTTCCTTAGGTACCTACATATATTTTCTAATGTAATTTTGTGAAAACATTCGGTGTCAACGTACTTTGTTATGTAAATTTTACGAGTGTATATAAAAATATTCACCTTATAACATTTCGGCGCGACGTTTTCGTGTTTGTGGAAACGCTCGTGTACGTACGTATATTCACACGTACACGTATATGAAGCCAGAGTTAATATTATTATTATTACACCACGTAATGAGTTCTCGTTACGGAACACTAAAACAAAAGACTATAGAGGCACGGTAACGTAATTGTGTGATTATTATGCCGAACGTGTGACTGTTGTTGGCGCGCACGTCTTTGTAGTATTTGGCGAAACGATTCGTTAAATCAATTTTCCACTTAATATGACAATTTAACTGCCATTATAACTAACTGTCGCTTAAACGTGCTTCCCTAAGTAGCTGTGCGGGTTCTTGGCGACATAATTGGATCATCTATGTTGCAATTACTTGCTAAATTGCTTTTAATAACCATCACGCGTGGAATATTCAGTTTACATACTGCCGCTGTTACCCAGACCGGCACCCATGCCGTAATTTTTATACAAATTTACCGGAATATAACAAGTCTGTGCTCGTGGATTTTCATAAAAGAACACCTTATTTTTAGGACATTCGCACAAAGAGTTCCATTTGTGGTATCTTTATTTGTTGGCCACAAGAAAAATCTATTACAGTTCGTTAAAAAAACACAGAACGGCCGAACAAGGAAGGTTAAACATGAGATTAATATTCATAAGATTGAATATCTAAAATATAGCTATTATTAAGCAGAAAGACATAAGCTATATGTCTTGCAACTTGTCGGTGTACAGAACAGAGCATATCAACAACAGTGATGTGAGACAAATAGAACAAGATAAGCAGGAAGAGGCTGGCAGGAGGTGCGCATTGGTTCAGGAGGAGATCACTGCAGGGAATAGCGTCAGCATTGCGTGGCACGCCATCACGAGAACAGACGGTGCATGACAAACTGACGAACAACTTATATGTACCACTGGTGGCACAAGGCACAGTCACACTGGCAGACATATTATAGAACGTACAAATCATGACATTGAAATATTCCCAAACGTTCACACATACCTGCATACACGCACTAAAATAGACTACAAACTATGAAACAAAAAAAAAACACTACTTGAAACAGATGCTGCTGCTCCGAGGAATACTAATTAAATTTTTAAAACATACCGACACAGCAAGTAAGTTATTAATTTGATCTGCTAGTCGTTATAAATACTTACACAGGCATAGATGAAACTAAATATTTGTTTGGTCCTCGGATCTCGAGATTAATGCTTTCAGTTGTGTTGTGAAAAGTTTTGTGTTATTTATACATTAACTGGCAATAAAGTTTCGGAGAAGAAGTAACTCATATAGGGTTTATAGAGCAAGTACAAAGTTTCTACATTACACAAGGTATATCGCATGGTTCGAGTCCCTTTCTTAGGTGAAATATCTCTTGTAATAATTCACGTTTCACGGTGGATAATTAATTTATCCTAAAAATAAAAAAAAAAAACGAAAACATTTTTCGCAACGGTAAATTACGGGTAAAATTTCATAAACGTCTACTGACAAGAGCGAAATTAAACGTTACGTATACGGTGGAGCAGGAAAGAGAAAACGGGAGGTAGTGTGTGCAAGAGTGAGGTAGCACTAGCTAATGTGTAGTGTGCGTGAGGGAGATACAAATGCAGGAGTAGGATGGATATAGCGCATGAGGATATAGGCGACTGGAGGGTTCATCGTTACACCATAGCATCCTGAATACTTCCAATTATGAACTCGGGTTTAAATTACTTGGGTAAATGTCGCTAGAGATACGGGACAGACGAGACAGAGTGGACATTCCTGTTAGGTAACCGCGATATGTCCGGCCAGCGGCACTGCCACTACAGTGGCGGCGCTGGTGTGGGGGCAGCCTGGGTCTGTAATGTGCGCGTGTTCACCTCACAATCTCCCTGGTAGCCAGGGACGTATTTACAAGCAGATAGAGAGAAAACCTTAATCTAGCATCTAGCGACAAAACATATTCGTACTAGTTAGATTGTAGAAGTGCCATATTTGAATTAGGATAGAACTTTGATGCAAGAGAAAATAAAACAACAGATACAGTAGATCTACCATTCATTAGCCATTAAGAACAGAATCACCACAGCCAGTACCAAGCAAGTCATGTTAAAAGACACACGAAGAACCACTCGACTGCAGAGAGAGCCATTAGAAAATTAACTGTGTACCCTGTGTGGTTGTGAAACCTTTGCCTGATCCGTCCCTGTTTGTGTGTGTGTATGTGCTGCCGTCCAGTTTGGAATACTTGGGGTCGCGCTCCGTTGGTGCGTGTTAGGCGAACGCAAGGGGTAGACCACACCATTTCATCCCTCTTCGGGTGCTGGCAGAGCGCGACACTGGACAGACATTCCCCAGCTGCCTCAAAGCATTCCGATATTAAAGTTTCCTACAACACGAAATATACATGGACATTGTCTACGTCGTACCTCTCTCTGTGTGTGTGTGTGTGTGTGTGTGTGTGTTTGTATTACGGATATACGTGGCACAAGCGTATACATCTACAGTCACGTGACTCCATCTCCTAACACTGTAGGCATCTATGTGTGTGTGTGTGCAGGATAGTACCTGTCTACTTCACGATGTGTGTCGGGCTCTTTTTTTCTAAGTTTGCATGCGTGAACAATGTCCGTTGTGGAGCCCAAAGGAATTTTCTTCCTTTGACATGAGGGTGCCTATTATGGGTGTGGTTTATGAGTTGTTTTATTATTTGAAACTAGCATTCTGACGTTGGATGTACTTACTAAGAAAATCAGCATGTGTAGAATTGACAGGTACATATTTACAGTTGATATGCATATATTGTTCATCAGCTGTAATTGTTCGTATGCATTTGATTATCCATGCTGTTTATATCATCGTTCGATATGATTCCTTGCTGTAAATTAAAACATTAGACTTGAGACTTGATTTATATATATATATATATATATATATATATATATATATATATATATATATATATATATATACACCTTATGTACATGTATATAATCGTAATGCGTAATCCGTATGGTTGGTTCCTCACGCGTGATTCACGATCGCTCGTCGTGTGGCGCTGCAAATTTATGTGACAATTAAGGGCGTACATCTATTATGGAGGCTGGGTAATTAGGACTGATGTATACGGCCGACGTACTGCGAACCGACGCGGCTGTGTCCGGCCGCCGTATTTCGCACAATCGCAAGACAATACTACAAACTCTCTCCGTAGTGTCCGTCCATCCGTCTGTCCGTCAGTGTGAGCCGCATACGTCCCTATGTGCATGTAGCCATATCATACCGCGTTGTATATGTACGTACGTATTGTTCCCAGCCTGAGAGAGTTGGGGATGGCATTGTCATCACCCTGAGGGGAGTTGACAGTGTGTTCTGATGTGATGGACACGAGTGCGGAGGGTTAATAATATCCTGTTTGGTTTCGAGGACATCCGTGCTGATTGTGTTTAATCTCTGCTCGGGATTTTGGTCGTCAAATTGAATTTCAGTCAGCAGATAATTTATATCTATTTATTGTACACCGTAAGCGTTATATTCACCGTATATATCCTTGTTATTATGTTCGCGTACGTACAAAAAATATTAAGTAGAAAACTGGAACACGAAAGATATTTATAATCTCGAAATGCTTTTTCCTTCATAAAAATGTCACATTATAAGTTCGCCAACGGTGGAACTATGGAATTAAAGTGTTTATATTATTCGCTTTACAACTTGGCAAAACGTAGTTTGTTCTTGTTGTGCCGTTTAATACACAGCAGCTTATATCTTTTTAACGTTCCGAAAAATTAAATTCTGCCTTGTAACTCCTCCAATGCGAAATGTAGTCTACATGCGCTATTGAAACTTTTATCTATGTACAAGCTTTGCCAGCAACACAAATTCTGTGTTTAGGATATTTTACCGGCCATTAAATTCGCCACAAACATGAGAATTACACGGGACACGCTTGGCATGTAACTATTTAAAAAAAATAAAGACTATTTCTGTGATGTATGAGTTGCAATTGTTGGATTTGCACTTCAGTTGTTCTGTTTGGTGGAATGCCTTTCGTCTTGTTGACAAAAAGCACAGAATGAATTGGGTTAGGCCGGTGTAAAGCAGACGAAAAAGGATTTCTCACAATTGTGTTCGGCATCGGTAAACAGGGACCTGACCTGCCAGATAACCAATGTAAATTAATCCACTCGCATCCTGAGGGAGTGCGCATTTTTTACTCGTCGCGACAACCACCGCCACAATACGTGATCGGGGAAATGAAATATTTAAGCCAATTAGTGGACCACGTGATGAATTGCCGGCTCTTTGCTTGAGCACCGGTCCTGTTCCCTCTTGTCCTCCCTCTCACTCCCGCTCCTCCGTAATGGACGCGTTCGGACGATGTTTGTTCATGAATACGAATTAACAGTTTACAATGTTGCATACTGCATTTGATTGCAAACAACTGTGTATGCTTTAATTATTGGTGTATTTAATGTTTAACTACCGTACGGATTCAAATGCGTATTTATATTTGATTGTTGCTGTCGGTGATTTACGAGGCGGGGGAAAAAGAAATGCTCAACTGAATTTACATTTCCACTATTGTTCAATGAATTATATATGTACCGGGGATTGTCATAGTTACACGTCTAGTTTTGCATATTACATGTTTTTCTCTCTAGCGAGGTCGGAACAGGAAATATTTTTTTAATTTTGTAGAAGCTATCTCATCTGGATAGAATAAAACTAGGCCGCTACCCATAAACATTTTCCTTTTAACCGGATTGAAATATGTCAGTACGGAGCGAGCGGAGAGGGGAGTGAAGGACATGGTTGAGGAAGAAAAAAAAACGAGGAAAAATACGAAATTGTTTCTAGGAAACAATGATACCGTGTTAGTTTCGGCGAGATGGTCGTACGACGAGCTACAATGCCGGCAGGGACTGTTCTTCGCGCTGTACGTGTATGAATAATGCAAGAGACTGGATCGTTAACGTTTTAGAATCATTGTCCAGTGTTTTTGCCGCCGTTTTCAGGAAAACCAGTGAATTACAGGCCGACACGAACGCCGGGACCCGGCCCGAATCCCTCTCTTAATTACGTTTTAATAGGAACAAAATCCCGCGCACTACATGGGAATAAAATTATGCTTTGTTTCCTTTACGGACGACCGATACAGGATTTCTGTTTATCGTTAGTGGACGTTTGCTTGGCATACTTCTTTTTTTGTGTGCAATGGATAACAGTTGATTGTTTTCAAGTGGGACTTGTTTCAATTGGTAAATGAAAAAGAAGTTCATATGTAATTATTTACCATATTGGGGTTTGTTCGTTATGTGGTGCAATGATGTAATCCTGGCATTTCCATTATATATCTTGAAGTTTGTGGAAGGAAAAGACTGCTGAAAGATTCCAGTGATCACTTCATCTCCTTTAGTGCTAAAATCAATGGAACGTACGATCTAAATCTCTTCTACTCCATATACTCAAGAGTCGGTAGAATAGTCCAGGTCACTGGGACTCTCCTTCATTAGATTTACTTACTCCGGGTGTGTGTGTGTTCGATTAGGCAAAGGAAAACCGCAATCCCAATCACGATGAGTTGCAACTACAAAAAACAAAATACAACGTTAATGAAGTGTAGGTGACTGGATAGGTACATTTGTGCTCTAATAATAACACCCCACATTGTCTGGTGTCACATTCCTTTGGTTCGCGCACATGCAAGTATTCATTGCTCTATTCATCGTCGCGCTCGCATGTTGCGCGTTTTAATTCCACGTGCCGGTAGCGTTGGCGGCATCACTGATGCAAAGTGATGAGTGTCGCGACTTTGATGAAGAGTTAACAGGAGGAAATGCGCGAGTGTATATGTGGGGATAGTAGCAGGGAAAGTAGAAATTAATATGAAACGACCGCGTGTCTGCAGCGGAGGCATTAGTTTGAATAAATAAAGCGATGTATACACAGTAAGCAGTTTAATTTTAGAATTACGAACTTGAAGAATGTTTGGATTTATTATTCGCTTTGTGGCATTCGTCTCGGATTAGTGTGGCTTGCGCGAATCTGCTCTACACTGCTTCGCCCGAATATTTACCCGAAATACAAATTATGATGGATCGTCCGGCGTCTTTTGTCCCTGCCCGGATAGTCCTTTTTTGGATTAGCATTTTCATTATCATATCAAGAGTATGAATGGAGATTATTATTGTTCATTTTACATTTTCATTGTTATTATCTGGATTTAGAATTTACTGATTATAAACTGTTTTATTACTTTTTTTTTTCTTTCAAGTTGTGACGCATTAATTAAGCAGTAGATGGTTCGTATATTTTGCATTTCTTGGTTAAATAGTTACAGCATGCTGGTAATTTCTATATAATATTTTGCTGGCTTTCTGCTCGTATATATTGTCCTGTTCAATTGGTGAATCACGGCTGATGGTAGAATGCAATCACACAGTGTATCTCTAATGAGAGATATGCGCTCCCCAGAATTTAATATTCCAAAGTAATAACGATCAACTTGGAATAATATTTTTTTTTAAGTAACGAGATATTAATTGAACTCCAGTTCACAAAGGATTTTAATGAAGAAATATAACAAAGAGAATTACGCCACTTCAAAGTTTAATGAATAGAAGAGAACGAACGTGCGTATCCGATAACACGAAAATAATATTAAATCAAATTCTCAATTATATTAACAAAGACAACAGCATTAAAATACATAACTCGTTTCCAGTTGTTTCTACACAATGTGCCCGTCATCACTGATTGTGAATGTAGTTGCGTCACGGCAGTGAATATAAGGGTGATAAAGGGGTAGGCGGGCGAGGGAGGAAGAGTGTGCGCGCCGGGGAACACTGTTTAATTAAATTGATTCATCGTAGGAAGAAGAAAATTAATAGAAAATGAAAATCCGACGACGTCTCTGCGTGCGAAATGGATTTGTAAAAGTTTGACGGAGTAACTTTGGGTACGCTGATAGATACAGACCACTGCTGCCAGTGAGGCTGGTATATAGTGTCGGAAGTAAGTCTCAGAGAAGGGAAGAAGAAGAAGACACCATTTCCACGGCTGCTGGAGATGAGATTAGAATGAACGGCATTGGATTTAATAGAATTAATTGTGAAATTAACAAAATTCCACTGAAGCCTTTGAGTTTCGCAACATTCGTTCGGCGTTCTGTCGGGGCTCTCGACAGTACGAGATCCACTACTGTACCTCTTGCTACTTCTGAGTCCGCGAAATCGTCACCCCTTCCCTAGTATTCCGGCTCATTTTCCTTTCGCTTGAATGATTTGCACTCGCGTTTAAAGGTCACTTGAGCAGGGTTTATTTGAGACCGACGAACAGCCAATCTTTGTCGCTGTGTACGGTTAAAAATACCGGTAATGTCTGTTACCCATCGTTGCTAATAAAAAGTCTCTAATCCAATTATTATCATTCGATTTGCCAGGTACTGATACGTCGAGATTTTTGCAGCGAGAAATCACAGTAATGATGATAATTAAAAATCACCTCGTGTTCTTATTCGCTGTTATTTATGCATTGTGACTGGATAAGACGTGGAACATATATTCTGGATTAATTAGTGTGCAAATTACAAATTGAACTGGTAGCAGAATGCAGTAAAACTGGGAATAATAGTAATTTGCTATTCGTCTGTGACGTAGAACGGCACATTTAAAAGTGCTAAAAACTAAACATGTTGCACTGCTCATGTGTAATCGCTAATTATCTGGTTCTCGACGAGTCTGTGAAACCGGCTACGGCAAATGTTTGCCAATTAGTTGTTTAAAGTCAGCCAATAAACGCGGCTAAATACTATCTTCATGTACTATTTACGTCTTGTTTTATTCACGTTGCTTTTATCGTCCACAAATCTCAGCATTCTCATCTACCTTTTTCATTTATATAAATGGGTATGCCATGGAATTTTTAACGCAAAATACATGTATTAGAACCAAGTAACTATGTAGTTTGTTATATACACTTTAATTGCTGCACATAAATAGTTCAATGCGAAACAGTTTTATTACTTAATCGAGACAAGGATCATTTTATTTTAAATATTGTTACGCTTGCAGAATATCTGCATATTGGCTTAAAATATGGTAGAAGATATTCATATAAATGAACAAGTTTATTATTACCTTTAATGTAACGTCCAC
Source organism: Carabus problematicus (assembly GCA_963422195.1). Lineage (NCBI taxonomy): Eukaryota > Metazoa > Arthropoda > Insecta > Coleoptera > Carabidae > Carabus > Carabus problematicus. The sequence goes on from OY728590.1 coordinate 10,567,339, forward strand.
TCTTAGTCTAAAACAACTGTTAAAATTAATATGCATACCAATAGTAGTCAATAAATACATGACATCTCTAACCTTATTAAAATATATTCCAATTTCCAACAAAACATATCCATATCCTTGTATATCGTACTGTATGATTAAATCTCCAGTATTATGATGCATATTTAGATGTGCACTTGCAGAATATCTACATATTTGCCTCGGTAGAAGGTATTCACATAAAATGACAGCTTATTATAACCTCCATCATGTCCACTTTGAGCCTAAAACAACTAATAAAATTAATATCAACCCAGAAGTCAATAAATATGAAATGACGTCTCGTACCTTATTAAAATATATATGAATTTCCACAAAAGCACGCCCATATTCTCGGTAATTGAAATGAACAGATCAATAGTAGGATGCATATTTAAAACATATGATTCGCTAATATCTACACCATATGTCACTTATAAATAAATACACAATTTGCTCAGCATATCACTTACAAAACATAAAATATTCACTACATATTTTCGACTAGAATATTGTGTTCACTTTGGTGTTCATTTAACATTGTAAATGTACACGAACATTAAGTAGATTATAAACTGCGTTCAAGGTAATTCCTGTCAATTTTATTTGAAAGGTCGAATTAAATGTCGTTCAAGCAATTGTTAGTTTTCCTACCTTGGCTATGCTTTGTCAATTTCTGATCGAAATAGTGTGTACATTGGTGAAAAATATTGGCACAAATCAGGATAAATATTAAGGTTATTATGAATGAAAGTAATATATGAGTTTTTTTTCATTTTTTCAATATTTATGATCATACATTTTGAGATATAATAAGATAGTTTTTCTTTGTTGAAAATAATTATAAATATATACTCTTGTAAGGGTTGGTTAAATCGTTAGAAAATTTAGAATATTTTTCAATATATGCTAGAATATGAACTGTGTAGATAATAAAACGAACAGGAACACAAGTCGCTGTAGAAACGGTGTGTATGTATGATGATTTGTATCGCGGAACCAAATACATTCGCGTAAAAATAATCAATAAAATCGTCTAGTAGAAGAGATTCGAATACACAAAAATAGAAATAAAATGCAGACGAGATACCTATTCAGCGCATAAATTTAATTTCAAGACGAACGTGTAATTCAAGACACACGGTTCGTTTATAGATACGCTGACGTCGTCATCTACGATTCGTCGTGCAGTGGAGATGCGGTATTACGAACTCAATCACACCGAGGGGTATCGCCTGAATAAATTCAGAACGGTGCATTGCATCAACAGACAACAAGAGAGAGAGAAAGAAAAAGTGAGAGCCATTCGAATAGGGAGTGAGCCTGTCCTCCGGGGTGTGCCTTTGCGTTTCTTGGTGACATCATCGCCAGGCTGTCAGTGATGCGCGCGTCCGGGTACTGGACACGTCTTAATCGGGTTACCGGAGACGCTGCTGGGATAACGGTAATACAATTAAACAACAATCATAGAATGCTCCACCATGGCCAGCACTACACTCTACCTGTACCGAATTAGTGACATGCGAGAGTCTGCCCGGTTTTCCACAAAAAAGACATTTCAAAATTACAGCGCTGCAACACTAAGTGGCTTCTCCATTAGCTATTTGGAGATATGAACGTTACAGTTTCATATTTAGAAGAGCCCTGCCTATAATGAGCCCGTTTTATGCTAAATATTACATATTTCCGGTGCTGCCAACCGAAACTTTTTTCCTCCATTCAACAGATCTGATTTGGTTATAATTAACTCAGTTGCTTATCATTAAAAAGTTTCATTTAATTTCAACTTCTTCTCCTTCTTTCCTTTCAGAGGAGTATGTTGAATTATTAAACATTGAATTAATATCCTGTTGAAAGATGCATATTATAGTGCAGTGTATTCATGTAAACAATATGCTGTATCGATGGAATTAAGGCATACTTTAGAATCCGTCGAAGCCATATTTTTTTTATTCAAGCTGTACGGTAAAAATTTTCTAAGATGAAGTAGAGCAGCCATAAAATTTTAATTTAGTTGTGAGGGGTACGAATTATTAAAAAGTTTCGGGGCAAAATTGGCGTGGACCGAAATAAAATGAGATATTTTACTGCCTAAATAAAGAGCACATTGAAATATTGGGTGTATAGTTAGTTAATGACATTCCGTCAGTGTGATGTAGTTTCTGGAATACATTTGGACTAGATTTGCCTATAATACGATATCGGGTATATTGCGTAATCGCTAAACACATTTCGATACACATGTATCACCTCTCTCTCTCAATCACCCTTTGGCAATTATTCACAGATATCTCCTAGCATTAGTAGTAACCATGTGTTAAAACGCGATTACGCGAATCTCCAATATTAAATCCACGACGCAGCACACAACCAAGCGGGGAGCGGGGCCGGAGGAGAGGTTGAAACGTCGCTGAAGTGTATTTTATAATGCTGAATAAATACGTGTGATTCTGGTGTGAACTTAATCCAAACGCGGTTCGTCTCGGATCCCGTTTGCCGTGTTTATAATCCCCCTATCAGGGTGGCTTAGAAACAGGTCCGTCCCCGTCTGTCTGTGTATCTATCTGCTTGCTTCCTGTTCCTGGTCTGTCCGCACAGAGACGCGCAGCATCTCGGAGTGTGTATGATGACGAAGTTACTGAGCTAGTGTTAGTACTCCAGGCTGTGTCAATACGTGTTCTGGCCAGATAGTCCTGCTGCATCAATATTTATATAAGACATTATTACTCAGATGTGATTGTTTCCACTGAAACAATGCATCGTAATATTATATTTCAAATATACAGCTTGCATGTATACATTTACATATAAACTCACTTCATATTCATTGGACTCCAGTCAAATGGAAATTCAGTAAGTATGGTGACGAAACAAAATGAGAAAAATTGTGATCAGCAATAACGTTTCTCTGGGATATCTCGTTGTATTGACTTATTGTATGATAGATCCTGGACCACAACAACGAAATCTCTATTTAATATCCACACTTGGATTCATTCGTGCGCCTCGCTCCGTTGCTCATTTGAGCTAATGATGACCGCACCCGTCAGCAGCACGCTAGACCATCGTGTAACGAAAGCGTGGGCTGGGGAGGGGATTATTTTACGGTTTATTAAGCAAGGATCGGGGGGATGAATGAAGGAGCGAGGATCTGTTCTCAGGACGCACACAAGCACACGTAATCAGTTTTAATTAGACTCACCCCTACAGCGAAACAGACGGTCAGACCGTCGAGGGTGTTGTCAGGGACGCCGGGAGGAGCTAGTAGGTTAAGAGCGGCCAGGTGATTATGGCTTGTGAGTAGTGATGTCCGTAGTCCGGTAGTTGGTTACCGGTCGCTATCCCACCACTACTGCTCCTCTAGGGGGCAAAAGAGTGTGGAAATAATTACGTATTAGGGTGTACAATTGACGTTTTTAATACAACGCAACGAACCTTATTAATTTGTGCGTCTGCTATAAGGGAATAATTTAATTATCCTGACCTAATTAAAAGTTTCCTTTGTTTTCGCTGGATCATTAGTGTGTTCCTGAAAAATGAACGCTTAATTTTACTTGAGATTGTGAGTTGAGTTGCGTTTCGTTCTGTTGCGTTGCGTTGCTTAGTTACTTTACTCACGGACGGCAGAGTGCAGAAGTGGCTGGCAAAGGGATACAAGTTTTTATTGACCATCAAAAAGGGTCTTTATTGATATTAATCTGGCTCTTTTTAATATATGGTGCCCCTCCCGTTCAAGAAGTTTCATAATAAAATATTGCTACCGTACGAACGAAATTATATTTATGACAAAGGTACGGTTTAATTAATGGCGCACTATTATTGCAAAAGGAATATTAATGTGAATATAATCAAATCAAATGTTCCAGTTGTTAATAGGCCTAAACCCTAGAATTTCGAACGGGAATCTTAAACAAGTTTCTGGTTATTATGATTTTGTAACAGTACCTACTGTTGCAAAATTAATTTACAGTGATGAAATCTTCAAAGAGGTTTTGCATTTAAATATGCGCATTTCACACAATTGTTTCCATATCGCACTCAAACGCACGTGTTCTCGTAATCAAAAAGAAACCTTATATGTGAAAGTTATTTACTAGATTGAATCAACCTTTTGTATAGCGAAAATTAATCGCATGTTAATTATAAGTTATGATGTGAAATAGCTGTTTGCAGAAATCATTTTTGTACAGGCTGGTGTATACATGCGCGTGCACTAACAAGTGCAGGTAGTATATAAATTCTGTTAACAATTTAATGCATTTTTCACATCAATGATGATTTCTTTCTGGGTAAATATACAGGTACATGTTTGTATAACATTATGCATATTGCAGCAGGTCCATAAAGGGACTTCGATGTATGTACATAAACCTTCTAATAGGTTTGTCATGCGTGTGTGCACACGTCTGTATGCTGTCCCTCGGGGCACCATGTATGTTCTCTAGTTAAACTAGAATCGACCAATGGCCCGCTCCCGTCTGGATTGTGCTGTAGGTATATTGTTCTCACGTTTGCACATCCCTGGATTTCAATAATGTATTCCGGGAAACAATCTCTTCCTGATTGCGATTGCAATTACGTGTAATTAGATTTAATTTGAAATGTGCCATTAACAACTGGCAATGTGGTAATCGTTTCGTCCCGAACCTCTACCGGTAGTTACCGGTTAATTCCAGACGCACACACATGCCGGAAAAACTAGCCCATCACTCGGTTCAGTAGTCATAATTTGTGGTACATTAATAAGCTCATAATTGATCAGGCAATTATAATAACAATATTATGGATGTAGTTTATAAATGTCAGCCCCAACACAACAGTCCTCGATATCAAGTTGATAATCAGCTGTCGATTGATGAGTAAATACCCGAGATACCGTCACGTATGTGGATGTCCAATTATTTATATTAGTTTGCTGGAATTTCGTGTAGGTTGAGTATCGTAATTAAATAGTTTCGTTCTGCTGGGATTACATTTCGATAATATTTAATACGATTACTAATCGAAAATTCATTACTTCTGACTGATTTTCAGTGAATTTTACAATTTTGAAAGATCGTTGTTCGTAAAACTTAGTACGAATTATTCACGGACAGAATGTATTTCATATATAAGTAACATGACTCACGCGAATGATATCCAGAACGATTCATGGTAAAAACACAGGAGAACCGTAAAGGATAAGGATTATTAACCATTTCAATGGGGCAGACAGAGAGAGACTTAGATACCATGGAATCATTAATTAAATCTGGAATGAACAACCCAAGGGTACAACCGGAGGTCTGCGACGAACCACGCTTTGCAGAACGGGCGCTGGTGTTCGTCGCTTCGTCACGATTCATATCGCATCATGTTGACTGGAGAACACCATCACCACCAGCAACAGCAGTAGCAGAATGGCTGAGGGGACACTAAACTGAAGTGCCCGAGGGGGAGACAGGGTGGTTGTCTTCTTTAATATAACCGTGTATCAGCAGTCCCTCATTAAATGTACAATTTTTTGACGCTGTTATTCACTGCGATTCCGACGGTGTCATTTTTGCCCGAATTTTCTTGTTTGCTGATTCTTTTTAGGTTCTGTGTTTACGTTAAATGGTAGCAGTGTTCAGACACAATGTGATGCTGATTTGAAAGATGAATGTCATGTGTCCTTTTCGTTTTGCTATACGCTCTTTCTCTCTCTCTCTCTGTCTCGTTCGGTAAAGTATAAGCTTTTAAATAATTAAGAAATTAGCTAACGTCTTCTCTGATTTTCAGTTTGCCTGGTGTACTTACGGAGATTTTTTTTTGTTTCAGGTATGTGTAACTCGATCAGGAGAGTTTCGCTTCGCTAATCTAAAGTTGTGTGTACATCGTCCTGAGTATCTACTGCCCTCCAACACTCGTCCCCTGTACTTCAGTTAGTCTGGGTAGCTGGGTGTTGCTAGGAAGGTAAGGTAGCAGATAGGGCCAACTACTTATCAACTGTACTTAACATTACGACGAACATCCTCCGCCCTTCACTCGATGCTCCAGTCATCGTCTGCATATTCTTGCGCTGCTTTTAGCGTTTTAATTAATTTGAGGAAAACTTGTTAAGTTCTATCGGAGAATCTCGCTTCTTTTTTATAGATGCACTTCGGTGAACTTTGTCTATAAATTTTATCTAACGCTATTCATTTGCATGCTAAGCGTGTTTGAGCGTTTGTGTATTAGATATTAATTACTATGTATGTGCGCGTTCACTCGCATATAGTCATGTCTACTTTTTACTTTCTTATACATAGTATAAGGAAAGTATAGGAATCATGAAAAATTTCGATTGCGAGATTTTGATGGAAATACACGTTTTGAGGTCCCCTGAATACGTTTTGACTATTTTCTCAATGATGTCTGTGTGTATGTATGTATGTATGTATGTATGTATGTATGTATGTGTGGCCGTATGTTCATTATCTCAAAAACTAATAAAGCTAGAATAATGAAACTTCATATTTGAAAGTTTTTGGAATTGACGAAGAACTGATTAGATTTTGGGTATAATTAGAAAACCGGAAGAGGAAGTTTACTGAACACAGAAATTGTAAATTTCAAATTATTTTAAAAACAAAAAACGATAGGAAAAAAAATTTCAAATAAAAGTTGTAGCGAATATTATTACGAAGAAAAAATGTTTGATGCATTTTTCGTCTATCTTTATTCAATTTTGAGTAAAATGTATTTATATATTGGCATGTATTTAAAATATCATATATGCTATGAAAACAAAACAAAGACAAAATATTTACAGAAATACGCATTTCAAACGTCAAATATGTGCCAATTTAAATCAAGTATAAGAAAGTAGTGTGGTGATCACACCAGATTTTTAATATTCACAGAGAATTTCATTTCCTTTGTCGATGTAGAAATAAAAAAAAGGATATAAATACGTATTTCCAGCCATTAACGCTGCCATTTATGAAAAAATAAAAATGCGTGAAAACTCTCGTTGCCGAATTTTTGTTGAGTTCGGCATAATTATTAATTTTCGTCAATATAACAAGCAGTTGATGAAATACTTTACGCTTCCTTTTACTAGATGCGTAGCGAATTGAAAATTCTTAAAATGGGGGAGCTCCACGGAAATACTTCAGTTTTTTTTTTGTTAATATAAAATTCATTAAGAGAGTTTCATTAAATCTTTCCGGAAAAAAAAGGTTCTTAATTAATATATAATGTATCTGCATCGATAGTACACTGGTGTAGTGGATGAGAGACAATTTCCTTTTTGTATTTATCGTAGCGGCAAACGGCGGATGGATGCTTAATACTACAAAGAGCTTGGGAATAAATAAAGCACAAATTGATACAAAGGACTGTCGGAAGTACAGTCTTTGAGACGTACTTTTGAACGTCCTTAATCTTGTACCGATGCAGCATGCTTCGAGCAGAATTCGATGGTTGGAAGATATGAGATTGATATTGTTCCACGTGCTTCGTGTTACAATATAAACGAACGTATATGTTACTATCGCGTTTCACTACTCCGCTTTACGGCAGGCGTTTCTCTCTTCTGCTTTGACTCGTGTCTCGCAAAGGAGAAGAAAACCTTTTGCTAGCTTCTCCCTTCGCCCTGTTCATCGAATGCCTGTGGCGTCGTTGTTCCGTACATGCCAACTACGCGCATATCAAATTGTAGCCGATCAGTGTGTATATACTTGTTCTTTGAGATACATTGAACTATCGTTTACGTTAAGCAGCATTGATTTCTGATCTAACGCAAATTGCGAACATGCATCTAGTTGCATTCGCGTAAGCGAATATAATTGCGTTGACGTAATTATACAAGTTCAGTGAACAATCGAATGAAATCATCACTAGATATGGAATGGTGCAGGCGAGTAGATAGGTATCTATGATTGAATTGAAATGCGTAGAAGATCCGTTGCTAATTGCTTATATTTCGTTGTCGCGGCTATTGCATTGGTAGGTGTCCATGGTGATATTCTGAAGTACATACCAGCCCTAGGAACGGGCCAGTTATTGAACTCCTAGTTATGGAACTCCTCTGATGTCTGGCCATCTCAGGTGTCCAATCATGCATCCATTTTGCCGAGGTATCACCACTTGTACGTATCTATAATGAGATGTCGTATTACGTGAGCACTGAATCAATATGTTATGAGATTTAATATGTCACCCTAGTGATTTTCTTCACTCTATGATACTCGGTGAACTAAAAATAAATGAAAATAATATAACAAAGAGTGGGTAGTCAAGTAATCGTTGACGAATTTGTAAGTTCAAGCTTGGATTATGATTGATTAACGTGGTTCATGTTCGTTCACATGAAAGTGCAGTGTCTGATATAGATGTGGCGTCTGTTGGCTGGGGAAGGTACTTGTATGGTTGAGAGCTAGGTTTTCGTGCTTCGTATCAATGTATACCGGATGTTCAGAATCAAACGCACAATAGGCAGCCGGAGACAAGAGGCCTCCGCCTAAATCCCGAACGAGACGAGATGAATCCGCACTCTGGTACGTATATGTGCACGTGTGCGTGTGTGTATGTGGTGAATGAATAAAGTCATTGGTATTTACCTGGTTATTCGACATAATCAAGGGATATTTGTATGTAAAACGAGCTTATAAGACCTTCTCCTCACTGCTCACCACTGAGGAGTTGTGTAGGTGTGAGTACGACGAGGGATTAGTAGCGAATAGTAGTCATCATCATCATCAGCAGCGTTGTTGTACTTTATATACTGTATTTATCGACACGTTTATTAATGGCAACATTACTTGGCGAGAGTCGCCGGTCTACTTTCAGTAAAGCGTACTTTTAAAACTTTACCATGAACTTTAAATGAAACTTTTATCGGCGTTTTGCCTAGTTAGACGAACAGTTCAAGTAGTAAATGGATTTCCGATTATTTAATTTTCTGTTTTCTCTGCCGTTCCATTTCGTTTCTCCACGCTCTTTATTCTCTTTATTTTATTATTTGCGAATGAACGGAAGAGTTCAGCTGCACTGGTATAGCACACTGCCGGCTACTGGGGCCGACGAGTGGTTCTGATTTTATTGATGTCATTGTGAAAATACTGCCGCAATTATTCTAGATTCGCGCGAATTACCCTACGTGCGTACTCTTCTTTCGCGCGCCACTCGACTAAAACTTCGCACTTTCAACTAAACTTTTTTACATTTGTCACTGTATAATTTCATTAATTACTTTGTACGTCAGACTTAGTTTTATCATTCTCTTCCTGTGCTTTCTATTTTCAACTCGAGAGAAAGACGTTCTACTTAAAGTTTAATTGATACAATATAAAATCATAAGCATTGTCTCGTCCCATTGTTCTCGAAGACGAATCTGCCTTGCGCAAAAGGATGAAACTGACGGCATACCATTAACAGCAGAAACTTTTCAGACTGCTCTCAGCAAAAGTTCCCTCGGCTGACCTTCGTGCCTGGTAAAAAAATATTTTATCACTTCGATTATCGCCTATTAAATGGCATTACTGTGTTGCATGCAAATATAAAATGTGATAAACAAATCGTTTGGAACAGCTTTTAGTTTATGTTATTCAATTCATTAAAATTAGTGGTCGTGGCCGTATATTTTATATCTTGTCGTAGAGTTTACGACGATTAATGAACAACACTTTTCGCTTATGGCCAACATGATGCTGCACCTCAGAGGTGTTTAAAATTCCCATTTATCTCGTACTTACCAGCAACGCTTATCAATTTTTAATCTAAACCATAAACCGACAACCCTTAAATCACATATATTTTTTCGTATATGTATTTATACGACCTGTATTCCCCCACGGATCGGAATACAGAAAATACGGCGTGAATCTTTAATGCGATGTTAACATTGAAGTGGGAAAATTTTGGGCTGCCAATCCGCTCACACGCACATAAACTAAAATTTTAATGGACACCCCTGTTGCAAAAAAAAGAAACGAAATAAACTTTCGCGAGAAGTTCCTCATAAAACCGAACGCGAATAAAGTGTCGTGTACACGTTTTTTGCATTTCTTATTTAAATTATTTATTGGTCGTAAAACGTGTTACTGCCTCACCGCTGATGCAGTCGAGTCACATGACGACAGGGATGTTGTTGTGTCAGCAAACCTAGGGTTGCGGAGAATCATAGGCCATTTATAGTTGCACACATGCAGTGTGAGCGGCCGGTGACACACGGGGAAATGGCGAAGAAGTTTCAAAACCTTGCTGCACGACATGTACTATAAATACTGTCAATGTGGTATTAGATGTATCCATATATAATTAAGAATGTTGATTCATCGTGTGTATTCGTATGAATAGAATATTCTATGAAAAATTTCTATTCCATACACAACTATTCGCAAATACCGTCAGTTCTTTCTTCGCCATATAAATTCACTTATTAAATATGACATATATAATTGACGTGCGTCGCCCGCGGCATGTCGATAGCAGCTGCGATTCCAGTGGAACGTGATGCTTCCACAGTCCTGCAACTGCTGGCTTATGTATAGTTACCTTCATCCTTCATGCTTCTTGGACCAGTTGTTTTAGCTGACTGACTAGCTGGCTAGCTAGCTAGCTATTCCGAGGAGAGAATGATATGATATAGAAGCGCGTGTGTCCCATAACGGGAGCGGCCCAACCCGGCAACCGTATTGATTGTCGCGAACTGAGTTCTGAAGATTCCCTTCTCTCTCTCCGATTTCGGTAGGCTCTGAACAAATCCATCACGCCATCCATTGTGCCACACATTTTTCTTCCTTTTCCGCTTCTGCTTCGTACGTCGTCGTCTTTGGCGTCTTCTCCACGATGTCATTCATTAAACATTATCGATATTTCCCACCGTACCGATCCGTACGCGAAAGACAATGGAACGTCACGAAGGAATGATCGCTGGTGTTGAACTGACGCGACGAACAGATTCCATATTTCAGGTTGTATCTTATGGGTTTTATGCGATTGGATTTTATGGATACGTAATAATGGAAATTCGGTATTCGTCCGTAATGAATTGTATCGATATTCTTCAGTTCAATTCCTTCGACAGTTGATAAAGTTCATCAATTGAATCCAAGTGGGAAATGATTCTGCAATTTGGTAAATCTAAATAACACAGTCATTGTTTCAGTGCAAATGATGCATGATTTGTCAATAATGAATGAATTACACGGTGTATGTACATACCGTGAGTTTGTGTACGTTCTGAATTTGTTTGCGTATCATTCGTTGCTATGCGGTTCTCTAGTTCCAGTTGAACACATCATGCAATACCACGCGCACGTACACATTGTCGCACATATCATTGCATTTACCACCGAGTACAGGAGCAATGTTTGTTTTCCGCAAGATAGAGCTCCGCGCCCGAAAGTGTCCGGGACAATACGCGCGTGCCGTAGGCCATTTTGTTCGCCATTACGCGGCTGCCATGCAGGGCATATCGCACGGTTCAGTACGGAACGTGACATCTGAAATGAATCTAGATTTAAACGTTCCGTTTACACGCATGAGTGTGTATGAAAAGAGTGCTCGTTTGTCGCTGTCATAGTTCCATAATAGAAATCGTGCTAAAATTTACTGTGTTGGAAAAGTCTCCCTGGAATGTTTATGTGTCTATGGCTACGTGTGTGTGTGTGTGTGTGTGTGTGTGTGCGTGTGTTGAAGACGCAGACGACGATGACGGTGGCGTTAGCCATTCGCCTGCCACAGGCAAAAGAAAAGACGCGAGCTTTGTTCTTAGCTGCTGCTGTGCCACCATCACCTTTCTTTCCCTCTTATATTTTTACTTGACGGCGCACACAAGAAAAGAAAAAAGAATGTTCTGTGCCAGTGCTTTCAGGAACAGTAGCACAGTGGCTACACACGCGTTGGACGGAAATTTATTTTTGCCATAAAACACACAAGTGGTCTTAGGAGGTGACATTTTAACGGCACTAGGGGTTAGCAGGAAGGCGCGCGCGAGGGAGGACGAAGTGGTGGTGGTGTTGGAGGTAGAAGTGACGGGTGGCAGGGCAGATGGTTGGCACAAAGTTCTATCTAAGCTATGCCGTGGCCTAGCACATCATGTGCACGTGAGACACTGGCGTAAGGAGACCACAGTTCCCAAGGTTCGGGTTCCTACAGCGATTACCATAAAGTGTTTCGCTGTCATTGCGTTTTGAATATCTATCAGTCAGCCATCGGTACCAACCGTCGTCGTAGGTTAGTGGTTTTAATTGGAATTCTACCAGCTGCAACTGCTGGAGTTTCCGATACCAGTAAACACTCCAGCATCTGTTATTCACTGATAATATTGAACTAATTGCATCGGTAATTTAACAGGCGCCTTTGTTGATTTGGTTACTGTTTAGCAAACATTATTACACAATGTAGTAAAACAAAGCACCCGCAATACGCCTCTCTATTTATTGTGAATTAAATCTGACCTCAAAATGCCCAGTAAATAACCAGAGCAGGAATCGCTATACATATATATATATATATATATATATATATATATATATATATATATATATATATATATATATATTTGAAAATGTAGACCACGAGAAGAATAATATTTTACACGGATATATTTGTCTGTTTGTGGTGAAGTTTCGTGTGGGTGCTACGATTGTTGTTGTTGATGATGATTCATGACGACTGACCAATATGAAACAATTGTGCACGCTTACTGTGGGCCATCGCCAGTAAATCGCTGTGAAATAACAGATCGCGAGTCCAGTCAGCAGCGAGCAGATGAGAGAGGTGGGGTATTCGTGTGTGCGTAAAAGATGTTGCGGCTCTGAGTTTTATTTCACTTAGGATTCTATCTCGCGCTAATGTCGGCCACCATACGTAGCTCGTTCGATAATGAAGTGTGTCGTAAATAAGAACAGATAGCGGAAAAACGTTCACGTGCGAAAACACAGGAAGTGTGGAAAATAAAGAAAAGCGACCGCCAAGAATGCGCCACTACGGTGGACGAGTTCGTTAATCATCATGGAACAACGTACTACCACATCCGCATCACGTTTGGCCGATTGTACGGAGAAATGAAAGCAGGAAAAATCTAAAAAGAATTATAGAATCGTGGTCCCTTCTGTTGTACAATGAAGCACACGGAGTGGAGTGGGGGTGTGTGAGTAAGGAAGTAAAAGATATAAGTAGAGCAGAGAATAGGAAAAACGAAATGAAAAAATATAGGAATGTATACATGTGTGTGTGTGTGTTTGTGTGTGTGTGTGTGTGTGTGTGTGTGTGTGTGTGTGTGTGTGTGTGTGTGTGTGTGTGTGTGTGTGTGTGTGTGTGTGTGTGTGTGTGTGTGTGTGTGTGTGTGTGTGTGTGTGTGTGTGTTACAACATTCCTTACATACGACCTGCTCCAGGTGCTTCCCCTCCTGGCTCCCCTACCACCTACCTACCAGCAAACTCAACCAAGATGTGCCCGCCATGGGACTATAATAAAGGGGATCTGAAAAAGATCGTATAACAGTTATAATTCTTTGGAAATATAAAAAATTACCGCGTGCGTTCCTGACAAGAAAAGCCTTTTGTGAACCTGAAATATGGCCAATATAATAGGGTGTCTCGAGTGTAAAAAATCTCAATGTTACATATCTGCATAACTTGGGCCTCCGCATACTTTTTTTTGCCTTTTTTGTTTAATGAAACCAGAGATTTGCAAAAACGAGACGCTCGTAACTCTTATCGAAATGAAAATCAAAAAATTTAATTTAGAATGAAGTGACAGTAGAACCTGTCATTCCGATATTACGAGAAAAATCCCCCAGATTCTGATAATGTCACAAATGAAATTATAAAGTTATTCAGAAGCTAATGAACTAGCTCAATGGTCTCTCAGACATCAGTTAATACTCTAGCGATTACAAGTGATGGTCGAAATGATCGATATACGTCTAGTATGATCCTGGGTGTCACTGACAAATGAGCATCGGTGTCTCGTCAATTCACACTTCTCAAATCAAGGTCCCCATCGTGTCGTAGGTTACCACTATCGTTCGTGAAAATCGGCTGTAGCCTGTGTCGAGCCTATGGTGGGCGCACGTTGTTCCAATCCAGGGCTCCATTATACTCCTTGCTTTACGAGCCGGAACTTTCCTTCGTGGCCGTCCAACTCCACTTTACAATCTCACGAGGTCGTAAGTTGCGTTTTTCGAATGATCTAACGTCCTCATATAGCCCATTGCTTTGGTGTCGTCTCACTCTTTTCACTCACCTTCGCACGCTCCCAATGTAATGATGTGGGCGGTTTGGAGAACCTTCGGAAAATGGACACCACTTCGAAATTTTCGGTTGACCGACGGCGTGTATCGTAAAGGTGGATGTTATGTTTGCAATTACGTTGAATTAGATTACCAACGAATAAAATTGTTTTATTTCGTGAACATAAAACGTAAATTACATCAATGACGCACACACATTACTTTTTTGATGAAACAGAACTTCTATAAAACTTTCACTATGAATGTTCGTTAATCGAATTAGAAGGCTAATTCCCGTAATGAATTAGGTAATTTTCGTTATACTTGCTGGATATCATCCCACTGAAATATTTCTATTTTATCCTTGATAATATGGAACATTCTCCGAAGGAAAGTTGAAAAAGTTGGATTTAATAAAAAGTTTATAATCCAAATCGGGCACGTGCATTATATCCACGACAATACTGAAGGGCTGTTTTGATCGTGCGGCAACCGAGCTTGGCCACCGTCGTCTAACTTTGTAATTTCTTTATGCCGGCGACAGTGGTAGTAGCGGTAGATAGCACGCAGGAAGACAGCCGCGCAGAGAAGATGGTTCAAAAGAGAACGTGTCGGAAGGAACACAAAGTAAACGGAGGAGACGGATGATGTGTAAGAGATGACATACCGCGAAATGAACCTGGCTGTAAAATAGACCCGTCTGCGGGAGGGGTGGTCGCGAGTAGTGGCAAGCCCGCTAGAAAAGCTGCGCTCAGAATCTCAGCGTTCCATTTTGATTGAATGAAAATTGCGCATCCTGCGTGAAATGATATATCCTACAGCCTTCGGATTCAGATAAGAAGAGTATTTTCTTTTATTCCTGTGTCGCTGGTTCAGTTGGAAAACGTGACATTTTTTCGTACCGGCAATTTGTCTGAAATGTACAGTAAGCCATTTTATAGTTGCCCCTGTGCGTCTAACATATAGAATAGAATCCATAGTCAAGCACTTTCACAGCACGCGCAAAGAGGCTGTTGTAGTCCGTCTGCTATCGCTGAAAATACCAATTCTACAATCTTGTGCATTATAGAAATGCTAATGTTTCAATAAATACGAACCGGACAATAATGTTACTGGTTCCTAATCAAATATTATGATGCAAACAGATGATGATGATGATGATGATCATGGCCTATCGAAGCAATGAAAGCAAATGCAAAAGGAAATTGTGTCATGAAAGTATGCGGTTGAAATGTCACGAAGTGGTTCGCTAACACTGAGTGTTCACACTGTCTCGTTGCATACACTACATTTACAGTACAGTGCAGTGTACTGCAATGCCAAAACGACAAGGACCGTTGCTGCACTCACAGTCACAGATAGACATAAAATGCAGATGAGAGTGGTGCCTGGGTACCATCTCCAGAGAGCGAGAGTGTGGATAACATAAGCACCACCAACTTTGGTTTGTAGCGGCGGGGGGGTGAGGAGATGCCGCGTGTTGAGAGAAGTGTTGCTAGTCGTTGAATACTTTATGTTCACGTCGAGTGGCATGCTTCAACACACGCCCGCCAACTGAGATGATGTGATTCTTTCACTGGAACCATTTAAAACATAGTTGACGCGTTTTCACGGTGACAATAAAGCCCCTTGGCACATTTTAAAAGAAGATAATCCCAAGCACAGACTGTCCACATGTTTAATTCATAAACCCGACGGAACAGAGAACGAACGCATCGTCCACGTGCATTTCTAGCATAATATGTAGACGACGGAAGAGAGAACACACTGTACATGTTGGTACATGTCAGTGTGTCGAGAATTCAATGTTATGGTTATGTATATAGTATGGTATGCCGTACTACATGGGTGTATGCACGTGTGTGTGTGTGTGTATTTACAGACCTGGAGCACTGAACTGGGTGCTTTCTTGACAACTTGGGAGCGACGTGAAACTGACAACACGTCAACTCGTTGACGTGCGAAGTTCGTCTGATAATTAAGTTACTTATTTACGCACTTCCTGGAATGGTACGCAACAATATATAGACACACTTCACGAGATTATACACGGCCCTCTGTAATTCTCCTTCTCTTTAGTTCTAATTTCGCGTCGTGTAATTATCGCAGTTATCGTGTTATACTGTTTTTGTTTCGGGTTGTTCCGTACGCGATGAAGTACATTTCATTGTGACATCTACCGATGAAGATCATGTAGCTCTGTTACAGGTTGTTCATTGTACATATATTATATAAAGGAAACGAACTCTTACAAAACGTTGTTCGCTACATCATTGTATGAGAAGAGAGCTGTGTGCTTACATGTGCACAGAATATCATCATACATTCAATTTCCATTCAAAAGAAAATATGTAGTTTCTAAAAATATACTCACTTTACTAAAACCAATGTAGGTTTCCGTGCAATACATGAGACGTATTGTGTGTAAAATTCAATTGGTGTTTCTGATGGATGCCACACGCCACAGATACCACCATCATCTATCTATTTGCCCTTCAGGAAACACAGACCGTCGGGTAAAATTGCCTAACTGTTTCAAACTATTAATAATTTAACTTACAATAATCCACTTATCACTCGTATGTAATCCGATTAGCAGAGACTACGTGGAACATGAAATGAAATGAAATTAATTTATTTACATGGAATCGCCGTTGAGTTGTAGTGCTGCTGCGACAATGGCTGTAAATACGGGCGAGTTCTTTGTTTGGATCCAGCCTGCTATGTTTATCGTATCATGAAATTTTATTTAAAACTGACATTATTTTTATATGTGCTGCGTATAAATTGCAGAGTCTGGAGCGTCGCGTGTGTCGAGTTATATAGCGGGATAAGCCTGAATTACACGATAACATTTCACATTTATACGACCGCGTTAGCGTGTTTGGAGCTTGAGATGTTTTTTCGTGTGTCGTTTCGGCTATGTGTATAGAGAAAATATTATTTTATAATTTCACTGGCACAAAAGATGTCAGTGCCAGTGCTGGGAATATACCGAGTACCTACGATACAGCCCGTGTCATAATGAAGTTCAAGATATTAATTGTCCCATATTCCATTGGTATGAAAACATGCAAGTAGGTACGTAGACAGCAATAGGTATTGTGTATTGAACAGTTAAATGGTCGTGTACTAAGGTTGTGCGCAAGACGAAAGTTAATTTTAATTAGTGAATGCAACCATCTGTTTGCGAACCGCATCTTGATTAATATCCATTCTTGTAGAATTGTGTGCGACGCATTCACGTATACTAGTACAGCCACTTGGCTTGCATCTCTGAACTACATGCTGCATGAATAGTGTCTCGTGACTGTCGCTGAAGTTCTGGAAGTTTATCTGTGAACTAAATACGTCATTAACATATATGCTGTTTAATGATCTGTTCACGATGTGCTCTCTGTTTAATCGATTAGTATACGCGTGTAATTCGTCCAATGCCTACTACTGCTTTGTAACATCATGTTCTCCATCACACACGGCTCATGTGTCTAGTCGCTGGTTAATTTCTTTGTTTACTACATTATAACTTACACCCGCGATTTCTAGAACAAAATGTTGTTAGTAAATTCTGCGAGTATTATCGGGAACTGAATTAAAATGTGAAGTGAGCCTATTAGAAGTTAGTTGTCATATTTATGAGGAGCCGGAATTCCTTTGGTAAAGGTTGGCGTTAGTTATAGAGATATGCCTTCTAATTATGATCATGACAAGTTAGGGTTGAGACCCCTCTCAGCACCAGCAGCGTGTAGCTGTAGCATAGTTGGTGAATGCTCGCTTTAACCCGTCTTATAGTTACGGGAAATTCCATAGGAAAATAACTTTCGAGCTATCAAAGCAAATATTTCCCTATTGGTCATCCTGTGTTCGAGAGTTTTCGTTTTATTAAAATTCACTCGTGATGCATCGTCGATGCTCGCTGGATTATAAGCCAAAATGACATACCTGTTGTTTACGTGTTGAAATTAGCAATTATTATTTTCGCCCGTAAAGCTAGCTCTAAAATGTGGATTTTTATCGGAAAAACGTGACAGTAGGAACTCAACCTAGCGAATGAAACGACTAAAACCGTACCAATCATAATAAATTGTATCGATCGTTGATAATGGACCCGTCCATATACACGGCGGCTTACTCGCAGTGTCCGCGTGTATGTATGGTCGTAAGCTTCGCATTGATTTTATTCTCGTGCGAATGTAAACAAGATTAAAGTTTTAGAACGTCGGGTAATTTAAATTCAACACGTACACGAGCAGCGGACATGTGTTGGCATATGTGCTACTGCTGCTGCTGTTGTTGGTTTTGCTATTACCACCGTCAAGTACACGTACATACATATGCTTGTTGAAATGGTAGTCGCTCGGTAGGTCGCCCGTGGACGTTTCGTGCAATGTTCCAGGTACCTAGTTAGTTTGCCAACTATCTATCTGCATGATGGACTAAAGTAAGAGCATTGTTAACAAGAGCTTCGCACGAAGCTCGACTTGTTTTCCCTGGCTTGCTTTTGTTTAAACCTCTAAATTGCACGACAGCAATCTCGTTTACTGCGAGAATGTTAAAACCGACGCGACCACATAGTTTACCGAGAACAAATCCTTGTTCGGCAACTGTTTGGTGTATTTTAGATTTTAGATACTTGCATTGGGATTATAGACGCGACCAGGATTAAGCCATTGATGATGAGTACTTGTAATATTCATATTTAACTTGCTATTAAAGTTTCAACTAAAAGATATATGAACTGGTATATTCATGTATGATTACCAATGATTGTGGAATAGACTACACATGTAAGATACACGTATGAGTATAGGCGATATGTGTCGTGCAAGTCCAAGTAAAAGTTTCGTTACGAGACGTGTCTAGCATAACGCATTTCTTGCAATGGCCTCTGTGCGGTTAAAAAAGGCGGTAATAACTTTAAACACGGGGACGTTAACGATGCTTTTATTTTAAATAAACGGCATCGGGGACGGTTCGTTTGCTCTCGCGTTTCCCCTGACCGGAATACTTGAAAGTCCACGCGCGCGCCAAAGAAACCGTGCACTCGGCACGACGAATTCTGGGTCTGCCGCGGCCGTCGCCCGGTAAAAATTTGATCCGTCTCATAAATCTTCGTTTCAAACGAACATAATTCTTTCTGCACATGTTCCGAGGAAGCGGCGATCAAACCAGCAACTCGCCCGGATACCACTCTCATCATTAGCGCATACCTCACATTCATATACCGAAGCGCAGAATTATTTTAGACGTGCCTACGCACACAGACATACACATACTTGACTGGGGAAAAAATACGGCGGCGTATTTAACAGAGAGCGGATTCACCAAAATTCTCGAATTACTTGGTATTTCCACCATCATATTCCGACGTCATAGCACCCAATGACGGTCTGTTTAAATATGTGAATATTTGTTTTAAAGATCATCATTATATTTATGTACGTGTGTAACAGCGGTTACACCGTGAATCTGGCCCCTTTTCAAAGAAACGACTGATGTTTGTACACGTTTGTTTTTATTTCGGAACGTACGTCAGGTGTGCAAGCAAACAACGGAAAAGTAAATGACCCGAGGCTTGGTGCGACGTTCGAATAAAGGTATTTGCACAAAACAAAAATGATTTTTGTTCAGCGACATTTTTTTCCCTTGCCGGTCGGAAATGTCTCCGTCTAATTAGGCGCACAGAATCTGCTGGGACGGTCTTTATTTATGGCCATTGTTTTACATAGTTCGTTCGGGTAGCAACGGTGGAACAATGGACTCGTCCAGTACACAATAACAGTGGTATGGCGCGGGTACATGGAGTGGCGGGATGGTGTGGTGTAGGAGGAAGACTAGCTAGCAGACGGATGGGCTCGACCTTATAGTACTTAAAGTAGTAGTCGTAATAGTAGTAGTAGTAGTCGGCCGGTGGAGATGTCAGTGACGCTACTGAGCACTGAAGTTCTACACTTTTTATAGTGTGTACACAACGCCACCCCTGTGTTTTGTATACTTTTTCTAAGTAGTTAGATCTCCTTGGCGAGCCCATTAATGTTGAGGCCGCGCCACCGAAAGAAGATTTGCCAACCATGATACATAGCAGAGAGCAAGAGCTCCCAGTTCTGTTTTTCTGCAACGACCACTCGCGCGAGGTAGCAGTGTAGGGTTATTTCGTAAAGCTATTCAAACAATCCATTTATCTTTGCAGCCATCAGATACGCCGGAACGAAAAGTTTCACTTTCCCGTATACGTCGTGTTCTCTGTGATTCGCGATGCGATGTTTTCACGTGCGCCTTCTGAAACTTTGCGCAAAATGAAAACATCACGAGCTAAACTTGTGCACAACTACCTACAGCCTGGTGCAATAAAATTTCAACACGTTTATCCTAACACCTTGTACGAGTACATCGTGTAGATCTCGAGTTAAGTAGTGTTGGAATAGTGAAAATATAAATCTTCACTCTATAATCAATCAGAATACTAACTGGTTAGACTGTGCAATATACTGAAGGATTTTTATTAACAATATTCCCGTGTGGTTCATATCGTTATAGTTATGGGCAGTTTGACGTGAACCATTATTGCACATTTCACGTTCATGTTTCATACGTAATTAGAAAAGAAACTGTATTACAAACATTATTTACCTTAATGATATCGTATATGTACGTTCACATGTGCACATCAGATTTATGTATTCTCGTAATAGGAGATTGAATTTAACGACCGTTTTGCGGTATTGACATTTTCCTTTTAACGATATCATTGATTAGTGTTCATAGTTAAATGCACTAGAGTGGTGTTACTTTATGGTCACTGAAAACTTGAACACTAATATAAGTTTTCATAATTGCAACTATATAATATACACGTATATATTATAAACTCTAACGAAATGTGGGCGGCACGAATATTATCACTATCCATTTACGTTTCCATGAAATTCTGAATAACGAAGGAATAGTTCTCGATAAGATCACACTCCTGATGTTTAAGAAACAAGTCGTTGTACGTTGTGTGTTCCGAAGAATTTAGCCATACTGCGTAGTAGTTAAAAAAGTTTTCTACAAAATTATTAATGACGGAAATTTTATTAAAAGTATAAATTAATAACGCCGTTAAGATAAATTTCACTTAATGACGCTGGTAAATGTCAGGCTGTAGATTAAATTATATCGCGTCTTATCTTTCAGATCTCGTTTAAACTCGGACGAAAATATACACTTTCATGTTTAAATTGCACGGTTGTGCACCACGTACACGGCGTGCTGAACTCCTAACTCACTCCGTGTACAGGGCCGGGCACTAGGAGGGGTATATGCGTAACTAACGCGAGTATTCGCATCAAAGTGAATCCTTTGTCAGTTTGAAATTCGTCGTCTTTTCCTACGAATTCTCTCTTCAATGCGCCACTGCAACCAAAGAGATGTAATGTATCTGTTAGATACTGGATGCTTCCTTGAAGGAGGTAGTTCCTTCGTCTTTGTGATACTTACTTAATCCAATGCTGCACCAGGTGTTACCAGTAGTAGAAGGGCACCGTATGTGTTCACGTGCATCGACGCAACACAACGTGAGATGCGATTGCACCAGGCAGAACGTGTGCCACCGTTTGCCAAGTAATCCGTCTTTTTGATTGGCAGTTAGCCGGGACACCGTTGGTGGCATTGTGAATTGCCTCATTGCTTCTGCTATCGCGAGCAAGGTCCTAAAAATGTACTTCATCCACCTGACTCGTAAAAAAGTGCTGATCAACTCGGCCAATTAAAACTTTCCACTATAAAATCTCTCATTCTGCAAGTTTCATAATTACACATTATCTTGCACTGATTAATCCAACGATATTAATCATAATTAAGTTACAGGTCTAAGAGTGCAGAATGATTTACTGTTTGGGAACTTCTGGCTGGGAGTTACAAAGCGTTTTTGTAACGTTGGTCCTCTTATCTACAACAGGACACAGCATACTATGTGTATATCTGCAGTCGATCTACATGCGTACTTGCAGCGTATGTTATTACTCAATTTTATATTTTTCATTTAGTTTTATCTCTTCCCCTGCTATACTTCCCGGGTTTAACACGGGCTTTTAATTGTCTGTGATAAATATATCTAATCACGTACAACAAATATACATTACGTTCTTGATTAGTAACTGTTTATATTCACGGAAATATATTTCACCGGATTTCGTGAGCAGTAATTTTCATCAGAACCCTGTGTTCTGAATACGCTATTTCTAGCATAAATTCATGTTTTACTTCTCTCTCTATGGATCTGCCAGTGTGGTATGTATGTATGTATGTTTGTATGTATGTGCTGATTACGTATTCTACACTGATTCATTTCCATTCTGTTTTCATGAACATGTAAGAGGTGTTTCGCATTGAGAACGTGCGGCGTCAAGTGGTACAGAGGGCATCGGGACGTTTGGACGCCCGGAGACGCTTCGCACGATACGCTTTTAGCGTCGGACGTGTTAGTCGTGCGTGCATGTGTGCGAACATATGTAGAATAGCTCGGCAATATGGGTTCGAGACAATCTCCATGGAAACTTCATGTCATATTATGTACGGACACGTACATACTTCGTATAACGGGAAACTTGATTAATACATTTTATTAAACTTTGTATTAGCTATATTTTGCTACGGCCGTAATCATATAGAATGTTCCACAAGATTGTGTGCAATGCTAGATGTGTAAGTAGCTTCGTGAACAAGACAAACGACAAGTCCTGGAGAGGAACAAGTTCTTAGAGAATTGTACCAGAGTAACACAAGTAAGCCGGCTGGAATTACAAGCCAACATGAAACACGAACGCCATTTATTTTTTTTTTTTTGCTTAAATGAGGCAAGTTCGGTACTTGCGAAGTTTTATTATTGTGAACGAAAGTTTAAACGGTTATTTACTTTATTGAACGACGAATAAACTCCATTTCAAAAGTCCGTAAATTGGATCTAATTAGCTGATGAACGTAGATTTGCAGAATATTGAACAAGCCGTTACGAAATCATTTGATTTTGGACAATGTAGAATTGTGTTTTTCTCTTTCAGCATTCGCAGATTGAAGAATAAATTAATTTCGAATGTTGCAAAACTGCTATTTATTTTTTTTGAGCAATAATATTGTAGCAATTAAAATAAAATAATTTCAGGAATGTATTACGAATGCTGCGTAAGTATTTTGATGAATAATTTGTTTGTACCGGTCGCCTGGAGAATTGATTAGTACCGATTGAAACGTTTTATTCATTACGAGTGAAACAAAAACAATGTTATGCCGTGTTGGGATTTCAAACATTTTACGAGAGTTTGATGAATGCGTATTAAATGAATTTCTGTTGCACGAACCAGCTGATCGACTGGCCATTCGTTGATTTTGATTTGTACATTGCCGGAAAGGTCGTCGTCGTTTTTATATCGAGTATATGTGTAGCTATGCCGGAACTCTAATAGAATTCCTGCTGTTACCCATACATTTGTAATGATGCAAGTAAATGTAAAATATTTAATTAACATCACTTCGACGTGGAATTTAATTTGTGATAGTTTCACATAGTGATGATATTGCAGCGAAATAAAAGCAGCAGAGAATTTAAAAAATTACAACAATCTGTAAGAATACACATTTGCTGCAGGATAATTTATAATACAGAAGAATTTCAAATATTCAAGCACCTGTTCTAGATGCAGCGCATATTTCACGAACATGCATACAATTTAATGCAGCTACGTGTATGCTGTATGTATGCATGCATGCATATTTGAAAATCAGACGATTAGAAGCGTATCGTTCGAACTTCTCGCTGGTTCGCACTACAGTACACATAAAAAAGTTAATTAAACAAGGTGTAGGTAACAAAATAACAGTGTACACCTGAAGTACACTGGAAATATTCGGTGCGAATTTCATATTCTAACATGACGATGCACGTTTATATGTATTTATCGCTGTAGCAAGCAGTAAATGCTGTTACCATGATGTCTATTCATTTGCTTAACGTTGCATAGTTACAATGCAAGTATCGTTAGCGTTGTACAGATGGCGCCACGGTCGTAAGTGTTGGTGACCGTGTGCAACCACATGTATGGTTACCTAACCAAACCCCGGTGTGCTGGACTAATGGTGACGTGTGTATTCATGTGTCTGTGTGTGTGTGTGTATTCAAAGTCCATCATTCACCTGGTGCGATCTTCCATTATATCCTGACGTAGCCGACCTCAACTGGACCGTCCCACTAATTATAAAGCGCGTTGTGCCAGCAAATTAATTACTTGCTCCCGTGTGTTATCCACCAGCACCGTCACTGGTGCTGCACTCTGTGAATACACAGTATGAAACATAATTTAGTTTTTTGTTTGTCCCGCTGAGGGTTCGTTATTATTACGCACGCATTCGTGTGCAAGTATTGAGATAGATGTGTGTCCCTCCGGGTGAGTGGGTGAAGTAATGGACACTCCCAGCACTTACCATCCCTCCGCGCTAACGTACCAACACACACTGTGGTGAATTTTCAAAATGAATGGCTGATACGTGACAGTTTTGAACGCATTTCTAGTTGTACGTTGTGCCGTCGCGTATTTTAACTTAATTTATGTTTTCCACGTGCAACATGCACTCTGGCTTTGATAATGCAGCAAAAAAAAAACAAGAGCAGGGCAGCCACATTAATAACTATAAACCATCTACGGAATATCTATTGGACTAATGATGATGAAGCGTAACGAGGCCGGTGATTAAATTTATTTAAATTCGCTGGATATCCAATGAATATACGCGATGTTCAGTGCAATTTTTTTCACTCGCGTAGGACACAGCGTATAGTGTAGCAAATAAAATAATAACAGATATGGTTGTACGCAGGTGGCCATGGACAGCGCTCCCTCTAGTACGCTTTTGTTTATTTGACAACAATCATAAAGATTATATTCTGTTGGCCTCGTAATTCAACAGATAAAATCTGCCAGATTTTATGTAGCATACGATTCATGAAAAGCAAACACAAAAAATAACCAACAACAATGAGTAGAAAAAATACATATATCTGCGCCATGTACGTACTAGTGCTAGCCGTAGAAAATACACAGGATTTATCAGCGGTATGGAAAATTTGATTCGTCGTATAAATATTATTGCTCACTTGCGTTAACTGACATTGAACATATATTCATTGGCAATTATAATAACGTGTGGATGACGATATACAAACAGATATTCGTCAGTATTCATGCGACTGAATATGGCTGTGAAGGAATCAATAGGATAAATCGTAGCATTCCACGGGGCGACGTATGGCCAAACATCATCAAATAGATCGGTGGTACGTGGTATTATGCTTGGTTCGTAATTCTGAAATAACCGAATCATGGGTTTCGTGCAACAGCCAGTATTTCACATGATGCTCGTACTAGGTATAGAAGAGCGAAACATGAAGAACGGATACATGGGTACAGAGGGAGGTAGACAGACATACACAGCATTATACAGAGAGGCTGCAATAGCTGTGGAATTGGTGTACAGCCATGAATACAATGAATGGATATAATCAACCGATAATTTGATAACGTAAACAAAACATTCCGCTACGATTCACATACTGGCGAGATTACGAGCAATAATTCGCAAATTTCATTGCGATCAGTTTTGTTGCCAGCCATGTTTAATAACGACGACGGTCATATCGGTGTGAATTGGATATTGATTGATTTACAACCGATGGGGAATGCGAGAAATTAAGCTATCCTCAGTGAAACGTTTGTGACATGACGCAACATATCTGCCTCATAACCTACTACCGGTCACATACCCACAAGTCGTTTAATCGTGATCTATCAGCAATAAATCGACACAATGTCCATCGTATAACATGTAGAACAAGTATATTTGTATACGGAGAATCTAATAAAACGCCTAGAAAGTATTGGTATTGTGTCACCGCTGACATATTGTGTATATAGTATTTATTTGGTTCATTTTAATGTTTCAAAGATAATGAACACGTCAAATAAATATTCATCTATAGGTTATCCTGTAAAAAAAATATTTTAATAATTTTTTATCGATTGAGTAAAATTTTGTATTTTTAATGTTCCGCGCAAGTGTTATATAAAATACAATGTGAGTGTTGTGTCGGATATTATCACATGTGCACTAAAATTGAGTTTGTTTGCTGGAGGCGCCAATTATAATTCAATAATAACTTTTTATCTATTTGGGGTAGCAAGTTGAAAATCGAGCTCTCGGGTGTCTTTAGGCGGTAGATTCATAATGTACCATCTCGTTCGCGATCCGGGCTAGGGTTGTTAAGAAAATTAGGATTTTAATGTAAAAAATCACTGTATTTCGGAATTAGCTGATACTAGCTAAACATTTTGCAAAGCTGATATCCGATTTACAATGGAAACAAAGTATTAAAATATTTACGATAGTGTTGAGAATAATTCACACTACTGGTCTAAATTGTCGAACACTAATATGATATGTATACAAATTCTGGTTAAAAAACCAGCTGAAATACACTGAAAATGATAAATCTGTTACTTTAGTATGCCCGCTATATATCTCCGAAGCTTCAATATTATCCGAAAATATGAAATATCAACGAAAAAAAGTACAGATAAAATAATGCTACGTATATAGTTCAAAGATTTGTGAAGAGATGCCAGAAGTAGCCTCGTTTTGTGTTTTACAAATTTTAATTATTAATAACTTCGGTACTAATTAACGGAGTTCAGAAAACAAAATTTTCGCGAAGAACTTGGACTTTGGCAAGTGTTTCTTGATGTTTTCAACCCCTTCTCTAGAGGGTGAAAAATCTTTTTCACGGAACATTTCTAGAATATGATATAGAGTATGATACACAAAATTAATAAATAAATACATGTACTACGTTGCGCAAATGAACGAAAATTATGCCAAACTTGATGCAAATAATGTTTAATTTAGCAAAATTACATGGTATTGTGCTATTATTAATATGTTGTTAATGTGAAATGAATAATTATAATAATTATTATTGCAAAACTGAATTGACTATTGTAGTGAAATCTTCGACAATGTATTTGCGCAATGTGTTTAACTACATTATGCAATATGGACCGCGCGGACGGATGTAAATATGAAGCGTAGTTTATTACTTTATCCGAAAACAGTAATTAACAATCATGAAATTATGAATGTTTAATTGTCACGCCATCGGTGCCGATAGTGCGGGAATCATTAAACATGGAAATTTGGTTTTAGCTGAAATACATCGAATCCACATATTCTGTTCGTGAATTGTGTGTGCGTGCGTATCCTCAGGAGATGAGACACATCTACATGACGACGCGACGTACATATTCACATACTGATAATAATTGTTGTCATTGTTTATAAAATGGTACCGACTCTATATTCATATATTATTATCGGAAATATGTATGCATGCATAAACGAACATGTTTCCATAACCGGACACAATGTATGTATATTAATTCTCATTTTCAAACAAATTTACACTGATGAGCTTTCACGGCAAAATGTTCAATTCATCGTTTTCCATAGGCGTTTAAAATCACATTGATTTCTATTTTGTTTTCCTTGTTGGCCCGTTGACATTGTAATTTCCGTTATTTAGAAAATTAAACAATTTAGGCTAATGGATCGACTGAATATTAGTCAGGCTGTAAACATATTTGAAAAGCAACTGAACTGGGGGGAATGAATAAAGATTGTATTTAATACTTTAAGTTAATAATCAAAATGGAATTTACTCTATATGTACTGTGGGAGCAATTGCTCGCTGGCAATTCTATCAAAAAATTCACACGCTCAACTTTGGAAATTCACAAAGCTCTGACTATTGTGCAAACCAACTCGAAAAGCCGCGCCTAACACAAATAGTAAATTTACAAATCCCACGGCAACAGCAACAGGAAAAACAACACCAGGCGAGAGAGAAAAGTCAACAGGCATTCGTCTATTGTGGTGTGATATTGGTTCCGGAGATCGATGGTGGTGGTCGGGTGATTGTTATTTATACATCTGTTTGGTTATATTGATCGCAGTACGGCTTCCCACGCGAGCAACTGTGCTGTATACCAAGTGACACTCTGTCATGTACGAGAACTTCCTTCATAAATTATGTCAGCCGCGTTATTAAATATTCATTCGATAAAAACTCCTCCTCCTCCAAGCCAATGATGCTTTGCAAAATGATTACTGGTAATGTGCAATTACCTTCCTCCGGTAAAGTACCTACATATTGGCCCTGAGCCCCCGCTATCACTGTGTGTCACGTGATCTATTAATATTGGAAGTGTATCGAACGTTGTGTAATTTATTTCACTTGTTACATATTTAACGATTTGATAACAGTTTTATAGCCCATGGAGCCTATAGACGGACATTGAACTATCAGAAACGGTCTTCATTATTTTAGGCTACGTGTTCTCTTTATAAAATATTATACTACAATAAGATGTAGAAATATCTTTACTATACTGGAGGTACTGTCTAGTTCAGAATAGAAAACACCGAAACCAGTAATTACAACTATGTCTTCCTTTTTGTTCCGTGTTGGAAAACAAACTTTGTCCAGTTTTTTCAAAGCCCAGTGCGGTAACGGTGAAACTAATTCTCGGTACGTAACCCTTCGACCTGAGGGCAGTAAACGGACGGTCGTGCGTCTTAAGCAGCAGCAACTACCAACAGCAGTAGCAGTTGTGGTAGTAGCACTGGCACGGAGCTTCCGTGTATGGTATGTTTGAAAGTAAGAAAGTAGTTTTTGTTTGGCAGTTGTCGACGCTGGTCTGGGCCTAGGGAAGAACAACTTGCCCGAGCGAAATTGAACGCCTTGGCATCCGGATAGATTGTAGTTCGACTCTTGACCGACCCGGGCCAAGACACACCCCTTACATTAGTCTCGTGCGTCTTTGGGGAATGCGCCCTGCGGTGCTGACCCAAGAAGTTCAACAGTTAACGTACAACCATCCACTGCTGCGGTTGACTGATGAATTATAACTATTACCGCATTACTGCTGCTGCGGTTCCAACTTTACATAACGTCCGTGTATCGTAAGTAGGTTGGTAGGTAGGTGTACAATTAGTAACACCTACAATATCTCGAGGCTGTATAAATTCCAAGTGACCATATGAGTTATGGTGCGCGGTCTGTTGCAATTAAGATTCTTCGAAGCAAGAAGTGTCACAGTCCGGTGAAAAACTGGTCGAGCAAAGGCTGAACGGTGCACATAAACAATATGGTACGTTAGAGTACCGGTGTATGAGAGATGCAATATGGGCAGAGCTTGTACAATAAACCAAAACTGACACTGACAATATTCAAATTGGGAACGCCCACTGTGTGTAACTCAGAATTAAGCAAAACAAACAGTGTAACAACACTTCACCGTGGAACTCGTGTCGTATAGTTCATATGGCATTTGCATAAATCGGTGTAGTGGAACACGGCTACGCGACGAACTGGCTGCCGTCTTGTACGCTTACGAGCAATGGGTGGAATTATTTTAAATACAAAAGGGGTAACGGTAAGCTCCTTTAGTTCATCGGCTCTCGCTGTCTCCTTGTAGCGTCGTTGTACCTGCGTAGTTTACTAAAGACATTGCCCGTTTACGAGTGGGCTGTTTAAGTAGTTCGCGCATAACTAACTACTCATTGTATCTGGCATCGGCAGCAGTAGCAACTTGATTGGACCAGTACATCGGTAGCCGATCCAAGCAAATGCCTGTCTTGAAATACTCGTTTCATTAAATTGCTTTTGCGCATTTTGTATTGTTTTTTAATCGATTTGAGACATGTTGTTTGTTCTGTTCTCTCGTCAAATTCGCAGCGTGCATAAATTGAACGCACAGTATTCCAAGTGGATGTTTCTTAGCAAATTCGTCATATTCGCCTCTATTGCTGCACTCCATTCTCCCTGGCTGGTATGCACTTTCTCATCTATGCATATGGATACCGTTAACGCTAATGAAATCAGACATTCTGCTTTATACATGTATAATTCAGGATCAGACTAGAATGTGATTTATGATTTGTGCTCGTACCACCTTCTTTTACATGGTCTGCCTGCTGAAATATTTACGATGTCGTTCGGTGAATATATCTTCCTTATTCGTAAATGGAAACAGTTTAATTCGGCCTGGGGACATCTCGCCCTGTTCACTGTGCCGACGAACTCTTACTGAATTTATACGTGAGTTGTGTGCGACAACTAGAGAAACTAGGCGAATGCAAATTGCCAAGTAGTGTTCCCTGTTCCGGTTTTATAGATGCGGGGCCTAAGGCGGACTTGAAACAGATTCCATGATCCATACACGGAAGCAAATGTAGATACTTCGTACCAGTGTTAATCAACAACGGTACCTACATGTTACCATATCCAAGCCGACGACTTGTCAGATTCATTCGAGAAATACACTTTTCACGTTGCCCTGGTCACAATTAGATACAGCGTTTGTCTTAATTCGAATTGCGTTTCCTGTGCCGGGAGGTGCGTGGGATTCAAATTTATACCCTGAAATTTATTGCTTCCTAACAATGACTTCAGGTGGCCAAGATTGTGTTTCGTTTTTCGCAAGGCGATGGTGTCTACTGCTTATTCGCGAAAGACTAATGCCTTTACTTTTCTGGAACAATTAAAAAGATTTATCATTCCGTTTGAGTAATTAATTCTTTTTCTTTAACTTGTAGAACTTTTGCAATGGATTATTCACAGATAGCAGATGATTGACTTCATTTTGTTTCGTTTTATGGATTTTAATTAGAAGCTTTCTTTTATTTCCATGTGATTTGCATATTAATCTGCGACATCTATGCTATGTGTTTATAATGATTGAGAAAAACAAAACTGAAGTTTATTTAAATTTGTAACAGCTGTAAATTGATTGAAATGAACGTAAATACGAAAATGTATGTAAATAAAATTGTGTTTAGAGTTCGCGTGTTACCAAACACGATATAAATTCAATTTACAGTAAATGTTTTTAATCCTTTTTAGAAAGAATTACGTTAAATGGAATACAAGCGCTTATATCGTGAATGCGCGAATGGATTGAGGGTACTAGCGCGGCTAGGGGAAGGGGGGCTGTAGGAGGGTTGTTCAGAAAGCAATACAATACAAATATGTACATACATATTTACAGTTCGACCGTCTATTTCTCTCTTACGACCCTCCGCGAATATTTCCCTTATTTCATTTTCCTTTTTTTGTATTCGCCGTACAAATCCCTCGGATGAAGGATATTTAATTATTGTGCCCGTTCCCTTGCTATATTGGATCGGAATTTATGGGTATTCTTAACCCCTGATATTGTAAAAAAATGTAATCCAATTTCAGGATTTGTATTTAGTCTAATACGTACATAAACATGCGATGCTTGCCCCTTCTTGAAACAAAGGATATAACTTTGATTAGAGCACTGGATTATTGCATTGATAAATCTGTTGAAATAATCAACGTCTTCGTTTCTTTTACTCGGCGTTTTTATTTCTACGTACATTCTTCGACATAAGGGTGCAGGTTGATAGTTACGTGGGTAGATACTAGATACTCGTATCACTTAAATAAAGGTGGAGCTTCTCCAGACAGACTTCCGTGTCGTGATACCCTGCCGTTAAATCTAAATCAGGCGGACGACATGGAAATTATAATTGCATTTTAATTGATTCGCTATTTGTGCCGTGATGAAATTGCACATTATGTAGAAAATAGGACAAGAATAATTGTTTCTTCTCGTGTTTCGCGAAGATATCGCCTCGAAGCGTAGTCTTTATGCAGTAGCAGTTCTTTCAATTAATCTTCTATTTTTCGTTCGATAAGCATCCTTCGTTGTGCCTTGCCACTCTTTTGAATAATTCCATTGTAGATAATGTTTTTGATAAGCCATGCCGACACATGGAAATAAAGTTGTATCCACGCTGATTATCCGAGGTTCCATGCTGAACTAATTACAACAAAGTGAAACTGAAGAAGTAGCAGTAGCAGCATATTCTTTTTTAGCAGTTTAAACTAAAACAGATGTGCAGTGTAGTTTGCAGTAAAAAGTACGCGCAGTGGTTCGTTCTTCTGTAAACACTCGGTTCATATGAAATGGTAGTCGAGTCGTTTGCAGGCGAAAGCACATCAACAGTTAAAGACGTAGAAGCGGTAATGGTGGATCGCAGTAAATGCAGAAGCATCAGCAGTGAGGGTAAGAAAACATGTTGGACATTTAACTGACGACGATCAGTAGGGTTTTGTGTGGTGGTCGAAGGAGATTATGAGTGAAGGGGTGTCTCTTAAACTGTTTTACAGCAAAAGGAAGTCTCTCTGTGTGCTGTACGCTGGTTAGCGCATTGCCTGTGTATCGTTGCATGCATACAGCATGGCGAGAGGTGCACTACCGCACGCCATATCGATTTAACGTAGGGTATAAGTCACGTGACCGATAGTGCAGCGATGTGTCTGACTACGGCACTCGAGGGAAATTACCACCGAAGACGCCGCCGCTGCCGTCGGGATTCGTCCGCTGCCGAAATACGACGTCCAGCACTGAACACGTACATACTTGCATGCATGCTGCACAAATACACGGGAGTGAGTATGTTTAAGAACTCTCCAGGGCCGACGGACAATGGTTAATTCTTGTCCAGTAATAGACGACATCACGTACCGTAATTCTTACTTACTATATGTACATGTACGTACATTAATTCAGTCGCCACGCTATCGAATGTGAATACGATTCCATGACTTGGTATTAGGTAAATGGGTAAACTTTAAATTCAGTGTGCAACATTTGCAAGGGCAAATTGTGTACTTGCCAAGTCAAAAACGCGACGAAAGTCGAAGCGGGTACGGTCACAGCGTCTGTGCCGTCGGTTCAGTTTTGTATATTTGATATTGAAATGTTGGCCGCGCCGTGGAATATTTTTCAATTTTGATGCCGGAGTGTGCGAATGAAATTGTCAGCTTTATTATCGTTCACATCGTCCATTTCCGAACGTAGTAACGTATGGTGTGCTCCTACACGAATTTCCCTGCAAATAGCCTATGTAAAAGCCAACGGCGTGATGTATCTGAAAGATTCATGTATTTCGTGCACTCTTATTGGAAACGTAAAATTTTATCGATTTTCCAACATAAAAATGGACGTATTTGTAGATTTATCCGTAAATATATGGAATGAAATTGTTAGTTATATTTATATTAGTTATACGTTTTATGGTCTCGTTCTGTACCCATTGCCAGTTATATTCGTGGACATTTACAAATAGATTCTGCCATTTTATTATCAATTTCCTAACAGGTACATTGGAAATGATAAAAGAGAGAGAGAGACACAGAGAAACCCTTATCGATATTGTAGTGTATGTAAATGACTATTACATCGTAACTTGTAGATTCTCATTATGAAATCCTGGAAAGCTCTGGCGTGATACAAATTGAGATAAGAATAAAATCCTTCGCAATGCAGTTTCGATCAATAATCCTTGTTGTGTAGCAAGAGAGAACTGGCAACAACCTTAGTAGCTTCTGCACGAGGAAATATTTCTTTGCACTTCGCTCTCCCGGCTTTCCTTACACTTTCTTTAACGCGTCGTACAGCTGTTCGACGCAACATCACTATCTCGGATGTACGTTTTTATGTCGACGAACGAGCTGGTCGTTTGCTTTACTGCAGGTATGTGTTAGCTCTTTATAAGCACGGCGAACGAAAGGCGAACAAATCTTACACTGATGTGTCTATGTTTTTTTTTATCTGTTTCTTAGTGCGGAACAAAGTGCAGCACGCAATATAAAATCTTTTGTACAACATGTCGTCTCTATCTTCCGATCGGTAGATTATCCTATTGCTAATAATAATAATCTTATTTCTATGTTAATTTTTTTATATTTAACGATGTTCTAAAGAACTTCAGAATAATGTTGAAATAATGTTAAAATAACTGCTACTCATCACAGGTATGGGATTTATTCCGTCTCGAGTCGGATATTAAATTTATGATAATTATTATCAAATTCTGCATATTCTATGCGATCTATTCGGTACATTTTTATTACTTAAACACCCGTTCAAATATGATAATTTTTCATTATACTGCGGATATGCCGTTTATCATAAAAAATACGAAGCTCGCTCTTCGTTTTGGGGCAAAGAGAATATTTTAATTTGAACAGTAATCAGATATGGTGCTTTAAATTCAGATCTGCAACCGATTTACATTACATTTACATATTGAGAAAGTGCCTTTCTGTGTTCTTCGGATGTTGACTATATCTTAATTTTGTTATTCAACTCATTCCCATATACAATTCTAATTAAACAGTCAACGATTTTCACGGTTCATTTGCATTCTACACTGCAGTCGAGCAATAAAGTATGACATTTATATATATATATATATATATATATATATATATATATATATATATATATATATATATATCATTTCACGCTGCGGCACAAGTTTTAAAATATTCTACGTGAGTCCCTCTGTCATGAAAACAATAAATCAAATTTGGAAATGTCACAAGTATGTACTAAATATCACTCTATATTATCCATAATGAATTCTGTCACTATGTGACTTTCCTGCTGAGCACCGTTATTGCGAAACACCCCGTATATGTGAAAGTGAAGCCGAGTACTTGAGAAAGGTCGTAGTGCGGAGATTTTTTTCTCTGGGCGCGTAGAGGACGTAGCGAACGGTGTTGAAGGCGCAAAATGATGAATGATCATTCTAACAGTTTTTAATGAGACAGCGTTCTTTCCTTACCGCAGTCACATCACGAGGACGGAATAATATTTCATATTTGTGCCGCACTGCGTCTCTTTACAATTAGGCGCCCACTGCAAAAGCCGATATCACAAACTCAGCAATCCCATTGAAATGTTATAATACACATTTAGTAGGTTTCAATTTCAATTATTTTATTTAACGAAAAATGTACCATTCCGAAAGAAGTTTTGTATAACTGTGCGGAAAACTAAAAATTGGAATCAACCAGCGCGAAGTAAGTAAGAACGAAGGAGGAAGAAGTCATCACAGTTTCTAAACACGTTTCAACACTCTATAAGATGCCATATATTTTTCATAGAGTAGTGCACAGAAGGAATGTAATATTGTGCCACAAGCACGGCCACGTAGGCCAGTGAGCCGGCGAGCATTGCGAATTGCGAATGCAGACGAATGATTGCGTCGGGCACTTGCATTTCTAATGCTTGTTCTGTGTCGAGTGGAAACCGACTGCTTTTATATAAATCTCAAATCATTGCACGAGTGTTCACCAACTCGGAAGAAAAATATCCGTGTTCGATCATATGAAAACATTTCCGCCACTGTAACATGAATTTGATGTAACATTGTGCACCGTTGAGCGGAACAAGAGACAAAGACAGAAACTACGAACCGGATTAGAGAGACTAACCACTGGTATATAGTCACATACGTACGTACATACGTAGCACACATGACCGACGACAAAGTTTTGACAAACTTGAATTCTACATGGTCACGAGAATTCACTAGTCACTAGTAAATTTGTTAGGTATCCCGACACTGTGCTCTGCTTGAACCGCATAAGTTTCTTTCGGACGCATTCCGTACAGATTATTGTGTTAAGAGCACTTCTAGTCCGCATTTAATTATATTTCCACCTTAACGTAATCTTATCTCGCTGGTGAAAAACTCTCGGAAGCAGTATTCATCCCTGCCAAGATTCCATTTACGTGTGCACACTTTGGAAATGTTTACGAGTACCTGCTGCCAACGCCCTAACAGTTATCGCGGCACAATGAAAGACCGAATGACCAGTCTATCAGTTGTCCGTTCCCTTCACTCCTTCAACAGTCGCCCCCCGTGTCTCTCCTGGTCCTCGCTCGTGGTGGTGTCATGGCGGAAGGGCAGGCTCGTCGGACGACGGAAGGACATGCCACACAGTACAGTACGAGAGGACGGCGGTAGTGGTAGCTGCAGGGGTAGTAGAACGGTAGCCGGAACTTTACGCGGATAAGAAGCCACTTTACATTCATCTCAGCCGTTCCGGAGAAACCTAAACCCGGAGTGCAGCTGGCACGTAGTCTTCCAGCCATTTCCGGAGCAGGACGTAACCTCATTCGGTTTTCTGGTTGCACTGTACCGATTGGTAAACGATCTGTAATTGAGAGAATCTTGTTTACAGAACCGGTCACTGATTTGTTTCGTGAAACCGAACGCCCTGCGCACCACAAAAAATCAAAGTCAGCCGGGGTCTCGACTTTATTTACTTTGTTTGCTCATTTGTCGAAAATAATAAATTTATTATCGTACGTTTGTTTGATATCGTTGATTGAACGCGAGTCTCGTTCTTGAAACAAGGGATAAAATGTGATTACTGCGGTCAAATCAACGTTATGAGGATACACCGGTACGCATTTAACATACGAGAAGTAAATAAATTCGTATGTCTGGCACACAGTCATTTATATTTTTGCATTATGAAGTTGACAGTACAGTGTGTTCGTCGAGTTCATCGGAGTCTTGCTGCTAGGTGAATGTGCAATATCTACATGATGGAATGAAGTCTGGTTGAACGCGTGCAACCCTCGCAACTGATATTGCATCAGGGTTAGTAATACAATGCACATCACCAGACAGGTCCGTCCGTGACAAACTGCATACGTACGTACGTATGCCCAGGAGACTGTTCGAGGTGGTGGAACCATTTTCAACCAAGTAAAAAAAATGTCAATACTTGACTAGCTAGCTTGGCTGCAGCGTTCCTGCTAGTATTTGTTCGTTTCTTTGCATGCGAGTATACCGATGTGTGATTTATTCAGTGAATATTTTCTGCAAGCAGCGACATTGTTTTCCGCCAGGGTGAAACAAAGCTTATCAGGTGCTTGGGAAGGAAGTGAAAATTTGGCGTTAACGATTGCGGAAAAAAGCCGTGAAAATCTGGCGCAGAAGTGTTATGTTAGGTAGGAAGGGAAATTATGGAATCCTCACGCGCAACGCCCGGGTGTTAAGAAGTTGAATCAACAATGAGGTTCCCCAACGGTGGGCTGCGACGGCTTTTAAAGTACTTCGGAAGCTCCCGGGAACCGTGTGTAGGTTTTAGAAGTTAGAACTTCGGTCAATTGAGAATTCCGAACGAACGCGAAAGATTTCGAATTGAATAATAAATGCTTACCGAGTTAAGATGGAAATAGCTAGTCCAGTGCGTCCTCGAGTCGACGGATGAAAAAGTGCCAAGCCGCGTGGATGTTTATTTCAGCAGCTCTTCTCACCAACCAGACCAGCGGTCGAGGTCTCTTTCTTCTTACACTCTTGGCAACTGGGACCTGCTAGTGCTACTCGTGTGTCGCCTGGGGGATTTACTGATTTGTGATTGATGATGTTTAGTTTACATTCCGCAAACGAAACTTGCACATTGTACAACGGTAACGGACAAACGGAATATCTTTAGCATGGTTGAGTGTATTTTTATTTCTAGTCAAATGTATGTCGACTGACACCTGGGTGTGTTGAGGGTTTAAACATGTTGTATTCCTTTAGAGGAGATCTACTATAAGTATAATGGTGCAGTTGCTTTCTACTTACATACAGACCTATTCTCCTGTCACACTTAATTATTCATGATATATAAGTAAGTATACCGCGCATACATTGGAAACAGGTTGATGGGTAATCCGTAATATATCCGCAAACAGCGTCATGTGCACAATCGGTCGCATTTGCAATTAGATTCAACAAGACTGTCTGTACAGACTAAAGTTGGCGAGTGTACACATCAACAGTAGTACATACACAGTAACAATTATGTATGTTCATGCCATATATAAATCTGCCTGAGTACATTACATTTGCTGGTTGCCGCTTAGGTAAGTCTTCTATTAACGGTTGCACATGTAAGGTTTTACCGTTCTACAATCTCATTTCGTTTGCACGTACATACATACACCGATGCTGCTGCATATGCAGATGTGTAGATGCTGATATTCCAGTAGTAACACGTGTTCTTATTCCAGGTATACACGGGAGTGTGCACATGTGTGCACGTATGCACCATGCTACAATGGCTGCCCACCCGGTATCATTACACTCGTTACAAGCAGTAACAGTGCTCCCGTGAGTACACTATAAACGTCGTTAGATATTCTAGTTGTGTGATTTGTTTCTCACACCGTCGTCGAGCAGATTCCGAGAGCGGCGAGTTGCAATAACGACCTGGCGAGCCACTAAAACGAAAAGAGCGAGCGCGCGCGCACTTAAATTCGTTCTCAACTCGCTCGCGTTTCGACCGAAGTGCTTTTCCGAAACGCTGCACTATTGCGAGCACCATAATCGATATTGCATTTTGCCCAGTTAAAAATTATACTCGCACAATTTGCAGGTTTGTTTTATTCTGTCATACAGAACGTTTTGCAAATGGTTCATTTTCAATTAGCTCTTCGAGTACCGGCTAACGTGGAGTATTACAAATATTAACGGTATTTCTCTTTTTTTGGCGAGAGGTTTTATATTTTTCCTGTGTAATCCCCTGATAATTAAATCTCTTTTTTTTTCGTTCAGATATAAAATTCGCATTCTTCGCACAGCAGGCGGGATTATCCGGAAACCTTTTTCGCAGATTTATTTTAAAATCGACAGCGTGGAATAGAAAAAGTCACATACGACGTGGCAACTGCGTATTTCACGTGCTTCCACCCTCCCCCAATCCAAGCTTGAGCAGTTTCTTCGCGGCAACGTAAAGTTTTCGGCGGTACGGCGTAACGCACATGCGTTAATCCGAAATCGTGCCACTTTCTCTTTACGACGGGGAGTATATTCTCGTCTCCCCATAAAACCCGTGCGTACACGGTTCACTGAAGACACTCGTTGGCTTGGTAGCCGGTTCTTGCAGAGGCTGGAGGCGCTGTCTTGGATGTAGTGCGCCGCCGGGACCTATCCGGGCAATTGCCAGCTCCCTAGCAGCGACTGACCGCGTCTCAGCAAACCGCATTGTTCCCCTGGGCTCATTGATAATGTAGTGGCCATCAGTAGTGGTGCAACCGGGCAGGGCATGGATGGCTTTGCCTTCACTTCTACTCACCCACCTCCATTTACCTGTGCTCGCTCCGGGACACACCTGCAGGATTAGCCTCTAAATCACACAGGAAGGTACATTCCTTGCCTCCATCCACTGGCGCGGCGCAACCACCACCAGCAGGATGACTGGAGGCGGCGGCTAATGTGTTTCAGCTCCACCAAGTTATTATGGCCGAACGAGCGACTGCTTCGGCTTATAGACTTTGCTCTCCGAGTGGAAGTGATTTTACATTATAATTGATGGAATATCGTTGGAGGGTGGTTGGTGGAGATTTAGTAACTAATTTGTTATAAGAACTAGTGCGTGTTCAGTGGAAATCACGACATTACTTACGAATTACTGTGTTTACGAAATAGTGATAGAAAACCTACCAATTACCCAATGCGCTCACTGTTCAAATCAATTGCTTGACAACCCAGCATTGTTAGAATGTAACGACAGAAACAAACTAGACTCTGTATGCAGGGCCGCGAATGCGAGCACAACTGAGAGTCCTCTGTTTACAGCGGTGCGTTCATCGGCATTTTCCCTGCGGCCCTAAATAAATAGTGCGAATACCAAGAGCCGATATATTGAAATTCGCGGCCATTGTCTATGCAGCGCTGGTAACTGGTTTTATTAAAGTAGTCGTTTTATAGCTGGTTTCCCCTATTTTCTGTTACGCAGTATTGATTCATCGCTGCTGCCTTTCAAGGGCCCCTGCATTTATACATACAAATCACCGTTGTTCTGTCGAATTCTGGGCTTGGTACCGCACCTGCCTCAAGGCTTGTCCACGCACTAGTTCACTTGGCCGCCCCTGGCACTACCACCACCCTATATCGATATTAGTTTATGGGCTTTTATGGGAAATCTGTAATTTACCCTCGTTCTTATATCACACCATCCCATTACCAAGTCTAGATACCTTGCCTGTACATCACTGGCTTATGCGTTACGATTGAAATATAAATTTCCTACGATTATAGATACGTGTTAGGAAGGGAATTTCTGTGTTTGTCGTGTTCGTGCGCATTTATAACGTGCTCTTCTGAAGCTCTCTGTAAAAATCAATAACGATTCTCGCTAATTATAATTGTAATGTTTTCAAATCACAATTAATTATTATTGATCTGTCAGACTGAACAATCCCATTGTAAAAACGCAGCATTGTTATGCTATTGTGCTTCTCCAGTTACGCAAAATACAGTAGTGTATTTTCCCGAAAGTATTTTGTTCAATAAATGGAGAAATAATTTTTTCAATTTCGATTCTGTGTACCCTCTTTCACGTCAGGCAACAATACGCATGTTTTTGTTTTATTTGCCAATGTGTAGAATGCGGATGGAATAAAAACAAATGCAGCGGAATATGATCTTTTTTATTGTGATTAGAGTTGTTCACATCTGGGCAGGTGCGTGTAACAAACAAGCATGGAAAATAACGACGGCAAAAAGACCAACATAATGTTCTCGAAAGTATTGAATGTTCGTTTAGAATAGTGAAGAACTGTGCATTCCAAAAATATCGAAAAACCAAACACGGCGTCCATTTTTCAGTCAAATAAACGTCGAGTGGAGTGGTATGTTCACAGCAAGTTGAACACGATATATCGGGCTAGAGATTCGGTCCTCTCAATACATGTCTAGCGGAGCGCGATACTGGTTTATGGCTGTTGAACAGTATTTCTGTAGTGTTTATTTTATTGCTGATCCGGTAAAAGTCGAAAAAGGTGTAAAACTTGTCCATTTCTCCTTTCCGGCTTGCCCATGTCATGCTCGGCTGCGAATGATGTGAAGACGATCTGAAGAAACAGCCACTAAACTCGACACTACTTGTTCCTGCTTCGAACAGAAGGAAAAAAATTTATATGTACCAAAACATTTTACCACCGACTGACGATGAGAATGACTTTTGCTCGTGCGTACGACGAGAACCCTTTTCTGTCATTCGCGATTTATTCTCTTTCGTATACGTGCTAGGTTGTTAAGTTACTTTCTCGTATTCATACAATTCATTTGTTGTCTGTGTTGTTTTATTTATTTTTCTTCAACAATTTTTTATAATTGAAGCCCAGCGTAAAATACTTTTATTCAAACATTAATCTAAAGAACAGTGAGGGTGTACAAATTCCTGAAATAACTAACCGTCTTCTTTCTAAACTATGCAGCTGAATGGAATTACTTTTTAGGGGAAACAAACATTATGCAGAGGGGAAGAAGTATTTATGGTCTTTTAGTGATAATTATAATCCGGCGAATACCGTTCTGGCATATTCACCAGAAACTATTAAGCTACAAGGATAACTTTTCTTCTGAAAATATGCTTTTGATTTATATGCAGTATTAGGATGAATATATTTCGAATTTTTGCATATAGAGTTTACATTACTTTAATCATCATTAAATATTCCGGAATATTGCGGAAGCATAGATATGATGCAAGGTGGATAGAGGACGTGAGTATGTGCATATATTATCGATACCATATTGCTATATTACCTTGTCAATAATGCAAGATAGAGTAATAAACTTGGTCAAAGTAATAAACAACAACAAGTTCGCGCGTGAATACTTTGTTGGTAGGTGCAGGAAGAAGTGAACCTGCCCGGCACTCGGAGTAATGTATTCGAACATTTCACCGCCAATAGAGCAACAAAAATGAAACAAAAGTTGTGGAAAACCATTCGGTACGGTCGGTAGGTAAACACAAACAGTCAAGGCGAGTGTGTGTGAGAGAGAAGCAGATTTAAGTGCTTGAATCCTTTGCATAAGCCGTCCAAGCCACGAGCGTCGAGGATTATTTCGTCTGGAAGTAGCTATCTAAGCAGAAAATGCACGGCTGCCAATTTTTACTGCGCCACAAATTTCCCGATGGAGCTTACGTTTCACGATATATACCAACGTTCTCACTATAACATTGTTCCATCGCATTCGGCCGGCACATGAACTGTAATTTTCCTGTACGATCCGATGCCTCTACATTGTTAATGATGGTATATTATGATATAGGTAGAAACCTTTATGTACCCTAAAAATTTATGTAGATGACTCAAAAATAGAACGGGTAAAATACATCGTCTTCATTCAAATGATTGTAATTAATAAATGTGAACACAGGTAACCATATTTGTATGTGTTTACTTCAAATATACACATATTTGAATCTCCTGAGAAGTATCTTCATGAGCTGGAAGAAAATGTATTTGCAGGTGTTTCTATGAGGCGCATGCTCTTGGCTGTACTCATGGTTGACGTAGCCAGAGCAGTAAAATCGAGAGTTTTTTCACGTGAGTTGTTTCATCATCATTTGAGCGGGGCGGACCCCTCTTAATACCTTAGTATAACGTCGTTCTGCTTCTATCTCCACGTTTATTCGGTCGACCGGTAGCATTGCTTCGTGCAGAGTAGTTTTCCAATCGCCATCCCCTCCAAGGCTCCAAGGCATTCTGTTCGTACGAGCTCGTAAAATTTCTAAGTACGTCGACTCTTTTATTTGTGAGTGCATTTGCATGCAAACACGAAAACGTCTTATTTATATAAGCTTTATGTGTGAAGTGTATGTGGATCTTGCTCCAGCTTGTTCATGGGATGGAGCACAGCGAATGTCGGAGTGCTCGAAATGTTTCTTTCTTGTACTATATATAACGTACGGCAGCGGCATTAGAGAGTACTATTAAATATTCATGAGCGTACAAATATATTTCATAATTTCTAGATCTACTTTCATTTCTGTATATGCACGTTATACTTCTTCTTTTAGGTGCATCAAGAGTACCATCTATATCTCTAACCACTGGTGTTCTTTGGTACTGTTGCTTCAAATATAAATACCCGCATATACTTTCACATATTTCGGATGTCGTTTTGTAGTAGGGTAAAGTAGTGTTAAAAACGTCGCGATGGGACTCATGATAAACGTTGCGTTCGTACGACGGCGCGTGTAAATACTGTTTTATCGACTGAGCCCCCCTGCGTGTTCCTCTTTTCTGTTTTTTTTTTTTGCAATTCATGCGCTTGTTCGTGCGTGGGATACGTTTTTCTTTTGTGCTGTGATACGTATAATTATGGGGCAAATTTGTGAGTGCTGGTCTTTCTTGATAGGTAATTTGTTGGGAGGTGTTTTCTTGTTGTGTATCCCCCGTGAAT
Organism: Carabus problematicus; assembly: GCA_963422195.1. Taxonomy (NCBI): domain Eukaryota; kingdom Metazoa; phylum Arthropoda; class Insecta; order Coleoptera; family Carabidae; genus Carabus; species Carabus problematicus. The sequence continues at coordinate 10,610,711 of OY728590.1, forward strand.
TTCTTAACAACCCGGGTTGATTTTCACTCAAAGCTATATGACTTTTCTACCGTTATAAATTGTCCGGTAAATATACTGATTATACCCTGCAGTGGAAACATTTCACAAATGAAGTACGCACGCAAAATACTATGTTGTTTTGCTTGTGCCTTACAAACCGTATAAACCGTAAGCATGCTTGAACATTTGCTAGATTCTTTTATCAGAGATGGTACGGCAATAAAGAGTTTACTCCGCCACTGGTGGTTCTGGAGTAATCTCGGCTTCAGTGTGTATCTGTCTGAATGTGCGCGACGTTAATGGTCGGGGCATCCGTCTGTCACTCTTTTCTGGGGCCACACGTCACGGAATGGATACGTTCCGCAGCCGTGCTCTCTTAATTGGGTAAACTCACTTACGAGCGTTTATATCCGACGTTGTTGTATCGATTTTACGTTTCCTTGCTGTATAAAGTTTGTTTACCTCGACGGTAAAAAGAATTAACGTTTTCGTTTTTATAAACTCGGGAAAGAAGTTGTTCTTCATCGAAAAGTTTCGGGCAGGTCTCGTCGGTAATTTTCTGAATTAGGAAATACGTCTCTTTCTGTTCTCGCTTTGTGTATTTGAAATACATAATATACGATGAATGGTTATGGATTCATGTATACAATTTCCATTTCACCGAAATTATATTTCATGTCATTATTGGAAACACTGTGTAGTACTTTATCATGTCGAAACATAATGGCATGACCAGTGGCGTAGCTCGAAATTTTGGGCCCCTATGCAAGTACGGACGGAAGGCCCCCCTCCCATGTTTTAAAAACTACAAAATATTTATTTTCCTTGTTAATTTTTTCTTATATTTTATTTTCTTTTATCTTGATGATATTATGTATTTTTCTCAGTTCACATGTCCAAGTTAGGGCCCCCTACACTCGTGGGCCCCTATGCATTGCACACGTTTGCCCTACAGTAGCTACGCCACTGGGCATGACCCAAATCCAGTGTAATACCAGAAGACCAACTGCCTCGCGAATTGTACAGAACTGATAATCGATGTATTAAAATGTAAATGAATACAATTTTCAATCTTGGAACAATGTAATTTTGTTGATATGTCATTTTCAATGAAATTGGAATTATCGAATGAAGTTACAATTCTCTGTAGACGTGTAACGCTATTTATATCCAATCATATTGAAATAGTAACAATAATAAATAATTCTATATTCTTCCATGGTGCCATTTCTGTCCCATTTCATTTGGATTACATTTGTGATACTAAATTTTTGTGCAAATTTCAAACAAAGCACAGATCTGTAAATGATTGTGTTAAGATTGTTTTATTAATTAGTGCGCATTATGCAATTACTCTGTTCGCGTCAATGTTTGCTGTTTAAAATTCCTTGTACTCAACATCAATAATCCCTTTGAACCCTCGTTGTGAAAGATCATTTTTCACATTTTAATGTGATTTTTCGTTTCAAATGACTTTCACTCGTATCAAGCCCCAGGCCTGTCTGCCAATAAATCTTATAATAAATTATATTCCAGCAGCTACCCGTCATCGAACTAAATGAAAACAGCATCGAGTTATCACCGTTTAAAGCGTGAAGTGAGTTATCGGACACCCCGTATTTTACATTCTATTAGAGGCGACCGTTATTGCGGTTTCGGCGTGAATCACATAACATTCAATACAACAATAATACAAGATTTATGTTCTTGGATTGTTGAGAGTAGTATGCCAGTTGGGCTGTAGCGAAGCCTACCCGTCATGATAAATAACTTGGCGGCTTCGTCGCCGTCACTGGCCGCGCACGGTCCGTTATTGTAAAAATGATCCTACCCGTCAATGCACTACCCCACGAACATGAATCATCCGGCCATAATTGCTATTTAATAAGTATTGAACTGCCTTTGTGAGGCGAGTGCACGACAAGTATCGCTAGCATGCATATATTACAGGTACTTACTTGTTCTACTGCTGATGATATAATCATAGATAAATGTATTCATAAGAAATTACTTCATGTATAGAATCGACTAATCAATGTTCTGTGTGTAGATGTGTAGTTATAACTTGGCACATTTCTCATACAAGTGTATTCACAATGATTACATTCACAAATCAGTCGAGTCTAGCGAGCGAGAACAAGAGAATCACAGAGTATATACTGATCCTCTATGTTCGTATACGTACATATATGTATATTCGGATCGTATATCCATGTTTATGACGGTGAATTAAGCTCGTACATTATGTAAGACGTGTGTGGTTATATATATTCAGTGCGTTTCCAGACATTTGAATACGTAAAGATGTATCAAAGCTGAGTAGTGAATGTCTCTCCGTAACTCAGTGTATACCGCTGTGTACGTGTGTATATAAGTACGTATATTTACTAGAATTCTACATGTTTAGAGAATGTGCCGGCTGATTGCTACACTACTAATTACCACGATTCATACTATGTTAATGTTTAACTTACTAAATGATATTGCAAAATATCACCATTGCCGTCTTTGCGGAAATACGTCACAAATAGAATATCAGTAGCACAATTAGTACGTAGCTGGTTATTTCGGCTGGAATTATAATATAGTTCCATATTTATGTACAATATGAAACTATAATTATCGTAGTTTCATATTGCACATAAATATTTTACAATTTTGCCATTGACCAAAAATCATATTCAACACTAAATGCTTATCGTTAATGTTAATATTATGCATATACACATACTGCTCCACCACGGCAGGAAAATAAACAAAATTATTCATTATTCCGTGCGTCTGTATGTATGTGGGCATACATACAACCGCACATATGCAAAACTGGCTAATATACAACCGCAGTAGAAAATTAAATTTTTATCTGTAAATCTCTTCCGTAATTTTAGAGAAATATAAATCATTTTCATAATGAAATTCAACATTGGCAGTTTATGTTACAATCAATTTTTGCAACCACCATAAATAACAATGGCCGACCATAATATACTTGTACGGACGTATGTGTCTGTGTGTATGTATGGTCGTAAAGTATAGCACGTGTCCACGGACACACACCATTGCGCCGATGCTTCGCAACACGCATCCAATCTCCGTGATTTAATTAAAACGTTAAAACGAAAACAAAAAAATAATTGAACCGTCAAAATCGAACTGATCCATTTTTCCGGCTGAAGAAGTCAATAACCATGCAACGGCTAGGATATGGCTCGTTAGACACTCGACTGGCCCGCAAGCAACCAATGTAGGTGCGAGCACTGACAGACAGATAATACTACAGTAGTGCGAATTCCCACAGGCGTTTTATAATTCTCAACTCCACATGTGAAATTCCCTGGCAACACAATTTGTTTTTTCCAATAGTTGGTTCATTTTAAATGATTGAGGAACATGTTCTTGACATTCAGCAGGAATATGTTCTCGGTGAATTATTTGATTGTACTATGTATTCTGATAATTCCACGCGCTGGGATGTATCGACAATTTGCGTACGCTAGTAACAGATGTCGTTGATGAACCATCCAACAATGTTCACTTTATAATTAAAACAACATGTTCTGCATGAATAAACTGATGGTTCCCGTTGCTGCACCCGTCGATTATCGACAAGAAACAGGCGTTTATGAAGCGGAGCAAGATTTCTTTTTATTGACAGATTATACAAGGTCAATTGTTTTGTCTGCGTCTTCTCGAGGTTAAATGATTTTCTTTCCTTGTGGTACCTTTTTTTCCCCACTAACCTTCAGTGTCTTTGTGGAATATTTCTTTTACTCTGTTTAGTTGTGCGCGTACCGTGACGAATTTTGGGATGTTCGAAATTATATAGTTATGATTTTGACCTGGAAAAAACAGTTGGTAAACAAACAAACTAGGAGGAGCCATTGTTTCTGAGAAGTACAGTGTCATACTGTTGGAAGTTTGAAACATTGTAGTTGGGTACCACTCAGCAGGTACGTTGTGCAATTCTCCCCTTGTCAGTCTGTGCGGAAGACACATGTTTATCTAAACAAGACTATTCGTGTCATTCGATACATGCACTTGAAAGCTTCAATTAACTTGTGTAATCCAAACACTGATTACGGACGCCCCCCTGTTTGCGGAAGCAGGCTGTGGTTGGCCGGATAGTTCATCACCTTGGAACGAATGGCAGTGAATCAACGCAAATGAATTGGACGGCTGTTTTGCTAAGGAGATGCCTGTTTTGTAGTCAACTACATGTTGTAATGTTGCGCGAAATGTGTTGCTTCCCTTCGTCTGGAAGTTCATTGGCGTAGAAACTGGGACAGGCTAATGTCACCCTCATGTAATTTCTTCCGTTGTTAATGAGGCTGGATAAAACTTTCCTGATATTTTGTCATATAATATTTTAGTTCAGGATAGTTCAGATTTGCGCTTGAATCTTTTGACATTGATTTGAATTTCATTGTACTCAATTAGAAGTGATATTTCTGGATTGTATTCTACAAAGATATGGTATAATTCTAAAACAATCTAGGTACCTGCTTTTAATAATTTTGATTTCCTATACAACAAACTATAGAATTAAATATATCCGTGATTTTATTGCCATTGACTGTATTATTTGAAATCCGTTTAGAAAATTTGCAAACTCGTCACTGGCTTGGGTGGTTGGTTGACGTCGTGGAAGCCTTAGTAGCAAGTTGGTCCTCTGTTGCTGCTGATACCCACACGTTGTTTCTCAGTCAGTTGTTCACGAAGTGGCCGCTTTGTTTTGCCGAACAAGAATTCACTCACTCACGAACGGTTGTCCACACCGACACGCCAAGTAGATGCCTATATATGTATAGTACTGTCGCTCGACACTTGCACCTTGACTGAATGTTGTGAAGTGTTAGGTACATTGTGCGCGTTATTTCTGTTGTTGCGCTCGGTATGAATGGAGATCCGTGTCGGTCCACTGAAAGTCACACCTCATTACAAAGCTCTTTGTTCACTCGTCACGACTGATGGCATTTATGTTTGAATTAATAACATTGGTACGTATTTATACAACTTGAAGTCTAACAGGAATTTCTGATTACTTTAGGATACAAAGAGAAGCCCCCGTCAGAGGATATCAATACTCGCAATTATTACTCTGTCAGCCTCTCAGTCTACACAAATTTATTTTCAGCGATGACATTCTCAATTCTCAACTAGGTGTCTGTTCGTATATGTCTAACGTTGACATGTATGTGAATGTTTTGTGGTGTACTGTCCAAATAGAATCTGTATTGTCAAACGGTCGTTACTGTCTAACCTTACTATTGTCACATATCGTCAGGATAATAAATTGTTTCTTAATTATCGAATTTAAATTAAATATCTAGTTGGGTATATGTGTGAAATTCATTTTTCCATTTGTATGCTACAAATGAACGGGGACGATGCCAGTTTCCGAATTGATTGCCCCCAAACAAACATAATTCACATGTCATGGATTTCGCTTTCCATTCAACGTGTGCTATTTTAAGCCAACAGTACCTAGTGGATATGTTGTTCGGTGACATCATAACAATGACAGTTAACCAGTCGCGTGTACTCATTCAAACTACGAGTGTTCCACGTAAGCTGTATGACAGCCCGAAATTGACAATGAGATCTAGCTCGTACATAATTCACTTGTGACGTCAAATATATTTACTAGTCGTGTATAAATGTGCATCCGACTGGCGATGCTCCACGACTACTAGATCTGATTGCATTAATGCCGAGCCGCAAGTTGTTGTTTGCGGCAATGGGGATGAAATATACATATTTATTACATGCTAACATATTACGGACGGATCCGGTATTTTAGTTTTTTTTTTTTTCTAGCGTAATAAATAAAATATTCGTGAAAAGCGCACAAAGTACCCTGAAATATTCCCAAAGATTTTCTTTTCTACGGCGAAGCTACTTTACCAAATTATATGAAATTGGATATATTAAAATTTTGTTCAGTCTAGTGGAAATTATTATTCATGGTACAGTGGCGACACTGCAGAACATTCCTTTATTAAATATGTATTCCGCTCGCGGCGTTCAAACTTGGCCACTGTGCACTGACTTGCTCTACTTGCTCGTACGAGAATGTTCATTTGAATAAGCCGGCTAATACCCATCGTTCGATCGTTGAGAACAATATAAATAACTATCTTTATAAATTAGTCGCAGGAGCTATGAACTACGAAATACACCATCTACTGTTCATTACATTATACGTGTGCGTGGGGACGGGGGGGGGGGGGGGGGGTAATGTTCGAACGAAACCATCCAGGGGCCAGTATCAAATACTACAAAACCTACAATTACAGTATTATCTACCATCTGATTGCCCCGGATAAAGTCGTAAACCGAAATCGTGTTTTCCACGAAAATTAACATTCACCGTTATTTAATGTGTTTTTAATTCCGCTTCGATCTACACGGCTGGCTACGAAGCAGTGGGAATATAACTACCAGCCTTGGACACGTGGAGCTGCTTGGTAGCCGATGGGCCGATGTGGTAAGGCGAGACGCTGAAGCCATTCATGTTGTGTTAATGGGCGCAAAAGGTGTTTAACATGCATAAACTGCATGTTATCTTTATTGATCAATGACACACGTCTATTCCAAACATGGGCAGATACGATTACTTCGTTAATTTTTAATTCCCCAAACTCTTGAATTCACCGAAGTGTAAATATTTGCCGGCGATGTTTCTCTATAGATAGAAAGTTTCATTTGACTATGGAAATTACTAACAAAATTTCAAATGGATATACAATATGATCCTAGGCTGTTAAGTGCGTTGACTATTTTAAACGTAATAAACCGCTTCGGTCATCTATAGCTTTCGTACGGATGGGTTTTGGGAACAGGGTTTACTCGAGGCATAAATTAGTAATCATCACACACGTATAGACGTGTTTCTACTCGAATATATTTCTTTCACGCGCTCTCTGATACATCGACTCGTTACCAATCCATGGGTGTATGCAGGTATGTCGGCTGGTGCACACACTTCTACGTGTGGCCGTATATATGTGTGTCCACACACGTATGTAATTTATCGCGTGTTAATATGAAATAAATCAACATGCATTCGTTGCTTTGAAGAGCAACTCGACGTGGCTTGGTTCTCGGCTGGCTTCACAACTGCGTTGCAATTGGCTCCGATGCTTGCGTCTCTCCATAACGCCTCCGTGCGATGCTATCGGTAATAACAAATAAACAGCGAACGCGCAATCCGTCAATGTATGATTGATATAATGGTAATGGAAATCAGCCTCTGACTGACTGACAGATACATTGGTTAGTCGACACAGCGTGCCGTGCCGGCATCGGAATCTCTCTCTGTCTCTGTCTCTCTCCGCAATCGTATGAATCTCAAGTGACGACGACCCATTCTTCCATCATAAATATATGTATGCGCGACTCCGGCAAATGTCTATCAATCTTCTCTCTGTCTGCTTACGGCCTTTCACTTTTTTTTACATTCTCTTTCTTATTTATTTTTTTAGTTTTGCCAGAGATCAGTCGCGTAATGGCTGCAAAAAAAACTGTTCGTTTCGTCTTCCGATTGATGTCCATATAAATATTTTATGGTCTGCTGAAGTACGGAATATGGATGACTAGTTTTCGTATTTCGTCCAGTCCAGTGTTCTTGTATAACACTGCAATGTTGACAAACATATATATTAGTAACTAATCGACATATGTACCTATGTTGTCTGCTCATATTTATGTTAAATAACGTAGTTTATTTAAATAACGATATGCAATCAAATAACTAATGAATACAAGTTTTATCATTACATAAATGTCACTAATTAATCTATGATAAACGCACCAGGTTAATTACAAGCAATCAGTAAAAATTTCCCAAATACAAATCACAGTAATTCGTCACAGTGAATAAATAATATCCATGCATCGGTCTGTTTGGATATCAAATAAAAACTGTATTATTTGTCTTTTCAAATTAAATGCAAAATATTTTTATTTATATTTGCTTCCGGTAAATATTTATGTGAAATTTGAGGAACGTGATGTGTTGACAAGTTAAGCAATAGTATTTTTATTTTAAATATTGATTTTTACAAAAACATTTTTTTTTGTCATCACCTCTATTTATAGATTGAAATATTCGTTTTCAATCTACGTATCTCTCACATTTAACGATCATGACATGAAACTATACATGTCCCATTAAAACAACTTATATTTTCAAATGAAACTGCATTGCGCGAAGTGTATTTAATATTTCTATGTAAATATTGTACATGTAAAATGAAACGGGGAAATTTTACGGCTTCTGTGATATGAAAATTGTAGCTCGGTATATTTAGTGAAACCACTAAATACTCGTAGCATGATATCTACGAGTACAAAAGTAAAACTTCATTTCACTATGATGTTACACTTGTCTTTTTTAAATCGAGTTTGCTACCGTCCAGTTTGTTGTTTCTGAATATGTCCGATTGGAGAGTCCGTTCTGAAACGGTCGTTGTATTCATTTTGTAAAGATTACCTGTCGAATTGCCGTCCATGTTCTCAATTAGAGCAGGCAAATTCACATATTCAGCAAGCAGCAGCAACAGTAGCAGCAAGGAATCCAATCAGAGTGCTAGTATTTGGCAGGATTGGGTCTGATAACGATCCACCTCTACACCAACGAGCCGTATGCGTTCAGCAACACCAGCACCAGGAGGAAAGGAAATTGTTGCGGGAAACGATTCAGGAAATGTCGCTCCACGTGATTCCACGGCGCCATTTTAAATGATACCATGTTGCTATCGCACCTCACTGTCTGTTCAGACATTGCCAGATACGCCAGCTACTTTTCCTGCAAACCTGGTCTACTTCTTTTTCGAACTTTTTCCGTATGTTTCTCCAAAAGAAATCATATCTGTTACGAGTTGCAGGAACATTTTTAAACTGAGATAACTTTAAAATGAACCTCTTAAACATGAAATGTACGTCCTTAACAGCAATAATTATCGTCGGTATTCAGTTGAAAATGATATGATTATATCGTCCTACATCTACTTGTATATGCTTTACAAAACACCTTAAATCTAATGACAGTTGAAGCAGCTACCAAGGAGCATTGTGTATTCCAGTAGATGATAAATGATAATGATCTTGAAATGAAATGATATTAATATAGAGATGATTTATAATTTAGGGATTTTTTTTTTTTGGACACAGTAACTGTCAAAACATCTTTTTGTGAAAAGAAATCTATTAAATTAAATGTTTGAAAACATTCCGCCGACATCGTTAACATGTAATATTTCAAATGAAATTGTTATAGATATACAGTCATGAATTCTATATGTGTAAAATGGTGTATATATGCATGTACATATATTCGAATAAAACATGACTAGGCGGTGGGGTAGGAACGTAAGGGAGACGGTTAGTTTGCTTGGGTGTCATTCGTTTCCACACGACAGAACATCACCAGATCCGCCCCCGTCTCGATGTCGCTGCAGCAGATGTTGGAATTGTTTAAATGATATTTTATTGCCACATTATAATGTAGTAATATTCCGAGCAAATCCCGAAGGGATGGGCTTCGTACACAAAAGCAATATCGAGCCGACAGGCTGACAGAGAAACGATGAAACTCGTAGCATATCAGCCCGTATGTTTCCTCTATTTCGCTCCGTGCTGCTTGGTTGTATACCGCTAAATGTGTGTGAATATAGGTATATATATATGTGGAGCTTAAGTTGCTATATAACATGCGACGATTATGTCAGCGAATAACAACAACACAAATAACTTTAAAATATATTAACCGTCGGCAAATGTGCGTTATTCTTGTTTTCATTATATTCCTTCCTACTGATATTTATATTCGCCAGATAAAAATCTCATATACATTCCGTGTGACGTGCCATTTATCATTTCGGAATTTATGAAATAACAACGCGGCAGATAATTTAGTTCGCCGGTTTCAACATGACCTACACGTATATTATAATGGGTAGTGTATACGGTAATAATTCCAGTACGAGTAAAAAATATAGTTGTTGAAGTAGTTGACTCGATAAAACTATTATGTTCGTTGAATATTCTTATTCTAGTAATTTCACATCGAGAAAAACACAGTGTAAAACTGAAGTACGGAATAAAATAAATTCGTACGGGCAGAACTGAAAGTTAATTTGAAAAGAAAAATTCATTAAACAGTGAAGAATCACTTGAGTTCTTCAGTAAATTATTTCAATACGGTCGCGCAGTCAAGCGAACCGTCACACAAATACGGTACACGAGTGTTCCGGACATAAAATTCAAGTTCGACAATAACCGAAAGAGGCGCTAGCATGCTACTTGTCTGTGGGGTGGTTGAACGCGTACATTCAATAAACTCGGCGTACGAAAGACTCGTTTACGACAACAACGTGCAACGTTTTACATCCGGTTCCGTTCGTTATTAAGACAAGCGAATCGATCACGCAGCATCCGTAAAACACTTGCTATTGGACGGAATTCGGATTCGCAGGCGACGCCGACGACAATTCGAATACGGTATCGTTACGAATGTGTCCTTTCGAGCGTCCATTGTTCGACTACTAGCGCGGTTAATCAAGCTTTACGATACGAGATTAGGCTGATTTCATCCCGCACGGAACAGCGTAATAGATTCGACGTTATCCAGATGTCAACAACGACGACACTAACGCCAAAACTAGGCGTACTATCGTGTTAACGGGCACAAAATTACATTTTACATCATTCTAACTTTACATTTTCACACGCCTCGCGTAAGGTATCGTCTCAAATTCATTTTATACACTTTAGTCTCTACAGTTCGACTAGTCATTTCTAAAATTAAATCCATCATTCTCTCCGACGTTTGCTTCTGTGCTCTGTCAAATATTTTTCCGAATTGCGAAACTTCTGATTTTGGCCCGCACAAGTGTCAAAGGCAATTTGACACACGTGTACACCTACGTTTTTTCCGTTCAGGATTCACGACGTGACGTTATAAATTTTAATGCAGCGGATTAAATTATATAAAGTGGATCGGACGTCCGTGGTCCACTTCCTAAAACTGACAGCCTGATGTATCAGCGATTATACGGTGCGGTCATGCGAACTTGTTGACAGACGTCAGTGCAAGTAGAGGGGTCCTTAAAATTTCACATCATCTCCCTTGGTCCAGGCCACGGAGGCTAGAGAACACCCTCTTCTCTATAAGTAGGGGCGCGATGCATGCTTACAGGAATACATCCTTCACAAGATGTATGAAGATGTCCGTCATCATGAGGTCACTTCATCTTCAGGGTACTGCTGTCATAGATCCTACGACGAGATAGTTGAATTATTTTGCACGTATCTGATACCAAAATGGTTTATAGAATAAACGAATTGTAATCTTATTTTACACCGGCGAAGGATACACGTTTCATTATCGGTAAATTGACGGGTGGATTTCTAGCGATCGTTGCCAACTACGAATCAATCAGCATTCTTACCGTGCACCGGGCAAGCGCTTATGAGATTTCCGTCCGTCAGTTTGTCACGGGGCTAAATCGATAATCCACGTTCGCGACAAAAAGTGACCAGGAGTTTTTGGAGAGAAACGATGCCGCTAGGCCGAAAGGAATTACTTGCGGAAACAGGGATAAAACAGGGATCAGATCGTAAGCCACTGGTGTTTCGTGAATGCCGATCAGCAAGGTTACCGGCTACAACTGCAGACACTGCAACCTAAGTAAAACAAGATAGTCTCACTCACATGTCCACCAGCTATACACTGACTCTGACATACTTGAAGGAACAATCGAGAAACCAATGTGTCAGCCTCAGGCAATGCATCGCAAGCAGGCAAACGAACACGTACACAGAATTGTACAAACATTACATTACAAACAATTTGCTAACATTGGTCGACACCACATTTTTCAATAATTTGTTTACACTGAAGTATGCAAATATTTATAAAAAAAAATTCTCTTGTTTAAATGGAATTTAACAGAAAAATACTGGGAAATTGAATTGAACGCAAAATTATTTACGCATCAATGGAATGGAGAATGAAATCGCAAATGCCATTTAGCGGTGAGCGAGAATTATTTTTTTGAAAAACTCCGATGAGCACAATTTTAAGCGAACGTGTGGATTTTTCAGTAAAGAAGGAAAATCAATTTCCGTGTGGTGAAAAACTTCTCCGGATGTGAATGTCAGCTACACTGAGCGAAAGGGAAAGAAGTCAAAATTCGTTTAGCTTGAGCGTATACTCAATCTGCGTTATATCAAAGTTGTGTTTAAGATAACTCGCTCGCTCGCTATGATGACGGAGTGTGTTTTAGAACGTTGCAATCTCTCTGATCTTAAATTTTCTATCCCGAAAACCAATTTGCATTTACTGCGCCAAGCAAATGCACCTAGCTAACAAAGTGTCACACCTTTAGCGTCACTCTGCAGCTTCGGAGGAATGTTTCATTTAGAATCTTATTTGCACACACACACAAATAGGTTAAACGTGCAACGTTCCATCAAATTTCTCGATTAAATAGCTTTCAAATAGAATCACAAGTCTGGATGCCAGCCATCTTCTCTCTGACAATGTAACTTTTCCATTTTCTACACAATGTATCTGGAGCCGTCTTGTTAGCGAAGTCATTTCCATAGTTTCCCAAGCAGAATCATTCATTTATGAAATATTATAGTAGTAGTAGTAGTGGTAGTTATAAATTCGAATTAATTTCATAAAATACTGGGGCCTCCGTTGTAACTTCAACTTGAAACTACACTTAGAGTGGATATAAATAACTCTCCGGGCGAGTGTTTCCTCGTTTATCATCGTTGGTTCGCACGTGTACGTCTATAAAAACACATACGGCATTACACGCAGCACAATACTTTATTGTTAAACTGTTCGGATTAGTCTACAACCCGACTGCATTTAGTTTAATGCTGTTAGACGAGTTGTGCAAAAGGTCTGAACACAGCGATTCGCACAAAAACAACCTTATACACTTGTTTTTGTGTTCTGGTTTTTGTTGCAACAACATCTCGTGTTCCACGGTAAACGTTTAAATCGAACGCGCCGAGTCTAGGGCCATTTCGTTGCTACCTCATAGTCGTGTAACATTAGCGTTCTTCGTTCACATTCTCTGCTTCTCTCATGTGTGCTCGGCCATTGGACTAGTGCTTGTTTGCTTGTTCGTCGTGCTGTATATATGTCACAAGAGGTTTCACTCCAGTTGTCGAAGTAGGCAATCTGTAGTTGTTATTTGAAGTACCTGCTGCTTTACTGAATCTTTTGTTTTCGTTGCACCAACTGAAGCAAATTGAGATCAAATTGGTAACGTGAAGGAGATGGCTATTGAAAAGGTTGGTTGAATGTGAATTGAGTCGCCGTTTCTATATTATCTTCTATACAAGAACATATGTGGTCCACCGACATGGTCTACAGTGAGCGCGCGCGCTAATAATAGAGACATGCCATCTCAATGTTCGTACGGAGAAGTTGCGTAGACCGCGAAAGTGGTCTCGGCGAAGTCCCGCGGTATTACAACTGCGTGGTTCGCGGCCTGGTCTCCCAGTCGACTTGCTGACCAAGCAATGTCCCGAGATTACCAGATTAGACCTCCCCTGTTTCGGGACAGTTACGGAAACTGTGCTGAGAAATTCCGTAGACGTGATACATTAATTGGACCAAGGAGAGGAAAAAATACGTGTGTCGTCGGATTCCCTTTTACGTGAAATTCGAAAAGAAACCTATTCTCTTTCCGCTCTATTTCATATATATATATATATCTTTAAGATTGCACTTGTACCAATATATCTTGGTTGCCTTCTCCGAATTGATTCGAAACGTGTAAAGCTCAATACGAAAAAGCACCGCTTTTTCTAGAATCTCTGTATCCATCTGTTTGTAATAATTCACTGATTGCTTCATCATAACCCGAAATTTATGACCGATTTTCTCCCTATACATATATGAAACTTGTTATTATCTACCGAACTTTACCGGATAGCAATAAGAAATTTACTTTACTTTGCTGTTGGCGTCTTCCAGTTTCGCCTAGAAGTGCTTACATCTATAACGGCTAATTCAATTCCGTTACGGCTGCGTGCGTGTGTGTGTTGTACATCGTGGCCCGTACATTGCTAGGAAATACACATTGTGAGCAAAAGTCATGGCGGGCTCTATTGAATTTTCTCTCTCCCTGGAACGTCCAGTGCGGTGTGATGTTTCGTGTCAGCAGTCAGTGGTAGCGACGTTGGTGGCACAGACCAATGCCTAACAGCATTACCACAAGCGTATACTGTCCGAGAGACAAGTCGGTGGACGTGTGAAGTCTCGTGCGTGTCAAAGAACAGGAAATAAGCACGCAAGAACAAAGAACGTGTCTTCACACTACACCACGGAGTTCTTTGTCAATCGTAAGATCCTACGTTGGGCGGAAATTATTTTCCCAATCACGAGATACAATTAAGCTGACGCGAATCATTCGTCAAGTTTCCTAATGTAACTGTTAACTAGAAGTTATTTTTGTCGGTGTTCATTGTCCAACGAGACTTTTCTTCCGTGCAACGCGGCCTTTCAATCGATTTGATTCAATTACTTTGGTTCTACGTGATTAACTTGCTAAATGTGATTTTTTTTTCGTTCTTATTTGAAACTGAAAGATAGAACGGTATATAATAGAGTTATATTTTCCATTTGGCTTCAAATCTACATTTTTGCTCTTTATATTTTATATACAATGCATCGTGAATTAAACATTTAATATGTATTTACATGTAGCTAATGGAATAATCTTCATCGGTGTGAATATAAATAAACATGTAGCATTTTTTTCTCTAGCCTGGTATTTAATAAAATAACAGCACAGTATTGTTCGTTGTACATTGCATTTGAGCTAGCATATAATAGACGTTTATCAAATGGACTGTTTGCTAGCATATAATTTGTTAACTGCATCTTTCGACTTGTCCGGTAAATTATACGGCGCAATAACGATTTTCCTAATGCACCCGTCGTCCATTATTAAAGGCGCCAGTCATTTCCTCGTTTAGATTCATTTCCGTAAGGATTATTTTCAACGATGCTTGGAAATTTATATTTACTGTGTTTTGCTCTGAATACAGTAGCGGCCGCTCTCGGCCGATGGTGAATAAAACTTGAAAAGAAGTGCTGTTAACGTTTCGTTTTGTCGGTTTTGTACTATGCAAAAATGGAATTAATTGCAAACTCGGATGGATATATAATTATCGCATTTTGTTTTCAAACCGTGCTCTTCTCTGCGCTGTCTGATCGCGCGTTAATTTGCCTTTAAATGGTGCCGGTTAAAAGCGTTGCTTCCGTATTTCCGTAAGTGGAAATTATGAAAAATAAAACTTTTAATATTAACTGTAATTGTGTATTTCAGTAAATCATTGGTATCGGGTAACGTAGATTTGTGTAAATGTACTCGGGTATTACGTTAGCTATCAGGACAGTCGATATATAATGTGATATCCTGCTCGGTACATCACCTGCTACTGGTGCAGGCCACGGCGGTGCATCCGCGCGCTGATCCGAACATCCTGTACAGGATTGAGTGAACGCGCGCGTATCTCGCAACAGTTCCATGAATACTTTATCACTTGACAAAATTGATGACCGTCTCGTGTCCCTTGTAATCGGTGTGTCTCTTATTATCGCATGAATCGTTCACGGTAACTTGAAAAATCTATTTTTAAACATCGTATTTCTTTTTAATATACTGCCGGTGTTCAGCAACCGCGAAAGTGCTATGTAATTTATCATTATAGTTGGTTGTATTAGTTGTGTGTATCCATACATAACACACATACACATCAAGGTTTCGTTGCTTTGCTTACGTTCTACATGCACATTGGCGCGGATTCGTAGCCAGCTGTTTTACCCCTGCAATATACCAGTGAAACAAGAACGATAATTACAACAAATAGTACACTGTAAACTAGTTATTTTAATGTTACATTTACACTGTGAACAATAGGTTCTAAATCCGTGTTTACAGCTTTCAATGGCTTTGATGATTGGCACGTACGTATGATACAACCTTCAAACATGACAGCGTGTTTGTCGGTGCTCGTGCACCCTCGCGTGCGGCGGTACGACGTAGGTGAAATGATCAATAAAAGCCTTGCCAGGAGTCAGTTATGTGCGGTCTCTGGAGACGAGGTTTGTTTGCGTGTGCTTCCTTCCGTTCATTTCCATATCTATCCGTCTTATTCCGTCGATGTACACTCATCTTACCTACCAACTAACGCAACCCTCGCCCCGTGTGCATGTGCCACTTCTATCGACAACATCACGTCTTGAGGGGAGCGTTGTCGAACCATCCCCTACATACTAATCAAGCAGGTACACTTGCCACTGAATATGATGTACATACGAAACTATATACACAGGGCAAATATCATGTCACCTATGACTTTACCATTCGCCCGTCACCATTGTTTTACACCACTGAATGAATGTCCATACTATTCACATATTATGACTTCTATTATCAAGATTAATTTCATTTTTAATATATTCATCTGCGTGAATTTAACAGTTATTGCAAAACATGGCCAGTGCCGACAAATAAAATTGCATATGCTATTGGATTATCGTTTTTTATATTGTGAAATTCGATATTACTTTTATTAAAGTCTATATGCAACGTCATATCTATTTTTTCGACTGTACATTATTCAATTTGAATGGACTGCAATAAATACAGCTTCATGTGATTGTTTTAATTACAATATACAGATGCAGTTATTTTGTAATATATTTTACATAAACAATAGCATTTTATGTATAATTTGTTGGATATAAATTTAGCACTCAACAGTCATATATTTGCAATGAAAATCATAGCATTTCCAATATTGTAAATATAATTAAACAGCGAGAATTTGATTGTGAGTATTGTTTAAACTTGATTTAAATTTATAATGTTGATATGAAAGTCAATTGTAGTTGTTAATTAATAATTCCTACGTATGTAGATGTTGCTTTGTTATAAATACAGTCCAGTTCCAATTGATCTATATATGTATGTAGAAAAAGCAAAAAAGAAAAATAATCTAATTTCATCCTGAAGGTATTTCACTTTGTAGCCGGGTACGAGGAGAGTTTATTTAGAAGCAAAAAAATCACAATAGACATTCAAGTATTAGATTGAACATGTCACAGTAGACGCATTGGGAGTTTGCAGCCGGAGCTGCTTCCATACTAAACAGTCCCTCACGCCTAGCCATTTAACTTACACAATGGTGGCGCACGTCCCTCCTATCTCTCGCGGCACTGTGTACGTACTATCAAACGGTAGTAGTTCCGCATCGCTCCGTAGCGCTGCGAGCGCCTTTGTGTTGCATCTAATCTTTAAATCTTTACACATTTGCCTACGTAATGCAGGTGCATATCCCTCTGATTTCCTAGCAGATCATTTTATTTCACGGCCGTTGCTCCTGCAGATGAGGTTTGCGTTCCACGTTCCGCATTGGACGGGCGAGAGTTGGCAGGAATAATATTTCTCGGTCTCTGCCAACTACACGTATGCGCAGCGCTTGCTCGCGTACCCTTCCGGACACAGAGAAACGTGAACGTTGCTGTAAACAACCGGTAATTGTGAAGTTGAATCCAGCAGCCCCCCCCCCCCCCCCCCCAGCCGGTTTTTTATTTAGTTTTTTTCCGGTTGATTTGTTTGATGAAACGGCCTGATTCTTTTGTGATCGCGGTTGAAATAAACTCTGGTGCGAACGAGTAAATTCACAGGGATGTGTTAAATATCTGGTTGAGTGTTGTGACACGTGAAAGGAGATTTATTTTTCAAAACAGGAAACAACGAAAAATAAATGTTTATAACGAATTACATCCAGGAAATTTGAATTATATCCGTTCAACATGAAATCGTCAACTTCCTGGACCCTAAATCGATATGATAATATCCTTACAAATTTGTCTATGGATAAATTTTATCGAATGGATATAATTTCGTGTCATTATTATGCACATGACATATTTCTGAAATTAATATTTAGCCGTCTACAATGTACATGATATCGCATTTCTTCATTTCGTTGTGTCATTAGCATAAATATATAATTTCCTTTGCTGCTCATTAGCATGTATTCGATTTCAGGAAACCATAATGTTAGAAAACAAATTATAAAAGTTGCTGCTTCTAAGCATAATAATTTCCAGGTTTGATATACACTTATTTAGTTACTGGTAATTACGTAGGAAATATGAATTGAATTCCGTGATATATCACCAGTCCCCCATTATTGCTGTCAAGTGAAGAATATGGAAGAGTGTTTAGCGGGAGAGCTTTTCTCCGGTGTGTCCTTAAGTTGACGATGAAGAAGACACGTACGTAACTGGTGAGCACAAGAGCATCTCTAACGGCTGATGCTGCTATTAAAATGACGCGTTTACCTAACCATTCCATCTACGGTGGTTGACAACGCTGAGTGATTGATGGATCTGAACGATTTATCTCACTTTTTTGTGTCTCTAAATACACCGAATGGCGAATTTCCATCTTATTCGCTTGCGTGCTCCACGAGGCGCAGATTCGATGCGCTTTTTCATGCATAATCTCGCGTGCAGAAACGTACCGAGATTTTCGCATATCAGTAGTTTCTTTTTGCTGTGGAGTTTCTTGAAAAGTAGCAATGTATCTCTTCTTGCGGTACGTCTGCACCGATCTCGTGATATCGTAGAGTAGTACTCGAAGAGAAATACATCAGCACATACTCAGGCACTAATGATCTCTACAGTTTCCCTCGTCACAGAAGTTTTATCTCCTGCATTGATTATCATTAAGCCTCGCTGTTCTATCTTTGCAAATGATTAAAACATTCTTTTCAATTACACTGCTTGTATGTATTAATGCAGCAGTTATGGAACGGGGAAGTCGTTTGGTCCACCCCTTGGGTTGCATCCGGGCCTACCCTTGTATGAGGCAATCTCACGTCTCTATATCGTCGTGCATCTTTTTGCCCTTTGGTGTATGTGTACGACGTGGTACTAGTGTCGCTTTGTCGCCCACATGAGACCCCTAAATGAGATCGTGCCAGTAGATGCCTCCGGTGTTGTGACTTCTGAACCCCCTAATGTTCCACTAAACGCCGCGTGTGCCTGGAATAACACACTATATACCATCCGAATTTGATTGTGTTCCTTTTCACGACATTCTCTATATCCTCAACGACCCCCCCAGCAGCCAGCAGCCACGTCGAGCAGCCCGTTCATTTTATGCCTTTTAAATAACTGGCTTTGTTGATCGACTTTGTTTATTGTTGAAGACTATATGTAAATAAACTTTGTGTTTTCTTAATGTTCTCCGTATTCGCATGCATGTGTATTTATATATGTGTGAGTCAACACGCAACGCCTCTTGTGTTTGTTTCCCACGGAATAATAACTTAGGCGCGTTACGAAAATGTTTCCGTTTCGCGTTTTTTTTTCCAAATACATTTCTGTTTTGGTGTCGGAAAAGGAATACAGAAATATTTTGCCATGAATGTTATTTTGCTCGTTCATACGGAAGTGTTTGTTGCCTAACACAAATTAACAAACATTTATGCATATTTACTTAACATTGAATATATGGTCCACACCTGAAACTGACTGTTGCGATGTAATTTACAATTCAACATTATTTTTCACCGTGCGTCATTTTAAATTCACGCATTGCATTCCATGCTACATAGTTGGCAAACAATATATTTTCATAAATTACTAATTCCCACATTGTAACTGTAGTTAGCTAGAGTTTTATTCAGAGTCGTATGCAATTTAAAACTTTATTTCATTTAAGCACAAAGTGTTAATGAATAGTTAATTCGTTGAAATAAAACGAATAGACAAACTGGGAGTGCGGAAAATGGTGAGGCTTTTAAAACTTAAGATCTGTCTGTGAATAATACAGTGGCGATTCGTACTTTACCGTGCTGTGCTGTGTTCGAGGCAAAGGCGTGTATTTGAACTTGCAGTCGGTATAAAAACAGATCTGTAGAAACTGCAATCATTATACAAATGACATTCTGATGCAGGGCACTTAAAAGATTCTCCGCATACTTTTAATGGTACTTTGAAAACAGTTTGAATTCGCTTGCACTCGAATGAAACACACGCTAGTTGAATATTCCAAACTTACTTCTTCGTTCTTCTCCTCCTCCGCCTGCTGTTATTACCGCTGCTACTTCTACTGCTGGATACGGACTACCACACAGAACAAACGAATACACGAACGAATAAACTCACGTAATATACCGGTGGAGAATGAGAAAGACAAGGGACCATGACGACGACATCGGAATAGAACGATTGGCTTTGATTTCGCATGCAGAAAACAAAACCAACTCCTTAAGAAAATAACAATATAAGTTCTTCTTCGCTGTGCGCTGCCAAGCTTTTGTTGTAAATAATATTGCTGGAAAGTTAACGAACGACGAATTTACACTTGAACGCACTAACTCTACTGTTGACAAGGTTCGTTGTGGCCACTGGTATTCTTATTAAATATAATGGAAATATTAATTAAAGAATGCTTGAGAGAACGACCGGAAGAAAAACGTGAATTCCTTGCTTGCAAATTCAAACTCGTTGCTTCTGGCCCGATCAATAAATACACATTAATTGCTTCGAGTACTTAATCAGTCTGAAATGAATTGGGTATTGTATGTAAAACAACGCATACATACATAATTAAACATATTTATATCTCTCTCGTATACATTATCAATCTTGTCCGAAACTGACAATAGATCCAATGATGACTCTTCAGTTCCCGTAAGGCATACATGAATTTAATATCATATTTTTATCGTGCGCGAGATTTGAACGCATATGGTGGAGACTACGTACGTATATGTATGTTACGGTTGTATTTAGCAAGTAATAGATTTGCGGCGTATTCAATCAATACGCTGACGTATCATGATTGCTTTCTAAAATCGTTCGATTGACAGGTAATCGGGATTCGCAGCAGGAGCACCGAGTCATTCCCGCCACTCATACCGCTGTAGTTGGTCACGTGGCCGCAGGAATAAACTGCTAGTATGGGGTTTCCTGCATGAATGGTAGTTCGCACATTATACTGCGTAATCCTGCGACCAGCGAAATGCGACTCTTGGTCAGACCATGTGCGTATGACAGTTGATATGATTTTGATTTATTGCATTGTTCTTTATTTGTAATTTAAATTGAATTTATATATATGTATATATATATATATATATATATATATATATATATATATATACCGTGTCTCTCTCTCTCTCTCTCTCTCTCTCTCTCTCTCTCTATATATATATATATATATATATATATATATATCTTGTTCAATATTGGTCTAAGTACTTTGAAGAATTTATTTACTGTATTTTTTTCGAATAGTGTAATTTTTCAATTTATTCCAAGTTCGACAAATAATTGTAGATTTCTTGCTTCGTGCTGGCTGCTTTGAGATCTGACAAAAAAAAAAGATTGCAGAGAAATAATTTTCCAATTTTATTTTATACTTTTTCCTGAAGTGTCTATTTAAAAACTTTTAATTGCGTTCGTTGTACTAAAAGAAATGAACTTGTAAATAATGAGTTTGTAAAAGAAAATTCAATATTGATAATTTATGTTACTTTGTGCTGAGCTACGTTAAATTTCCTTTATTAGGCAGGAATAATTCATGACAAGCGTAGTGGTTCTGATGTTAGTTATTTAAATAGGCAACCCTTGCTTCCTCTATTTGCACACAATATGCCTTTCAATCCATTTAACTGAATCCCGTCGTCGATTTAGAGAATAACCTACTTTGGTAGCAGGGAATGTTGAAAAGTCACCGTAAACGATGTGATTCTGCCGTTCTGTTGCTAAGTTCGTATATAAAGAATTTGCATGCGAGTTGGAAATCTTGTGGAGGTCAAGTCTGTGTACCGAACCGTAAACGAAACGGGACCCTTTGATCAAACATTGATTCGGGCCGTGGTACGCAAGCGGAACTTGGGAATCTTTGATATAGTCCATCATGGATGAATGGTATTCTCCACTGACGGCTATGGCTGGCATATATCGACGTACCAACACCGTGGCACCACCACCACCACCACCACCACTACTACCAGTGCAGACCTGTGCTAACCGGCCGCGCAATTTGTGATGTACCGGATCAGAAAACGGCCAGAGAAAATAACTGGAAAGCTGAAAAACTACCCAGCCAAGAAAAGAAGCGTCGGTTCAAAAGGATTTCAGGATATGAAGTGGTCGGCGATGTGTTGAACGAACGCGATGACGAGGAAATAATTGAGATGTGATGATTTATCTGTAGTGTCGGTAGAGCTTGTCGCCTCCTCTCGTCCCGGATCTATTGATTTCACTACCAACTCCATGGCACATCCTGGTGTATCATGCGAACCTTGTGTAGTCTAACTGTTTTCACTTCGCCAAATGCAAATAAACTATGCATTGCAATTTCATAAACATATAAATTAAAATTGTACTGATTGAAGCTCACATATCACTGCGCATTGGAATGAGAATGATGTATTATTTACTAACAAATCCTTCGTTTGTCAGCTGTTATTTTGTCGTGTTTGCACTATTTTCTTTCATGTGTATGTGCGTGTGTGACAATACTGGTGCAGCAACTTGAACACAAAAGCCAGAGGTGCGCCGCCCGCTCATTCCTGTGGAAGAGCCGACATTCGTTCGCTTCCACACAACACAAGCACGATGCAATTCAGCTCGGTGAAATAAGCATTTATTTATTTCTGTGAGCTCTCTTCGCACGCTCACAGCAACTGAATTATTCATACCATTGTGTTCCTATTAGAGTACGCATTCTCTTCCGTTGTGCTCCTTCGACATAATTATACCTTTACCATACACTTACCTGGATACGTGCATTCTGCATAGAGTTGCATATTACAATTACTTACAAATGCACAGGTAGTTACTTGTATAGACAAAGATTACTGCATAGTTATTTAACAAATTTATTCAGTTTTACATTATTAAAATATAGCCGCTAATCGTGTATCAAACGTACGTACAATTTGACATTGCCTAATACTATGGTCTCCTCCGATTTCAATACCGCACATTGCCCAAGCAGCAAACAAATCATCATCGTACTCAAATTTACGAAAGACACCTATTACGATGGTTTTTAGGAGAAAATAATTTCCGTTCCGACTGGCTTGACTGTAGGTATAATTGTTTCTTGTTTATACTGCCCACCACGTTACGAACGTTTATCGTTTATTTCCTTTTTAATTTATTTAATGGCCAATAAAAGTCATCGTAGGCGGTCCTGGTGGATAACGAATCGGATACCATTTCGTTAGTTGTCTTCTCGCGAGCGGTTTTAGTGTCTGACCGCGACCGGTCGAAGCACGAGATATAGGATGGAGATTAAGAGCGTTTCCTGGTTAGATTGCTATAGTCTGCATGCTGCCGCTACTCGTACTAGGTATATGCCCATGTAACACTACTACATAGTCCTACCCTCTATCAGATCACACACACACACACACACTTCATATATATATACCATCCCTTCCCCTCGATCGGAGCTAGCTTTATTTCCGTTCTTCGCAGCCTAATGGGAAATCTATAGTAGCACCCTGTCCCCCCCTATCGTTGATGGAAGCACGCGAGGATGCGATCCCAGTGACCTTTCCGTCGATTTTATTGCATTCCAAATTATACGGTTCTTTTCATAGTGCTTAATCAATACCTCTAGCTACCTGCCTTTAACCCCTTGGCCCATTCCCCACTCACCGTCATTCTTTTCCTCATCGCCGCTTCTCATGAACGATCGGTATTTTTATTGTTGTACCAACCCACATACTTTATATTAATCTGTCTTATATTGCCTCAGTTCTTCCATGAAAAGCAGTTGAACTTAATTCAGCGCGAGGGTGAATAGAATCTACCTTCATCGGTACAGCATCGGTTGCATTTCATTTCGTAGAACATTGTCGAACTGTATTAGTTACTATGTAAATGATTTATAACAATATACATGTCCCGTTGTATTATTCAACTGTCTTGACAAAGTTACGTTTAATCCCCATTCCGTTCGCTCCGTGCGATTTCAGTCTGTAACGGCGAAAGCAATTCACGACTTGAAGATCCAGGTAGACTTTGTTATACCTGCAGCAACAGCATTTCATTAATTCAGTTCGAATTCTAGGTAAAGTTTATTTAGCACTGGTCGACAACGTTATTGTCTAGTAATATGTAACATTTCCGTTAAATAAATCTCATGCATGTTTCATTTTCAAAATGAAACATTTAATGAAACCACATCATAAAGTTTACTCTGCAATTCGACATTTGTACGGATTCGTCTACCGGTTAATTAAAAGTTGCATGTTTAGAGTTCGTATGAAATTCAGTTGTTAACAACAGGAACAAGTATTGTTACAGTATTAATGCAATATATACAGAAGAATTTAAGATTTTATTTAGTTATTTATATTTGGTGATATTTAAGATTAAACCGCTTTTTATATCCAAAATTCATGTCATATTTTCGCAAGATGTCAGTGTCTCAGATGTTTTGTCCTGTGTGTTGGTCCTCTGTGTGGTTTTAATACAGCCTCCCAGGATTACCAGCTGTCACACTCTATCCAGAGGAAGAGACATTACTTTAAATAATGCGATTTAGACGCGTTATTATATTTGAGCCATGTCTTTGCCAAAACAGGCTTCATTTTTGTAGTGTTAGACCTCCGTACGTTGTCAAGGGAAATGAGATTTGCTGAGACCTTATCTTGTAGGTTTTCGGAAATTATTGATGAGGCTAAATACACCGTACGTCCTATGTTTCTTTTTATTCGAACTGGACCTTGTACATGTGAACAGAAAAAAAATGGAATATAATAGATTTGCAACGAATTAATTATTGAAACTGTATGCATATAATCCAGCAGAATATGCTATTTACATGGCAAGATGCGATACAGTACTGGCTTAAATGTCATAATGAAATTTCCTGTTCAACAAGCTTTCATCAATAATTATTACTTAATAATTGTGCAGGCAGTTTATTTTGGAAATTTGTGATTTTCATTTCGGCTTTTCGGAATGAATTTTCCTTTCTAACCCGATTAGTCTCGGCTGGGCGCTGGTTGTGAGAGACACAGTGCGGGATGGTAGTTTCCCAGACATTTCCGTGTGGGGAATGCATTATTGAAGAACTTCGAACGGTCATCGGTCGGGAGCTTTAATGGCGGACAGGGTCAATTCCGGGGGTCGTGCGACGAAAGACTAGCCGGTATTTAGGGCTGATGCCTGGTGACGTAAGATGATTAGGGATGGATTAGTGCGTGTAAGCCTTGCCCGGCGATTCGTTGTGCGCTTGTTCGACAAGTCTCTGTTAAATGCACGGCCCCGCAGCCAGCCAGGGTGACCGGGACGCGAACAGCGGTCACTGGTGATGACAGCTGATGGCGAATATCGGTTAATAAATGATCGGATTATCTTAATTTGTATGCCAACGTACTTTCGCTGTAATCCGATTACGTCATGAGCGGTTTGATGGTTTGTGTCTTGTTCTGTTTATGTCACATATGGTTTTTGCCGATGATATTTCAGGATGATGTTCCGTGTTTTTCATTTCTACACTTGCTAAATGTAATTAAATTGAATATGTTTTGTCTGCACTGGAAAGTAATCGCATGTTGTTAGTGATCTATTATACCATAATTTCTGTTGTAGAAACATAGTATGAACATATTAAATGATAGTCGATACTAATCGGTCCTGTTTCATGCATAATATATTTTCTATTGGAACATACCAAAGTGGCAATGGACTAGCTAATCATTTATTCCGTCAATAAGAAACCGAACCGCCGTATGAGTTACAAAGCAGTGGTATCGAATCGAGTTAAAAATACACCTCGACAATGATTAATGCGGACAATGAAGCACCACAATAAACTAGTCGCTCCGGTTAGAACAAGTGTATTAGCTTGTTACAATTACACAAGGTACCTACTGCACAGAGTTGCATGTCTTCGGTCGTTAATACGTACGAATCATTCTACTTATGGTGTTGCACTTACAGTGCTGTAACTATCTGCGTCTTACCGTAAACGATACAATTAATAATTCCACTTACTGACTCTACTGTGCCGTGCGATCTGGCCTCCAGGCAAGCAAGCAGGCGAGCGCCTAGGGTGTCGCGATCAATGAACCGGACATTTCATCCACTGGGGATGTGCGCAAGGGTGTTTGGTGCTAGGTGAGGGGGCGCATGGTAAACAGGAAGCAGAGCTTCCAACCACTTTCTCTCACACACACACACAGATACACACGACCGATAGTAGTACCAGTGACTGAGGCGGCATCTTTGGCCAAACAGCGCCCTCTGCGTACATGTCCATCTGACGGCGAGAGACCGAACTGCAAAACGACGGCGACGACTAGTGCTGCCAGTGGTTCGGAACGTTGCCGCCGCACGTCGGTAATGCGGCGCACATATTTTTCTATGGATTCCGGGGATGACTATAATGTGTGTCTGTTTGGTTTGTGTTTCGGCTATGTTTGCGTACACGATGGTGGGCACTTCTGTATTTAACCATCTAGGGCCAATGTTTGTGTTTTCTATTACGTATTAATTACAATCCAAATTTGCCTAATATCGTTTGTGCATATTTGGCGATGTAGCAGTAATTTAATGATCCGACCCCACGGGCCAGCACAAATGTAATCTTCGTTTCCTTTGGTTGAAATTGTATTGTTGATCAACAAAATACAAACTGTTTGTTTTCAACCAGAATTAATGTAAACAGAGCATTAAATTCTGGCCTCGAATGTGCTATAACAGGTTATTTCACATGTACTGCTCCTATAAATAACGTTCCACTTTACAACCTGTACTTATTTATAAACACATAAAATGTTTTAGCATTCTAGGGATAAACGGTTGAAGTACGTATATTGTTCATAGTTGCCCGAAGATCTTTTTAAATTGAATATATTTTAAGAGCGTATCTGAAGTATGTTAGTACATCCACTTGTTCGAAGATGGCAGCACTAGACAGATCTAGACCAACACTTATTTCTATACCTATTATGGCCTCACACTCTCTCTGTGATATCCCTAATGATATAACATTAATGGATCGCTTGTATGTACAGTTGATTTGAGTTGTACAGTGTCCGGGATATATTTTTTGCCTGATGCGCCCTGGCAGTTTTTCTTCCTGTCACGTCTACAGTGGTGTAATTATTAGTTTATTACGTAGCCTGGTGCTACATTTCATTTCGCAGTTGAATGAATAATATTTTGCAGTACGTGTTCATTTAGAGCCGGTGAATTTGATTAATGAATCTTTCGTTGGGTTGTATTTTGATGTGTGTTCAAAAGGGTAATTTTGTTATTTTGACGTGCAAAGTCATTTTTCATTGCGCAATTGCCAATTATGCACATGCACTGGCGTAGTTATAGGTGTCCGTACGTGTGCACAATATGGCTGGTCCATTGGCGTAACAATGTGGATATTTTCCGTTCGGAGGGCCGTTGAGCGGCCTAAATATTCGAATGTAACATGGAACATTGTAATGACATCTTACATAATCATGATAATTCATATATATGTTTTGCTTTTTCCTGCTATACAATCCTGCTATACATTATGATAAGCTTACGTTACGTCGCGTTGATGGTGGCGACGGTACACACTGTGTTGCCCCCGCGACCCGACGCCATTATCAGCACATCGATCAAACGCAGGGGGTTCGTCGGCCGCCGGTCGAATCACGCACGGTAATTGACACTCTGTATACACGACTAATCCGGCTAAAAGTAAACTCGTAATAAATCTCTTCTCACATCAGAATCCTTTGCTTTTCGAACACTGAAATCGAACTAATACATCTCCACCACTTCTGCGCGGCTACTCGTATGTACGAATACTACTGCTTCTGTGTACTGTTGTACATGCATGCCGAGGTCAATGTTGCGCGAAACATTTACGAACTGTTTGCCGTTTTGTTTTCGTTCGTTTTTACTTTCGCTGAATGTTGACGTGGATTATAAATAGACGTGGAATGATATAGAATATGGATACACGTCAATTTGTATTACATGCATTGACAACATACTGCAATATATCAACGGATTTATTAGACTTGAAAAAAAAAAAACACACACAAATACATATTCATCATGTACATTCTCTCCGAACATCCTATATATATATAGAATAGTTATTATTAGATTTTCCACAAACATAGAAAGGTGATGAAACGATTGTAGAAGCAGATTCGGTTTATAAATCTTACACAAGTAATGACGGATTTGTAAATTAGAGTGTTTGCAATCAATGCATCGCTGTTTAACTGCTCGTGGAATAATCTCCGACACCTTTTGCGAATAAATTATTTGTTTCGCATTACCAAGGGTAAACGGATGGAATTAACGTACGTCTCGTATGCTTTCAGGCGAACTGTCGACTTGGACAGCAAACACAATCTGATCATCCGGCCGCATTAAACTTCGCTGTGCTGAACATTGTCAACCGTCAACTTATAGGTGAGTCCTGAATTATTTATCAATTTTGAACTCTGAAACTAGATAATACACTGTTGCCACGTTTACTATAATACACCAGGTACTTACATCCGGAATATTATGTGTGAAACATTGTTATCATATTCTCGATCATCTTACTATTATCGTTCTGAGAATTATTCATCTAGTTTACCAGATGGATGCATTGGTAACTAACTATACATTAATTAGTTGTCAGTAATTAATTCTCTATGCAATGTTTATTAATAGAGTGAGATTAGTTCTGTTATTTTCGTGTTCGCATGTCATTAATCATATTATTCCGTGATTAAATGCTGTGGTTTCTCTCGTGATCCGGATTTTGTAAATTGTAGTTTTAACCATTTCATGTTAACTTTCTGCCATTTAACATTTATTTTTCCGTAACGTTTGATTTATGTATAATACGTATATTTCGATGGTGGAATCTAATGGAAAACTGAACATTGTAGAACAAAGTATCAGTATTATGTGTACTAGTAGAAGAGGTAATTGAATTTACTGAAATAAGTGAATTTCCTCCGGGCCACCAGAATGCGAATTAATACTAGTCTTAGTTTCCAGCGTGCTGTGTTAAGATTCGAAGGATGTAATTAAAACAGAACTGTGGGATTTCTTTTGCGAATGTTATCGCGAACGACGACGACGACGACACTCACTCATTTCGACAGTGTCTCCATCTAGCCACCAACAAACGTCACCATGCGCTCGTCGTTTCGGAACATTAAAATTGAAATTACCCAAGCTGTGACTCCGGGCGTCGCATTCACGTCTTAATGAGTTACTGATACAATCTTATTAAAGCACTGGTTCTTGCAAACACCACTCTTGCTATCTCCGTCTCGCTGTTATAACACGTAGGTGGCGTGCACTATTCTTATCCGCATTTAACATCCCTGTAAATGCATCCTTTAATCTAAACACTGGCGCACAGATACTCGTGTAAGCACCGCATGAGAAAGGAGTGTGTCGTGGGCAAACACTACATGAACTTCCGTTTAAAGACGCCGGGCCGACGCTGTCAACGTTCCTGCTGTTGCTGCGGCTGCAACTACAGCTGCAGCTGCTGCTACTGCTGCTGCACCACCATTCATTTTCCTCTCTTTTTCACTTTGTTGTAAGCGAGAAACGATTTTCTTTGACTTTGGTTTTTTTTCGTTTCTCCTTGTAGCTCGTGACGGTGACAAGTCAAACCGTTTTTGATCAAGTCTAACGCAAAGAACATCGAATACCGAATACGACAGTGTGTCGAACCAAATAATTCATTTTCTAAATGGGAAAATAATTATTTACTCTATTCTAAACAGCCACTAATGCACTCTCATCAATATGGATTGCTTTCTAATCTGGCTGGACGTATGACGCGACGGGCGGGTTTCAGTAATTATCACTTATTTAAATGATATGAATATATGCATGTGTTGTCCGGTAATCTATCGAATGAATTAATTATAATTTATACCAGGGGGCAATATTAGTGATAAAGCAACCAGACACTCCGAGTATATCGATGTACGTCAGTGTTGAATGAGTGAAATGTGCCAACCGTTATCCATCTCGCGTTATGCCATATCAAGCGGCTGCTTATATGCTGTGGCACGGAGTGTTAATAAATGCACTTAGCAGCTATTACCGATATAATTAAATACGACCTAAATTCACGGGGAAACTGCTATGTGTGAATCGTGACACGTATAATGATCCATCCACGCTTCAAGTTGCGATGTAGTTAAGTTTAACAGGACTCCCGATTCAGCCAACAGTAACGGAGCCAATTGTCGTTGCTCTTTCGCATTACTAGTGTCGTGTTGTACCGTACCGATTCCACACTCTCTCTAACACGTAAACTTGTACACTTTGCGTCTCTAGCAGTGCCGGCTTAATCAATGTATGTGAACGTGATTCTGGAAAG
The DNA here is from genome assembly GCA_963422195.1 of Carabus problematicus. NCBI lineage: Eukaryota > Metazoa > Arthropoda > Insecta > Coleoptera > Carabidae > Carabus > Carabus problematicus. The sequence goes on from OY728590.1 coordinate 10,641,145, forward strand.
TTTAATAAAATTACAGTAATACCCTTACAAAACAGGAGGGGCTCGAAACACGATCATTATTTTCAGTTTTCTCCACGAAAGATAACGCCAGTATATTAAATGCTTTGTGAATAAATAAACTGAATAAATGTAATTGAAAACAATGTAATACATTGTAAAATATACGAACTTATATATGTTCCTTTTGATGTTTTGAATGGATCCCTTTATTTTTTATTATCTTGAAATGAATATTTGATAAATGGTACATAATAAAAATTAAATTGTGTGTTGTAATACTGTTAATGTTTTATCAAAAAAACGGGAAGCACATGACATTGTTTATAACAATTGCTGTTAAATGTATTTGAGAGATGAATTACTTTTAAAACGCAAGGAGAATAGTTGATCAAAAGAATGTTGCTGCATTAATTATGTTTTATAATAATTGCTACATCATTATTCGTTTAATTTGAAACTCCCGTTGTTGTTTTACAAGAGCAATGCCGTACAAAGTAAGGATCACAGGATAAATACTTCGCCTTAATCCAACTCTGTCGCCTTTCTGAGAACAGTGCATGCGTCGAATAGCGTAATTAAACTGCGGCGTAAACTTTGAACTATATAATAAGATTGTTCTGTGCGACGCCTCTCTGTAAGACCTCCTCCATCCACTAACGTTTCCTCCTTCGTCTTACCTACCGCCTCCAACTGTGTCATACGACGCTTTGTTCAACGTGTGCTGATATTCAAGCCTATTCTGTAACGTATCTTGCTATTGATATGAAGATTCCAGCAAGCAGCTAGCAATATTATTAAAAAATGGTATTCTGTAAGAACATTTATAGCAACCTTCCTATAATTTTGAATTCATGCTGAGAAATACATGTGACATTAGCACGACTTATCATCTGCGCAATACTCAACCAGAGCGCATGCGCGCAAAACGTCAGTACATAGACAAACGTCGCTGTCAGTTCTTTTGACATTTGGTTTGAAACTTTTCTTTGTGAATAAATTTGGTGTATTTTCCAAGTATATAATAGTGTTATATTAAGTATTAATACGTGAATCATCATAGTTCATTATTGTAGATGAACTGTTTCACTATAATTTGAATATATTTGTTTGGCTGCGTCATATTTTGTTTGTTTTAGTTTGAAATAAAGGTATGAAGTTTTTATTTTAGTACACAATTTAGATTCAATAAAATATATTGTACTAATTAGAGTACTTTTATCGTAACATATCTGTTTCATGTGAAATATATTGAAATACTCGGCTCTTCATTTGACAGGTGCCATTGAGGTTATATTCTATTGTTTGTTTACAGGTACAGTGTCCAGTTTAAATATAAAGAAACAGAGAATGTACTGTGTATTTATCCCCATAAATAATTCCCGACAACCTAAAAGAAAGTTTCAGCAAATTCCATTTCGCTTGATAACATAAAGAGGTCAGCAAGAAAGAGCTGGCTCAAATATAATTAGTATTTGCTAGTATTGTCCTAGCAATTGGTGTCTATAGCAAGGTACGTTACTGAATATATCTGTAACATTTTCTATTATAAATCTAATTTTCACAATCGTGTGCGTAAATACATATTTCTGCTATTGGTGATTCTGTGCTACGTTCTTGGAAATATTACGCATGTTCGCACAGCAAAATCGTCTATGTATTATTTTTTTTATTTAAGAAAGTATTTTCCTGTGAAAATTCCACTGTGTGCTGGTGGAAATATCACGAGAGAAGTAGAGAATTTACAACAGAGCTTTACTTTGTTGCTATAGAACGCGTTCCTTAAAGAAAACAAGCTTTTTCCCACACTGATTTATGTTTGTACATGCATAAAAGTGTTTATCGGAAGCCCGATGTGTGTAGCAGAGCTTTGGAGCGCGCATTCACCGCCTACGGATATGTATATTCGTACCACTGTGCAACGTGGTACATGTGGAGATAAAAATGCTGCTTAATTTCTCAAATACTATATTTTAGAATTTTGTTTTTTAAATTTCTTCAAGTGTCACTGGTGCGCAAAAAGGTAAACCTGACTGCTGTTAAATAGCAACATGGCGCATAGGATGAATGGAATGACAGCAGCAGTCGTAGTGGTGGTAGTGAACACTGGAAATCTCACGCACAATTTTAGCCATACAACTGGGAGCCTCTCCGTGGTTGCACCGTAGAACGTTAATTAATAGCTGTACACGGTGAAGATCTCTCAACTGGAAAACGGAGGGTGCCGCTAGACGAAGACTTTCTACATACACATCGTCTGTCTGCTTCTGTACAAGATACTACCATTGGTTGGCTCCCAGTGATTTTTAATGACGTTGAAGATTTTCACGTTTAATAAATCCAAAAGTGCGTCCTGCAATAATCTCAACAATTTGTTGAATATCCATCTGCAAGAAGAGAAAATGCCTTAATTTCTAGCTTCACGGGTCTGACGCAGCATCAGCAGTATTTTTTCCATTCATTCATTCATTCCTCATAATTGAATCGACTATCCGGCATAATTTTATTAGCGCGAATCGCAGAAGCAAAGTGTCGTGGCGTTTCTTTAGACAGTGCGAGGGGTGAGTTGTGCGGGACGGTACGACAGCGAGGTTTAGTAGAGTTGTGCGTCTCTCTCCCTCCCTCAGTGATTAAGATGTAGGGGGGATAACTTGTAAAAGCATGATATATACGTGCTCGTCGCTGTCGTGATTTAACTATTTTCAACATGAATATTCTAATTAGGATCGCAGCGAGCTCAGCGCGATGAACTGTTGAATGAATGTTGAAGCACAGAAGAGATGAGGTCCCCCAGCTCACTTTGGAAACTTCCCCTTGGATGTCAGATTCAGGCCTGGCAACATCCACCATTATCAACATCCAATAGTTCAGCGTCTATGGATAACTTTTGTGCTAATCATTTGTCAAACATTTTACTGATGCGACATTGAGTTTGTTGGCTCAGACACAAGTGTATAAAAGAGAGCCGGTATTATTTTTGGAGAAGATGCGAGTACACACACCAAACTCACCGAATAATTGGACTAAATAGTGATTTACGGCACGATGTATGCGATGAGTTTACGTTGAAATTTTAGTCTTAATTAAAATGTACACGCTTATGTTTTGAAATTTGTTCGCAAGGCCTTGCGTTCAGCTTATTACGCCACTAAATCTTTCAAAATTGCCCTTCTTTATTGTGCATCGCATTCGATCCATCTTAATTTCACTCTCTATCTACCTGCTTTCTCGCCCAGTCGCTCGCCTGTGAACGGTTCATAATTTCCAAGTTTCTGCGCACACAAGTACCTATATATACATGTTATTACTTTCACATAAGGGATTAAATTCAGCTGTGGAATTAGTTATCAGAATATAAACTCGCAGGTTTGTGCTCGAGGGTTGCTTCGTTCTATACACACTGTATAAAAGTGGATTATTAATGTGGCAGTATCTGTGTGAGTGAGTGTGCAAATTCATTGTCGGTAATTGGTTCGTGTTAATTTGATATATGTGTAACGTTCTCATTCCAGAAGATGAGAATGTCGTGCTAATTGTCTCTCTGTGATATTACGTTTCCATGTCGCGACCGTAAGCGTAGGGATCGGGAACAGTTACACCTGTCAATAGAAGTTTCCATTGTCACAGGAACAGGTTCTCTAGAGGACCCTCTTCTATGTTGTATATATGAGAGAATCTAAATCAGCTCGCATGTTTGAATATTTTGTTAGTAATGTTGAGGTTACATAATAATACTGGTAATGACTGGCTGATAGCATGTCCAGTTGTATCGCGAGCTGCAGTACTTACGCTTTTATTAACGAATATGCACCCGCAAAATAACTGTCTGGAAATGAACCAATGTTTATTCCGCTGTAAACAAAGTGCCATGATGTACGATCGCTCGCCATACACGGGCCACTAATGTAAACATAAATCAACGGGACCATTCAGTTCATATAACTTTTGTTTTACGTTAACCAACTGCACAAACATGGCGCTCATACGCGTCCTCTTTAAACTAATCACAGCAAAATTAACTTCGATGTACGGGTTTTATAAAAATGAATGCGATGCGCAAATGCGAAATGAAAAACTGCCAAATGTGGACATTCTCGGTTTTAAATTCACCGTTGGCGTTTAAAAATTGTTGTTAATTTTAGCGGACAGATATAATTCGCATGTGTATATAATTATTTAGTACATTTATGTTGGCTCGCTAATTATTTCAAATCAAATGAAACACTACACCTACCTGGGCTGGGAAACAGTATTTATTTATTTCGATAATTTAATCGATAATATTAATGAAAGCACATGTTGTTTTAATTAAACCACATTTAGTTTAAACTGCATACGTTTAATTATATTTAAATGATGGCCGCGTGGAATATATATATAAGCGATCTCATGGATTCTATTTTACATTCACCGAACGGGCCTAATTGCTGTAAAGTTTACACTTCAAAAGGCAACATCAAAACATTGAACACAATTTTAATATCTGCTTGTAGCCCCTTCACTCAACCGTGCACACACCCGCTCCAAGCTCTTGTCACGGCCACGTGTGCGATACGTGTACACACACACACGTGCACATGGGCGTCGACACGGGGGACGGCCTGATATTAAAAAAATATAAGTATGATATAACCTGCACTTTTCACTTACTTCTTTCCGAATGGTTTGAAGATTTCATAGGTGACAGCATTCTGTATCTTTCAGTTTTTATTGCACGTCATAGGATAACTCAATGTGGATTAGGCTCTATAAGTTATGTAGGTTCCTAGTTAATTGCTGCTGTAAATTATTTGAAATTCAAATTAAATCCACGAAAATATAATTTAATTTAAATCCTGTGAAAGGCGTTGTCACTGCTGTCGTATGCAATGCAACGCAAAAATAAATCTGAATGAATGTGATTTGTTTATTTTACAATTGGCTCTCTGGTATGCGAATGCAAGTGTAAAATGGGCAGGGTTACGCCCATGCTGAAGGGATTTTGTGTGAATCATCTGCACGCGGCTTGGCCTGTATGTGCCCGTCGTCGCCGAAGGCTACCGTAATTGCAATGTTAATTGGTTCGCCGATAAATAGAATAGTAAAGAGATGGGGCCCATCTGTTGACCAGTTTAGCCCCGCAGTTGCCTTTCGTCAAACATCTCACCAAATCGAATGCAGGGATTCACCTAAAATGTATTCGTCTATTATATATATATATATATATATATATATATATATATATATATATATATATATATATATATATATATATATATATATATATATATATTGGGTACGAATATTCCATGGTTTCTATAGAGCATTGTGTTCAGTATAGAGTAAATACCCAACAGGTCATGGGCAAGCATGGATACTCAATACACTTATCTCCACCAAGAATTTCTGTTGTTACCGACAAAGAAAAAAAATTGATCCTGTTGACTATCTCACTTGTTCTTCTGTTTCATTCTCGTGCGTTTGTACACATGACTGAATAAATGTTGTTCAAAATAGATCTCTCTCTTGAAATTTCCCAAGATATTCCAAACAAGACGAGCTTCTTTTCTTATAGATGCTAGGTGCATAATATTTTTGTGAAAAGTAGTTATAGGAATATGTCCACCAATGATAATATGGCATAATAGATGATGTGGCAATATTTTTGTACAGAAGTGTACATACAGATGGTGAAGAATCACATACATATAAAGAGTGCGGGTTATTCAAGCCGATGTCTTAACTTATTCATCGAAGCGTTATAAGTCACCATATCTCGTCATCTGACGTATGCAGATTTATCACGGTGCGCGATAACTCCGGGTATCTATATACCCTCTATACCTTCTTATAATGTGAAAGATTATATCTCGTACGACAGACATCAGACGGCATTAAGTCGCCCAAACGTGTATTGATCGGCACACGGTGATGTCTGTCACAGCGGCGGCGACATCCTCGTCACACTCGCAGTGACCGATTGTACTTGTCGTGGCTGCAGCACCAGCACCAGAAGTAAATGGCTTCGATTCCTTGCTCGCTAGACGGGTGACTGTGGTGGGGTATGAACGTGGTAGCTCCCGATTGAAATGCAAAAATCGCACACTCACATCTGCTCCATGGACGGGATGCACAGTGCGTAAAATTGAAAACGCCGACTGATATGACGTATCATACGATGTGTGAATCCAAGTACCCGTCTCGTACGCTGCATACGACTATTTCACTTTACTTCTGTTGCTTTCGTGATGCTTCATTTATAATGTCAGGCTTGCATTGCTTCCCATTTCTCGTCTCGTCTATAATATGTATATCCAACGGTATCAACTCTGTACCAATACCACCACCACCACCACTAGTTTCTACAAGATTGATGGGTCGGTTGTAATACAACGAGATTGAAAATAATCACACAGCGGAAAGAACAAAATATGAACAAGTAGAATCTGTTGTACTCTCGTTTAAATTATCTGTTCAATATCTGCACGAAATGTTTCCTTTTTTTCCTACCTTCATTGATACACTAACTGAATATCCACTATCGGAAAAAAAAGAACAACTTTGATTTCCGAACATCGAATGTTTATCTTAAAAATTTCAAATCAAAGTCCAACCCTGCAATGAAGAGCATCCCTTCGCGGCGAAGGGCGTGAGTTCACGACCCGGTGACGGCAAGTGACATGTGTTGGAGTCGGGCGATTGGGATTTCTGATTTATTGGATTTTTAATTTGCATCAGTATTATCCCCGGGTTTTGATTGATGATCACAATTAAATTATATGATAGATGTGTACATGTCGCACGGTTTTCGAACTACACATACACACACATAATATATTCGTACACATCTACCGGTGCGCTGTAGCAAATCAGTTTTAATGTGGACACGCATTTTATAGAATTTATTTCAACAGCATTGCTCAACGTCAAAATGAATCATATTCGGGTTTATTGCTAAATTGCTATAAAAGTAACGTAGATGCACGCAAATTTCTATTTGTGATGCTAATAGGCAAGTATCCATGTTGAAATTAGAATTTTTATCCCATAGATCTCTAATATGGTAAATAGTTTATAATTTTTCGTAAAATAGTTTAAATTCTAATTACAAGTTGAAAAAAAATAACCTTTTCCAATCTTCACGTCCTGTTTTGAAAGTAATAAGGCGAGAAGGTATGTTGAATGTATGGTCGGTCCATAATTTAAAATTTCGAAACATAAATCTCCAGCTCCACCACCGTCTCCAGAGAAATTATTAATAATTCAGGAACTAATGAGCGTGAAAATAAATGCACCGAAGAAATGCCGGTGAATAAGTTATTCATTACATCGGTCGGTGAAGAATGTGACACGTTATTACGGGAAATTACGGAGATATGTCACACAGTCGAAGGATGACATTGCCATCTGGCGCGCACCAGGATGTGTTTATATTTGGAGCGATATTAACTACGTATATGTCTGCCGATCACGGCAACATGGCGTCGTCTCCTTGCACCTCTGACATGCGATAGGTTTATTAAATAACCGTTGCACACACACACACACACGCACTCGCACAGTGTTGCCCTTCCCTTGTACGAGAAGATGTGCTTGACATGTGTCGTTGCGTTTTGCCAAGAAGATATATTGCACATTACTAAAATAGTGCCTTCAGAAGGGGCCATTAAAGTCAGGCGGGGACGTTTAACCGATGATATTTAAAACAAATCTACCGTTCTAAAGTAAATTCTAAAATCATTGCTTCGAACTAGTCAGCAACCGAGGATGGAACTGATGATGAAGTCGCCCACTAAAAGAACGACGACGGCACATTGTGATGATCCATGATCTTGGGGTCGCGTTGTACGCCCGAACACTAGTAACTAAAGGGAAACGAACGCCATTGTGGGACGCCGTAACGGAAGCGCCTCCCGTGGCGCCACGTCATCATTTACGTATAGACGTCAGTTCCGGGATCCACACGTGACACGAAAGTATGAGCGTTTCTCACACGACGGAAAAGACGAACAAAGCCGGCCCGTCCGCAATCGACGACGACGACAGTAGCTTTGAACCTTCCAACTTCGGGCAAATGACCTTGGCTAAATTATGACAATTTCAAAAGACTCTTTTTGCGACGGGACTCGCTGAATATTAATATTAATTTCTGACAGTTCCTGCAAAGTTTTAATGCAGTTAATGTAGCTCAAGGAATATGGTTGCAGCAGATGCATATAATGTGATAAATTAAATATTAAAACTTATAAGCGCACATATGCATAGGTAAAAAATATGAATCATTAATTAAAACAGTTGAGCAACGCTGAAATTCGAGACTACGGTTTCCTTTTGCCGAATACCGAACGCAAGCAATCGTCAACAAATCGTGAGTTTTAAAGAGCGAACAAATAAAAATTCCAGTGGTTTTGATTTAATGTTCGACTCTTCATCCGGACAAAAGAGGATTATTGATTTATGATTATTTTCCCCTTTAGACCATTGTTCGGTTCGTCGGGCAACTTTGATTAATTTTCTCCCTTGATTCGCAAAGAAAAACCAACGTTCATTCGTCTTAGTTCCCGGTTGCCATGACCACAGATGAATTGGCCTCGCTTACCTCACTCATTTCTAGTTATTGCATCGACCTTTCACTAATAGGTATTTTTTTTAGCTAATCTTTTTCATCCCACACTACTCAATCAATCTACCTACATATTTCGCTATATATTTTATATACCATACTAAGATGATGATGATGAGAATAATGTGCAAAGATGTCAGTAGGTTTCACAGATGGTTGCGAGAATTATTTAAATTTTAATGTAAATTGACGGTTCGTTTTTACGCCGGCGTAGAAGATGAACTAAAGTAAAACGCTTTCAATCGAGTGTTTGACGTAATTTTCCGCGAGCTTCGTAATATAGTAACCGGACGTAATGCGCAAAAACGCCATGGGAGAGATTCGGCTAAAGCATGTAATAAAGCTTCCGTAAGCTTCGTTTTAAAAGCTTTTGTAACTTTTAAAAGTTGGTTTTTACCATCACCCAGGTTCTTCCCATAATGAGTGGAAGGTACTCGTGCTAACCTTGCACTTTCATTTAAATAGTTCTGCAATATTAATGGCGCATTGTGATATAATGACGCCGTGAATATTAGATCGCAGCTTAACGGAATTGTCCGTTAAATAAAACAGCAGCTTGTGGTAGTTCAGTTAAGCTTGCAATACCGCAGATTATACCAGATATGTCACGTATAATATTCATCAAGGAGCCAGAACAATCGTACCAACCAGAGGAGAACGAAATAACTAGGAATCCATGGCACCTATGGCGTAATCAAATATTTGGACCACTTGCTATTTTACAATCTCAGCGAAAGACAACGAGGTTTCTTGCTAGTGTGTTCAAACAAGACATACGAGATGAAGAAGTGATAGAAAAGGAACCAAAACACTCTGTGTTCCATTAGACAGGTCAACAATTGGCACGAAGTAGCGCGATACAGCTGCCACTATTCCCACCAGCCAAAATAAATACTTTACTCTGCCAGTTTCTGACAACATACGTACTGTGGAAATAATGTCATTTAAAACTGTTATTATTTATAAACAATAGCATGACGTCTGGATGATAATAATCTTTGTAATAGTGAAAAGCATATTTTATAAATATACAAGCACTTCAAGGTATGCGATGTTTTATATTTGTCTGATAAAATGGTCAACCATCTTTCTTGTGTTCCTTTTACAGCAGCAATGACGATGTGACCACATGTACGATTATTCCCAATTAGTAGATTCCTCCTGGGCTTGACGCTAATCTGATGCCGTCTGGTTAAGCCGCGGCCCGACATGTTATGATACACATGTTCCTGATGGCCACTCTTCATTCGCCATCTAGGTGGCTGTATCTGACACGAACTCGATCTCAAGACCTCCGGGCATAAACGGGTACGCGTCACGCCACGCTACGGCGGTCCTACGAAATTTGATTATTCACGATACCCTTAGCACTGGAAGCCCGTGTACCCTGTCGCTCACCCCGCTGGCATACACGTGTACCGGCATGTCTGTTAATTAATCACTTAATAATTGGTGGAAATAATTGTGTGGTGGATATGATTTTAATATCGATTCCATTTAGGTGGCAATAATTGTGGAAAGGAAACTGTCTAATTTATCCATTACCCGAACGATATAATAAAAGATTTGAATGCTTGACAAGAGCACACAGTTTTATGAATGATGGAGCAATATCTCATATGGATAGCTAAATAAAAACATTCTAGCATATGGAAGAGATATATTTTCTTCATTCTGTAGTATAACTCGAGTTAGTTCGAACTCCCATTCAACCATTTGTAATTCCGATGGACGTTCACATATTTTCTGTCTGATCGAACACACGCAACAACAGACGAAACCTAACATTGCCGCTTCTATTTAATTCTATTTCTCCACCATCTCATCTTTCTGTGTACGATTTTCCGTTTCGTTGAGCGCAGCAATAAAATAAGCCATAGCGTATTTTTTGTTCCACAGTAAATAAATTCAAATACCGACAGATTTTCATATTTCTTCGTTCACTGACGGGTTTTCTATCCATGGAATTTTTGTATGTGGTTCTATTCGGGCGTAGTTTAATTGGAAACATATCAGAAATTAATACGATGAATTACGCTGAGGCATGCAAGAAATGCATTTGATTACGGTTTCCAATGCACATTGGGGGTGGACTACGGTATTATCAATAAAGGCGATTGAGGGGAAACAATGGCGATGTAACTGTACAGCAAGCCGCTGTTGATGTTACTGCTGCTGCTACGTTTGGATATGTTCTTGGATTCGTTGACATGTACAAACATCCATTTCCTTATGCGTTCGTCGCTTGTTTTATGCGTTTGCTGGGTTGAATTTACGGGTTCGGCGTAAGTCTATCGGTTTAAACGGATCCGTCCTCAATTTGTTTTAACGTTAAATTTTAAGAGTTAATTTTCCGCCGGCGCATAGCCCAAAGTCTTAAGTTTTATGCGTAGTAAAACTAAGTGATCCCACCACTTTGGTTGTGCTGAGAAGCAGTAAAATAACTAGTTTATCGGCCGTATTCCATGCCTGGCGTATATCAAGGAAACCTCGTTGTATAATTGATCTTAAATATGCACTAGATTATAATAACCGTCAGTCATCTCTCTCTAGAACGTTGCCAGAATGAAAATGTCTCGTGATTCCAGCGGTGGTGGGATATTTGTGTCCACTACTGTACCGAGCAATGTATCATTGTGTTTTCCCCGTGTCGGCGATATTATGAAAGTGTTGGCGATGAATGTAATTACTTGCGGACGAAATAGAAAGCGTAAATTTCAGCGACTGGCTGTCGTATATCTGGTGGTGGCTGGACGTAAATCAGTGGAGCAGCAGTACTCGGGGCTGGTGGCTTGGCACACGCATAAAGCTTGTAGAGACGCAGTTCGAAACTGCGACTAACTGCCTGTATGTGAGGGCCATTTCAATTGCTACTACCCTTATCATTATTGAGTTTGGCCGGGCGGCCGCTCGCTTGGAGGAAGGAAACAGTGTTATACGGACGAGGGTTGACCACCAGTGACCACGCATAGACGAGCAGTAGTAGAGAGAGAGTCAGTGTACATACACCATCCTCTCCGCACTCCTCTCTCCAACCCTGAGGTTATGCCTTGAGCGGGGAGTTCATCCGATTGATTTTACTGCCCTATAACATTGCATTAGCTACCGCTCATGCCAGCACTTTGATGATTCGCCCGAAACAACGTATTGCACTTTGGTACAATTCTACACAGTGGCTCCTCTCGTGAATGTGCACGAGCACACGCGCCTCTGCCGTTCTGGTTTTGTGGATACTAGATATTGCGGAAAATTTGCGTTCAACGTTACATAGGCGGCCCCCGTGTAATAACGTTACCAAATTAGACTAATTACATTTCTAGATACATCTAATATACGGGAACAATATCCGGGTAACCAGCTGTGAACTTAACGGTTTGCAATGCTTTGTTTCGCATTCGGTATTAATACCCAGTTAGAAGCGCGTATTACTCGGGTTCAATCATCTCGTTATACACACATCTATCTTTGCAATTATTCCCGCAAAGCATGATTGCATATTCGTTGCTCCGTTGCCAGCTCTCATAGTTTCGCTAGTTCAATAAAAACTGGGCAAAATGATCCAAAGCGCATGTGATGCGAGTCGACGATGTTCTTCTTCAATCGCGGTTAATTATTATCTATAAAATAGAGTGAATCTTTATGAAGTGATTGGACAATATGTTCACCGAACCAATTACCTAAAGCGTCAACGTTCCATGGCACACTGTGGAACATACTACTCACAAAGCCGACGACGGCACATTCGGGCGAACGTCATTTATTTAATGCGCGTTACGCGGCGGTACATGAGTAACGGACTGAACGCCCGGGCGAAGACAATAAATAGCCAATCACAGTTCGCGTAGCAAACGGCGCGTGTAAACACAGTGAGCATGTCGACAGAGAGAAGGGCTCACTGGCGGCACTAGCATTGTATTACAATGAGCCTAGTTTAACATACAAACGATATCGTAGATTCCTGGCACTGGCGACCAAACGACATGTTTTTATACAAGAAGTCTCTCTCTCTTTCTCTCGTCCCGCCGTCCGTTCCGCACACAGCCCCTGACCGACCCACGCATTCTAACTACCATCAGCCATTCTCGGCAAACTCACTGAATAAAGAATCACCTCTCGAGTATATTAGCAGAAGGACATTGTTAACTCTAGCGGCAACTAAAGCTGAACTACCGATGACACGGAGAGATATCTACGACGCACATTCACATTGCAAATGTGTAATAATTCATTTCCACCAGTTATATTTCAAATAGTCGATAGATCTCAAGTATCCTCATACACTGGTATTTAGCGAAGACGCTCTCCGTTTCAATTTAACGGCAGGAGACATTGGTTTAATCAATGTGTATATGTGTGTGTGGAGTGCAGTTGAACTGAACTTTCGCTATAGCTACTGTCCGGTTGAGAGTTTTTGTTTTTTATTATTTTCTAATAGAACCTATACAATTGATTCCAGTCCGTAATTACAGGAGCCAGCGCACACTATGATCGTGTCCAATCAATGAACTGAAAGGTCCTTCAGGCAAGATGCCGACCATAGACAGTTTTGCTTTTAATATTTCGAAATTAGTCACAGAAATCCATACACCTAATCGTCGAACATCATTTTTGGTGGAACAAGAATGACAAGAAAAATTTGCCGTCTTTAGAATAAAATAAAAACATATATTTAATATATTTTATTTTTATTTTATTTCAATTCAATATTCAGAATCCCGCAACAGTAAGAGAATTATTGCAGGTTTCTCTTCAAACACGGATGATGGTATCGAGGAAAGAATGATATCCGATTATCTGAAACACGTGTTAGTTACCGGTTACCGATACCGGTATGCATTTGTGTGTAGATATACGTATTACCACCGTGAATCCTGCAGCTGCTGGGATAATCGTGCTAACGTCAATAGATCGTGGATGCTATCAGTCGCTAATCAGAATGGCTGACCGATATATAGCCGGCGGCTGGATCAGTGCATTCAATGCGTTCTGATTGTGTTTGCACTAGTGCAGCGATGACAATGCTTCACGTACGATGTGTCCTCATTTGCGGTTCAGTCATATGATAACCATGAATGTAATGTACACGGATTCACGTTCATACACCGCGGAGCATGATTATTTAGATACAGGTTACCAAAATATACGCCGCTCCTCATTGCAATGTAAGTTATACCAGCAAGATGTAGCAGTAGGTAGTTCGGTAGTAGGTATACATAACAATTGATACAAATGCAATGTCCCCTTATTTTCCCTTCGTATTGAAATATACAAAACTCGAATGAGTTTTATGTGCAATAATAATTTATACCAAAAATTTTGCTAGTGTCCGCGTGAAAGCTAATCAACGGAATACATATTCACGTTCCGTCATAATGATGGTAGGCTTTAGTTGATGTTTTTGATTTGTGTTTTCATATGCCATCAGTGTTCTGGCCAGCGTTGGTGAAGTTAATTACGTTTTCGAATATTGGAAACCACTTATACCGTTTAACGTTCAATGAAAATTGAAAATCTCGTACGCAGCACGCGTTAATCGTGGTGAAATTGGAAAATACGCTTTTATTTTCGTCATCACATCGGTTAAAGTAAAGCGCTCGATGTTTAAAATACTAAAGTGACATATTTTATTATAGAAAAGGAATATTAGTTCTTTAATAAATTAAATATCAACATGTAATAGTTAAAAACTTGAATCGGAACTATCAGTGACATATTCTCGTAGACCCCAGACGATGGTTAGCCCTCTTCATTATTGTCATAACGATTAACACACCGCAACTACTTGATAATACGGTCTGTCACACCTCATTCCGCACAAGAGAGACTAGATAACGGGGTGGAACTATTTGATGACAAATTATATCCCGCCTGAGCTCGTAATGAAGAGCCCACGTGACCACAGGACATACAATATTGTGTTGCACTAAGACATTTCGTCGGCGGTTAATATAATCTAGTTTTGGTAATCAAGCTGCTGTGTCTGTGCAACCCCTCAGATGCAACGACTACTGCTACCACCACTACTGGAGTGTACCATTAATGTATGTCCTGTCGGTACACGTACAGACACGTTATGTTAGGGGTTCCGTATGTGTGTGTGTATGTGTGAGGAGCGTGTTAGTAAGTAATGATTAACATCATTGTCGTGTTCTGTATCTCTGGGTTGTCTAGTGTCTATTACGCCACCGTCGGACTCCTATCGAGGACCGTCTGGAGACTCCCTGCAGGGCAATGCACGTCCACTGCTCTCACACAGCGTTAACCCTCTCGTCTCCAACGTGCCGATAACGCATAGGCGGTACATATGGGGGCTAATACTGGACAAGCAACCGCGCTAACGAAATATATCAAATTTATACTTGACGACAGTTCAGAGATAGGTCAATTACTATTTCCATTGAGCAAATTCATGGATGCGAAAATATGATACCATTTAGATAACCCAATTGGTACAAAATAGAACGTATACTATCGAATACCTAGTAACTCCAAGTGCAGATTTCGAACTAGCAGCCATAACTTCCAAAAGTTATTTCAACAAAAAAATATATAGTGTAAATATCACCACAGGGACTGGTTTTCGTGCACAAAACATGGAAAATACATTCGAACAGTGGACATAATTTCCAGTGATATCCTTGGCCGGATGCAGAGGTAAAGTACACTCCCGCTGTCTCGAGCGGGTGATTTGACGCCCTACCTCCCTGGTGCACCGTGAATCATGCCCGTAGCTGCCCGTGCCTTCCTGGAATCTGCAGCGAAAGGGTTACTTTTGGGGCGAGTAATACGCGTATTACATGCCAAGATAACACACTGTCTTGTGCACTTATTTTTGTATTTTACGACGAAACTTGTCCGCCAGCGCGGGAAATTATTTCAGGAACTTGAATTAAAACTTTGTCCACTTGGATGGAAATTGCGCTACACAAATTCGCCCGAATATCGTTCAAAGTTAACGAAAGTGCAGGAAAAATGCGGCTCGCAGTAGCAAAGTACTAATTAGTTGTGTAAATTGATTGGGTAACTTTTTTTGGGACATTCTATGCGTAGTATTCGACTTCTTACTACGTTCAAGTCATGTATCTGATGAAGATATGGTCATTTGTTACAACAAATCAGGTAACTCATGCGAAATAACGTTGATCTCCTTTAACTATTTGAAAACAGTTCTGTCTGATCCCATTTTACTATGACTATACGTAATATAATATTATATCTCCTAGGATGCAGCGCGGTCCACAAATGAAATTCAGTTTTCTCGTAACTCTGCTGGGCTGGGGCGGCCACAGCATTCGTACTTCGGCGGGGCACAACGAACTGCAACAAACATTTGAATCGAAACAATGTTACAAGTTCCAAATTGCATTACGGCGAATCGTCGACATCGGCGTATACCGACATGGTACCTGCAACGCATACATGGCCAAGGATTACCAATAACAAAATTGTTTTCTCCTCTATTTTATGATGGTGGGGCACACACACACACAACATGTCTGACAGAACAAAACGGAATGCGAATTGCTTCTTGGACTTTGTTTCGGACAATCCTTGGGGGAATCACAAAGGAGTTGCGGACGGAATCTAGCGAAACCGCACGAAGCAGTGGAGACGCGAATTTCTTGCCGGACCTTACGTCGAATTAGTTTTCAAGACGGCAGCTGCTTTAAGCGTCGTGACGTCCCTCACATACCTAATCACGTTCCTTATTTGATATATGATGATTTTAAGATGGAAAAAAGCTTTCGAAAGTTCCGTCCTCGATTACTAGACCAGACGAGAAAGACATTATTAATTTATTAAATTACTATTTGTTGTGATCGATTACATATATATTGTCCAACTTTTAAAGATTTCGCTTTGTGCGCATGCTCGAATCCGACTGGATTCACTTAGAAAATTAATTTCCCAAGTCTATGATTTATTTATTTTGCCGGCGATTAATTTTTAGAAGTACTTGTTTATTTAATAAAGATATATTGCGTCTGAACGCGGGCCCTTAACTCACTTACAGCTAATTCGCTATTAGGGGATCTAACTGGATTAAGTATCCAGTAATTTCTTCCTTGCAAGCACTAGGTTCTCCTCTGCAAATCCGCTATTGGCCCAATTATCATTAAACTGCAGTATATTGTCTCTCTTGTAACATGGATTCCCCGTGCAGCGCACGTATAATCGACTTTATTTCCATATCCCTGGATACTTATAACTCTTCGTTAACTTCTTATTGAAATATCAATTTATTAACGCACCGTGATATTAAAGTAAACTACTGCCATTATAAATTGGAAAATTTACAAGCAATTTTACAGTAAATTACAGGCGGGTAATTTGTGGAACGTTTCTGAAGAAATCTGGTACGTGGATAGGTGGATCGGAGGCTTGCGTCTGTGTGTGGGATGGCTGTGGAGTGTGAATGAATGAGTATAAAACCAGAAAGTGTCTATTGCGGCAGTGTATATGGCGCCTGTTTAGTCCATTCACAACATTTTATTGCGTACGAAATATGGAACAAACAAGTATGTACTGCTGCAATTTGACGTTGATGTGTGACGCGACGGGTGTATATTTCGGATCGTTAATTTTTCACCCGCATCGTTCGTTCTTATGATTTTTTTAATAGATTCTTTTTATGGTTATCATCTTCTTCGACGATATAAAAAAATATAATTAAATTATAAAACGGATGCAATATACGCTTAACATACGTCTGCAGTGGTGAACTACACCCCGTAACATACAGTACTTTCGGTAACCGTCTTGATATGAGAAACGAGCGGTGAACCTGATTCGACAAGATTCTGTCGTTATCTGAAACGATTGCGATATAAACTCACACTTTACGCAAAGTTCGGTAACAGCGAATATATCCTCCATAGATGTGTAAGAACTATTCTCAGAAGGTAATGGTCACATATTGAAATCATCAGGCGAAATTTCCAGCAGCACGTATCAAAGTAAAAAAAAAGCTATTTCATCATCTATTTCTGCAAGTTTGAAATGTGTCTGTGTTCTGTATACCCCATATTCGGTTGTAAAACTAAAGCTTGCCGATGTTAATTTCAAAGTGTATGCTTAGTTTGGAACTAGAGCAAGGTTTTAATTTGTTCGAGATATGCGTTCGAGCGACTGTTTCACTAGCTACACGGGTCTCCATAAAGAAGGGTTGAATTATACGATCCCTGCTGTTTTCGCCTGAACGGTTCCTACTCCCTTTTAAGCGAAAACGAAACTGCAGTTTTATGACTGTTTCCTTCTTTTAATTAATTTCCTTAATTAATGAACTCGCGCCGCGACGCATCGTCTTCCCCGAATGGAAACGAACGAAATCTTATATTTTTCGTGCCGTGCTCGTTGCGAGTTAAATTCGTTGTATCAACACAGCTTGTTATTTGTGCAGCGTTACATGTACTAGGTACGGTACTCCGGATGTTAGTTCACTTCTGCCAGATTTTCTCCAGTATTTTTACTTGGATTTCATTTCTTTTTTTTTCTGCTTCCGACTCTGCTAAGTAAACGACAGTGAAGTCGTGGCTGATCAAATGATTCGTTGCTGTAATGCTTGCTGCTGTCGTTTCACGCTTTCCGCTACAATCAAGCTGAGCAAACATTATCTCGCGCCTCTCTGTCAATCGATCAGAGAATCTGCGATGAAAAAATAACCATTTAGGCGCAAAATAGGTAGGCGGGGTTGTGGGTGCACAGTTAGTAGTACGGCCGTCATCCGCTACCCCTTCGAGAGCGCTGCTGTCGCTCTGTCATCCCTGGCTCCCGTTACGTACCGCATCTCTGTTGTCGCGGTAGACTCTGATGGGCGCGCACATACATTATGAACTTAGTAATTTCGCTTTTTCCAATTAGGTTTTTTAAAAAAGCACTTTGTCAACATTAGAATTTCTGTAAACTTTCGTGATGGTTAAATTCATAAATATAGTACCGTCGGGAATGTGCGTTCCCATGTTTGCAATTCGTTTGCTTGGCTTCACTCAATGTAGATTTAGTTAGACGACTTTCTCGTTTCTAATGAGCGTATTTTCATCTGCATATACCACACGCACTTGTGTACTTGTGATTACTTACGCATATCCGCAGCCCGAATATGCCGGGATCGACCGATGATGGTGGAGCCCGTAGAATCACCGACGCACTCCATTTATTAATAGAGCCGTTTCCGCTGATCGAATGAGAGCGTCCCATCATGTGTCAGGAGCGGTATGCAAATAGTGCGCGTGCAACGGTCTGCATAGTTCGATGCAATCAATCACCCGGCCCGTGCACATGGTCGTGACACTTTGGCGCGAATACGTTACTTGCGAAGCACCCAGTATACCACTCGACCGGTCCGGCTGCATGCGATTTTTGAGAGTTTCGTTATTTATTAAAATGGCCGTATATAAAGTGTCGAGAGGCTGTATCGGTTATTTTGTAAGTGTGCTACACCCTCTACATACAATGGAACCGCCCATTTTGCGTTTTGATATACATATTTGTCAGTATTTATTCACAAAAAAATTGTCTGTGTATAGCATTTTTTTTTAATTGGCAAATTTCGTAAATGTACACGTTCATTGTAGGGTTACATTAGATAGATAATTCATTGATATCATTAAAAAACTTTTCAATACCGCACTTTAAGGTACATACTTTTACATTATTTTGTATTCTGTTTCGGTTCGTGATGCTTTTAGTAATACTAGTGTCATTTTATTCTTTATTGATATGAAGAATATAATTTGAAAACTCATGAAAGTAATAATTCGTTGTCAATAATATACATTAGTGTTATTTATTATAAGTTTTAAAATGTAATTTTCACTTGACCCATTTTCTGTACAGTGTAATTTCAATGTACACCACAATATTTATTTATATTTATCATGTATATATGCATGTTTCCATATTTAATGCGCCTCAACACAAAAATCATTTTCAGTAATGTCATTTTTTATATATACTCCACCGCTTTTTGTATTTCGATGTAACAGTAAACTGAAACCTGTGTACCGTTTGTCATGTTTAATTAAATGAAAGCTAAATATTTAATAATTTCGATAAATATTTTTTGTTCACAGTACATTTTGAATATTATTTTTATAGATTTTATAATCGCATATTTTTGTTACAGTGTACCGAAGGATGTATCTTCCTGCAGAAGATACTGTTTAATTCTTCGGGCTGTTGTGCATTCGGATTGGTGAGTGAAATCAATGAGAAATATTAGAAAATACTCGGTACATATTTGTATACTTTCGAATGAACATTCTGTTGTATATTTTGTCGGCAATTAATCGACATTTAATTGCTATTAGTGACGTAGCAAAGATAATCTTGTCAAATTTAATTGAAAGTACGATTAAATATAGTTCAAGGAATTGATATGAGATGGAGAATCTAGTATCGGTTTTACAATTTTGATCATGTTTTTCTATTCTCTCTATACAATTAGTATAGATTTATTTACTGTTGAAAACAAATGCTAATTATTTTATGAATTCACATTTTCTTTAATGTTTATATTTGTATATCGCGCATTTGGATTGCAACCGACTAACAAATACGGCGGCAGATTGTACAGATCCGTAATGAATTTATCGTAAAGTCACGTCTTTTCACTGCGCGTCTCATGAGCATTGATCACCGGATCGTTTGGATTCAGCGAAGCTGATATGTTATTTCGGAAAGAAGTACTTTCTATCGCCCGGTACAAAAAGAGCGACCCGATTGATTAGCTTGTCTGTAGCATTCACATGGAGATCAATATTGATATCGCCACCATGTGGTGTGCTTCCAGTCAAGTACCTAACCACCAGCTCGCCGTACATCATCAATACTTGCTTCTCCGTTGAAGTTCGGCAGCCTCCCCAATTCCTTTCTTACACGAGCTATATATTTTCTGATTAATTTGGCCCGTCATGTGATGTAATAACTTAACTCACGTCTCCATGTGTCCGTCTCTCTCTCCTTCATCTCGGATTGTGCTCTCTGTCCGCGCGGATGCGTCCTGTACAGCTTCCTTTATCCATTTATATCTCGCACCGCCAAGCCTCTTCATATATTTGATGTTTCTATGAAGTTTCCCGACTTATACCAAGTACATACTCGCATTTAGTTCCATGGATAGTCGTAAATTGTATTTGTTATCATGACGATGACACTGGCTAACATACATTTCAATCAACCACTAAATACATACAGAAATGTGCGATGTGACATCGCAACTGGAGCGCTACTATATACTTTGGCGATCATTTATTTTGGCATCACGCTTATTTGATGCCACGCGTTACACGTTGATGTAAGTAAAAATCCTTTTAGAAATTAGTAAGCTTATAAATCCCGTGAACATGCGACGCTTTGAAAATGGCATTCCGTAATACTTGATGCGAAAACACGAACTTTCCAATAACAACGCGCCTATTTTGTTAACAAAGTCTACTTTGGCTGAAACACTGTTACGGAATTTTACTGACATTCACTTTAGGTGTCGACTTCATGCAAAACTTTGCACGTGCCAGACTTCTTCAACTTACGTCGTAAATGACGTCACGGTCGCTCTCTTCACTGAGTGACAGGGGGTGAATCGCATCAGCCATGGCATCACTCCCTTACTCTCACCGTCGCACTCCCATTACTATCCTTCTTCGGCCGCTTTTACTACTCGCATTTACTGCTGCTCTCGCTGTCTGAATACTAGCAGTCACGAGTAATGCCTCCGTGCTTTGAAGGACACATTTCTTCTTCTTCTTCTTCTACTTCTACTTCTTCTTTATGAAGGCGCGTGTTTGCCCAGAATACACCAGAAGAAAGATTTTGTCCTGCGACGTGTAAATATTAATATAAAACTTAATAGAAAATCAAGAGCATGCTTTAAATTATCTTGCTGAATCAAACAGGAGAACAATTATTAATTCCTTGTTGCGATTTGTACATATCTGCTGTAATCGTGCGATAGGATTATTATTACTACATCTGTAAGACCTCATCACCTGTGCGTTCATCAGCGGAGAAAGCTCTGGTTCGGGTAAATATTTATCAGGCATTAATAATTCCTCCCCAATCTTCTTACTCATCTATAAACAAAAACTCTGTCAAGCAAAGCACGCCGTAATACGACAGCGGGAGGTAATAATCCGTCTCATCATGTGACGCTTGCTATTTGTCACTGTTCAGGGACCCCGGCGTGCACACACACACACACACACACAGTCAGTGCGGTCGTGCTCTTTCCACCCTCTGCATAGACTACCACCGTTGTCACTGCGGTGCACAGGGCAAACTTAAAAAGAATGTCAGTGCGGGAAAACATATTTAAGGATACAGTCTCGTCAGTCATCTATCATGATGCGTGCCCTCTGCTTACTGCATACCCTCACCGACTAGTTTATTTTTTTCGAACTGCTTTAGGCCATAGGCAGCGTGCTAAGAAAATTGGCATTTGAATTAGGGGTTGAATTATAGATGTTGTTAGAATATCCAGTGATAAAAAGTAGCTATTTTTCAAGTGCATTCTCACTACCTGTGAAATGTTTCCTTCGTTAATATTGCAAAGATTCAGGATGCAATGTTCAGGTCCCTTAAGGTATTGCCCTATGCACGCCACTGGTTGGGGTGCGCGGGGGGGGGTGTCTGTCTAGTTGTGATGTGCGATGCACGGACCGATGCATCCTGACATTTCGCCCGACCGTGGTTGGAATTGTGTACCGCATCGTTTGACTGCGGTGCCGAAGATATTGCGCAGATTTGTCTTGGGTTTGTGCCCCGCTACTCGCTAGCTAGGTAGATGCGGGGGGTGTGGGTGTGCTGCCAGGGGGGTGCCACAGCCAGTTAATGCCGGACTGATGGCCTGGGGTCCGTTAACTCGATGTGATTGATACATTTTTCAAATATCCTCAAAAGGGGAAACGGTTCGCGAAGTAGTTTTCTATATCTGCGATTGCAGTACGCCTCTCGGGAGTCGGGCACACGGAACGACATTCTGTTTAATATTTAAGTACTTTTTCCGATGTGTTATTTTCCAGATTGAATATATTGTTTTTCAATTGTTCTATCCCCATGGATTATTTGTAATTTCCAATGGATTGCAGTTTCCATGCAATTCCATGGACAACATAGAACAGTTGAAGCGCTCCGCATAATTTCGTGAATGATTTGTTCTGTTCTAAATCTAAATAGACTCCGAACATAGGCACATCTGTTGGCGGCATATGTCAGCACGTTTCGAAACAGCAACTGCGGTAACATACATGTAATATCGAAAGATAGTCCGCATCGAACAACTAACTGCCCGCCAACTTATCTGAATCATATCAACCATGTCAGTCAGACAGCGGCTGCGTTGAAATTCTATCTCGAATGCTGTGCTTGTGTGTATGTGTTTACAACAATGTTGAAAATTTAGACATTATCTTTCTATAATCGTCGCTTTCGTTCGACTGGATCGTATGATCGGACTGCTTCGGTTTTTATACCTGCAAGGTATACCTGCTGACCCTTTGAGGGTAAGTTTCAGTGTCGAACATAGTCAGTTCTTAAAAACTAGTTGCTGTTTAGTGATATACCTGTGTGTTATGTCGATATCTTCCTGTACCGTGCGTTTGTGTTCAGTGTTGTGAATTCTTGTATGCAATTGTTTCGCTGTGTTGCAGTGTTGCGTTTAGCGAGTGCGGATAAAGAGTTATTAAATATCAAAATCGCCCAAGTGATTAATGATGTGAGTTTAATTTGTCCGTCGTTTTAATTACAAAAAAAAAATCTATCGTTTTACGAGAGACAAAATGCCTGTGTGAGCATTCTTATTTTTCCGCAATTACGTGCGAACTTTTTCAAAACTGCTCATTAATTACAATATTCATTAGTGTTTGCCGACTATCGGAAAACTATCAGCTATAATCGTTCATTTTTTTCTAAAATCTGTTGTTTGAATTTCTTCTTTGACAAACATAGCGATAAAAGGTTTTTTTTTTCTAGGTAAATTATTAATATACGAGTATGTACCGGTAACTTATTGAAATGTTATGAAATTACACACGAGAGATTTTACAATTTACATACAATTATAATTGTATCCTCATTAATTTCGAAATGTTATACCTGCAGGTGCTCGTTAGCGCTATTGATTTCATTAAATCTCATTATTGTTCCAACATACGAATATAATTAACAACAGAACATCAGATTTTTGACTGTACGTGTATATATGCTAACAAAACACACGTCTGCTAAAATGATTCTCTGTCGCTCTTGGCGTAAATAATTATTATTGGCAGCGATTCATGTCAGAGAGCCCATGAATTATGCTAATAGAAGATTTATCTGATGTGGTTTTGGCTGCAGTCCAGCATCCTGCCGAGCTTTGGTTTGGCAGGCGGCGTAGGAACTTCATAGAGCTTTCACATAGCGTACGGCTGTCTATCTTACCGCTGCACATTACTAAAAATTAGAACTGTTTACATGTGGAGTAGTTTTCAAACTAGGCAAAAAGTTACCGACCCCGGTCTTCCTGTTATTGTAACCTACTGATCCTGTTTGATCCTGTGCCAGTCCTGTGAAGCATATAAATCATCGACAGATATTCCAATATGTAACAACAATATTTGTGTACCGTGAGATTATTATTCATCTGACTCAGGTTTCAAATTAGACTTTGCTCCGTCTAAAACCAGTTTATAGTTCACGAAAGGCCAGTGGAAGTCTAGATCAGTTTACCCTCAAATCTCAAATTACTTCAGGTCGCCCAAGACGAACTAACAGTTTCAAAATGGCACCGCAGTTTCTGGTTAGGTGACTGATACGATCAGGGGAATTGTGTGTTCAGCTAAAAACTAAAATACGTTCCGTGAAGAACGTACAAAAAATGTTCGGAATTTTCTGATGTACGATCTCATAAAAAATAATAGGCTGGCCAGTGTGTGTGTCTTAGAGCGATGTAACATGATAACATCTGTTTCGTTAGTGAGAGAGTTGCTTAGATTATTTTGGTGATTGTATGTAACAACCAGGAATAGCTCACGCTAGTTTTCTTTTTTTTTATTGACCAGCGCAATAGCACACTTAAAATGAACGTAAATAATATCAGATTGATTTCTTCTATAAATAAGTTTAGTGGAAACCACAAGATAATATATTGCGGTCGTTTTTGAAATAGGTTTTCTGTTTTGACATTTAAATTGGACGATATCAAATGTCTATTACTAAACGAACTTGCCGTTATACCGTACTAATGTAGAATGTTTCTGTTTGTTTCAGATTTCGTAGTTTTTAGTGCGTCGATTTTGTTGTTCTCCATGATGGCGTTGTGGTGGAAATTATCATCTCTTCTTCTGGTTGCCATCGCCGTGAGTCATGCGCAGGAGGAGCCGCAGAACGAGATGATTTCTGAAGGTAATGCTGATTGAAATCTTGCATTTATAATTAATACATTGTATTGTTTGAATCCCCGCGTCACGATTTATAAATAGTTGTGCATATTTATTATCCTTCGTTGCATATGAATTCACAAGCGTGGAACTTTTGTGCATTGCGTTAAGGCTGTAGTATCTCTTCCGTGTTTCGAATCCCTTGTTCGTCGATGTATCGTGATTCGTGAAATTTTATGACGCGTCGACTCGGAACTCCTTAACGTTTCAATGCGCATTGTTTTTGGTATAAAAATGCATGTTTACGTTGACGGGCGGCCGTGTGAAATGTGAACGCTTGCAACTGTTACCAGTGCTGTACTAGTACCAGCCACCGATACCAGACAACCAGTGCCAGGCCAGCCTGTTCCATAACTCGCATTGTGTGTACAGATGCGAGATGTTACCATAACGAAATAATAAATTCAACAGCACACAACGGCTGCTTCCATCGCGCAAATATCGTTTTGTTCCTATCAGAGGCATTCACTGATTGAAAATCGTACCTACGTAGAATATAAATATTTATTTGCGACATTTCAATATTTTTTTTTCGCTGTTTTCGATAATAATGATTGTACGTTCTAAACGGATTCATTAATTTTATTCATTTACTCGTATGGATTGTGGAAAACTGAATCGACTTTATATTGTAAAGTTAATAATCCTGCACTACAAATGTCCAGAAATTTAGTATTTCAATGTGTTCATTGATTATATAAAACACTTCGTTGGTTGGTTGCATAGAACTGTGATGTATTACGCATTGTGTGATGCAAGTTAAGTCAATAAAAGTCCTCACGGTGCACAGAGTGTAACAGTAAAATAGGAAAAATTGCGGTCGCACAATAGCAGTTTTATGTTCAGTGGGTGTTAGCGTGCCGATGCCATTGAGGACGAGGCCATGCCGGAAGAAAGTGACGTACCACTTTCACATATAAATCATACGGGCGCTGGCGTGAAATCCGGCGGACATTTGAATATTTGTTGTCGCTCGAAATTCTCTTCCATCCGCACATCAGAGAAACACTGCTCAGGGAACTACGAGGACTACACACTTAACATTTTTACAACCCTATAAATCTACCGGAGTTTATTTCTCACATTTCGTTTCCTTCTACTGCTCCATTCCTCTACGTTAGAGACAAATGCGCGCATAGACACTGAACCCTTACTATTTAACATACTGGCTTCTCATATACACTACTCATATTATACATACATATATATATATATATATATATATATATATATATATATATATATATATATTATATATATATATATATATATATATATATATATATATATATATATGCGTCTCTGCAAGAATGAACTTGCAAACACTAGGATCAATATAATAATTAATTATTCCTGCGCGTGTCTACTTGAACTATATAATATATAAATCATTTCACCATGGCAATATACTTCATATATGTTCTCTTTTGTTTTGTAATGTAGTGCAATTGGCTTAATTAGATTTTCATTCGGCTAGAGTGGATGTTGGTCCCATCATATATCGTAGAATACAGCCTGGCGAGATTGGGGTGCAAAAATACACTAACCGCCCACGCCATCAACATAAATGGTGCAGTGCTGGCATAAAAATCTCTGCTAATCAAAAGTTGGAGGCGCGCTTCCCAGTTAGAAGTTGAAATTACGGCTGCACGTTAAATTCGCTAATGTGAAAATATTAGTGTACATGTGACAGCCTGTATATCATCGTTGTGTTGTACTACATATGCACGCTACAGTTAGTTTGTTTTCCTGCACATACAGGGCTGGGTTTCAGGATATTTCAGAACATTACGTCCCCAAAAATACTCTCCTTAACCTCACGATGATTTAGGTAAAAAAAAAAATATCCGCGCCATACATTAAAATTGGCAAATAATGTTATTTTAATGACTTTCCTTATATATGTAGGTCATCTTTGATTGGTTATCCTCGTTGTAGTGTATTATATGCAACATATTGTGGACATTATCACTGATATACCGATATTCTTTTATTCCATTGAATTTCTTTTCAAGTGTAATAAAAATACATATATTTTCATCAAATATCAATAAGAAGAATCGTATAAACTTTTGTAACCAAGATGTGTTTTTGTCAACTAAAAAACCGTTAGTGCCCGGTCCTGTGACATTTTCACAGCGGACGCCTGTTGGGTCGGTATATATGCATACATATACAGCGTTGTTGGCCCCCTAATCTCCCCAGGTACGGGCGGCAATGTTAAACTAATGGGGAAGCGTTGTCTCCGCGCGCGGTGCTCCATAAAACCCAATGTTGCTCATGTGTATTGCACTCACACCGCACTCGCATGTATGCAGATCTCATTTCCATGTGCACGACACCCACACACACACACGCGCGCAAAAGACTATCCGAACCCCTCTCCCCCAACCTGTTTGCCGACATCTTCCGATGTGCCATCTCCCTCGTATCTGTGATACTGAATTATAGATGTAACGTGCTGTATTTATGGTTGTGCGTCGCCCACGCACCCTGACTTTGCCCCTCGGCCGAAGGATGTAACATCACCTTGCCCATGCTGGTCCCTGAACGTGTTTGTCTGTCACTAATTTATAGTTGTGCGTGTATGTGTGTGGATCTGCTTTTCACCCTATGATTTTCAATGATGTGCCTCTCCGATGGATTTGCTACTGTGGCCTAAGCTGTGACACAAGGATGAAGAAGGAAATTGGTTTTCTTATTTATATTCCTACGTTCCAAGTACAGTTCATAGACTAACGTCCTTTGTACTATGCTCGTATTAACACGCGGACAAAGAATAATTATCATACAGCCGATGAATTCAGGAGAATTTACTATGGTAAACATTCGTTCAGACTTTATGTTTGGAACTTATGTTCTCTTTTAATATTACTTAAGCTTTTAGGGTACACAAAATACATATGAAAATTGTATAATAAAATAAAGTGATGTTTCCTTTCATCCACGAAATGTTCAATTTATTAACGGTCGCATTTGAGAAAAATGTCGCCGTTGACAAAACATGTTTACTGTCTGCCGGTACATAAATGGGATTACCAAAGTTATATCGTGTGAAGATGTTGTTATTACAAAGGCCTAGAGTCATCTCCATCTTAGTGTAGCAGGAAAACATCCTGCTAGCAACTTCTACTCCTGCTCGTACTTTAATGCTCTCCCTTGTTGGCCATATGTCACCGGGATTCCCTGCTATTTCCGAGAAAACGATACCGATACCTGTTCGAGTACCTTTTTATTTTTTCCCCCAATATTTATTTACCTTTCACCTTTATATTGTACCTTTTTTATTGTTTTCATTTTCGTTTTTTGATAACATAATTTTAGTAGAATTTTATAGCAACCAAATAGAAATGTTTTCGCCTTACTGTGTTATAAAATTGTTGTTTTATTTTATTGGTGATGTCAATTGCTGCTATGTGTTTATTTATGTCATATTCACATCCAATATTAGTTATTGGATGTACTAGTTCTCTAAAATTATTGTTTTGTCTGGTGAATCAACGTCAATTAAAGTTCGTGCATTATACTAATTCATTATTAACGTAAACACAAATTCGCAACGTATATAACCAGTGTATCTAAACCTGACACGCGTCCAGACCCCGAGTATGTTTTGTGCTAATCAAATATTTAAAACTATTAAGTATCAAAGTGCTACTGAACTACCGTTGGTGTTGATGTGTGTAACTATTTCACATGTGTTCTACATACATCGACAAATGTTACACTTTCATATCAACTCACTGTTCACTTTTACACTGTTACAAAATAAATGAGTGTTGCAGTGACAGCACTAATGACTATTTCTAATTGGGTCGGCACACGGCCATGTAGAACCGTTAAAAAGTTTCAACAGGGTTGATTACAGTTTAAAGTGTTTACCAGACAGTCAACACAGGGCTTAGACTAGTAGTAACGGTGGGGGTGGTGCCGGGTGAAACACATTAGAGGAAACACTATTTGTTTTATGGGGCTTTTCCGTTTTTATCAACTCATTAAAACGGGTGCTGTATATATTTTTATCTTAAACTTTTTTACTGACTTTGATACTCGTATGTCTTCATTTCGGTTGTAAGTATCTGACCTCATTTCGAGATTGTCGTGGAACCTTTTATATTTGGCTACAATCTTGTGGAAGCAACATTATGGAATAACTATAGACCATTTTGACAAAGTTTGTGGCGCGGAGCGGACTTGATCATCTATGGGCAAATGTATAAATAATCACAGAAATACGTGACTAATTCGAACTGAATGAATGATGTAGACCTCTGATACTGCACATTACTTGTATATCGATCGAGGTATTATTTTTAGAAATACCTTTATCAATTTATAATAGTCTCTGAATATACAGTATCGCGCAGTCAACCATATTCCCGAGTATAATCTGCTTTCATGCGAACTCTGACATATTCCGCTGGTATAGGCTATATTTATATATCTTCTGCTAAGTTTCACACACCCCCGCCTTGCTGTCTAATATTTTGTTCTCTGGAATATTTCATAATGCCACCTAGATATGTAGAATATAGTGATTTTCTGATGGGTCAGTCTATTTTATCACTGAGCCACATTGTATGAAATGCTGCCAGGGATTCTGGACTGTCGGATAATAATTTCAAGTGGATTTTCACATTTCATTTTAGCAGATTATTTAACGGCCATGTACACACAGTGTATAAAGTATATTCGAGAGTGTGATGTCCGGTTCTACATGTCAGTGGCGATTCGTTCCTGTTGAATTCCATGCCACCATTAATGGTGAAATGAGATGAAGCCTGGTTGATAGAGTGGGGCGATGATGATGATGCTGGTGTGAGCGAGTGTGTTGTATTAAAATCAGCAGTTGAAGCACAATTTCCTACCATCAGACATTAATATACCCTCATGTATGGATTGCGAATGACAATGTGCAGTAGGTAGTAATCGATTATATGTATATTGAGTGGAGGGAATCTATCGGTGTAGTAGGCAGTACCCGTCGCTGGTATATATACCGGCATTGCACTCTACATTCCCGTTCCATTACTGGAATGCCGGTGATAATAACGCACCGTTGACGGGCATCACAGTCCTGCCTGCTACCTACTAAACCCCATGCACCCTAGCCCGTCTCGTCCCACTGCGGGTCTCGCAGTCACCGAACTATCCGACAAACTCTAGCACCCGCTTGGCACAACACGGTACTCCGCATTCCACGGGCAGATGTTTGAGATTGTAGTGACAGCTCTGGCCAAATGCGTGCCTCTGCTCCATCTCGCTCGCTGTCTGCCATCACTACCACGGCAAGGACTGTGTGTCTGTCTGGCTGTACAACATGGTTGTGAATGTATGAACGGATGCAGACCAAGTATCTAATGAACCACAGTCTGACGTTTGTTCAATGACGATGCGATGCATGCTAGTTCCTGTACTGTGTTTGTTATCTTTATCAATGATGCAAACGGACATTGCGATAACTGGTTCAGATAATCTGGTTGGAAGGATTAATCGACTTGATTTGATCCGGTGCAACGGAGAGCGAATAGCGATCGGTTTGTTAACCGTTCGATTGTCAGGCGACGGTGTACCGGTCGGTTATAAATTCGCTAATCATGTTTGTTGAAATATGTCGCCTGTTCTAGTAGCCAGAGATAAACATAGTGATTTTTTTTTAAATTAGTTTTAACTAATATATTCATCTCTAGCAGTTCACTAACCTGGTAAATTATTAGTTATGGCAAAGAAGATCTTCAGACTCTTGCGAGAGTCCAGTTATCTTGGCATTTAGAAATTGAAAGATATTTCGTTGGCATTTGGAAATTCCCAAGAACTCACCTGACTTGTGACATCTTATATGTAAATGGTTATTTTGAAAGTGCCATGACTCACCAGATGTTTAAATTATAGATAATTGAACTTGCATGTTTACAATAGTTATTTATATTCATAGAAGTATAAAGCTGCAACTCCAGTGCTTGTGTTCAACATGACATGTTACTTAAAACCAATTTATGCAGGACAACGCTATATCTGCCACAAGTAATATCAGTTCGTACCTGATAACTGTACAATTTCCTAGTTTTTTTCCCCTAACAAAAACACAGACCAGTATCACATATCGCAGTGCACATTTCCATTATTTCCATTTCCACGTAAAGAACAAAGAGCATGGGGAATTATCTCCAATTTCGTCGCATGTCGACTGACACGAGACACACGAAACGATATGAAATGGAACGACATAATAACGCTTCGTGCAACAAATACCCAACACCAACAATATTACTAACAACAACAACAACAACATCGACTGCCTGGCAGCTAATTACAATACAGTTGCATGTGTAATAACGCAAAACTATCTAATATGCCGTAATGAAATGTAGAAGAATATGCCGTCGAGTGCTAATTTCCAATGCGATGCACGAATGCCCCGCGGGGACGTATACGTAGATGACGATGTTGCCGGTATCGATGGAGGACGGCGACGCCGGAGTTTCTCATTTCAGAGGTATTAGAAGAGTTTCGGAAAAAAGAAAAAACCGGCAAACGAAATCATCAATGATATGCATATAAAAGTTGACACGGGCCGTTTGATCTGCTTAATGTGATTTCGGACTCGCAAGTTGCGGCTTTTCCTATCAAGCGCTTGCCCCGAAGGGATACTTGCTAAAACATTACATTTAAAATGGAAATTTTCAGTTTTCATCCCCTTCATCCGTGTCCGATCCTGACTGGCTGCGAACGGAACGGACAAACACTCGACCTCATTTATTCATGAACAGTCGTCGACTTTGCCGGGCAGTATTTTCAGTTAAAAATTAAAATTTCCTCATGCAATATATCCCTGCATGTCCGCTGCTTTTCTGCTCTGTTTTTGGTGTTTGTTGAATTGATTAGATACTTTTATGAGTTGCTTTGGCAATTTGATAAACTATCGCCTCCTACATTGCAAGTGATCTATGCTGTATGCAATTACGCAATTACTGTTCCGAATTGTTTCATCCAGTGTGTGATGTATTGAGTGTTGTGTGCATTAGGAATAACAGGTGAACAAACACAATCCGGAGAAGAGCGAGCGGACGCGGCTGGTTGATACATATTACACAGCAGAGTTGTAGAAATTAAATTAACTTTCGTCTGCGGCCAGTCACACTGGTCGGGGTCGTGAGCTCGGTGACATATGCATGTAAAACCAGCGCCAATAGTGAATATTAACTAAAACCACCATGTGTATAACATAAACCGCGAACTAATTAACTATCCGCAGGCGACAACGGTGCACACTGTACAAGTGCACATGCGCATTAATGTAACGTAACGTAACGTAACGTCCTCATGCATTCTATCGTGAATCATTCAATGCCTTCCGGCATCAGATTTACCATGTTCACACGGAGAAAGCACTGACATTCACTTGCAATTCTAATGTTCTTGCTCATGGAAATATTAGTTTAAATACTAATAATCCAGTGATATCTTTTAGTGTGGATATTCGTAACTAATAATATCTTTATGTAGTTTAGAGAAGCATGCTCTTCAGTTGCTGTAAATTCCATAAACTGTACAATACAACACAACGTAAAGCTCGTGCACATGTGAACGTAGTACGTGCATTTTGCACGATTGCCCATGGTGCATTATAATATCCGATTATGCATCAAATAGTGCATACATAAATACCTTCCGTCTCTGTCATTTCATGGAAGCGCCACGTGTTCCACAGAACGTATCCATGTGTGGGATGTTTAGTTGCCCGCAGGCACTGACAAACTGCTGTACATGTGTGTGTGTGTGTGTGTGTCTCACGTATGTGCATTGAAATCAGCACGTGAGGAAGTCAAACGTTAACCCAAAAGGATGATAATTAACATGGAATTAATTGCATCAGCGCTTTCAAGGAATAACAATACTCTGACATGCCAAACCGCAGGATGAAATACAAATTCACTTACGGACGGCTGCTGATAAATCAGTAAATGTTATGTTACATTTCGACTCTGGTTTGTTGGCAAATACACAAGTATATTTACACTATTTCTGCCAGTAACAACAAACTGAATATTATTTCAGTAAACCGCACGATTGGACAATACTTGTGCTTGAGCATGATTCAATAATGTTCAAATACTTTCTCCTTACAGCCGGTATCCAGTTCAACTAAGCACTGGCATTAAAATAATTTTGTATAATTTTTAATTTTGCCACCTTGCCTCTAAAATGGCCGCTAGGATTTGAGAGAGAAAGAGCGATGCAACGCGCGAGTGAATATTAAAAACGGTTTATACTGTATTTAATCTTATTCAAATTCGCGTTAGCTGGCGTATAAATTATCATTTGAATCATCCAATATGCAGTGGATCTTCCGAGTGGTATAACGTGATGTATATTAGAGCCGAACATGGGCGGCGGGCTGGAGGGGGGGGAAAGTGTAGATAGTGTAGGTGCATATCTCCGTACGTAAGCAACACCGTGAATTTAGAATTCCGTGATTTATTTAAAGATTCGGTAACAGGTGAACGAATATATCACTCACTGCCACTAGATGCAGCTACACGTACGTACTAGTTCTTACGACATGTCTGTACTTCCTGCAACCCTTCTAGAAAGCTGATCGGGTTGATGTACCCGGTAGAATACACGACGTTCACCACGAAAAATAAATTGAAAACTACGATATTTTTAGAACTTTTAGTTTCTTGAATCGGCGTTCGTTGTTCTCTGAGAGACGACCATACATCCTAACTTTCGGAAGTAATTGGACTACCGGAACTCTGCAGTTACCTGACCTCAAAGAATATGTTCCGTTGACAAAGCACAATTATTTGTAGTGCACATGTCACACAGCATCTCAACATATTCTGTGACTCGCTTGATATATGGGAATCATCGGGGAAAATGAAACTGTATACTTGATGAAATATTCTTCTGCCAGCATCAAAACAAAACTATTAAATAAACTAAAAAAATATTCATAAACTGCGTTATCTGAAGAGATATCTCTGGGGGGATAAGGAAACTCGGCATATCCATATGAAAATCAACCCTTCTCATTTGAATAATATTAGAGTGAACATTTCACTTAGGAAACCTTCGGAAAAGTACAGAACGCATAAGGAACGGGAACTTATCACTCCTTTGGGAGTGTAACCGGAGAGGCCAATAAAACATAGCCGGTATCAAAAATATA
This sequence comes from Carabus problematicus, assembly GCA_963422195.1. Taxonomy (NCBI): domain Eukaryota; kingdom Metazoa; phylum Arthropoda; class Insecta; order Coleoptera; family Carabidae; genus Carabus; species Carabus problematicus. Next base: position 10,675,334 of record OY728590.1, read on the forward strand.
GGGCGCATCGGCACCATAAAGTAAAATAGACGTACAGGCGCTGGCCGAATGAACTCTTAGCTGCCGCGGCAATGCTAGTGCGGGCGTTAGCAGTAGGTAGTGCGGCTGGCGGACGGACGAACGCAGGCCGGCGGAGTACTGGAGACTGGACTGTCTGCATAGCACTCTAGAACTGGCGCACTCTACTTATGATATTGAATATAAAGTACGTCCGCTATGCGTCGGGCATAGCCGAGTAGCATTCTGAACGTGCCGGCCGACGAACGCGCCGGATAAAAGTGAGAACATAATACTTTGTTATCGGGCGAAAGTGTTTCACAGTGATGGTGAGCGAGGCGTGGATGTGATCGTGAATCAATTGCAACCACTCCAAAACTTACGCTGTCGTCTCACTCACTGTACTTGTGTACTAGAGGAACTTTACCGTCGTCAATATTTCTATAGTTATTTATAGAAATGCATACAATATATCGGGCTATATAAATGAATTATCTCTAGGCTCTACACACTTCCTAATTTATGACAGTTCTATACAGTATATAAATATTTAGGATACATTTCATTAAACAACCATGACTATTTGCGCTAATAAAATTATTCATACATGTGACGCATTTAGTCGATTACATTGCATACCATCATTTAATCCAATTCTTCATTAATCATGCTCGCTGTATTGTGGAATAATCTAATAAAAGAATCGAGTAATGGAGCATTGAATGTATATAGATTGATTGGTTGATTGTGTCTCGGATAGATGTATATCGATTGTGTATCCCGGCTGGATAATGTTAGTTCAATACTTTTTCGATCCGTATATAAATTTCTGTAACATATGACAGTTGGTGGTAAAGTTTTGCAGCCAGTGGTCGTATCATTTACGATTTGGTGTAAAGCCGTCTTACGGTAGTATTTCCAGTGCATCGGAGCGATGTTCGGATGTCCGATGGACAAATGAACGCAATATCACGTTATAGAATACTTCGATAGCCACCAATAATCCGTTCGAAACACAAAGTGAAAATAATATCCTCCGTCACAATAGCCCATCCGGTAACTAAACTCTACCATTTTTCCACTGCCAGCCAGTGAGTAGATATTTCTCTTCGTCTTCTTCTTCTTCTTCTTCTTCATGTTCTTCCTACACGTATGTATGTACGACAGCACCGTCCACTGCACACAGGTATGACTATACCGTGAGAGACATATTGCAGTCTGTCTTCCATTCCTGTGATACATCAGCCGGAAAATGGCTTTGAAAATCACAAGTTCAAGAAAAATGTCTTCCGCGATGATGAAACAAGAATCGTAGCCTTCTTATTATAGCGGAGCAATATTGAAGAATTCTTCCTGGGAAATTGTCACCCGGCCGGGATATTTTAAATAACAATTTTCTATCCGCTTTTAATGTATTTATTCGCTCCTCTCTTATTTTTAACACCATCTGACATTTCTTTCGAAGGCAAAGTACTAAATTTAAAACAGTTTTAATCATGCGCGTGTGTGTGTGTGATGCAAGAAGACACCGTGTTTATTATTATTATTCGCTCCTCTCTTATTTTTAACACCATCTGACATTTCTTTCGAAGGCAAAGTACTAAATTTAAAACAGTTTTAATCATGCGCGTGTGTGTGTGATGCAAGAAGACACCGTGTTTTTGTGTGACGAACCCTTTGCTTTTTGCAAGTGTATAACTGTATTGTACAGGATGTGAAAACACAAGAGGCGTCACATTGTAACAACGATGACACACCGCAAAAACGCGCGTTCTCATTAAACGGTTTAATAGATTAGAGCTGGGTTTGTTGCACGCGCGTGCCGTACTAACGAATTACGAATATTTTAAAAGTGTTGCATCAGAGAGGCCTCGTTATCATCACACGCTGAGCCTGCTTGCATGTGCATTGGCGTTCCTCGAGGCTATTCACTGATGTACAACTTACCAACTCATATACATGATTTTCACTAAATTATATAAGCTAACAGCGTAGTAATGGTTGTGCTGTTTACATATTTCATCAGGAAACTACGTATTTTGTAGTTGGCAAGCCGTGTTGTGATTTATCACTGCTGTTCCACCCCTTGCATTTGAAGGCGTGTATGTGCACGTACGCCCATGTATGCAGCACGTATTATGTGCGTGGTACACACATTTGGTTATACGTGGTGCGTGCCCCGTACTCGGCGGGTGGGGTGAGACAAAGTTTCAAAGCACTGCACTAGATGGGGATGAAGGTGGTGTAGGCTTGTATAAATCCGGGCGTAGATGCCCTGGCCATTTCATGCTCCAGTGCTTGCCAATGTCATAGTTAAAACTCTCAGTATATCCACCCTTGCGCTTCGCAACAAAAAAACCCGTTCCGTACTGCAACGAGTTTTTGCTATTGACTCACACATATACTCACTTAACCATTGCACTAACACACACACACGCACACATATGCATGTTATGGTTGAGAGAGTGTATGTGCATTTAGAATATCCACTCACGTACCCCCCGGCGTGTGTGTGTGAGTGTGTATGCACACTAATGCAAATGGCGCATGGTCAACGCTGCTGATTCTGCGAGGATTCCATGTAATGCTACAGTAATTCTGTTACGTATATTTTAGGCAGGAATTTACAGACGCATATCCGTTATTTATTGCCCGTTTTCGGATATTAATTTTAATTATGCTCTTCTGTATATTATCCAGGCTTAATAAATATAAATATAAAATTGTGTAATTGTTTAATTAAGAATTGAATTGAATGTCTGGTGTTCATAACCCAGGATAATATAATAAAACAAGTAATTTTGTTTTTCAATTTCAATCATTTTTTCCCCGGCTGGTCAGTCTGTTTAATTTAAATTAAATTCAACAGTGTACATACAGCTACACCTGGAGCTTTTGCACGGCCGATGTGCGCACATATCTTGTTAACGCTGTTGGTCCGCTGATTCTAATTAACAAGAGATCAAGGTATTATCGCCTAACAAATTTCATTTAGCTGCTGAGCCCGTAAATAAATAGGTGGGGTGGAATGGAAAGACAACTTGGAAAGAGTTAAAACATTTTGAGTGACGTCACAACGGGGGAGTGTACTAATCCACTTTTATCCACAGTAATCCCTCAGCAATCACCACACTATTATCCCGAGCCGAGGCTATTTCATTTCTACCCCTTACTTCTCCCGTGAGCAGATACTCACACACATGCATCGAATTCACACCTAACCAACCAACCAACCTAACTACTACTACTACTACTACTACTACTACTGTCAGAACTACCTACCAGTAGCTACAAGCAATGTGCCAGAGTGGTTTTGTGAAATCTTTTCTTCTTCAAGTCCCTCGTCGACTGTCTTGACATGTGTCCTTCGTTTTGTCCAATGTAGCAAGTCTTATCGCAAACTGCGCTTGAATGACAAACAATACTTTTAACTTAGGTTCTCCTTTATCATCTTGTTCTTTGCCTGCTCTTGCAGGTACGTACAAGTATTCTGGTTGTACACAAAAATTCATTATTTCCAACGTCTTATTACACTCATTTTCCGAGATTAATAATTCGCCAGGTTCATTTGGAAATTGTGTTGGCCGATTAAAATTTAATTCGTACCCTTGGGGACGCGATAAAGAAACAGAAATATTGCGGCTCATTTTTACCAGATGTTTAATTTTTCACGGGCTAATTTCACTGAATTTTAAATGAAGAATAAAAACTGGTGTTTTACAATGACTTGGATTTATTCGCCGAAAAATGGTTTCACGGAGATAACGAATAATGTACGATAAATGCGTACGGAATTTTAAATGAATAATAATACCCCGTCATTACGATATCTTAAAGCTACAATTATTACTTCAAAGTCCTAGATGGTACGCGGGGCCTTCAGATGATATAATTAATAATGTATATGCGTACAGAGATATCATTTTATCCTGTCAAGCTTCTGCCATTCATTATTCAAATACTGAATTATTCTTTTCATTGGCTAAATGTGTCGATTTGAATTGAAATCACAAGTGAAACATTGGATTCAATACTGTGGAAAGGATTGATGAAAATTCATTGTATCTCGCAGTTTGTATTCCATTCTATTAAACCGTACTGCTTATTGTTGCGTTGTAATCTGTGCAGAATGCATAGTGTTGTATTGTGCAAATGTACGAATACAAGTGCTGTGTCAAATCTGTACAACTGGAGTACACCAGCCAGCCATATCATTAAAACGTGGTATTTCTCTATAATTGTGCTCGTCGAGTGGCCGTAACGTGGTGTTTAGCACTTTAGCTCCTTTCGACTGAACACGCATGCGTATATTTAGCGTCAGAATTTATAACGTGCATTGCAATTCACACATTGCACCAGCTCCGGGTGCATTACTTAACCACGTCTAATGACGTCCTTCACAGCTGTTGTATCATTTTCCCGCAACGCGCGATAGTTTTCATCCAGGTCTCTGGCATGTGTGATGGAATAAACGAAAAGAAATAGCAAATTCTTGCTCCTTGTGTTCTATTATTATTTCAGATAAATAAAGTGTACATTGTTAAGTAAATATAATAATAGTAATGTTCATTTAGTTCCGGCGAACGTACATTTTGTCCGGACCTGGTCTCTGTCCGAGACCGTATGTCCATAGAGAATTTAGCGGTACTTCGGTTTGGTATAACTGCTCGGTCGTAATGAACAGGCCTCTTATACCTATTATACTGGTGTTCGTCTAGGACGTTATATACGATTCAGAGCCGGTGTTCAGGTCTTCCATTCCCTGTCCGGCAATCACTCCTTTTTTTCTTACTACATTCTCTATTTCGAGTGCCCATTCTGAGGGCTTCATTCCCGAACGCGTTTTCTCTTCCTTCCTGTTTCCCTGATTCTCGTCGCATCGACTGGGAATTCATCGATTACGCGGTCAGAAATTCTCATTACTAACGTTGTTCACAAAAACGTAATTTACAATACAAACTTTTCGAACAAGCATTCACCATTTCGTAGTAAACATACTTTGTCACATTTCCAAATTACATACTACGGCGTTTCATCTAATCAACTGGGTTTTTGCGTTTATGCGCTATAAATTTTATTCACAATCATACCGAATGCTTTCAAGTCAATAACATCTTTAAACGAACGACAAATATCAATAGAATATTGTTCGGTTTTATAACCACATTTAGAGCTGTACTGTTCAGTTGTAAAATGCAATTGTCGATTTTATATGATTTTTATTTCCCTGCATCTCCGACTGCACAGAGGAATACTTCTTTAAAATTATCTCCAATCACATAACGTAACGATTTTGTTTTTCGACGTTCAGTGCTGACGAGGTCTCTCGTTGACGATGATGGTATGTTCCTTTGGTGTATCTCCCAGTGCCAGTAAGTAGTGACTTCGGCGTTGCACTGCGCTTCGCCAGACACTTTCAATCAACTTGTACAAGATTACTCATCATAGGTTACACGCTTGTGCACTGTGCGGTACCGAGCAACACAAGCCTGGTTGGCAGCAGCAAATTCAAAGTTCAACAAACACTATTTGAACACGGGTACGCTTTAGTACTGGCACGAAAGTTACCAGTGACAAGCAAGCGCATCGAACTTCATTTGTGTTCGTAAACAGCGCACACATTGCGCTATATAGGTGTGTGTGTGTGTGCTGACAAAATCACTCCCTAACTTATCGGTGATGGCGGTGGCATCCTGCAGCATGGAATATTCATGCAGTTTGCACCTATACACCGACACACGACACGACGCCGCCGCCCATCGTTGTCTGCGCCGCAACGACATTCCAATTTGAAATTCAATTATTTTTATCAATATGCTTGATGGAAACGTATCGACTTGGATGCAAGTGGAACGACACGGCGGGGGCGAGTAGAACCTTCGCTACGTGATCCGCAAGCAAGTAGTTAGTTAACGTTGAATGTCACGAGTTTTAACCTGTACATTATACACACACAGTCATACGTGCTATTCATGCGCGTCTACCTGTATTAGCTACCCTCTGTCACAACAGTAGCACCAGTAGCAGCTTTGTAAATAACGGGAAAACTACGAAAACACACGATAATTCAATAATGCCATGAATTTGCACACGCCAAGATGTAATGCGTAGTGCTCAGATCTCTCTATACTGTGCACGCGCTTCTACGATGCATTTTCTTATATTTTATTCGGTCGTTTATGGGGGGGGGGGGGCAGGATACTGCCGTCAGCAATTGATATTCAAAGCATTCCGTCCCCGGCTCGATATAACAACATATTCCTATGCTAACTGATAATTTCTCGGCTCGCACATAAAAATCATGTTCGGAATATTTAAAATCGTGAATGAAGCGTGCATTTGGTTAAGCCTCGCTCTATATTTCCATTCCGAGGGCGGATTTGCGACTTTTCAAAAAAAACTTCTCTCGTTACAAATTCATATCGAATATTTTAATCTGCTGATAAAAAGAGACCTTTAGCGCATTTATTTAATGAACTTGAGGCTTAATTGTATTTTTAAGCTAGTGGCACTTGTGTCAACTATACGCATAGCCCACTTCTCTTCAGGAGTTCCGAGTGGCCGGGCCTTGGCGGATCCTCCTTTATTCTGTATGCATTCCCTTGCCTATCCGCTACGTCACCCTCTCTGTCTACTCTCTACTTTGTCTTCGAAGTGAAATAATCCAGTGCCCGTTGGAGGAAAGTTTCTGTGCTCGTTCCTCGTCTGGGGGGGGACACGGGTCCCTAATTTTCTTTTCCCTTTTCAAGCAAAGTGTTACCGATGTTATCTGAAAGAGCCGTTCTTTATTACGCGACTGCTTCAAGATTCTAATTAAAAAACCTGACGTTTCGCAGCGCCATTCTCTAAGCGACGGACGAAATCTGTACTAATTCCCTGGCCGATAGCTCGGCGGTTCACCCACGTCCGACGGCTATCTGCTCGCTGACACGAATGAACACATCACACCCGACCAACACTACTATATACTTCTGCTGTAAGTGATGCCACACGCGGACGCCATTGCTGCGAAACAGAACGAACCCTTGGTGTAATTGTGAGACCCACAGCCAGCTCCTTCACGGCGTCGTACTAATTAGCAGCTTCGTTTTAAAATCTTGTTGTAATAGCACCAAAAACGACGAGAGTGGCTACATCTCATGGAAATTCTACAGTTATTAACACATAAATTTTATCCTCTTACTTATTCCAAATCCACGCTCGCCCCAAACATTAAGTAGCCCGGGATTTTAGAATGCCTTTCGCGCGATTGTAAACATTCTTAATTGTTATAATGTTTAAGTTAACGACTTTTATGATACGCTTGTTTTACTTTCAAGGTACACCAAGGTACAGGAATACTGTTGTTCATAACTTTACGGTTTACGCGGAATATTAACACAAGTTTTTTTTTTGTTACATGCGAAATAGCATCATATATTTTTCCGTCGTAATTATCATATCTTTAGAGCTCTGTTTCTTGAGAATTTGGTAAATTCATTGCTGGCTGAATTTCCATTTAAACTTGCTCAAATATACGAGCACATCCTGAATACCTACCCTATTTACTGCCCGTTGACGTATCCCTGGGCTCATTTACTAGTTTTACACACGTTTCAAGGCTACCAGCCAGCCGGACCCTTAGTTTTACGTGCATATTCCCTTCTCACGGGCATCACGCACCTTTATTACAGGTAAAGCTTCATGATCTCTTATTACTTCCGTTTCATTGGCCATCGTTGTGGTACATGCACGGTCGTGGGGCAGGCAGGTTAAAGGTGACTCATGTAATGACAGTAAGGGGATGTAACTACCCCCCGTGTCACTAGCCCTTCGCCGTGCTTGTACGCATCTATAAAGCGTGCTCGTGCCGTCTCACTCTACCTGCCACAATGCCGACCGCATTATTATATCTGTAATCCCGCAATGAGCCAGCTTATCCGTCAGTGCCATGGCAGAGCTTCATCTTGGGACGGGTGGCTTGGTGCTCCTGATTAAACCGACCTACGCAATCGACCTACTACTCTTACATGCTACATATATGCACACAATGGCAGGGACACCGCAGGTCTACGCTACGCTACGTTACCACTAATAGAACTATATTTCTGCTGCGGTTGATTTCGACATCTGTGTGATTGTTGCCACCAACCTGAATAACGATATTTACTCTGTGTAGTTAAACGTACCTACTAATGAGTGTAATTTATACAAGCTGTAACATTTTATACATTTCCTTTCCTACCATTAATTAATAATAAGTTAAAATTAATCGTTTTAATATCGTTTCGCCGTTCGAATGATGATGTAAATGGAGGTAAGGACTGTTCACGAACCACCCACAGACACCAATGTTTCTCATAGGATACTTTACACGAAATTCCATCTTATCAATAAACTTGAAACACAGAGTACATTTTTTACGGCATTCGCTGTGGACACTAATTTTTATTTAATTTATTTTTATCTCTTTTTAACTTTCTCCAGTAAATATCCAATTGCCTGTGTAAAAGTTACACACTAGGACTTGGCTATAAAACGTTCCTTCACCCGCGGTTAACATGTAAGGTACCTAATAAGAGAGTCATATTTAACAGTTTGGAATCCGAGGAGGTCCGAACGTTATACGCAGATGCATCTCTATGCGTGCATCCAGACTATACGATGTCCACGTCCACGTATGCAATGTAATGACTACGACCACTGAGCAGTCTGTTTTAGATGAAAGACAATACCACTGTTGATAACTATTTCATGTATAACCGCTGTTTACTGCGACTTGCGCCGGTCATTGTTTTGTTCTCCTTGCTTGTCATTTATCATATGAGCCATAAGGCTGGTCCAACCGTGGACTCTATAGTGAAAGGGTGAGTTAGTAGCAGAGGGTTCCTGTCCATAACCGTAGAAGAATAAATTCACAAATGTCTAGTTGTCGTAAGAAACCAAAAAAATATATAAAACTATTTGACAAATATCGACAATTATATTCATTGGCTGTCAGGGTGCCTTTCCAATATGCAATATCCATTTGAGCGCTGTGTATTATACATATAATAACGCTGCTTAATCCCATTTTAAATAGTAATGTCGTTAGTGTAACTGAGTTAGAAGAACTTTCATCGTAAGCTAACCATCCGTCGACGTTAAATCATCTATGCAATACAACTGATTTAAAATTCATTGCGATTACAAAACTATCTCTGCGCGCTCCGCCGCTGTGCTGCAGCACTCGTGGGACCAGAGACCCCATCCGATAACATCATACTCTGCAAGGCCATACAACTACACATGCACACTATATCTCCACTTGCGTACATGACGAATAGTGCTGAAACATTGTTCGTAGACGTTCATCGGATATGGTTACAGTCGGCCAATGCTGCGCAGTCCTACAACGGCGTACAATGTTTAATAAACCCTGTACAGATCATATCGGCACGTTCCGCTATTCATGTGCACGTGTACCTCATTTAATTATTCCATACCGCACTGTGCTCACAAGTCGTTCATGCTTTTCATTTGGCCTTTATTAAAAGTTCTTTTTGTTGTTGTTGTAGAGCCATAAGCGTAATGCCATCGATGATGTATTTTGTTGATGCTAATCTTGATGGACATCTTTATTTCTAGGTCGGTTTAAAATGCTTACGAAAAGATATAGTAGAAGTGTTCTTCTTCGCTAGTTCGTCTAGCCTAGATGCATGCCTCGAGATAACTGGATGTTATCGGGAAGTTTCACGTCGTTTTGAGGGATCCTAGAGAGCAGTTAAATGTGTTTCAATTGTTGTCATTGAATTTGATAAATTGTTCTTTTATATTCTGATGTAATTGGCTCTTAAATCATGGGAATGATGTGACTATATTAGAATAAATCTTCCTAGTCTTCACTGTGGCATTACATCTACCTTACTATATACTAACACAAGTGGTAATTCATTCTGCAACCATAACTCGTTACTAATGCACAAAGGCATACCTACGTGGATGAGATGCAGAAGTGATCTCAACGATCAATGTTGTGGATCGCTGATTCGCGCTGAAAAGTTTGCAGAATGTTTGTATACGACACTTATGTTTCTGGAGCATCTCAGCTGGCTAATTTCAAAAACACATAAAACTTGGTAGCAAGCACCACGGCTGACTGTCTTCCTAATTACAAGATAAGATTGCCGTGAAAACAGAGGGTGCCGCAACGCTTCTTTGTTGCCGCCATTACACGTTTATTATTTGTTATCTTCCTCCTTCGTACACGTCGCAACCGGTGTTCCGTTTCGCTCTCGCGTTGGCGACACGTTGAGTTGCTCGAGGGAGACAAGTTTCTTTACCGTTTAGATTTTTTAATTCGCTACTCGGAGACAATATTAATTTTTCATCCCCGAGACGAAACTGATACGCATTTTAAAACGATTTTGTTGTTGATCTATTACTTCACTTGGAAAGTTTTACGGCTGTTTTTTATTTCTTCTTCTTCGTCTTCTTCTTCTTCGTCTTCTTCTTCCCTTCACTGGGCTGTAGCAATAAGTCAACGGAAAGCAAATTTTATCGCGTTATTTTTTATTCATCAACTGTGCAGTTCGTGTTGCACTTAATTTTAAATAAACTTAAAATTGCATTAGGCACTTCGTGAAATTGTTCCGTCTCCCATATTCTATTTCATTTTGCCGGGCACTGTTGAATGCGCTTGATTGCTGAGTGAGCCTTGTAATGAATTTATAATTTGTCGAGATTTTACTGCCATACTTGACAATTGCACTACAGTAGAACCCCGGTAAACCGAGTCCGAATTAACCGAGTTCCGGGTTATCCGAGCCCAAATTTATCCAAATTATCCGAGGTTGCTTCAAAAGCAATCCGGATTATCCGATTTTGCGTGATTCTTGTGTCCGGGGAATCCTCAATTTACGTGCGAGTTCCCATCACTCGAAGCGAAATAGACGCGTGCTTTCATATGTGTGGCCCTGCAGTAAATTCGAGAGTGTCGTGTATTATTAATGTCCGTTTCATCATGGCGCAAAACAAGAAGAAAAGAGTTGTCATATCCCTTTTATTAGAAATAAACTGTTATGAAGCATTTCCTTTATATGACTATAAAATTTAATCCAAAGTACGCAAGTATGTGATGCATTTTACCAAAATCCGTATTATCCGAGTTTTCAGTTATCCGAGATAGGTACCCCCCCACATTACCTCGGATAATCGAGGTTCTACTGTAATTGTGGAATTCTTTGTGCAATTTCAAATTATATATTCTTTATTTTTGTTTCAGGTAAGCATCATCTACAGTTTCCTTGGTGAACTTAAAATTGCCTGTCATCATTTTCCTATCGTAAGTTTTTTTTTTACATAAATTCCTGTATGATTTTTTTTTGAAACTATTTGCTTACAAACACACGTTAGTAATAAGTATTATTTTCTGTGTAAGAAGAAAAACAACACATTTACGTGCGAGTTGTCTATAAATCACCCGGGTACCGCCACGTATGGTTGGTTTACTGCCATTCTACTTTTCATTTACGTTCACAGATCACAAAGTTTGTTTACAGGTAAAGATTTATCGGTTGTTTGTTTCCGGTTACATTTATTACCAGCGTAATACCATGCACCTCAAGTGTTGAACCTTGCAATATCAGTTAACGACTGGTGTTTACGTACAATTGTTTAGAAGTGACGAGTAAACTGTGTAAAACGCAATATTTCTACAACTCGCGCCGTAGAATGTGATTATACATCCACAGAGACTTATTTTGATTTAAATGATTTTAAAAGTTACAATCTAACTTACGATCCGTATAATGGTTGGTTAGAATGCTCCCGTAATTAGGGAATCGTGTATGTGATGAGAAACAGTCTAAACGAAACATAAAACGTACCAGGATAACGGTTCATAAAAATAAAGTAGCTTGAAAGCGCGTGCGATATTGATGAGATGACGACTGACCTTTGGACCTTTTGCGCGTCGACCTACACTCGTTGTGTTCGGGGCGCTTTTTAACCTTCTGACCACAATTGACTTGGAAACGTTATTACTTACGTATTGCCTTAACAACCCGCGTCCGTAACAATTCACCGAAGAAATCTATTTGATACCATATACTACCATTACTGAGACTTACCTTTCATATTTATTGGTGTGTTTTTATCGATAAAACGTTATCGCTGAAAATTACAGTGCGAACCTGCCATTATACCGAAATCTATCGTAGCATTAATAAATTACTATATAAGTGAAACAGCAAATACGTACGGATAAACCTGGTCGGATTGATAATGACTGGCGGTGCAACCGGCTACGGAGGACAACCGAGTTATAAAGTATCGTGAGTATCCCATGTAATGGCCGGTAATTTTCTTTGTTTCTGCAATACTGCGTTTACCGGTAAGACATAAACTTGCTAAAACAGACTGTAGCCAAAGTATCCATTTCACGCTGGTTTCATACGGTGTTTACGGCAACATTCATAACGCACAAATGCGGCATGAATAATAACAGACTGCGATGGTTTCATATTGATGAGAATTTATCACGCATCGGCACAAAAAATTCAGTGGGTTTTTCATCTGCCCGTATCCGTACAATAGAATATTACTGTTTTTTATAGTACGATTCTCGTGACTTCTAGTAAATGTATACAGTAATAATTTAATCATATCTGCGGATATTTTATGCATAGTTCCGTGAGTTTTGTTTGAATGTTTTGTTTGAATTTGCAACTAGTTTAAACAGGTCTTCAACGGTAACATGTTCATTAACCGGTTTCCGCTTCTATTTCGGAGCATGTCGAGCATGGTTCTGCTAAATAAGCTATCACCAATTGGAACTACTTCCTTCCAACAAATCAGTATGTTTCTATCAAGTTATCGAGACCACGAGCTCACGAGTGTAGCGCACAATTACCCGTGTCTCTCCACACGTCACGCGGTTTGCAGGAACGCGGAATCACGTCCCGGCGTTCGTGCGCGTCCAATCTTTAACCGTCAACAGTCGCACACGATGTCGAGCTAATGGAACACCTCTATTTATAACGTCTCTCTGTGCAACGTGGACGTCGTCGTATCGTCTGTTCGCGACCGCACATACTTCCGCAAGCACAGAACGAACTTCTGATTTCATGACTCTCATCCGCACACAGACATACACACACTTCATCCAGATTGATTGGCCGCGCCCGTCACGTCTAATACGATGAAATATAATTGACATTGTTGACGGAGAGGCTGCAATGAAGCACGTCTGTGACATTTTTAGTACCGGCCGCGTCCACTGGTGTCAGGCTTTGTTCTTTGGGCGCTGAAGTGCAGAGATTAAGTCTGAAATGATGAAAGGACACTATGTGATAATCGTACGCAATGCTGTCTAGGTTTAACAATTCACACACAGTTTCTAAAATCTCCTGATACATCACAACACATTCAACGTTAGTATATATTATTACGGCACATGTCAATTGTTATCGTAACAATCAGGATCTAACGTTGAGTTTGTTCAGTGGTTCAATTGCGCTGCATCTATGAGTTTTATTTATTTATTTCTTGCTGCAGAACTGCGTTCGAGCATCACGTATATTGCCCATTTATTTCGCTGTCTCATTACACCAGACTTGACAGCTATGTACACTGTCGACTCCGATATTCATACACTGGACATTACCGAGATAAAATGGATAAAAATCCTGTCGGATCGTTCAACAGATACTGTCTCGCCTCACTCGCGCCTTCTGCGCTGCTGTACTTTAATAGAGAATATAGATAAACACACATTGTCTGTACATTATTGCACATACGCTAAAGTGAGACACGAATGAAACCTAATGGTCAGGCCAGCGTTTCAGAACAATTTTAGAAATTCAGCTGGTTACAGTTGGCTGTGACTGCAGCTTGTGGAAAATAAGGAAATATTGGTTTAATTTTGAAGTGACAAACATTCGAGACAAATAAGAACTTGTTTCTTCAAGAATTCTTCTAATAAAGGCAACAGTCTGGTTCACATCGTCCTCTGCACTACGAAGATTTCAATGAACTGACAGCTGGATAGCAAATTTTTGATATTTCATTCCTGAAATAACCATTGGCCCAAATAAATACAAACAGTAGTTATTAGGTTTTTGTTATTGATGAATAATTGATGGTTGCATCTAGCAACATTAATCCGTGTATAGAGTCATGCATTTGCTCTAATTAATAGACAAAGTGCATTTTGCTGATGCACGTTCAAACGGTTTTAATGGCTATCATAAAATTTGCATGCGTTATATGAAACGCTTCTACCTCTGACTCTGGTTCCCTTGCGCAATTAACCTCAGTCTGAATTCGTTAATAATTAATCGGTGAAGTATGATGACGAATGCGCACTGCTGGCTTGCCATTTGAATAAGTGTCAAGCAACGTATCACTGTGGAATTTGTTGCTTTGCGAATTATATTGTAAGTGTGTTGTGTACATGAAGTTGTCTAGCAGGTACGTCTATTATCTTCATCATCTGTCTTCTATTATACTTGCTGTAATGCATTACCAGTAACTTGCTGTCTTATGCAAGCAACCAGAGCCTCTGTTCGTTCGGAACTTCCAAATTGAATCTTCTTTTGTGCAAGCTTCCGCTGTACATGCACCAGGCCTCGCAAACTTGCTCTAATTCAACGCAAACGCATTTATAACTTTCCACCATACAGGTGTTTTACCAAACTAACCTCACTATAATATTTCATATGTGCCCTGGTTTTATAAGAATAAAATTTCACCATCTTGTCGACATTATCTGTGCTCATTACACTCACTATATTGTAAAATGTTCAAACACCACATTCAGTTCTCATTTAAACTGAGTTAAATTTTATTAGCATAGATTTGTACGTCGTTTGGTTTTGTATTCGTTCGGAAATATATGAGAAACGTTTAAACATTTTAGTAGTTGAAGACTAGTTCGTGGCCCTCGGAGACGTTCCTAGAACGATAAAGTTTCTACATAGTTGAAGAATGAAAAGGAAAGAGTGACGAGCGGCAAATGAAGACTAATGCGACTGCATTAGATGGCATTAATAATTATTAAGCACTTGACGTGGCCCCTGACACATATAGCGCCAGCGTATCGGGAAAACACTGCACAGTTACACTGCTGTTAATAGTCGTAATAGCAATAATTACCACTCACTTGTGCAGCGCGCACGCGGGGGGATGGTGCTGTCAAAATATCCAAGCACCAGTATTAACAGTCGAATTCATGCAGACAAGGCTGGCGGGCGAATTACTACCGGCATCAGTACCAGCCGTGGTAGCGGTATATACGGCACCAAGAATTCCATCCGCTACCACCGTCTCACTTGTGTCTGTATAACAAACAGTCAGGCTTCATAATTTGCACTTAATTAAATCTGTAGTCGCTAATCACCTCTACCCCGAGATGAAATATCACGTGTCTCGCTGGCAGTACGTTGCTTATAATTAATTATGCATTTCTGTTGGCCATTTGCTCATTGTCCCGGCAGTCGTGCCATCGTTCCGTAACCTGCTTTACTCTGCTCAGGGCTGTCCATCCATCCGTCCGTCCGTCCGTCTGTAGATAGTACGTACGTACTCAGTGCCGGAACACCGCCTTCTCAGTTCAACAACATTCTACTTTTATTAAGGTTAACAAATGCCGAGCGTATTTGTGCTCGCTGGACGTGAATTCATTTACATTAAATTCATTCTCGTGGAGTGCGTTGAAAATATATGAAGACCGTTCTCGTTTGTCACCGGACGAAAAACAAAACACAACAGTTTTTATTATTTTCTCGGCTTCGTTTGCTGTCAAAGTCGGTAGTGGTTTAATTCTATTAACTCGCCGCCAGTGCTCGAGTACGAGAAGAACTGTGTCATGGTGCAGCTGAAAGTGCTAGAAGGTGATTACGGATTAGCGTCCATGGATCCGGAATGTCTGCAATTATTACTGCTCGCAAAAGTAGCCAAGCTGTCAGTTGACGTATCGTGGAACGCGTGGAAATTTCCTGCCTTGACTGATGGCGAAATAGAACTGAATAATTTCCCTGAAATTGTCAAATACCTGGAAGCACCGATGCATCTAACGCTAACGTATCGACAAAAATGTGAATCGTTCGTGATCATCAGCATGATGCGATATTCTCTGTTGCCAGTGGTCAAATACGTTTACTGGTTGGATCAAGACAACTTTGACGAATTCACCACCAAATGGTTTCAGAAGTCCAAGTCGCTCTTCTTCAACCGAATATTCCTGAAACAATACCGGCAAAATGCGCATCAATTGTTGACAAGTCGATTTCCATACGCAGATGTCAATGATTTTCAACAGTACTTGGTGCCGATTTTTCAAGATTGCATTCTGTACTTTGCGGCCCGTTTGAGGAAGTACTTGTTCTATTTCGGAAACAGCCCGTCCGTTGTGGATATAGCACTGTATGGATATTTGGCACCGCTGCTCAAAGTGCCGTTTCCCAACAACGTTTATGGACAGTATTTGAGAGAATTCACTGGAATAGTGCATTATGTAAATCGGATTCATCGTGCTTATTTTCCTGAAGTGTTATACACTGAAAAGTATATAAAACCAAATGTTTTACCAATTTCCGAGAACGATATTGCCAGTGTTCTTATATTAGCTGGGTGTGCTGTAATTATGTCTGTACTAGGTTATGCCATTTTAAATGGTAATGTTCTATTGTAATGTGTTAAGTAAGAAATATACTATCAATAATGCCATTGTTGTTACATTTTCAAACATCTCATCGCACATGTAAGCCTGTCAGGTTACACAATACATTGCTCACTGTGAAATGATGAAACAGCGTAGGGTAATTCCACGATAACACCGAATGTTATTTATATTTTTCAAACTTCCATAATGGATATTTAAAAACCTTCCAAACGGCATATATCGGCACGGCAAGTAATCGAGTGTCAACCGGGTTTACAGTGACATTACTCGTACTCAATTTATTTCTATGCCATTGGTTTACCAATCGTAATTGGTTTTGAGATTATCAGCCAGTAATTTCCAACGAGTTTAATGTTCTGTGAAGTGAAATACAATCACCTCTAGTTGTTTGCAAGCGAAAATGTCGTCAAGAGTCACACGTCATAAAGAGTGAAACGGAATGAGGGGATTCAGTTACAACGCATGCCGGATTCGTAACGCTATTAAATGCATACATAAACTAATATTATTTACATTTCTTCAAAAGAAACTAAAGTTTTTAAACCATGAAATATAATTACATTTTTTATAACCGCCGATGAGTGAAAAGTTTCAAATTTCCAATTAAAAAAAACTAGGCCGTTGCCGATTGGATTTCACGTCTACATAAATATTTAGTTACAGAATATTAATAATATTTTTAAAAATGCATGTACTAAGTATACGGCGAGAGAAAAAATAAATTTAGCTTTTGACATTTGTTACATCTTTGCCAGAGCACCAACACCTGGAACAGGCTCGTAAAACACGATATAATAATACCATTTCACAAACACATTTCAACTCGGCGAACAGTGTCAGTTAAAACCATCGCTAACTAGATTCACGTCACATATTTAAACAATGTTAATTAAGTTAAAACTTACACAGTGGTGCATAACATTTCAGTGTCGGACTCGGCCCACGCACTCAGTACGACTGCCGCCCGGCTAATCACATATAACAGACATTGTATGTCGCCATTAAATATTCACATCAACGAACATCAGTGCTGGCTCGACCCCGACCACCTCTCCAAAACTCGACTGGCAAAAGTAGCGCCCGTCAAATGAGAGACAACAATGAGCGCGTTAAAATAAGACAGTCTGCAACAGTGACGGCGACGATGGAGTCCCCGGCTCTCCCTGATACTCACAGCCAAACATACGGCTAGATGGAATCAACGTGTTGTTTTATTTGTATAACAGATAAATCTGTATCCCGCATAGTTTCCGAGTTTATTACCGTATTTAAGCGCGCTCCCCCGACTGACGACGCGACACCGGGGGGCCATACGACGGTACGCGCCCCGTTGTGATATGATGTATGCCGCGGCCGCCTCTCGTAAAATACTTCACCACTGGAGATGACTGGTTACCCCTTTATCGTTTACACGCGATGCGACACGACGCGTAGCGACTCTGGTGTTCTCGTCGCTGCTGCGTTCTATCCGTGTGTGTGTATGTGTGCGGTGACAAGATGCGTGTTTTGTGCATGCAATGTTACACATCATAGTTGTCGCTTGCCAGACAACTTCATTTAACTTCGCGAAATCCGATACCGAACCCCGTCCCCACGTTTGTGTTACGTCGTCGTACAATGTTTCCGCTATGCAAATTGTTCACTGCTCCAAATTTCCGGACTTAAATTTTGGCCCTAGTCTATGGCGATGCAAACGGCATAAAAATGAATGTGTCGTCCATAGAATGGTACGATCAAATGTGAAAGAAATTATACGCGGACGCCCGGTAAATGTGGTGCGTGCGGATGTTTAAATATAAAACTAATTTCCCAACTTCCGTGTAGATTCAAAGTTAGCAAAATATCAGTGGAACAAAATCCACTGACCACTAAAACCAATTTGAAACCAGAAGAATTTGCCCGGGCAGCGGACCACAATGCAGTTGGAAACTGCAAAACGCCATTTAAAGTTGTACTGGTAGACGGTCGCTGATAAAGCAGAGAATTCGAGTTGTTAACTTTCCGTACAGTGGAAATGTTGACTTAAAAGTTACAGACGAATTTCAGCTGTTTTGACACGGAGTCAAAGCTTGCGATACACGATGTTAGTTAATGTTTATACCGAGAGAATGGGACAGAAGAAGCCGGTAAAAAAGGAAACGAAACAACGATTCCACTGATCCGACACAACCGAAGGGAGAGATTAACGAAGGAAGGCGAAAGGAAAGAATTCGCAGAGAATAAGAAAAGAAGGCGGCTGCTGCTGCGTGATTTGCATTTTAAAAATAAACCAACGGAAAAAATATTCAAGTTAATTAGAATGGTAATCTTGTAATCAGAAAAGTAATCAGTGAGCACTTTGGCACTTCGCGGCTTCAATTCCTTTTGATTCATTCCAGATTTGTTTATTAATTATCCGACAAGGGACTTGAGAACCGCCGAAAGGAACACACTCGGTAAAAAACGTTAATTTTTCAAAGAGATAATTATGTGAAACGTCTTTCTCGAATATACCCGAAAAAATAAAAAACGAGAAAAATTCCAAGTATTTTCGACATACAAAAAAAAACTTTTTCTTTCATCACAGTTCACTTTGTTACGGTTTTAATTTCACAAGCCTTTTAAAATTCACTTTGTGAAAGAAAAAAAAGATCAATCGGAAGGTCAGCGTGATAAAGAGATGAGCCGTTGTCTGGCATATAAAAGTGAACCTTTGTAATCCGTGCCTTTTTGGCGTTTAATTAAGAGAAGATCCTTCGAATATCTTTGGAACTGGTGTCTTGAACTGGGTCACACATATCCATTGTCGTGGGCGCGAACTAACACCGAAACTAACTGACTTCTGAGTTCTGGCAGTGAATAGAATTTTCAACTGCGTACCATGGTCCGAGGCATTTGTGAAGAGTGTATGGCAGTAACACTGTGGAATAGAACGGGAGAATGCGCAACACATTAACATTTCTCTGTTTCTACTGAGACAAGACAGTAGGGAGAGAGACAGAATGCGAGAGAAAAAGAGTGAGAGAGAGATGGTGAATGAACAAGTACTACTGCGAAAGGGAATGTTGCTGACGTTTAATTTGTATATTTAATTGAATCTCGCGTCCCCTTTTTTAAATCAGTCTTCCACTACGAATAACGAATTGTAATCCAAGTCTTCTTTTTCCCTCATTGGAACATAAAAATATCAAGTCGTAGATGGAAACAGGTGGAGGGGGTGGGTGTTCAAAGGAAATTGATATTAAAAGGCACTCGCTTTTTTTCGCACTTGTCTACTCTATATTGTGGAGGGGTTAAAATAACCGGTTAATTCTATTAAGTCGAATGAACTCGCTTTGTCACATTCTCTTCTGGCGGGGCGCGTAGAAAATGATGCGACAGACGCCCATCCGGTATTTCATTACGCGGAAAATGAAAAACGGTACGAAAATAAATGAATCAATCCGTTACAATTTATATTAATCCATTTGCTCGCAATGATGCAGATCTACTTGCAGATTATAGAAATGATTTGTCTTAATATTACGTGTTAATAAAGAAATGGGGAACAGTAAATAGAGTCAGTCCTTCAGTCAGTGTCGAAATTCTAGTCCGTCTGGCGAGATGGAGGGTTAAATTAAAAATAAATTCATTCTGCGCGGCGCCAACGGATGCAAAGACGTGATCTGTATAAGGGATGGCGGTTTGCCGGATTAGAGCGATGAGACGGCAGTAGTCTACTTTGAATATGGGATAAAACTAATTCTTCTTAATTCATAATCCACCCTAAGCGCGAACGAAAAACAAACAATCCACGGGGGGTCAATCGTGACACTTGGAGAAGCGTTGGATGCTGCGGCGTCGGATGTGCTAGTTTGAAATCAGATTACGTGCACCGCATATGAAGAGCAGCAGCTACTTCTTCTATTAATGCACAACTGTGTTTGTAAAACATAGTCTGGGATTGATTGTACATAAGCTTTTTGTGTAGATAGACTGTCACATAAAGTGATTGAAGAACTATTACTGCGTTTCATTTTATTGGAGGTTTGCCACACAGGATATGAGTGAGCGAGACGCGCGTACGACGAAGACTAGCAGGCTTCTCTGACTCGAATCCAAGTGTCTCGTTACTCTGTTCTCTACTGCTAGGTGCTGGGTGCCAGCCAGTACGAATATTCACCGTACAGAGAATACATTATCGGTCCTCGATGCAACGTGAACCTTTGATCTGAGACCAGACTCCCAGAGCCACCCTACCTCTGTGTTCCCGCCACGTTAATCGAGCCCTTTCTGCGTTCATACGCCGAGACAATCCGCCCTCTACACGTACGAGATTGCTTATACTGATTACGGGACCCGATAAGGAATACATAATTACGTACGTACCACCGTGACTTATACGAACCCACGTTAGTTGCCGGCCATTTTTATCTACGCACACACACACACATACAAATATTACCATATTCGATACGGAATGCAGATCTCAAATAGATATTTATGAATTACAGTTAAGAGCTCTTGACAACGTTCGATGCGTATCTTCCTGAATAGAAATTGTCCAGATCATTATTACTATTATTTATATGTAGATTGTGATATTATTCTTAACGGATAGAAAATCGTATTGGTGACATGTTCCTCGTTGTCTCTTAATATCTTGTCTATGACTGTACACTGTTAAGCCAAACGTGGTGCCAATGTTTTTGTGAACGTGTATATTACACTTGAAACAACTCGGAGATCATTAAGCAGTCTAGAGTGTGTAGATTTATTGGACGAACCACAACTTGAGATATGGTAATATGTAGCGAACTTCTAATGATTGCGTAGTTTTTTTTTTACCAGATTCTTCTCTCGAAATTTAATTCATCCTTTGTGCTATCGTACTCTTGCGCGAATTTATAAAATGCTTAAGAAATATCGAATAAGAAATCCAGACAGCACTTCAAAAAACATACTCCATTTACTTTGCAGCAAAATAATTTAGACACGAAACTTGATTGGCATAAATAAATACATAAATAATTGAACTCATTTCAATAATTAGCTATGAACTAAATGTTTAATATGCTCGTCATGTTTCACCTTGATTTGATGGCACACAGAACGTCTGTTCTCTGGAAACATTGCTTGAATTATTGCGCACCTGTGCATTGAGGAAATTCAGTAGCAATCAGTGTCTGCTGATTCCGACCGTGTGAATTATGAAGACAGATGTTTGACTCATAATGTCAAGGATATTGAAGCCGAATGAATTCATTACAGCGAGTGAACTGACATGTGTCATAATCCAGTGAACTTTGCTACAACATGTACACAGCTGTTGCCCGGACGGTCGTCATTAGGAGATGTCTTAAGAGCAGTTTTCTTTTTTCTGCGGCTGCTGGGCCTAAGAAATTTAAAATCCTATTACACGCCACGATGTCATTGTTGGCATTATCCGAAATCGTCGTCTTCTTCAAATTCTAAAATATTCAAAGACGACCGAGGGGTTCACCCTTCGGCTCGCTGGGGTTTTTTTTACTGTTCTTTTCAGTATTTTCACAAAGGAAAATTATTCATACGGTTTAACATCTAACACAGTGTGTACGCAAACAACGACAATTCATCATATTTAAATAAAAAGAAAATTTATTATCCGGCGTGAAAATCCTTTTGGAGTCTTATTGTCGAGCCGGCCGCTAACTCGGAAGCTTTATTCATGTCGCACGTAAATGTATACGCAACCACGTAAGAATTACGCAACACTGGCATGCTGGGTGACATTGATTCTAGTATTCATAGAATGCATGTGCTTTCTGTGAGATATCATACACGGGATAGTATAACATTTTATTTGCTGTCGCTGCACCAGCCGGAAGTTACGTTAGATGCGAGGCTGGTAGTTGGTGCATGTCGCATGTGTACTTACCGGATATAAAATGTTTGTAATATTTAAATTCCAACGTTGTACAGTAGCCGGGCGGGGTCGGTCTAGATACTCTATATAATTTTAAACTGGGTTAGAAGTCTCATTCATATTTCCACCGCGGAGCCGACGCACCCGAGGTACGACTTAGGACGAATCTCGTATCCGAGATGCCAGCACACCAAACATCAGTCGCCATTCGGCTACGCCGTGTGTTCTGCGAGTGTTCACATGAAAGAAGAGTAACGCCACGTCTGAGGAAGTTACGGCACCTTGAAATGAAACATGCATGTTTCATGAGAAAGTCTCTCCAGCCGCCATTACTAATCTTTTTCCTTTTGCCTTTTCCACGTTTTATTTTGTGCAGCGCTCGTTGTGCGTGTGCGATGTGCGTACGTGCGCCCACGCACTCGACCATTCGGGCGTCATCGTAAAACCGTAGTTACGACGCTCTCTCGTATGGAAATTATTATTTTGGCATTCATCATTTCATACACACACACACACACCAAAACGAAAACTTTCTTACGATACGAACATTGACGCTCCGTATAAGAATTGAAGAAAGTTATATTTGTAACAAATTTTAGTTAAAATTATTCTCTATTTTTAGCATAATGTATTATTCGTTACATTTCGCTGATTTACCGTTCTATTTATGCTATTCCGTGTGATGGATTCCTTTGTGACGTAGAGGGTTCGTTGCCGATTTCACAGAAAGCAATGAATCACGTTCCGTATGAAAGCGTGTAGTATCGAGTAGATGAAATTCTGTTTGGGAATGGTACCTACATATTTGTTGTTGTGCACTCATGTATGTTCATACACCATTTTCTACTTATCGCAACATGTGTGACACCTCTCCGTTGACCAGAGGAAGGTGTAGGACGACTTCCGCGTCTTGCCAAAATGCATTTGGGAACCATGTTTGGTGCACACGAAAACACGAAACACAATGTACCTACGGAGTTTTAAATGCAATGAGGAAGCAGCATTTCTTACATGCAGTAATTTCCTGATTTCTCTGTAAAGTCCAGCCTGGCTAACCTCGTGGGAGTACCAAGTTTAAAGCGATAAAACAGACGCGCGTGATAATGTTTGTGGTTTCAGTTCGGATTAGAGAATGTGGATATGGGTTAGTGAATCGAATTTCAATAAATTCCATGCTTGGGAGAGAAGATTATGTGCGAGCGGTTCGTGGCAAGCCCCGTAATCGTTGGCACTAATTAGCTCGTCTATTTTCGCAATATTTTAGTGCTCCTAAATCCCATGCGCAATCATTGCTTCTAGAAAGTAATTAGGCCCGCAATAATTAGCCTCTTAAAGCAAATAAAATAAATATTAGCGAGTGCGCGAGCGCATGCTAGTTGTGGTACTGTTGAACCGCCGCAGTCGCGCACTTAATACGTTTTTATGGGCTCTAGTCGTTGTCTTAGAAATCCCAAACTTCCTGTGACCTAAATACGAATGAACGTAAATGGTTCTGGTATTATTTCACTCGCTGTACTACTGAAAGGAATCAGTGTACATGCGAAGTATCCTTACCACCCAAGATAATCATATATGAATTTTACAGACGAATGCAGCAGTTATCATTGAAATAAACAGTCTGGTGATTCATGATTTATTCCTTACATGTTCGGTATCCAGTACAGTAAATAATTTCAACGAAAATGTCACAAGCAACGTTTGCGTTCCGATACGGGCTTTTCCTATATTAAGGAAACCTATTCAGTATTCGGGCTGCTGGGTTTCCTAAATAATATTTTCTCGAAAGAAATATAGGCGTTCAGAGACATTTCCAGATATAAATAAGAACCATTCTGCCAAACAATATATCTATTGAATATATAAAAGTATTTATGGCGGTAAGAGTATATTTCTCTCAGTACCGTGGATACGTTGCTATAAATCATTTACCTGTACCCAGTATATGGTAGATTCCCGTGATCATCAGCAGCTTGGAACGTTTGCCTACCTGAAAAAGTCTATAACTAGAATATGCCATGTCCTCTATAAAGTGTGACTGCTTCAAGTGAATCATTTTATTGCGAGAAGTGCAGACTTTATAGATCATCCAGCAGCACTGTAACATGCATGACGGCCAAATATGGAATAATAATAAAATAAGAATAATAGTTACAAGTTAGAAATATTCAATATTGAATTTCAACCCGTGATTGTAAGAATAGTTATTATGATGCAGCCTATAGCCTACAACAACCCCTATTATGTTTCTGGGAAAAGTTCTTCCAAAGGAACTGAACTCGTAAATAATACTCATCTTTATTACCGAACATGATGATATCATATCGAAACATATAATTCACTCACAAATAAGTACATTTGTTTATGATAGAAAAGCTATTACCTCGTTTTCAATAACATCCGTAGTCAAATAACTTAATCGTTTTCAGCAGCAAAATATTTTGTCCATAAAAACTTTTATAGAAAAGTTAATGTTACGATATTTTGCTTTTTTGTTTCATATGATAATTCTGGCAAAAATCTTTTTTATGCAAATCGTGTAAATTCCAATGGTTCGTTTAATGTTCC
Organism: Carabus problematicus; assembly: GCA_963422195.1. Lineage (NCBI taxonomy): Eukaryota > Metazoa > Arthropoda > Insecta > Coleoptera > Carabidae > Carabus > Carabus problematicus. The sequence goes on from OY728590.1 coordinate 10,700,401, forward strand.
CAGATTAAGTGATTACGTACAATATTGCCTCGAAATTCACAGTAACACATTAATGGTTTTTTTTTCTCTTCTAATAATAACAATAAACCCAGCGAGAATGTTTATTTAATGAGTTTCACAGAAGTTTTTTATTCCTGGATTTGGTGCCTCTAATAAAATATATTCAGTTATTAAATGAGGAATGTTAAATTAAAATATCTTTCGATAAAAGATCGACGATATCTTGGAAATCTTGGAAAACGTCAGCACTTAAATAACTGTTATGGTTTCTTGGAATATATATATCGTGGAAAATGCATTGTTTGCCATTGTTTTCCACTGAACTGGTTGCATTTTCCTGACACATTTGCTTTACTGCTCCACTTAAAAGTCACTGTGAGTATTTTCTGAAACAATGTCGTTTTCCATAACGTTTCTAGCCCAATTCACTGAGAGATTTCACATATCCAAAGTGCCAAAGTAGTATTAAACTTTGTTTTGCAACAATCGTATGTGATGTGCACTTTAAAAAGCCAATATCATTTTGTATTAGGATTCATTGAAATGTTGTTTGGAATATATGTGTACGAAATCGGGGAATAAATATGTATATACAATACAGTACAATATGCATATATATGAACTTCAGCATGTTGATGATGATGAGTTGAGGAAAATCTTGTGTTAATTCCGTGGAACAGCCACGGTTCTTGGGGCGTCTAATTACATTGAGTTACGGGCACGTAACCGGTTACTGTAAAGTGTAACCGTATGTTTTAGTTCCGGTCACCGGTAGGTCGTGTACCGGTGTTTATGTTTGTATGAAGCGGTTGCACTTGACATTAGTGTGTGTGTACAGGTATATGTAGTGGAGGTCCCATACACTATACTGCACTGATGCACATGAGATCCTCCGCCATGTTTGCGAGCATATGAGTATGATGCACTTTCAGCTCTGCTGATTTCGTATTTTGAACTTGCTGCACATACTCTACGCTGATGTTTACTTAAACTTCCCCTTCCATCTCCACCTGCTGGTGGTTTTTGCTACTATTCTTCGTCTGGCATAATTATTATTTCACTTAAAACTGCTCGAGATTGAATACCAACCAGAGGTAAATGCATAATCCTTGCTATTACTAATTATAAATGTCCAATGCAAACATTTGTATGACGTTCATAATCTATTCAATGTCATTCGCCATGTTTAATTCATCCTGGTACACATTTGGTCACACAATGTGTGTATTTCAGTTATGCCCGAATGAGTGAATGAACGAAACATTCGTAAGCGTATATTATATTAGAAGCAAATAGAGCGTGCATCTGTGTATGCTTGTGTATACACCTGATTCTATCAGTGGTGTACTACAGCTCAGATATGTTTGGCTGTGTGTGTTGTGTTTGTGCCTTATTAGGCTTTATTCCACGTTCTCGCAACGCTTGTCACATAAATAGCGCTCGCAGCGCCGCGTGAATTCGAATGCGAATCCTCTCGTAATTAGGTGCAATTACGAGAAACGTAATCATGTATGTGGTTTCCGGTTTGAGTCTTGCCATTTTGTTTTTGTACCGAAACTAAATTCGTTTCTGCATTTGCTCGCTGTGTAATTAGTTGCCGACAAAACTTTGGGTCTCGTGTATTTGTTTTTCACGAATTAGTGACTCTTGTTGCTGGGGGATTTTGCTATTTAATATAAACCGGCAAACACGTAGTGCCAACATAACTGATAACAATATATCTATTAAACTACACATGAGACAAAAATGACGGGAAATGTTTTAGTACGTCTGTAAATTCATAGATAATTCAACTAGTATGTATACAAATGAGATGGACAAAAGTTTTTACTGTTGAAACCACATAATAGTTTAGATTAATTACTATAGAGTAAAACTGTGGCGGTGCATCTGGGAATCAGTTAGCTGGTAACTAACTCCGGTACACCAGCGGTAGAGGATTAATAAAACATCCCCTGTAGTGTCGGGGCTGACAGTGTGCAGCAGCCAGGCACTGTAAAATGTGAGTGAAAAATATGATTCTCAGTACATTAAAACGTCATCTTCAGGCCGGGTGCATCATAGCATCCGTTACTGTAGCCGCAACCTCTCGCTCTTGCCCTCTCCGTCACTGTGTGTCTCTCGTGGCGTATGTACAGAGGCGAAGTCGAGTATGTTACCTCGCATGTCACAACTTCTGAATTTGGGTCGAGCGCCTGTACACTCCGGCATGGCGAGGCTTGGAAAACAAGAGCTAGAAAACCAGAACTAACTTCTTTACATGTCTTCGCTGCCATGTCGCTTTTGTCATTTATATGAAAGAAACAAAAGCACCGTATTACATTTGTTCTACCGACACGGAGGCCTGCACAGTCAGAGCTTCAGTTACTGTATGTATGTATATACATACATACTTACGTGGTATACATAACTGGTTCACGTATATTCCTAACCTACCAACGGATATATAATGCATATATTTTGTTCTTCTACCGAGACTGTTGGTTGCGAATGTTGTATGCGCCACCGTATCGTACAGGTTCCGTGTGACAGTTTTCTCGTTATATTTCATAAAAATATCACCTGTCATGCGATCGTCGGATTATAGAATTACAAACCCATTTTGTTTCGCAGAATGTACTTTACTCAAATATAATATCAATTTTGAAATTTACAAGTGTATAACTTGTATTTAATATTGTTTAGTATAATATTCTAATTGTATTTTATCTTCCTGGTTCGTTTAACAAATCCTAATATTTCATGTATATGTTCCTCTTCAGTACTGCAAACTGTTAGTTAATAAAATACTTGTCCTTGAGTCTAAATATATGTAGATTTATATTCGGCGAAATATTTTACATAAACTGCATATCTAAAACAACAACAGCAAAAATGTGATAAATTCGTCTTCAAAATGAATAATGCCCACCCGTATCTAGACATGTGTATTCCAATGCGACGCCATTTTAATTCCTACTATCAGTTTACTTTGTACTGCACGAGGATATTCAAATATATACTCGAGCGATCCATGTTAAATGAATTTTATCAGAAAATTTTATTTTCTGTCGTCTTTCATTTCGTCTGGAACGCATCCAAGCGCTGTGAAATCTTCTTGGCCATGGCTTGTCTTCCCATGGCAGTAACGGATTTAGGCATATTCAGGCGTCATTTGGATCGCGACCACAGCGCCATTTCTCCTGTGAAACTAAGTGAACTGTCATTATGCGTATAGAACAGTTGTTTCGTTGTTAATATCTTAATTAGAACGCAAACTATATAGGTCGGACGTTATTTCGAAACTTTTCGAAGAACATTTCGGCGAGAAACTGCGAAGAAGTAGACGAGAATATGCTAAACGTTTAGTTGTAGGGAAGTTAAAAGATATTATTAATTTCAATGCATCATAATCCATGTGTGATTGTTTTGTTAAACATTCGTATATTTAGTATTAATATACGTTCGTTATAATAGCTTTGCACGTAATTATTATAAACGTTCATGGACTGCAAGGTTTACTGTATTTACCTGAAAACGAGCAACTCCAACTGTAGTAGTTTACAATGTTAATCTCCGCCACTGGCCATAACTTCCCGTAACATTTGAATTCATATGCAACTCTTCGCCCGTATAAACCCTTCGGCTTATAATTCGTAGCTTTTGATTATTTATTTGAAAAATCCATATTGCACTACAATGGCGCAAAATATTGTCGCCTAAAATCCTGAACCCTGAAATATCACCATCGAGAGAGAGAGATGTACACCGTGCCGAACGTACGAAACAATATAAAACAAATAAAGCAACGAAACAAAACGTACACAGACCGACGTGAAAAGCATAAACCGAGAGTTTGTGCTGGATTTTCGTTTCATACGACAAAAAAAATCCCAGGTGAAGTAACAGCAGCAAAAATGTACTAGTACGGATGAACATACGATTTAAAAAAATAAATGATTTGGCCGGCTGGCGAGCTCTGCGTTTTAATGAACGAAATGTCACCAGTCTGCAAATGTCAGCGAAATGAAACTTAACTAATCCATTCGATGACGTAATAAAAGTAAAGTTGTACTTTGCGCAGAAATTTAAAATCTGACAGGTGGCTTATTAAAGTCAGCGCGGTTGGTATTAGCGAAACTGACCGTCCTCCATCCAGTCGGCCATATTGTCTCCGTACATGTGGACCGTTAGGATGTAGACCGGTCAACAGATCGCTGGCTGGCTGGCTGGACCAGTGGCTCTAACTGTGCGACTGCACTTCCAGCTCCAACTGAATGCACCCCGTGACAAGATAATTTATTGTTTTATTCTGTCGTCTGGTTTCATTTCGATGACACTCCAGGATTCGTTCCGTTTTATACCCTTCATCGCACGTCATCCGGCTCGGTTCTCGATCAAACTACGTACTTGGAAATTGCGAATTTATTGCGGAATATTGTCAAGTGATGATTGACATGCTCGAAAAGCTCGCACTCCACAGCGGGTTTCGGATGCATCATGTCCGTTGTTTTTGTGTGATTTTTCGATTTGATTTTCATTCAGCATGTAGATTTGATTAGTTAAAGTATTTGTGAATTATAGTAGCATTCATAAACAGATTTTGATAACCGCAATTTTAACATGTACTCTGCGAGTAGACGCGATAAATTTCGCGCACTTGTCGAGTTGTGCTATTGACTGATATGGCAGGTGCTTAATTCTACTTATACAATGTAGAGTGTTAGAGCTATTTGCATGTCCATTAGCGTACGAATCGTTGTCTTCTCTGACATAAATTGCAGTCCTCAACTGAACGAAAAAAATGACCGTAGACAACACAGAATATTTACGGTATTCTCTCGCGCAAAGTCAACAAACTCCTGGCGTGGATCCTCGACAAACATTATTTTTCCATCCGGCTGGCACAAAAAGTAAATTACTGCACCGAACCAAACAATAGCAGGTAATAATGGCAACGGATTTAATGCACGAATATACATAATATCAAGCACGTAGGCATAACAGCTTTCGGCCGTATGAACCGAATGTAAGCACAGTATCTGAATCCATTCTGGACGATCTCGACAATATTTGCAAGCACCGCTAACAAAACCTTTTGTGTGGTAATTGTGCGAAAGGGAGAAAACGCAGTTACACGGACGTAATCAGATCGGAGATAATGGCGCGAGGTACTGGTCACCACCATCAACCAATACCATTGCTGTTGTGTGGAGATTTCCATTGGCGATTGTCCGAGGACTGATAAATAATATAATGCTACGGAATCCACCGAAGGTATTGCCAGTGCGAGAAGTCTGCAACTTAATCGACCGTAACTGAAGCCATGTCGCGGATACGGGATAAAAATCACTCGACGAAAAGAAATCGTAACAAGATCTGTTGCGGTCGAATTGTCAGCCTCTGCAGTTGTACTAAATTGCTTATAATTCGTTATTACGTGAGAGGGAGACCATTGGAGATTTGCTATTCGTCAGACGAGAGATCCACATTTCTCAGTGTTTTTCCATTCAGTCAAGCATTAGAATTCCGCTTGACAGCAACTGCTCCTTAGCGTGAAAATATATGATTTTCTTGTATTTATCTCTGTCGAAGGACAATTAAATGTACCTGAGTTTGCTGTAGATATTACTTTGTCGTACGTTTACAAATTGTTAGCCGGTTATCCAATTATTTTATTGAACCAGTAAGGTTACCGTCGAGGTAATCATGCAGCACTGATCTCCATCTAACCAAATACGGCCGGAACAATATCGTATTTCTAATTACAGTTGTGTGCAACGTGGCCGCCCAGTTATTACAACACCAGTAATGAGCGAACAGTTATTGTTTATTTAGCCTCGTTGCGCTTTTATTATTTTCGTTATTAGTCTCTTTAATGAAGTTTCAAATAAGTCGTTACTGTTTCCTTATCTAAACTATAATTTTTAATTAAAGAGTTTGATAAGAGTTTTAATGAGCGCATAAAAAGCACATCGTTAGTATTGGAATGATTAAATCCTCCTTAAGTTTTACGTAAATTCTTTCTCGTAATTCATCAATCCCTCTCGTTGTGATCGTTCCGAAGTTTTAATTCTTCACAACGAAACAACAGACGCTTGTAATTATCCAAAGTTTTGTTACCTAGCACGGAATGTCTAGTAATTATATCGTAAATAATTTTTCATGATTACAGAAAGCTTGGTGCACGTGTAGAAGTTGTAGTAATGTGTGAACACTACGCTAATATGCAACCGAATGAAGTAGTTTTCTCATTATTGCTACCGGTTACTGACAGGTGAGATCTATAAATCCAAACCAACACCACACACACACACACGCACACGCTTATTTTCACCACATGTATACATGCAGTAACATGATCGTACAGCAGACTGCTCAGACTTAATGACCTTGCTTTTATATGTTCTTAATGCGAAAAGTTTTTATGGTACTTGAAAATATATTCGTTCGGGAAACTTTAGCTCCGTGTTCCAGTGAATAGGTTATACTCATTATCATGTAATTTACTTTTTTTTATTTCTGTGTATCTGCTGGCGATGGTACTGTAATCTCCAGTTGCAAATCGACCCGAGTCGACTATTCGCTTCGTAAAATATACGAACCAACTCACACAACGAATGCTTCTGCATCTCTGCAAATTGACCGTTCATCAACACACGTGTGTCAACTACTTGTCTCATGAATAAATAGATATGTACGAAATTATAATTATTATTTATACTTTTCACACGAAGCAATATTCCAATTTAAAACTCGTAATTCAGCGAGAAATGATGACTAGGTTTCCCGTGGAACTGTTATTGTTGCTTGAGGAATATGCATTGAGATATGCCAAGTGAGAATCCCAGTGAAGTGCGGACGTAGAGTTGTAAATTTTTTAACAACTGTTTTTTCGACACGTAACAGAAATGTGCACACGATAACAATATTGTTTTTCTTGTTCTATTCGGTTTCCGGAGTGAAGACGACGCATATTAAAGTGGTTAGAACCACGGAATGTTTCCTTCACTGTTTTTTTTTTTTTTTTTTTTTTTTTTTTTTTTTTTTTTTTTTTTTTTTTTTTTTTTTTTTGAAAACCCAGAACCTAATTATATTCCGTGCTCAAATGCAAATTGCTTCCGAGGAAGTGTAACACCGTAACAATAAACTGGATTTTTTGTTTCGAGCAAATGCACGCCGCGCGTCTACTGTTGTTGTTACAGCGTAATAAAGTTTTGTTCTACTCAGGAAAATATAAACGCAACTAGCGCCTTTTCGCCGACTTCCAAATTTGCATATCGTCGGCCTGAAACTATAAATTTCGGTCTTCTGCTTGCGTTACGCGGGCGTTCTCTACATTTTGTTTCCTCTCTAACTACTTATTTTGCATCTAGCTTTCTTTCGGCGCGAAATGCAAAAATAATGTGACGCCCGTCGACCGCTTTGTGGCGTAGCATTCAAATGATGCTGCAGCGTTTCTCTCTATCTCGCACACTGCTGCACCAGATTCCTTGCGGTTGCTCTCTTTCAACTTGAACAGAAATTAAAGCAAACAAATACATTTTTCTTGTATTTCGCCGTCCATGATGCATTTTCTAAAAGTTTCACGGAATAATGTTGCTTGTTTTTCTCCAGATTCTTTGTTCTTATGTATTATTTACTAATATTTCTGAATACATGATTACGTGTGAAGCTAATACATTTGTACATATCCGATTATAGTTAAGAACTTTCTAATAAATAGAAGTCCCGTTTATTTTATTAACATTGTGATGTTGTTGTTTTTTTCAGCATGATTATTATTAACATACCAACAGATATTCGAAAGTAATTCCGAAAAGACAAAATTGGATGTAAATATGGATAATTACAGTCGAAGAGTATAATTAAAAGACAACAGACGGACACAGTTCGTAGTTAATTACATTTTGAAAAACAAACTTTTCTTGTCTCACAATTCTACGAAGCCTCGAATGTTCCGTGAGCAAATTATTTCTTTTTCTACAATTTCTTTTCTTGGACACTAAAAGTGTAGTACAACACACACACACACACACACACACACACACATGCACGCATGCACATTGTGTAGTTTCCCATCACGGACGATGATACATATTCACCGGCCAATGAGCGTCGAGACTGGGCTAGGCCCGCGGTGAGTCGAGCGGCGGCATAAGTTCGCCTAGTAAATGATGACGCAGGAGAAGAAGCATGTTGGTAATCATGCTGCAGTTAAGTTTAATTCGAGATCCCTCAGTCGTGACGGACCTATCTCTTTTAATGTCTTCATCGTCTTATTTCGAAGAAGAGAAACCTAATAATAAAGTCATTACCTACGTTTGTACACGTCACCGCACCGCGGCCCGCACAACATACTGTGGCCGGTTCGTGGAGTTTCGCTCGGGAGGTCGTCCATGTGGATTCAGTGGTTGGTTCTATGAATTCACAGTGTTGATGCTAGCCACCACTACCACCACCACTGCAACCATTACCGACTTAACAGTTTGTTTTTGTGATGAAACTAGATGGCTCCTGACGGATGTCATAGTCGCCGCTGTGAAGATATTACCACCAGGATGTGAGAGATTGTTAGCCAAATGTAACACTAATCCGTAAGGAAGTCATTCGTCAAATCGGTTCTATAATCCAGCGCACTTGTATAAATTCGTCATTTGCTTCCTAACATTGCTACCAACCGTGCACGCCTGCAATTATGTAATAATAATTACTAACATGCCCCTTCAGGTAAATGGAAATATCGCCGTCTATGATTAGACAGAGGTGTTTCACTCTAGCACCTGCCTTGGACAGCTGTCATTATTTCTCTGCTTGTTTCATCTTCATTTGTTTTTTCGTCTATCGTTTTTTTTTTTAATGTTACCAGCGGTTTTCGTTTATTTCCAACTAGCAATTTACTTATGACGCTAGATTTCTTATTGTCTTTTTTGTTGTTCCAACCAAACAGAACTTTGTTGCCAATGTAAGATTTGTTTATTTATCTTGTGCGCATGCGTGCAAAATAATAACACGTTCACACGTATTTGCACAATGAGATGTTTGTAAATTGTAAGTAATTTAATAGCAGAACCAGTTTTTTTTTTCAATTCAATCATCCCTGTTGTTTTATTTTTACGTGCACGCACATGAAACTGTATTTCGCAATGAATTTACGATACGAAACTTTGACTTGTAGAATTTTTAATTTACTACTAGACTCCTTAAAGTTATTTTAATTTCCAACTTTCGTCATTAAATGAAATTTATATTCTTGTTATTTCATCGACGGTGCTTTCGGCATATTTCAATAAAATCTACAATAAACTCCTAAATTTATAATCCCGCCGACTATCTCATTTAACATCCGCCGTGGAGTCCGTGGTCTGCATTCGGACATCGCATTCCGTTATACGCACTGGCTACATCAGATTACATTTACATTTTTATGTTATTATTTACGTTGTCGACGTTTTGGTTTCATCTTGACCTCTCTGTCTCTCTGTCACTGTTCTGGAACCCTGAGATCGCAACTAGCGATTACAACTTCTGTTGGTTGGTTGGTTCGTTCGTTCACCGTGAAACATTTCGATTTGCAAATAAAACTGTTTCTAGTTCTACCCCTTTTCCCCAAACCCCTTCATCCCGACCCCCCGTCTTCCTTTCCATCGCCCGTCATCGTCTTGTACAAATACACAATGTTATTTTCCGCATTCCATCTTTTGTACTATTTTTATAATCTGAGCAACGTTAAACTGAAATAGCATTTTCGGTTTATGTCGCTTAGCCAAACAGTAAAATCTGGATTTCGTCCGTAATACAACTTATCGAGAAGGGATTTCATTTTTGCTCGGTGAATAAAAATCCCAAGAGAAAAACATACTTCGGGCTGAATCGGCGAGGTACATCGTTCCGTCGTCGTTCATAAATCTAACGGTCAGATTCATATGCATGCAAGCCGGGCAGCATTTATCATCGATAAATTATATTTTTATGTCGGCATAAATATAGAAGGGCTTAATGCAGAACTTTGGAAATTTTATGCCCTGCGATCGTGGCAGCGTAAGATTTACTCAGACGCGTCGTGCACGTTCCCATGGATCGCACAGTAAACAAGACGCGGACGCCGTCGAGAATAATTTTAAGCAGAGATCAACTACTCCGATCCGTGCTACGTCACGTGACGCGTGCATTCATGCACTCTAACAGATCGTCACTATAAATATTAATTTTATTTATGTATTTATTTATTTATTTATTATTCCGGCGAAGGCACACTGCGACTATGTATATATTTTATAGCACCATAAATGGTTCAACGAGTACAATATCACCACGGCTTGTCGGCACTTGGAGCGAATGGTATTTCTTAAAATAATGCACAAGTTTAACTCGGGTATAATATTAAGAAACTCCAACAATTGAATTGAAATTAGAAACAAGCATAGAGAATTGCAGACACGTGCAACAAGAAAACGAAAACAGAGTGTAAATCTATTAGTAAAATCTATTCCAGAGATATCCTTGTTTGAAACTCTGTCGTTGCGAGCGGCGTACGGGGTTGTAATTAAAGAGCGTCCTATTTAAAAAGCAGTCTGTAATAATCTCATTTGCACAAATCTACGACAACTTCGGATGACAGACGCAAGCAATCAGATTGCATTTAAAGTATGGCATCTCCCTTGCACCAGTAGCAAACCTTAGCAGGTGCAAAGTGAATCAACATGCGCAACGGTACATGGAAGTGGAGGACGAACTATATTCAACGCCTTGCATCTTCTTTAATTATGTTAAATAAATTTACGTCTGCTTAATCACATGCTACACTCTAGATTATAGTGTATTTGACTTTATTTTTAAACAGTGACGAGTGTGCGAAACTTTTAACGTAAATTGACTATCAGTTTTATCTTCTTCATCGCTGACTGTTTTGCATACACTACACGAAGATAAGATACATTTGTAGCAGATAAAAACTGGACGAAAACTTAATTAAAAAAGTGGAATAAATGGTAGGACAGGTACAACCGGAATGGAACGTGGACGAGCGGAATTGTCCGGGTCGCTGCCGCACGATCCGTTTCGAGACAGAGCGTCGAGAGTAGTGTTTGGTGTTTAGTGTATTTAGTATGTAAGAAACGTTCAGGCATCTGATGAGTTTCGCTGTCTGCCCAGCACTTGTATTTCGGAAGTGTACGATACGCCAGCGTCTTAAAATCTTTACGAGTTTGCATCGGAGAAACGAAAAAACTATTAAAACCGATGTTGCTCTGTGGCGGACGTGACCTATACTCACCAGAGGCCACCACAGTCGGATATGGTTCGTGTCCGCGGTACGTGAGTGGTCTGTATTGCATCCTGCATCGTAACATTACCCATGAGAACATCTGTGTGTGTGTGTGTGTGTATGTATGCGGACAGTGTGACTTGATACCAGCACTGGCTTCATCCTGTCGCCCGGATGTTTATCTTATATCGGAATTTAGAGTAATTCGTTTTTGATTTTCAACTATAGAAAGCTAGAATGGAACTATTTGGGGACAAAATGGAATTAAATGTGTTTTCCTTGCCCGCAGAACATTTATAACGATGATTTCTTTCGATATCCCTGTGATTCAAATAGCCATAAACCAACATCATTTACCGAGTACAAACACCGTATTATTACCGTAAGCGAGTCATACGTAATTTTGTAGTTAAAAATGTTTTGAATTCACGTTCATATTCCACAACCGTCAGTGACATTTTCTACTGTTTAATTATGTTGACGATGTCATTTGAACATTGTAAATAAATTAACAAGTTATAACGGAACGTAAACTGGAGCACAGGTAATAACTATAAACTCTGATGTGTTATTATTACAAGTTAAATGAAATTCAGTTTGCATTTGTAATGAGCATTGATATTAAATTATTAATTGGCATCTGTAATGGCTAGATGCGCACTTGCCGTTTATATGACAAACTTACTCAACCAATCACATAGTTATACGCGTACACGTTCAATTGAAATGTGATCCATTTCGATTTCTATGTCACAAATATACGCGTTGTGTTTCATTAATCTTTTTCCGACATTTATGTACTTAAAATATTATATTTTGTCGACGTAGGTAGTTATTATTTTCAAGACGGCAAACGTTGGACTAAAAACGTAAACTAATAAATAATTAGCGAACTGTAGCGTGATATTTTCCATTTCGAATAAAACTTTCGGGGGCCGTTTACTTTGGAAGTTTTTTCATTGATTTAATTATTAATTATATTCACAAAGGAACCTAGTTTCGACTAGGAAAGGAAGGAAAGTATTTTTGTATATCAAAGTACAGCTGCATATTTAATAATTTTAATGAAACTTTCAGTGTTCATTATTTTTTTTTTGTGTCATTCTCACAAAATTGGTCGGGTATTCTAAACACATTTTTTGTTGTTGTTGTAATCTTCGATCCGTTTTAAATAAGCTTATCCAGACTGATATCTTAATTCTAATAACAGTTTTTATCGTAACATTTAACCGGTCATTCATTATTTTAACGATACATATTTCCGTGATGATCTACAAGAGGCAAACTGGAGACCCAAATTAAGCTGTATTAACCGGTAACTGGTTCGACCGCCATCATATACCTCATTACATCGTTGACCGACTGGTCACTACATGATTATGTAAAATTTTACATTGTGGTATCTCGCCAGGTAGCTAGACACCGACGTGGAGCTTTTTTTGTTTTCTCTTTTCTGTAACCGTGGGCGGTAACCATTATAGTTGACCAAATTTAGCAGGGTGCCGATAAGGAATGGCTCATTTAAATAATAGCCGGAAAGAAATATTCGAGCCCATGGCATCTAACCGGTGCTTTGTCAAATTCGATGGAAGCATAAAACACACACGACACAGAATGGAAAAACTTGTGTTTTTTTTTATAGAAAATTATACTTTTCTAAATTACTACGTTGTGTGAAAATCATTATATTCGTTGTATTTCTTCCAAGCACGACACAAATATGTACATGTTGGTTTAGATACAAAAAAATAGTCGAGAATATGAATATGATTCTTGAAAATCTCAACGCTGCCATCACATCAGATTGTACAATGATATAGCAGTTAATATTGTTGAGGAACCATCAATGTATAGCTACAAGAGGTGTTATACAATGTGTTCGTTTACTTATTGATTCGGCTACATTCCAAACGCACGATTGCCAGTCGGTTTAGTTTGGTGTATCCAGGAGAATAGAGTATCGACGTGTAGGTGTTTGAAGTTGCTATCTGCGTGCACGCACGTGTGCGCGTCAGATAGTTCCGCTTGTCTGTGCATGTGTGTGTGTTATTCCACATGCTAAACGGTGTGTGTGCTTCTTCCAGTCTTAGGGTTAACTGAAAGAAGCGACCTGGTGAGAAGGTGATCCTGGGGAATTCTTATCGAGCACGACTTGTATTCCAGTTTCGCTACCGGAGGACTGTCGGCGTACTGGCCAAGTCGCACGGCTGGTTTTTAGCAATGGCTTGGCCATCGATCTCTGAAAGAGTTTTCATTGGGCCACTGGAATGACGAGCCATGGAACGGGAATCGAACCAGCGAACCAATTCACGAAGGAAAAACGAACCGGAAAACGATTTGCGCTAGGAAGCTACCGTCTGAGATTTCTTCCAGTTGTGATCTGTCGGAATCGGCATGCTGTTACGACTTTTCCTTCTGTGTTTCGTAAGGGAAACACCTTCCATTGTCAGTATCGCTAATAGCAGTGATACCCAGAGATACTTGTACGCATGTGGCATCCATGTATCAAATAGTCCATTATTAGTACCGTGATTGTTGCAATAGATGTGGGTGTTCTAGTAGATGCAAATAAATTATTCGGTGTTATGTATGGTTCTCCAATTCTCACTAGTGACATGTATCCGTCTCGGTACTTGTATATCCACCCAAGCATACTTACCAATGTCGATTTTCTTTGGGGCCACGCGGAAGCTTTCAAAGTTTTATTTGCCGTCAAGACTTTTCTCATTGTTTCACTCTCTCTAGAAATGTATATCCATTGATTTTAGAACTTGTTTCGCCGTTAATGAAATCAATTTAAAAAGGATTTCGAAACTGATTATCAATAAAATTAGGTGCGAGCTGGGATATATTTATCGCGGGCGTGCAATGGAACTGTCGCTTCCGATGGCGTACGCTGTCAATTTGTCAAATGGTCTCATAAATTAAATTACAGTTTCGTTAAGAATCTCCATTTTGCTGTTACGTAGCGCGTAAGGGTTACAAATGACGGACATCGGGCTCCGCTTTTTATTCCGGCGAATTCCATAAAAGCTTTTGCTTATATATTTCATGACACGATTCATCTAAAACTAACTCGTGAAATATTCAGTCTTGTTTTTATAGTTCCACAGAGAGAAAGAGAAAAAGACCGCGTAGAACTATTTCATTCTCCATTCTAAATGACCTCTGCAATACTGTTAGTGTTGAAATTATAATACTCGAAGGAACATACGATTAAACCTGGGGATATACATGTATATCTTCATCAAATTCATATAATAATAAATACACCTTATTTGTGAATAATCTCCGCAGTTATCTTTATAACCATATACAGTTATAATTTTCAGAAATAATCGTCACGTGATTTCAGTACGCATGTAGCCCGTCTGAAAGCTTCTGATTCCGTGTAACAACATAACATTTTATATGTTTTACAACAGAGCCCCGCAAGTGTATATGCGAACGTAGGTATTAAATTTAACTAGCCCATAATATATTTTATACCAAGTACAACTGAATTTTAACAGCGTTTTCTTGTCAGATTCACGATAAGAACTGCCACGTCCATATTTAAGCGGTATCGCATTACAATTTTGAAGCAAAGATATTAAATTAGTATTTCTACGGCGGGCCCGTAGATATCCGAAATGTATCGTGATTGTGACACTAGGGTAGGGGAGTGTTGTTCACCGTGTTACCCGTGACCAGTGCGTAACTGGTGCGAGTATTGTATTGTGCTGGGTTGTTGTATTATGTCGAAAGGTGAAATCCGCAAGGCGCAATGCGTGACTACGTTAAGGAAATCGAGTTCGTTGTCACGTCAAACACGGAAATTACAAACGTTATAGTTTTCAATTTTGCGTGCACGACTGTATTTAATAAACATTCGTGCAAACAGCGCACGACATCCATCACACAAATCTGAGCTTAATGTTGATTTACCTATTGTTTCGTTGTCCACACATAAATATGTTCATTCAATTAACAGCACAACAATATTCTATTACACACTCGCGACAAAGAATTCATTATTCACACAAATTGTGAATGGCGTCCCCACGACGACTACAATCTAGTTATGTTTTGTCGCATTAGTATTCATTCCAAATGGAACCACTTAGTTTTATTGGGTTTATTCTTATAATGCTGGAGAAATCACTTTTATTTTCTATATCGGGTGCTCTTGAAACTAGCGCAGCAAAATTAGTCTGTAAATTAATTGTTTCTGATTCTTTTGCGTACAAACTTTACACTGAAAAACTGAAATATGATATTACAAAGGGCGTGGCATGTCTACAAGTTTTCTAACCCTATAAATACTTACCTCAACTATGTACAACGCGTTTATTACACGTTCAATTCTAACATGATTAAATTGTACCCGAGGCAAAATTAATATTCTATTTATTGATTAATGAACCAAAGTAAAGATTTATGCATGGATTTTACTGTTTGACGATAAATGATAACATCAAAGTATTGCTTATTGTTTACCTTGATTGTATGAAATAGTTTACAAAGCTCAGTCTGCCGTCATAAAATGTTAAAAATAAAACCTTAACTCCTACATGTATATTGTTCAAGATATTATACGAGTATGACATTATCCTTGCAAGAATGGCCGGTCGTGTGTGGCGTATGTTTACACACCGGCCAGCAGCGGTACCAACATTACAACTGTGAATAAATAATGTTAAGTCTACTTTACGACTGCGCGTAAATCCTGAACTCCCGCCGAGATGTCACTACAGTAAATGCGTCAAAGTATTCTTCACTTCATAACTAGCGTGTATACTTTCAATCAGTTATTGTGTCAGGACTTTTATGTCCTGACACTGAACAGAAAGATGAAATCTTTATTGTCTGCTTTGATTATTATTGCCGGTATAAAATCTTAAGGCAACCCAAATTTATTACACACGCCGATAATTTATACACATAAAATAGTTAAAAGATTTATGCTCGTCCGAGTTGCAAGTAATAAGATAAATTACAATATATTTTGTCACAGTGATTCAGTGTTAAAAGTTTCTTATTATTTCTTTTCTCGATTAACCGATGTGGAGTAACCTGTCCAGAGATATATTAATTCCTGCGGAGGCAATACAGCCCGCAGTAATTTCTAGTTCAGTGAATCACTCGAGTAATGAAGACGATTATTCACGTTTACATTCATTTTCCGATCCGGAGCGGGTTATATTTCTTATTTTTATAGATTCGAGGTGCTTAGAACGAAACCGCTTATAGAGATATATGAGATTTAACGCCGCTCAACGTTGAGTTATATTTTGTACATGTAATATATTATTTATATGGCATCAAATCATGTTTATACCACGATCAGAGAGACAGGTCAAGTGACTATTTTATGCCTGTTGACCTGCGCCGTGCCTGCAGCATTAAACTTATCCATAAAATCTAAAACGGAAGGTGCTCACCTCGACTTAGAGTGCAGTTAAATATATGGGGCACTGCTAGAAAACTTTTGCCAAGAATAATTTAATACAATCATAATATATAACTACTTGAAGGTATTATGTGCTTACTGCATCTACACCATGTCTTCTATGCAAATGTTATTTTCACTAACATTATAATACGTTCGCATATCTACTTATACGAGTAAATGATTAATGAAAAAATCCGCAATTTGTGTTCCACGGTTCTATCAAATTTAAATTGAATTATCCGAAGATATGAAAGATGATTGAAACCAACATATGCCTGGCGAAATCCACCTAGCCGACTGGCAACCGCAAAATATAATAACCTGATTTATTGCCGTTTGACTTTCGTTGCATGTCGCACGCTTCTGGTCTCTGCTTGGTTCGGGAGTCACTGCAGTAGCCGGCTAAGCTAATTCCAGAAAGTCTCCCTTTTGTAGCAAAACGCAATCTGAAATCGTGTATCCAATTAACTTCCTTCTGTCCCTCGAAATATATAGCGGCTGGTGCAGAAACACTAGTTCGATATCACACAGTATACCTACGACCGCTCAGTCAGCTCCCTGCCATTGTGTGACGTGCTCCGTGCCTTTCTGAAACGACAAAAAAAAACCTACAACAACAACAACATTGTTATCAAGTTAATGGATGTTGTAATTAACTAATTATTTCCCTGTGCCAATTCGCTTTATAACATTACTTGACCCGGAGCGACGGATGTTGCAATAGAAAAACTAACTAATGATTGCGCGTTTTTGTCTGTTTGCGAAATTTCCATTTTTGATGTGTTGTAATTACAGTTGATTTTTCAAATTTCCGGTTGCAGATAAGCTTTATTGCTTTTGCAAAGTTTGAATTGTTGCAGTATTTGAACTAGTTGTTGACGGACATGGACAAAACAAATTTACCAATAACAGTAATAAATATGTACGTACATTTCGGAATATTTGTAATTTCACTGACACTTCATCTACAGATTTGTTTCATCCCAGCAAATTATAGGTTACATGCAAGTTTTGTTCAAGCCCGCCGGGCTATATAGTTTTCCGAGATATTTTGAAATAGAGGGTGGATACTGCATCTGACACACCCGCGCGCGCACACACACACACACACACACACATCCCACCCCATCCCCCTTTTGGTAAGTTCAAAAAACTATTTGCCCTGCAGGATTCCAAAGTTGTGATACCCTTTAATTTTCAAAGTGTCTATAATACACCCTTCACAAAAGATGAGAGGGTGTATGGTTTTTATGCTCCCATAATTTTCTGCTGTGAAAATGTAATTATTAGTTTTTATAAGGCTAATTGATGACTAGTCGGGTGTTTTCATATCAGCTAGCATATGGCTGAACTATTTTTAAGATACAGCAGTATTGTTTACAGATAACGCACCAATATTTATTGAGGATGACTGTACCACCGTCTGTTCTATAATTCATCCAATGTTTAGCGAATGTTCGTGTTGGTCTCTAAGTGTTTGTTTGTAGGTGTGTGTCTATTTGAAATCTCTAGGGAGACCCTACATATATATATATGTGTGTGTGTGAGTGTACAAGTGTCAGTCCTTCGTTGACATATCTCATGATCCGAAGTGCGTGTTCATGTAACTTCAGGTGCGTGATGGGGCAATAGCAAAATTGCACGTCGCACGATATCTGTACACCGTGTCTAGTTGGACACTGTAATTGACACGATAACACATGCGAACTTGGGCACGCTCGTCCATTAAGATTTACGTAAATGTCTAACTACAATTCGCATTTCCATAGAAAATGATACGTCTTACTGTTTTGTTCGACCGTAGTTGAGTTGTTGTGACACACGATAACAGAAAAAGTGAACATAATATTCACTGAGAATACTACTTCTAGAAACTCTTATTTTAACTCAACAAATGTTAAAGTAGTTCAGTCCGAGAAATACTTTCAAAATCATTTTCTTCCAATTAAAAAACCTTCATCGTTCATTTTACCATCGTTCAGGAGTCCCATCAGATTAAAAAAACTAGGAATGTATACAGACATACATGCCTGCAGCTCATCGACGTATGTACAAGTCTGAATATATCACAAATGATTATTTATCAAGATTCACTTTTAAAATCCTAGGTGCCTAGGTCGCAAACAAAACAACAAATTTAAAACAAGTGTAAATACATTTTCTTCTGTTGACAAAAGCAAAGCAAACTAAGCCGACTATAAATGCATTAATCTTCTTTTGTTCAATTTTTAATTAAAAAATATTTTTTTCTCCAATGGCCTTACATAATTTTTCAAAATAAAAAATATGGAAAAATATTGTTCCATTTCCTGCATATGCATGAAAATTTTGAATACAATTGAATAAAAAATAACGCAGAAAAAAAATAAAAACTGAAAAAAAATTGGAAAATATTTTTTTTCTCAAATACGAAGAAAAATTTTGAAAAATAAAGTGTACCTTGCACAACTAGACCATTACACGTATCTGCAGAAAAAATTTCATAAAAATCCGGTGGGTAGTTTAGGAGATCTAGGTGGAACAAAAAATCTCGTACGAGCGAGCGGACGAGCGACATACATACGGACATATGTTGTAATAGTCATTTCGTGGTCCAGGGAGTCTGTCCGGGATTTCTGTGCAAAAATTTTTGAAATCGGAAGATGCTACAGACATCGTACCGAACACTATAGCTCTTCGACAGGAGGTCGATGAGCTAAAAATACTCTAATTTAGCTTTGGGTTGTTCATACAAAAAATAAAATTGGTCCTGAAAATAAATGCTTTTCACGACATGAAAATCTCTTTTAAACAACTTGTTGAATAGCTGCTGACCCTCAAATCGTGTGTCCAAAACCGGGGGCTTACATAAAACATGCACGCTCCATGCCGTGAAGGCTTCATTAGGGCGATTTCCAGCCGAGATCAGTTTTCATGCTGTATTTCCTGTTAACCGCACTCTACCTCCTTTGCCGCTTCCTATGAATGGTTTGTATGTGTGTGTGTATGTTTAGTGTAACGTTGCACCAGGTATTCCATAGCATAGCATTGCATGCACCCCCGGCACTGCTGCCCCCACTGATACATGTACATACCGATCATTAATCTAACTTGGTGGCCAGTGACGTTTGAAAAATGAACTCGGTAAGCAGCGACTGTAATGAATACACTGCGCTGCGCTATAAAAATATTCCGATCACGAAACAAAATGTTCTCCTCGTTATTTTAATTAGAAAGTCATTATTCATTCCAAATTAACATCTTTTTCACGGTTGTCTTACCGGGTGGATAATTCAACCAAGATACGAAAATTATCCGCTAATCTTCGATGAGATCATGGCTGTGTACAATGTCAGATTGCCGGTGTCATCTATGACAGATTGGTTGAACTTAGTACCGATTTCATCCTTCTTGTTAAACTTATATAAGCGCAATGCAAAAAATTTTTACGTGTGCTGCACAAATAATATCTTTCAAGATCACTGGAATAACTCTTCCTTTGCGTTGTGTAAATATTTCTATTTGTTTTGTTGTGCGAAAACGCCTGAGGCGCCCGTAAGTCAGCGGTTAAATGTTGCAAATAAATTGTAAATAATTGCCAACAGTGGTTTGTGAAAGCTCGGGTGTAAATCGCAGCGGTGTGTACCGGTAGTCGGTAAGCTGTTCCTTGGCGTTAAACTTATCCAGAATCGCTTCCACCTTTCACGGCATTGACAAGTAAAACTTGGGGATTTCGTGAGCTCGAGATAGCGGGAATCTATTGGCTTGTCCGGTAATCTGACAATCCCGCTGGCTATCTGACGGCCCCAAGTCCTACATTGGATGGACGCGAGGCGCTGTACCGTGTGTTGTATGTTTGTATTCAGTTACTGGGGTACGAGGCCTGACATGATGGAAAACTTGCAGCACGAATTTTTGTTATTTTTATACGCGCCAAAACTTCGGTTTGACCTACATATTAGTTTACGAGTTTACTAACTTATTATGACAGACAAACCACATGTGTCTTTCTTATTACAACAGTTCGATATTTTCATGGAAGTTTCAGTAAACAATCTTAATTGTTCACTGGAGATT
The DNA here is from genome assembly GCA_963422195.1 of Carabus problematicus. Classification (NCBI taxonomy): domain Eukaryota; kingdom Metazoa; phylum Arthropoda; class Insecta; order Coleoptera; family Carabidae; genus Carabus; species Carabus problematicus. Next base: position 10,721,136 of record OY728590.1, read on the forward strand.
TTCCTTTAAAGCTTCCATCATAATGCTATCGACAAATTACGATAATATCATCCTGTATAAATCCAATTTCGGTCTGTTTTTTTCTTCTTCTGCATGTATATCTGTATTGGTGACTAATCATGTTAGAAATCGATGGATCAGAAATCCTGCGTAGATGCATGCGTACAACTGTGTGTACGAACTACCTACATACATCCACATAGGGGAGAAGAAATGGTCGACGAGCGTTCTCTTATCACATTAGGCCCAGTAATGTGTTTATAATGATTGCCTCGTATTTCTGATTTCATCGTAATCAAATATTTTCCCCCAGCGGGCCGGCGCGCCACCCAACTCACTCGCATCAACCGTGGTAATGTACTGTCGATATGGTTAGGCCATCGCCAATGAAAACAAAACAAAAGGCCGTTGATGTGTTTCTATCTGGCCACCAATGAACTACTACGTGCCTTTATCGCTGTTTTTATTTTGCTATTTGGTTGTGTTTTGTTCCATGATGTTATGTTACCGGCCTGGGGTTTTTATCGGATTTTTATGCCAAATCATAAATAGTGCGGCCATTGTTTCCGTGAACTAGATTCAGGGAAGGTGAACTATTTTTGAAACGAAAGAACTAAACTGGTTTCTAATTGTATCCACACGATTTGTATTCCTGGAGTTTCTCTTTGGTCAGGATGCATAAGGATTAAATGATTGCATTTGCGAATAATTTGCTTAGTTCCACACTTTTTGGGTTCATATATAAACCCGCTTCGTCTTTTATTATTATTTGCTCGTTGCCACAGGTGACTGCGTTCGTCGTAGTTGTAGATTTTCAGCAGTTCTTTTTTTTTTTCTTGTGTCCCTTTGTCTCACACATGTAATCCGAGTCTAGACGGGTTCGTCTACTTTCAACATGGCCGGTTCCGTTCGCGCATGCATGCCTCGTACGTACGTTTATCCGTGTAAGGTGCGACCTGTCGTTCTGAACCATCCCCGTTGCCTATCTGCGCCCGAACCGAACACAAGTCAGAACGTACGACAAAGGCTTGTAATCGAACCCTCCTCTTCTTCGTATCCTTCAGCCTCTTTTCAACTTGTGAATGCCTCTTTGCCTTGGGAAACAAATAAAGAATCTCGGATATAAATGTGCGGACGTTGGCTCGTGAACTGGAACATGCATCTCTCCGACTTGTTCGTCTTCTTCTTCGTCTTCTTCTTCCTAGTCTTGTTGCAATCATACTCGAGCGCATACTCGTGTGCAGGATGCATGTATGTACCTAGCATTAGTAGCATGGTCACTGGTGTGATCTGTGAACACACCATACGGACTTGCACAGTGCAGTGTTTGCGCACATTTGCGCACCATAGTTCTATCACCAGTGGTATCAGTTGTGAAACTTATAGTCTCACGTGAAGAACTAACTATATACATAAACATAAATGTTAAATGTTGAGAATCACTGTTCGATTTACACTCCTCAGACGTGAGAACGAAAATTCCAGCCGGTTTACGGATATTTCGCGTTGCTTCGGTTACTTATTTAACTGTCGGATTAAAAATGGCAGTAAATAACGATTTTGTTAACATAAATTCTTGCTGAATAATGACAAAATATACTTGGAGCTTTAAAAGATCAGCATTATTTATCCTTGCTGAGTTTGCAATCCAAATGTGGGCTAGCTCAGGTATATTTAACACGAATATTAGACATCCTGTCAAATGTAGAATGAAATACATGAAGTACGTGTGCAGTTGGTTGAATTGGCTGTATTCACTGATGGCATGTATGCATACACGGATATCCAAGGGATATCGGTCACTGGCCTAAAGGTCAACTCGTTTAGTGGATAGCACCCGGGGTTTCCGTAATGCACGATGAATATTTCAAAAAAACTGAAGGATAAGTCAATGAGACGAGACCTGATTGTTCCTGAAAGGTCATCAGTCGTCATATTGTTCATAAATGTCATGTCAGGGAAAGTAATAAGTTCATGAACCATGGCCGTAGGGCACTAGTCTAACGGGAATTAGTGTGGAAAATGCCCTTACACACATGACGGCTACAAATAATGCACATATCATACTTGGAAAAGAGTTTATCGAAGTAAATCTTAATAACGCAAGCTAAATCATCTGCTGGCCGTGTGGATATTGATATGATCATCACAGAACTACTTAGAATTAGAGTGACATGATCCGAAAGTAATCGAATCCAATTAATCATCACTATAATAGAAACACTATCGCAACATACACGTACACATATAGAGGAGAAACATGAAAGCATAAATTCCCTTAATGTAAGCAATTTCATCAAACAAATTTCCATTACAACATCTCCTTAGAAGGTTTGTCACAATCATCACTTCACTTCACACGTAGCTTCTCTGTACATACGCACGTCCACACACACACACACACACACGCGCACGCGCACATGTACATTTAACAGATTATGACAGTCTTTGATATCAATATTCAACCATTCATTCAAAGCGAACTGTTTTCAAAGCAATTCGAATATCGCATAAGCAAATATAACAGCGTCAGTGTCCGCCGTTATGTCGACGGTGTAATAGATATAATAAGGTGAAAATGAGTGTGAAATTGTTTGAGTATAGGTGGGTGCAGTGTCATGAAGCATTATTGAACGAGCGGGGGAACTGTTGAATTAAAATCTGAACCATTATATAATCCTCGGTACGGTACGGTACGGTAATGTGATTCGGCGCACACTCCATTGAGTCGCAGATTCATTTCAGGTGTGTTTACTGTTGGATTATGAGCACACACACACACACACACACACACCTATACATGATACGCGCAACTCTCGCACCCTCATCGCCATTTGATATGCTCAAATGTCTTGCGTTTAACGTTCCATCTACCACGCATCAGCGCGTTAAACCTACCCAACCCGAAATGCCTCATATTTTATTTAATACCGCATAATCCATTATGCTTTATAGATCGTGTTAAATGATTTTTAAAATAACTTACGAAGGCCTGCGGTACAAACTAGTATGTTCTTTTAAAAATTCTCTTCAATTTCGTCATTGCAACTTTTACTAATAATTTTATTTTCGTTTCAAGTATGTATCCTGATGTTTTGATTACGCTTTAGTGATACGTAAGTACATCGGTTTATTGCTACTGCATATTTTGAAATTAATATTTAATGCTGTAATTTGAATGTGCACTTGTCGACCACAACAAAGCGCATAATTATTAATTATAATCCTTGGTTAATCACGGCTCGAGCACTAATTTCATTACATGGCCGATATTAGTTCGTCGATTGTAATTAATCCTTCGAAAACCACAATCCGACCAATGAATAGTGCGTGGCATTAAAGTCCACAAGTTCTAATCTATTAATATCTCCATGTCTGGTCTGCCAGACTAACCAAAGCGTACTGGTCATAACTAGGCCAGTGCTGTCTGCAACCATTCGCTGCAACAGCAGCCAGCTCGAATCATTTGCACTGAACCTCACATTTCAGATTAAGCATAACAACGGATTAATATTTTGGTTTTGCACATTCTCATTTCGTTTCTGTGTATTCGTTTTTAAGCTTGCGCTACTCTTGGCTCATGTGTTAGATTTTATTGTTAATTAACGTAAAGTGTGTGAATGTTTGTGTGGGGTTAAGCCTTACTTTAGTCGCTACATGCTGCCAAGTGTCACTGGTCACGAGCTGGCAATAAATTTCAATTAGCCATATATATGTACACGATGCAGGTGCACTGCAATATGGGTCATGCCTAATGATCATTGACCAGTATTAGTTACGATCTAGGAATCGAACATGTCAAGTGTTTGTCCAATATAGTGTTCATATTATCCATCGCTACTTTGCAGAATAGGTATCCAATCCCATATCAAGGTATAGGTTTCTCCGAAATGCACATGTATTTAAAAAAAACTGAAGTAAAAGCAATTTGGTGTTTAAATATATTTCGGTGAAATATGGCAGACGGTTCGTCGTAAATTGACGATGGGCCGTGAGTTTCGTATATATATAGAGAGACTAGTTAGGTATGTGTTCGTATACGTGTGGTGTAGTAGTGGTCTATTTGTAGTAGGCAGGTTGTCTGCGTTCAGCACAGCGAAATGCAATAAATAAAAACTTTCATCTGTTCGGCTACCATAATTCACTCAAACGCAAGATACATTAGCCGAACTCTAAATGGCATTTGCATAACGTTGAACTACGTACGGCCGTACGCTTGCCAGGCTCGTTATTCGACTTGGCGGTAAACGGCGCCATTTTGTATCCTTTCCTCTAGAATTATTTATAGGGCCGGCACGGTCGACTTGCGTTATATCCACTGATTTCCCTCACGCCGTTCCGTTGTTAGTTGTTCTCTGAAATCTTGCGTGAATCTTACACACACATGCTTCCATTGAACGAGATAAACTTCGTCATGATCGTAGAAGAGTTAACCAGACGTTGCGTCGTTCACAACCAGATTTTCCGTGTGTACGTTCAATTCCGATCGATAAAGCCGTTACTTCTTTCGGGTGTAATTGATAATTACACTGAGAACGCGAACTTCAAAGGGTTTATGCGAAGCCGCGTAATTTTCAGTAATTGCTTGTGAACCGTTAAAAGGATGTAAATTGAGATGTGCCTCGTCAAAATGGCCTCCTGCTCCTCCTTGTCGGATACTATTTAATAAAGGTACACTGATTAATCGGTCATCCATTCTTCTCTGTCCAGTGCTTCTGTTGGTCTCACTGCGCTTTCCTTCCGTCTAACGTCGTGCACTACCCCAACTACAAAGTAAACATACACCGGGCATGCTAATACATGCACATACTCGTCTATCTAGGTTAGACGATATTTTCAGCACGTGGATAATGCAAATTTTCCAGTGAATAGATGCATGCATATATTGCATAGAATACTATTACCATAGCTGAATCTTTTATTAAAATATCTTAATCACCAAAATTAGTCCAGTTTCCCCGAATGCGTAATTTGGAATTGTACGATTTCATTTTGGATTTTCCGAGTTTAATAAAGTTAGGCATACATTTGTCCGAAATGACAGGCGAGGTAATTCGCTAAATTGATTCGATTAAATTCCTAATTTCATAGCAATAAAAGACGAGGCGTGCACCTGAATTGATCGCATCAGAGAAATAATTTACCAGTGTGGTGGTTCTCTCAACTTCATTCAACTTTATTTCCATTCGTTCGCGGAAAGTTATTAAATATTTTTTGCATGCAAATAACTTTACCCGTCTTAGGCCGAGTCACGGAACACAATTTGCCAACTCACTTTGGGGCCTGTTTATTTCTACGAAAGTTTATGTTAATGTATTTCTCCTGGAAATAAAAAGAAGAAATAATGATCGTTACTTCATTCGGGATTTAGTGAAATATTTCATTGAAAACTCGGAGCAAAGTTTTTATTTCGTCGCGAGACAGGTAAATATTTGAAATGCGAGATGGGTTTTCAATATCCGGGCTATTACGCAAACTTTTCTCTCTCGTTTTCGTTCCCGTTCGTATGTTGCGGTTCGCTTTTCGATTCTCCCTTCTTCTCTCGATATGTGTCTTCTACATTTTTACTTCTGCGATTTCTTTTTTCCTTTCTATTTTTTTTCCAAGTTCTTGTTGACTTTTATAAGCGACATCAAAACGTAAACTTGGTAACGGCTGTCGAGTATTTTTGCTAACGGCACGATTTTTAATGTGCTGATCTCGTCAGAACGTTTATTTTCCACGGATTGGCTTCGTCGTCACTACGGGATTAATCGTTTACTTTCTGACTTTTAAATATTATCTCATCGGTTAAATTACGAACGTACATTCCTCCATCATCACTGTAAGTCCGCCCAGTCTCTCCTTGCACTGACAATTCTAATTCCGCTATTAAAATCTCGTTAATATTACCCTCACTTCTCACTATTCACTTCGGTTATTTTTAATTTAAATTAAGACTGTCTTGGGACTACTGGGAAATATTTTGTGAATCCCTGACGGATTCTTCGTACACTGATAATTTTTCTTTGTCTTTCGTTCCTACTACTGAAGCAGAGATAATTATGTTTGTAGCATGCAACATTTTATGTAGTTTATTATTCAAGCATTGATCTCTCATTATATCACTCACGCTTACTTGTTACGGTTTTAAATTGCTATCATTGCTGACGTCACAAACGATTACATATTTATATCCAATAGTAAATAACTAACCCAGTCATATTACAAGGCTTTATCAATTTAAAATGATGCCACGTTTTACTAATTCAGATGTTCTGTAATTTGTGGAGATTACACAAAGAGATGATTACAGATACTCATTCAAAGATAGTGTAATATGAATGTTCCATTTTAAAGTACATTTGCTGCAAATATATACAATTGAAACTAGAACAACTGTTCATGTACAAATAGAAATTCTGTGAAATCAGATACGCAGTTTATATAGAATAGAAGTGCATGAGAGATACAGATACATTGTACACACAGCTTTATTATGTTTGTCGCGTGCTTGACGTGACGTCACGTGCGTACAGTTCCGTGTAAACGAAGCCTAATTCAACTAGCCATTCTGAATAAAACATGCGGCCCAATGTATCTGGATATCACGTTACTTGCTGGTCGGCCAGAAATAAAAGTTTCGTTCGGTAAACCTGTCAAAATCATCTGACAGTTGTACCATCTAACAAATATCGCCGGTATTACACGTTACATATCCATTCACACATGATGTCAACCTCCATTGTGCATAATTTAGAGCGGCCACTTCACTTTTTCCCCATTGTCTGGCGTCTAGACCGTTAGTCAACGGCAGAGATTATTGCACGAACAACGGCCGTTCTCTGCTGCCTGCCTTGTGGTTGCTCGTCGAGCGTCCCGGCCAACTTGGACCTGAGTGTCTCTCCGCGTATATACTATGTGGCATAGAGAATAGACCAAGGAAGGTGAGAATTAGTCTACCTCTACACTTCCAACTAGCCTGTAACGTCTAACTGCACGCTACCATCTTCTTTCCACATTTACCGCTTACTTCAAGTATCATTTCCACACTTTCCAGGCACCGTAAATCTTCAATTTTTGGTGTCTCTGGGAGAGTACTTATCGGGCTTTTTTTCCGATTGATTTTTGTGTGTGTGTGTGAATTTATAGATTGGCATCTATAGAATTGGATATCTGCTATAAATATCACAAATGCTTTAGACGGTTCCACGGTAAATGTTTCTATTTTTTACTGGGGTAGTTTTTTGTTGAACAAAACTGCTACTGAAATTCGGTGAACGCACGTCACATAGTCGCTATTACAAATAGGAATAGTAAACCATGGCTGTGTTTATTGCCACGTCAGAAGTGAGAAGCAATAAAGACATTTCAGATATTAAACCGTAAAACAGTAATAAACCAAGACCATATTTCTATTTCACCATTTGTCATCGGATCGTATAAGTTTTTGTGCGGACATTTGAAGTAGCAATGTCGAATGTATTCTTTCTGTGCACAGCTCATTTGTGCATTTATGACAAAGTAGATGTTGTAATTGTAGAGATAATTAAAGAAATATATGATGATTGCACGGTAAAGTTTCACGTACTTACACAACAGGTTACATTTCCTGGTCAGACACCTACCAATGCGACGTAGTGCACGGTCACGTCGTCCTTATTTTACCTAGTAGCGTCTTTAAAAGGCGGAAAGGTGCACGGCAAGACAATTATTCTAGTGGTGACACTTGACACGCGTCGCAGAATTTTTTAACACCATCCGATGTGAGAACACACGCACGTCCTCCGTACGTATCCAGGCACGTGTAATTAATGTCGCTGCTTGAACCGGTCGCGGCTACTTGAGTGTCTTGCATCCGGAGGCGTATGAGCTCAATTGTGCCAAGAACATGTATGCTTGCCTGCCACTGTATGGATACGACAGTTCTACTACTACCCGTACTACTAGCCAGCTACGAGTAGCTAGGTGTGTGAAGATGTGAAGACTCCATACAGTACACAACTCTTTATGTGCTCCAGACGAAAGGAAATTTAAAATGTATAACATCTCACACACTCACTCCCATTTCATCGTAGTGTTTGACATTCGAGTGTTCACTTTTAACACCTTCGTACTACGCATTCTTAACGCCCCCGTTTCAAAGTGTGTACGCGCGTTAACTTACACGCGTGAGTTTGGCAAACAGATGTTTTGCTTTCGTATCTCTACTTACAGATATGTTCGCACGTATATACGTGACATTCACGTTTCGGGAGATGTGATCCTGGCATCCATTCCAGAGTACATCTTCATTTCAAAACTAAAAATATACACTCGTACATATTTGTAAGCGCTAAACATTTGATGTTTCATCTAGTCTAATGGTAGTAGTTTTCTTTTTCATGCACTTTGTTATATTGAAGAGAGGCACGGAAAAAGTTATTCCTTAGTTTACTGTTGTCGTAATAGTAACGGGATGACCTAGTCTGCGAACAAGCAGAAAATACATATTTACTTGGTATGTTAATTTGAATGTATACTACTAATGTAGGACACATATTCTGCGGATATTCATTGACTATCTAGTCTATTTTGAGTTCATAGTTCAATAAGCAGTTTCCTTCAATCAACATGTTCCCATGAACATATAAATATGAGTACACTCTATGAATAGATAGATCAAAAGCTGGTATGTATGCAAGAAAGTTAAGAAATTGCATTTCATCAGCGGTAACCGTTACTCGTTACCTAAATACCTACTTTTGTGCTTTGCACACTCCATATAACCAGTTACAAAGCCAATAAGACGACGAAGAAGATGATCTTATTTTTTCACAAAGCTGCCAGCGTTCAAATGCTGTTCCAAGTGACTTGACTATCCGCTCGCCAAAGCACAAAAGCAAAAGTTAATTATAATTCGCGTAGTTGCCTGCAATATGTTTCCTTTTCTTCGAAAAGTTTTAATATCATTCGAGTTAAAATTTTAAAGTTATGCATTTCCACATTTTCATCTCACCACCGGAGACACCGGCTGTGCCCTGGCATGCACTTCTGCTCGTAAACTTGGAAGCAACTCGTCGTCATCATCTTCCTGCCTGTGACCTTTACGCATTTAAATACACCAGTCTCGCACTATACTACAGGGTACAAGTTCTCATAAAAAAATGTACTAAAACCTCAAAAGAACTTTGCTGCTCTGCTTTAATCGAGCTCTGATCTCCTGCATTCAGATTGCTAATGAAGTGAAACGAAAATAATTGCTGATAATGGTACAATTCACTGAAGACATCATCAATTGGAACGATGATTCTCTCTCTCATTGATATCATCCGCTGGTGGATCTCACATTTTACTTCAGAATCCATTAAGGAGTTGACCATATTTGGAGAGGGTTCAGATCTCTCAATATCTGAATGTCTCGGAACAGGAGCATGATAACGGGAGATGCTGTTAATGAGGATGCACTTCATTATGAAGTCGGTAAGCAAACAAGCTGTAACGTATTTATCGCATGTCATCTACCTTCCAACCACCGGCACGTCTCTGAAGGAAGAGCGCCACGTCACACGTGGGTGAGACTAATCTCTCAGGCAAGTGTTGTCAAATATTCATCTCACACACATACACCTAGATAGTGCGCATTGTCCTACTCTAACGTAAACCTACCTACACACCCTATCTTGGCAGGCCACTAGCTCAGCTATGATAACCGTGGAGCTAATGTCAACTGAAAGGAAGAACACGGTTTCTCCATTACACCGAGGCTTGGGACGTTGCTCATTTAATCCAATCAACTCGCCTGGCTAAAGAAGGCAGCGAGTCGCACTTCACGACTCATCCGTCCAAAGCCAACTACCGAAGAATACTTTCCCACTGTCAGTGAAAACGTATGTACATTACGAAATTCCGGATTTTCGTCCACTGGAGAAGCGTTTCCCTTTTTGGATTCTGGATTTGCTTGTCCGTACCTATGTGTGATTTTTCGTGGAATATTTTCCATGGCATAATACACAAGAATCCGTTTGACTAGAGGAGACAGTAAGAAAATAATTCGAATTTCGAAGGTAGCATTTCTAGTGATAGTTGAGAAGGAGAGAAATTAATAATGGGTATCTTATCACATGGAGGCCATGGTGTACAATCTTTACATGAACCTGCGTACATTACGGATGTAGTTTAATATACATTCCACTTCGCTGGCACGCCACCCAAGTAGCTCCGTTGGCTATTTGCTTATCTATGCGCCAGAGCCAAGGATCGTGGCTACTTATTCACGATAGAGCATATAATTAATCTGTCCACTGAATGGACAATGATTTTCAATTAATAACTGCCGATAACGGAATTAATTGTACTGCTTTGTCTTGTTACACGTACGCGAGGCATGTATGGTCAGTTGCCAGTACGATCGACCACGGCCAGTACACCATTATATCTGCTGCATTTTTCCCTGTTTCAATCAATCATCATTGATAGCGAGGTGTTACTTGGCCAATAACACTATCTGCGCTCGAGAATTTCCAATCTATACAGTTGACAATTATAATGAATCAAGCGGCAAACGAACAAAGCCACTGATAATAGTACAGTTGCAGATATATAAAACAAGTTTTTCATACGCGTTCATTCATTCATCCACATCACTAAATGTTCGTTGTTCGTTCGTGTTGTGAAAAACCAAAGAACTCTGTCATTAATATTAAATGTAATAAATCTTACTAAAGTGCAGAACGAAATCTGTTAAAAAAAAAACAACCAAACTCGTGTTCGTGTTATTAATAACAAAAGGCATTCGCGTTTTTTGTTTTTATTGGAGTTCGTTGTTTAATGCAAATAAAAGAGCCGGTGTACGAGCAGCAGGCAAATTGAAATAAAAGAATGTCTAATTTACGGAACTAGCGTAGTTAATGCAGGAACGGCTACTGAATATTAATCAAACAGTGCACCTTTTAAGTACATCTCAAACAGCAGCTCTCTGCCCCCGGAATTGGCCTGATTACAATTTACAAATCTCTGTTCGTTCTCGCTTCCGAATGCTCCGGATGCTTGAGTGCAGAGTCAAATGTGCAATTATTTGTGAAAAGTGCTAACATGGAAATATCATTACCGGATAATTAACCTATATTCACTTAACACCTTTATTTAAATTACCCTGTGCACAGACTCCACGTGGCTACTAGTTTCCACCATTTCCGTTATATTCTGATCTATGAATATTGCACGAGCGTAATGGTGGATTTCAACAATTTGATACCTCGCTATATATGCACGGAGCAGATGACTGAACCACAACCTCTACATATGCCAAATAGATAGCTCTTTTCACTATCTCCTCGCATGTAATGGTGAACATGAGTGAATAGAACATTTACAGGTTTGTGTATTTATTTTCGGTTACTTTGAAACGTTGAAAATCTTTACTGATGTAAGTAGAATATATATATATATATATATATATATATATATATATATATATATATATATATATATATATATAACTTGCTAGTCGTTCCATTTCTACAGCAACGTTAAACGCTGCCGTTTTTACGCTTGATGCTTTGATGTCTAGTGTAAACGGGACTTGAATGTATTACCATCATCTCTGTTCTAAACTTGGAAACGCCATGTGTATTTTCCCAAGCGTCACATTAAGATTCTATTAGTTTATATTTAGAATTCTTTTTATAAACTTTTTTTTCTCTGTCTTCTACGTGTACCGTCCTACCTAATGCCATTAATCATTGTTTGTAATTACACCGATATTTGTTATCTTTTAACGTAAGAAATTCTGTATATGAAGTTCTATTGATTCTACCCAGTTTCCTAGTTCATTAATATCAAAAAATGATTTATTACTTCTTGTTTGACGTTTTCTTTTTTCCTCTCATTATATTATCTCTTCATCTCGGGGATATTCAGGAGAATTTAATGTTCAATTGATGTTATTAATTTGATCCAATGGGAATTAATCTTTTAATTGCACAGATGAGCGTATTGATATCTCAAACATCTGCACGGCGCCGATCGTCAAATGTTGGCGGATAAATTATAAATGCCACCTATAACTGGTCACAAAATACTGAATAGACCAAGTTTTAATATTACTTAATGCATAGTGAAACACACTTAGGCGATGTCACCTATTATTTATTAGCGAAATGCGTCACAAGAAGTTAATAACGTCGATTACTTTCAAGTATAGAGCGAGCCATCTTCGTACAGCAGAGTGCTTGTAGGTAATAGTGTATCTTAAGTAGGGTTCTGCTAATAGAATATGAGTATGTACATCCGCCAACGCCAACAAGTACTGGATGAAGATACTGGTGGTAGCCATACACACCCTACCCTACCCTACCTCCCCATATACCTTAGTGGATAATGTCTATGCATGCATGTATATATAGTACAACGCACTTACTTACCTATCCGTTCTTAACTAGGTTAGGAGTCCCATCAGCAGTGACGTCAACGTGCATCGTGTCATGTTCAAGTTGGTTCCGTGCGTTCTGCACATGCATACACACTAACGAACAGTTCCTACATAATTATGATCATATTACCAACCGCTCGGAAGCCGTCCCTAATGTGCGGACGTGAAATTAAATTAGATTTCGTTATTGTGTCTCATCTGCATGTTTAATTATTTCAGACATACCTAGTTTTCTATGTATCCTTGTTCTCAGGTCGTGCTCTGCGACCCATGATGCGTGGTGGCCCCGAATCTTATTACTACGGTTCCTAATACACACCACACACTCGACTATTTTCAAATCTTCCCATACAAATGGTTTGCCTCATGATGATTTATTTGTTTTTATAAGTTTAATTTCGGTTCTGCGGAAATATTTCTGTTCCAGAAACTTCTCTGCAATGTTCACCATATGTTCTAACGGAGATTTGTAAATGCGATGTAAAATAACGTTTATTTTGGTAATTCCTGTCTGCAGAAGACCAAATATTTAGAAAATAGCGATTTAATTTTTAACGTCATGTTTAACGGTGTTGTATTAGTGGTTTCCTTGGGCATAAATCGCGCGTTCGAACAATGTTCTTACAGCGAGTAACGTGGGATTTGCATTTACAAATTTACCCTCGCTATGCTCCAGGGCAAATCTGCCCCCACACTCACACACACACACCTCCACCACTCGTTGTACGTTCGCTTTATCATCACCTGACACTCTCTAATTATGTACGTATTTCGTGGAGCACAGTTTTGTCTCCCTTCCTTTGTACTGAAATTTGTACGCAGTATGGTACAAAAATTTTGACGTGCCCGTAAGCGAGAGACGATATCTGTTACACGGTATCGTTTTGTTTTTCGGCTGATTGTTTTCACCCTAATGTTAAATGAAATGTATATTTTTTTTTCGTTTTAATCGTAGGCATTACACACATGAAAGAGTTATGTCTGCTTTTTGTTTTTTAATTAATTACAAAAATGAGTTAGGTACAAAACACACGGAGTTTGTTTAAATGTTATAAATAATACTCTGTTACCAGCTACCAAAATACAGTTAATAAATAGGATAGCAGCTCGGCGCTGTGGTGCCCCCCTGTCCGTTACATGTGTACCCCGATACTTCTGCCTACAAACACACACACCACTCTTCCGAGATGATGCATTTGGATGTTATTGTCAAGTGACATAAATCATACTTGTACGCCGCCTCGAGCTTTGCCCCCAAGTATCGCAGCCAGTGCAGTGCAGCAACAAGGAGTTATACATGAATTGATATTTACATATTTCAAAAGCAATAACTTGGATCCCTCTGCTTTAAATCAATCTGCCGTCTGTCCCCCGAAACTTTTGACGTGGGACAAAGCAAATTTTGACCAATTTACATATTCATACAGAACTGTGCGAGCGTTTCATCTAGCTAGGCTGTTTGTGCGTCGTCCTCTTTCTACATTTCATCTGACCGCAGAACATTGCACGTTGTTGTTTGTGAGGGAAATGACGCCCATTACCTTTATGTTTTGACAACTCAACGACGGAGAAAGGAATCGGGTGCTAGTACTAGTCGATATACATTCAGGTTTCCCTTGAATCATGGAAACTTATTAATCAGTTGACCAGTTTTACCAAAAGGTATATCGTATATTTGTTCGTGAGGAGACCGCAATCATTCTGCGGCCATATATTAAATGGACGACGATAGCCAGTACCGTGGTCATCCATTAAATTGCGCAATTCACCAGTGGCTCTTATCGATAGACAAAGAAGTGTGAAATTGAGGATTTGCATCTGATTTAAAACTGCTGCAGCCGCGTTCTTTCGAAGCATTATCCAGAGGTGAACTTCAATCTCATCGTCCGCAAGTTATTAGATCGATGTTTATAGCGGTGCTAGCACTCTTGGCTAGACGAAGATTTCCCGTCTGAATGATTATATTATCGAGGAGATTATGATGTGCATAGCATAGATGGATATACCTACCTTGGCACTGATCCCCGTATCTATGCATAATATTCTCCATTTGCTTTACAGATTCTCATATTGTGAGTGTAAATTTCCCCGTGGAAATGAATTGCTATAGAACATTCACGCCATGTCGCACGACGGAAGATATTTAAATATAAATGTAATTATGCGTGTACATGGCGAGCTGTTTAATTGATTTTTATGCAAACCCGAATAGTGGACGGCACCATAGTCGCGCATAAATATTAATAGAAATAATTAATTAAACATTGAATCACAGCTGACGCCTGTGGTCACACCGATCGATAGTGAAACACCTCTGGATGCCCCACATCTCCCACCCTCCGCTTGATCCCCCCAAACACATTGGCTGGCCGCATACCTCAGTGGTGTTATATTTTATGTTTTATGCAAGAGGCAGCACCGTGGAACCGCCGGGCGTCCGTTACACCCCCATCATCCAGGCTGGCCATGATCATTTCTGCGTACTCGATATCATTATACACTCCCTTTCTGTTAGCAATCTACATATATCTGTATTGTACTGCGGCTTCCCCGCTATTTAGCATATTTTATAAGTCTATTTAAATAATTTCAAGTTACACCCGGGGAGTATTATTGAAACACGCGCGTCACAGCGCGCGTAGACCGCTCGTCGTTAGTTGCTGATGTAACACCAACAACTACCGCATCGGTATCAGGTTTCGCTGTCGTATACAGTTGCTGTTCTACGCTCACTGTAAACAATTAATTATTTTATCCATTACCTATATCATTGACACCACAACACACTAAATCGTCAATAGCTTTATCATACCAACACCAATTTATTTATCTGTACATTTTCTACGCATAAAAATGATATGCTCTAGATATACTAGTAGAAAACAAAAGTATTTCTTGTATTAGTTTTTTGTTATCTGTTGTATTTAATTAATGTTTTACTTGTTTCAGGTAAGAACATATGCTTCATCCCAACCCATCTTGATTTGCTGCGTTAAACTGTAAGTTTCTCTCCCAATGTGCTACATTTTTACTTGGTAAATGCATTGCGATCCGCCTCTCGAAGTCCCAGAACTTTTAATTAAATGTAATAGCTACACATCGGCGGGGTTTTCTTCTATCTGGAGATTAACCGACGCCAGGTAACCAATCGGGACCGTGAGAGTGTGTGTGCGTCTTTGTTTCGTTCGGTTGTTCGGTGTTCATGTCTTGCCTGGACCGATTTACTTGAGACACGTGACACGACAGGGCAAATTCAATTTTCAACGTCGAACATTTTAACATCAAAGGTGGCTAACCTACTATCGATTTATGCTTTAAATCGTACAATGTACCGTGTCATTTTTCACACGCCATTTGCAAAATTGCACGGTAAAATTGTAACCGTCTCTTGATTTATCTACATTATCTCCGCAACACATTGGCTCTGTTCAACTGGAAACTAACTAGGAATTTATACGTCTTAAACATTCACAATGCAATTATGTTGTGAAATTTATATTTTACAAGATAGTGCCGATACATTTCGGGAATTTATTGCTACATTAATTGTATATGCACGTGTCAGCTAGAGCTCCATAACGGAATTTTTAATTTAACAATCATACACACAGTCCATTAACTCGATGTATTGATATCATTTTTATTGGACACCTATTCTACTGTACGATACAATGGATATTTGTCGAAATCTACATGAAAATCACATTTATTTTTACATCCGTACCGTAACTATTGCATGTACAGGTAAATTATTAACAAATATCCAATTAAATACAGTTATTTTTCCGGTGTTTTAATACATATCACACATTGTTCAAATGGTTTTGGTACGTTTAGTTTTTACAAAAAGGCAAACACATTGTTTTCATATTTATGAACCAGATAGATATTGATACGGCTCTTTTTTATAACCCGGAACTTCTTCACAAGCATCAAAAAATACTCGACGTTCCGTAAAACTATAATCCATAAATGCAAATTCTTCTACAAACTGCAGTAAAAATATCGTGTTTTTCTGTTGCATCGTGGCGTATCGTTGTCAGCGTTACGCCATATGCTCGTATGTGTGTGTGTACCTGCTGTAGAAGTACATCTTGCAGCTGCTTCGGTTGTATTTTCGCCTCATAATCGTTTCAATGTTCAAGAATCGATGTTGTAAAAATTTAATGCAAGATACTGCACATGAGGCGAGCTATTGAATACATACACAACGTCGCTTATGTTATTTACTGCTTCATAAAATGAATGATTTAGCTGAATTGTATACTACATATTACTGAAAGCACGAAATTATTTCACTTATGTGTGAGTCCATTATAATAATTAATACTCCCGGAACTGTTGTCCAAATATATATATATATATATATATATATATATATATATATATATATATATATATATATATATATATATATATATATATATACATGTTCTAATAAGTTGTTTCTATCGTTCCATCTTATCCGTGGAATTAGTAGACTTCAATAATCGTCAAAAGATTATGATCAAAATGATTACAACAATGCTTATTTAATGAATAGTAACTTTAAGCTCGAAAATAATCCGTTTTTAATACACAAAGTTATCTTTTCTGACGCAGATGTTTTCAGGCTGGCTAGTATATCCGGCTTTGTTATTCCTCTTGGGTAAAGCCAGGTGCACCCTTCGTACGTTTGCCTGGCCAAGGGATGTTTAGACTTTCACGTTGGGGTGCGTTTTTATCGTATATCTTTTACCTGCGCTGCGCCCGTCGTCCTGTTTGCGGTTTTCAACCTTAGACGACTAGAGCTGTCATTCGCTACGGAAATTTACTGATGTTTTCATTTTTATCTTCTTACCGGCAACGTCGCTAACGCTATTGTAGACGACACAGTTGTGTTCACGTCTTTCTGGGAAAAATATCTGTTAAACTGATCGGAAATATTGACAGAACCAAATAACATCTAGTGTTCCTTTTCACATTCCCACAGATCGACGTATGTTTAACTTGAAAACGGATTCAACATTATGTACTGTTAATTAATAATTCTCTATCCAATTCGAATGGATGCGGCGTTGTCGATTTTTATTAATAAATGCTAACCATTGGCGCATTAGTGATACGTCAAACACAAATCAACGTAATGATCACAAAATTGCCAGCTGGGCGAAAACAATCCTTGCCATTTTGACGTGCAATTATATCATGTATTAATGAAACGGTCAGCGAAATTTCACAAACTTTCGCATGACCGAATTTAAGTATTAAAATAAACAGAACGGCAAGCGAATGCGACCACTGGCCAAAACCGAATTTCGATAGCTGGTACCCATGCGAAATGTATTGAATCGTTTTCATCGGATTGGAATGGTAACATTTGAACAATTACAAAAAAGTTTTACGCAAATGTTATATTGTACATATTCATATCTGTGTAAATTAAAATATTGCCTGACAATTGTGAATTGATAGTTATTTTCTTGTACCATTCCACTGACCGGTGATATGGAATATGGATAGTTGATATAGGTGTATGTATAGTATCGAGTGACTCATCACCGACATACCATCCGACAGTACAGATAGTGGAGTAGCAATACCACAGCTGGTAATTACTGCACTACAATGGCCGGTGTATGTGTAATAATGCATCGCGGACTGGCCGTTCTGTGACAGCGGCCGCGGCATAGGTATAGCTGCAGCATAATCACTAATTGAATTGCTCGTGTTTGATTATGGCAGTTGTTTAAACATAATGCGAATTCCATAATGACGTTATGAGATATTCGGTATCATCATTGCATGTGTGTACATATGTATATGTGCATGTGACGCATGCGTATTCACTTGTCCGTGGGCGTACGTGTTAATTGATCTCATTATCGCAGTGTACTGTGACTGGGTGCATTGTTGCATTCAGCGGATTTCACTGAATGTATCCGGCTCTGCTAGTGCTGGTGCACATGCGAGAAATGTTTTTAACTATGGCCGCTGGTGTCCCGTGTATTGTTACCGTGTCTAGGCTTGATGGGTTTACTAATGTTTTGTGTTCATTCAACGGTGTTTTGCACAATTTCTTGCACAAATGAAGCTTATTGTTTCTGGTGCTAGTTCGGAACGAGCTGTCAGTTCAATGTAAATGAGACATTTTGCTGACTGAATTCACTACAATCTGTGATTCACGCTTCGGAAACACTAGAATGGTTCTATTAAACATGGATTGTGACATTTGTTACAGTGAGATAATGTTCGTATACTTTTATATCGTATTTGGTTAAAATAAAAACATGAAACAGTTCCCAATGATACCCAATTAAGGATAAATATATAAAAATATATAATTGAATCCATGCGCAACATACATGGGCACACTGCACTCGGAGAGGCTTAAGGGTATATACACTAATAAAGCCAACGAATGCACGTGTACGATATACGATGAGATTTTTAATTTAATTTTAGACCACGTTTGGATAAGGGCGCTACGTTCACATCCTCGCGTATAATAACCTTCGTTAGGAACGAACAAAAGCTAGCCACGGTGTAATTAACGAGAAATGTTGAAATCTAATCACATCTGCCCGATCGCGCACTGTCAATTCTTGTACGTGAACCGCACATATCAACCGAATATATCATGTATGTCGATATATTAGTCAACCTGTCCGATTAGTTTATAATGAATGATATAATATTTGTTTACCAGTTGTTTACATGTGTGTAGCACATGTATCGGAACAACTTAAACGTGTGTACATAACAATCTCGGCAGCATAACGTTAAATAAATGGTTGACATTGCTGATTCGGTACCAAACGAACTGAAAGAATTACACCGATTTCTTGAAACGTTCTAATTTATGTGCACATAAAATAAATCTCCGTTTTCCTAAATGAATCATATATTTGTTTAACATTTCATGCTGTCCATGAAACTATAATTTATGAAAGGAAATTCGCACACCAAGAACATATGTATCAGATTTCTCTTTTGTACCAAAATTTATTGCCACAACCGAATATGATATTTTTACAAGACCTGTGTAAAACTAATATTTATTTTTTCGTCTAGCCATGGAGAGTTTTTGAAAATAATTAATTTTTTGCTGCGAAACAGTCTCATGGTTCTTGTTTGTTGTTCGTGTATTTTGACGTGCGTTTAGTACACTGCTGTCCATCACGCCATCTCGACATAATTCTCCGACGTTATACAGTTATTTGCGCACACATCATAGTTATAAATTTCTGTCAGGTAATATTTCTGCAGCGTATCGTAGTTTAGCATGTCGTAAAAATTCATGGCAAATGGAAAAAGAAAAACGAACCCTTGAATCGCTGAACGATGATGTTCGATGCAGTTCCGTTGTGCACGTGTTACTTGATCGTTGTACACGATTTTTATAACGAATGTAAACGCAGCAGAATTTTATAGAATAAAACTAGCAAGACCACACCAGATGATAGCATGTGTGTGTGTAGATATAACTGTTTTTCCACCACCACCATCATCGTAAGAATTCCCGGCACGTTTGCCAATTGTTATTGGTTCGGTTACCCTGACAGCGATGCAGAAGGGGTTCGTATACCAAGTTTCGATTACCGCGTGCGATCCCATTGATGTACGGTTGAAACCAAACAGCCGGAAACTGGGACTGTACTGCATTTTCATTGTGATAAACAACAACGGAACAGTTCTTTCATTCGTTTCATTTCTCGAAAGGAATCTGCCGGTTTGCGTTTGCTAAAGGCAGGTTCACCATGTTGATTTTAAAATGTTCAACAAGTTTCTAAACGCATATGTCTGCCTGGTGGTTCGGCTTAAACAAACAGTAAATGTTTAAACGAATCTACGGAATTCTATACTAACACTGAATCCGTCATGGATATGGGGAAGTTACTGGAATTTAAGTTAAAACCAGTCGACTTCTTAAACAGAACTGCGAGATTCGTTATTCTGTTTGAACATATTCGCCTTCGACCTCATAAAGAAACAAGTACGACTTAGCTAAGGCAATTATTAGCAATGATAACTACATTGAAATGCTGTATAAATTCCTTCAATCAATATTAATTCATTTCATTTAATAATATATTATATCGTCGTCGGTGCAACAAGAGAAACTATTACGATCTGTCTATCCTACATTTAATTCCGAACGAACCAATAATTCTCGGAACTTGATCCTTGTCTATAGAAAATCCCTTGTCAAGTTTCTTTGGGCGTCAGTATCTGTTGTTTGGTACCTACCTACCTACCTATTGCATGGCTACATTGGTAGTTGCTTCTCCACCATGCACGCTTTATAAAAGAAACCTTTTTTGTAAGTCGTCTCGACTGTGCTTGCTGCAGATGAAGAACTTGTGATTAGCTTTTCTTATACGGTGTGCATTTTAATCGTGGCGTGAC
This sequence comes from Carabus problematicus, assembly GCA_963422195.1. NCBI lineage: Eukaryota > Metazoa > Arthropoda > Insecta > Coleoptera > Carabidae > Carabus > Carabus problematicus. The sequence goes on from OY728590.1 coordinate 10,741,915, forward strand.
ACCTGAGGAGAGCACCCTAATTACGGTTCACTAACGACTCTGTTACCATCACCGGATTTTAATAGGATAGCCCTGTCTGGCTGATTGTTTAATCTAAAGCTACTTGCGCACGTCACCGTGTTTTGCTTTGTTGTATTTGGGATGAGATTGCCGACGGCTACTTCCAGCTAAGCTGATACATGTAACCATTTCTCGACGACTTGAAACAAAAGCACAATTTGTTCGTACACCGTGTAGTAGTTAATAGCAACATACACAGCCAACAATCAAATAATACTCAGCAAGAGAGAGCGAGAGATCTTTGAAATGGTTAAACAGATTAAATAGTATTTATTTTTATCATTGTCATACACAACTTTAGATCAATCAAGATATTCTCCAACGTTTTGACACTACTTATGGGTTGAATTTAAATCTCTGTTATGTTGAAAAGGCCGTTATCGTTTTCGAAAATCTCAACACGCCGTCTTAATCTGGAAAAAGAGATAATTTCGACCTGTAGAAAAAAATAGAAATGAAGACGTGTTATAACCAATTCAAATGTCGTAAATCCTAGTGTCACGATGAGGAGGGTCTCGCATTACTCCAGGTCCGTACCACAGGGGGGGTTGACTCATAATTAACAGTGCTTAAAATATGAATATCACACATCATAACTGCCTGGATGAATGGTACATGTTGTTCCGAGTGTACAAGGTAAATTTATTACCTGCTGAGGTACCTCCGCATAAGGATTCTTATTCTTGTACTCATCACAGACGAAAGCGATGTATTTCTTCAGGGAATATCTACCTCTTTTTATTCTACGAGAATATATTAAAGTCTCTGCACGAGTTTGAATGCTATTAAATTTTAATTGGTTTATGAAAAGAATTTCAAATTCTCTATTTCATAAATGTAAACTAACATTTCATACTAGCATTCTATACAAATTCCATTTAGTTCACTAAAATTCTTCGTTTCATTAATTTTCAATTGGAATATTGTGTATGCCAGTGATATAAATAGAATATGAAATATGTACACACAGCTTTTTGTAAATATTGAAAGACATCTTACTCATTTGTGTGAAGGGGAATGATCAATATAAAGATTTTACAAAGCACGTAGTTGTCACACATGCGCCATTTCTCAATCTCAAGTTGGACACTGCCAAATTAGAACTATCGGTTCTAATAGAAAAGTTGAAAAACCACGGGACGTGAACTCCTCCATTTTCCGATTTCACTAACCAACATAAATGAAAAAGCTCGGCGAACTTGGACGCTTCAATGTGCGCACGAGTGACTCGGCCATACACAGACACAGAGAGACACAGAGGGTACAGTGTCCAATGTCGCGTTTAACAAATTCCTCTCCGTCCTGCACCACCACCACCGCCACTTCACATTCTCCAGCAGGCCACGCCGCTCTCTGTCTCACTACGAAGGGTCCTTCCGGTCACACAGAGAGAGAACAGCACCCGGGACTCAATCGCGGCGTTAGCTAATTGAGATTTACTCCACAGACCTCGCGTATGCCAGCAACAGAAACCGAAGACTCTTTCACTCGCACTCGTTCCAAATCGCACGAAATGTTTCCCATCGATAAAATATTGTTCGTTAACTGTGTGGCCGGCATTCGTGACGCAAATAAAAACCGAACATCACGATACATTGACATTTGCTGGACGCTAACGGCTAGTCTGCTCGTGTTGCAATGGCATTCTCGACTGTTTTCTGAAAGTTTCGCGATCTCCACCGAACCGAGCCATGTTCGATGTGAAATTATTACGTTACCCATTAAAATTAGTGCAGTTTTTTTGAAAAATCACAGAACACTGTTTGTTTTTCTGAATTCGCTGGAAAGTTCAGTATGAATCAGGTACTGGATAATATGATAATAAAATGTTGTCGCTGATTTATTGTATTGTGCTGGGGATATTGGAAAAAGATATACATATTTAATGCAGTATATTTTATAATATTAATTATTTAATACACTTACTATTTATTAACGACAATGTATGTGTCTCCAGCTGCGCATTAATCTATTTAGTATACATTACATTTTATTCTCCGAGTTCAGAGAATTATTGTGTGGGTTTATCGGAATAGATTAGACGTAAATTGTCACGCCAGCTGATTCGTTCGTATTATTTATGCTAACGTTATCTTGGACACAGATAATTAAAGAATGTGTTACTGATAATGTGCCATTCACAAGTTTTTAATTTATTTTAACAGAATATGTTAATTCAAATACTGTTTTATCATCACCTTTAATGAGCTATTTCTATATTAACTATCACTTGATGATATAAATATCAAAGTATTTACACGATGACGTGGATCTGTGACAAAAAAAAAACATAGTTTCACTGTGTCCTATACTTGAATGTAGACTAATTGATTTGTCAATATCTATTTGTGACTAAATCATCTTTAATTTTACGTCAATATGACGCAGAGACATCATTGTTAGATTAAATATAAATATAACTAATGCTTATTGAAAATATAGGTCAACATTGATTGATAACAGAACGAATCATTTTTATTATACATTTATATTTATTATTGATACGTACGTGTATAATTTATTGAAAACATCTATACGTTCCCACAGTAAATAATACCACATCGCGTACAATTTACCTAATTATGAAAATGGCTCGTCAATTGCAATGTTTCAATTATAAAATTAATTAAATGTTTTTCTTTTTTATATTGTGTATATGTGTTTACTAACGTAATTATTTTTAACGGGAAAATATGAATTAGGATTTATAAATATGTAATAAACAGTATTACATATAAAATATTAAATATATTATATATATATATATATATATATATATATATATATATATATATATATATATATATATATATATATATATATATTGTACAATATTTGCCACTGTTTTATTAAACTTTACAAGACGATGATGTTGTTTGAGGAGAACGGTTAATATTTACTGTCGTCCGTATGTGACTCTGTATATGTCCAATGCTGAACTGATGCATTAGAGAAGCCCAGCGTTGACGCATGGCCACCGGAAGGAAGAACTCCGCCATTTCTTGATACGGACTTGACTTCCGGTCGGTCCGTCCGTCCGAGTGGTGCTTTGTTGACTGACGCACCACCACCATCGCCTTCGTCAGTGCCATTTGTCCTCGGCACTGGTCGTTGATTAATTTCGTCCGCGACAGCCTTCCGAAATCTGAACTTTAACTTCTTGAACGCATTTCTCGACAACAATGCCCCGGGTATTCTGTTTCACCTATACAGGCGCCGGGAATACGATAGCGGCCGGACACGTGAAATTATATCTTCAGCTGAAACTAGTAGATCAAATATTTGAAGAAAATAAATCACTCATTATTAGTGATGTTAACAAAATTTTGAACCCTCCCGAAATTTCCTGCGCAGGAGCTTGATATATTCTAAAGATATTGTAGGAAAATTATTTATAGCGTGATTATTTGTAAATATTACGAAACTGAATCATTTTTCTCAAAAAAAAAAAAAAAATACAAATTACCATTTTATCACATGATAGGTTGCTTGTGGCCTACTAAACACATGTTCAAATACACGCGACATAATTTTATTCTGATATTTTTACGACTTTTTTGCATATATTATCGAACATGGCGTCTTTAGTAATATTATGTAGTTTAATAATGTAATACAAAGCTTAATATTCGTTGTAAATACTTTGCAGTGAACGTTTATGTAAATGTGAATACCATTTAACTATTGGTGGTGAGACAGTATATGTTGGCGACACTGCAATCCTTTTGGTTTTTAATGTTACCCACAGTGTATGCTTACATGCGTAATAATACCGAATACGATCTTGTTTCAAGCCACGCTTCCAGTTCCACAGCCGAACTTGTTTTATGTACAAATCGTTTACAGTGCTGCTGACGTATTCGTCCGGCATGCAAGAGACAAACCATTAAAAATCAGTTTCAATAAAGCATTTATTTAACAGCCGAGCAAAGTTTTTAATGGTTGTTACACGTACCTACGGCAAGTGTTTTATCGGGACACACAGCCGCGCTGTAGACGGCGCGTCGTGAGACTGTTTTAGTTTTCATTAGGAAAATGTTTGCACTGAAAAAGAAATAAAAGGCGACGTCAACGTTAGCGTCGAGGTGTAAGTGGAAGTAGCGTCCAGTTCGTCGCTCGGTGACGTTAAACTGTCCGACGCGCTGTCCCGTGGCGAAATCAAATACTGCCGAGTTTCTCAACTCGACTGACACCATCAAGTGTGAGTTTTGTGTGATCTTTGATCGGTTCGTAAGTAATTTACTGTCAAACAGAAAGGGACTCGTAATGTTCCATCGCAACTTCGTATCTTTCACACTCATATCCCACAGACATCGTCATTCAATTCGTTGATTTGTCGAAAATAAATTTGTAACCAATATTTAATTCTTTCCATGTAGAATCAAATGTTCAACAACTTTGTTAATATCATCATGAAATGCATGTTTGATGTGTGTGTGTTCGTGTTAAAAGAAAACATGGATTCATTTCGTTTTTCGTAGTGTCTTTTAATGATTGCAATTAGTTTGAAGAGTTGCTGCTGAATGATGCTGCCTGAGTATATGGTTAAATAGAATCACGATGCGTGCTGTTAATCGTTTGTTTATGAATAATATTTCTGTGGCAAATATGTAGCGTGGCGTCCGTGTGCTCCAGTATTAATCATATTCAAGTCTCTTCGCTTTTCTCGTATGAAAGTAAACTACAAAAAAGAACTGGCTGAAGGAGACATGAAAATTTAAAGGACACAAAGGCTAGCGGAAAAAGGTGAACAAAAAATTGAATTACCTATTCCTGTCAGAACAATTTTCCCCGGGAAATTTTTAATAGCTTATAAAAACCATCTTTTCATTTTCGTGCGTCAAATTCCCGGTTGGCGTTCTTTTTTATTTTATTTTGAAAGAAAACCCGTTGACACCTTTGCCCGAAGCTAAGGAAGAGTTGAATGACGGAATTGAGAAGAGAAACTTCTGATTGTAAAGTTGTTCCATTCCATGCGGGACGGGCGCGCGCGACCTTCCTCCCATCTGTATTCGTCAAATTGAAGTTCTGACTGTGACTACTCGCCTTTACCAAAGCTTCCCATCTTACTAACACTACCCTACAACGAACACACCCAGAGCATACAACTACCAGCTACGTATATTCTGCACCTGCAAATGAACGTCTCGGATTTGTGACACTCCATTTTACAAAGACTGTTTTTGTAAAAGAAACTTTGTCCGCTCGCCTTTCATCGTGCCCGTTCCGACGGCCGCTGTCGGATCCAGTTAAATAATTTCTTTGGAAACGTGTAATTTCATTGCGCCAATTTCTGAAACGGGTTGAGTTACTTCCACGGAATAATCAAACAGTTACGATATTGTTTTACATGTACCTATACAGAAAGTAAAAAAAGAATCGCGGCTGGCCGCTTAACCAGTGAAACAAAATAAATGTTTCACGCAATTAAAATAATCGCAGATACTCGCAACAATGTGTATAGTCTTATTTGGAAACGGTCGATCTGTTCTAAATTTAATACGACTCTGAATTGTTCCAAATGGGGGTAAAAATTTCAGTATGGAGATCGTTTAATTACTGCGATAATTAAATATAGGTCATGTGTTCTAGTTTTTTTTATCCATCAGATTTTGAAATAAAAAAAAAGTAATTCACTTGCTGCTTGATCTACAAATGACAAAAAGTGTTTCTCATATATAAGTGTGTGTGTGTGTGTGTGTGTGGTGAGCGTCGCATATCTAAAGTGCATTGTCTAGTTGCATATCCTCTCCACCTGTCACACTCAGCTGCGACGGCGGAGTGTTGGGATGCGCGGTTAGACAGAGGTGGTTGTGTTGTGCGCAAAGAGGACGGCAAGTGGTACAACCGCCACCATCTCCACTACCAGCGCGCCGGTACGATGCTGATGACGCCTGGTGCCACTGCCTTGTGTTGCGCGCCACTGCTACAGCGAAACTTGGCTTTGGTTTTTATAGGCGCGCGCGCGCAAGTCGTTGCTTGACTCACACAGCATGTGGACGCACGCTGCATTGGCAGTTTGTATCGGGCGCTCGTAGTGAGAGGACGTTACGTTGCCACATCGGTACCGGCACTTGTGACACACGTAAATAATGCGTGTTTCTGTTTGCGAAACCACACTGTTGCTACTGTTACCACCGCTGACCACCACACGAGAATTGTCGTGCGTTATTTCGTAAGCCGTCATGCCGGTGGAGAATGTTTGATTTGTGTTGTTTCTGTGTATCGGCGTGTATTTTTGCGTTTGCGTTTTGTTTCCTTTTATCAGAATACACCAGCGTCTGACTGAAAGAAATACAGGCAAACCGCCCTGTATTTATTGTTGTGTGTTTCAACAAAAGTGTTGTTTTGGTTCGGTTCGTTTTCGGCAAAACTGTTCGCGTACGCCCGGACAATATGGGAAAACAAAAGTTTGGACACCGGCGTTGCCTTAACTACCTGAAATTCATACTGATCGTTGCCGTGCTCGCCGAGATGAACTTCTTTAATGCGGTACAAGCGGAATTCGAGAACAGCTGGACCATGTACTATGAACAGCCGTGCTGCGATGGAGGTGGTCATCATTTTAGACATCACAGAGGTCAGTTACGGCTTGCATTTAACATCCAAACACCGCAATTGTTCTACCAAATTGATTGTTTATGTAACGGTTAGAAAGATTACAAATAACATTGTAATAGAAACCTAATGGAACGCATAAACAAATCGTATCTCAATTAGTGTATATTATGGTTGTGTATTGTTAAGAATTGATGTGGTTTCTTGATATGTATTCGTTTGCTCACATGGCTCAATTGTGTTGAGTCTACTAAGTAATATTCTTCCGAACATACTTGCTCGTTATATTATCTCAAGTCTATATTCTCCTGTATAACATCAGGTAAAAGTAAAGTTTTGTTTTTAATATTTTGTAGTTGTGCAAAGTCGTATAAAGTTTCATATGTGCCACGTTTTTAAAATGCAGACTTGGTGTGTTTAACAACGTAATTGTAATTTTTACCGTGGAAACATCACATGATATCCCACAGACGTAACGTATGTTTGTTCTATGTACACCCGAGGTTTAATTTTCGTCTGTATTAATATCTTTTTGTTAGCGGAATACGTGTGGTAAATATTCGCGTACTGAATGCTGGTGTAAATATTGGACGCGCAACAACTGGCCATGTGCTCGCTCTGTCTGTCTGTCTACCGAACTGCCGGTCTGATTTGCTGTTGAAATGAACAAACTTTTACACTGCACGGTTTATCAAATGTTTACCAATGATGATGATGATGACGGTGGTAACGTTGGTGCTGATTGATGAATTTGCACGAATTTGTTTATAATAGGCCCATCCTACTCATATACATATATGTAAGAAATTCCAAAGTTGCAAACCATAATTACGTGTCCACGGGATATAATTAATATTTTGATTAATGACATGACTTTGGTTGAACGTGGTGAAATTTTATTATTGCCCGCTATCAAAGAGCAACGGGGTGTGTGATGGGTCGGGCGTTAATTTTTATCGTCACTTTTTTTTAATATTTGATTTATTAATCGTTATTTTATCGATTACGCATGATGCCTTCATTCGCGATGGAATGTATGCAATTGACATATCCGTGGTGGTGAAATTTTATCGCACAGTGTGCTGTTATCTAACGCAAATACCTATGTACTTGTTGACATTTTGATATAAATTCAGCCTAACTTTCTCACAACGATAATTGTAGAAAAATAATCATATTTCATTGTGTGAATCACGTGTAGAAATTTATAATATAAATACAAGCTGTCAATACGTGTAATTCACAAAAATAACATAAAATCACTCATAAAACACGGATATTTATGTTGGTAAAATAAAATACCTACTGACATTATATGTTGAAATACATTTTCGATAAAACACAAACTATTTATTTTGAATATCCTGAATAAATATCAATATATTTACATATCTAAAATATTTTTATAAATAATATTCAAATATATGGAGTATATTTTTTGTATTTCGAAAATCAACAAGCTATTTGTTTTGACGAACGACATATTTTTTGTGTATATTTATAATTATTTTCACTGCAATAATTTTCCAAAAGCACATTACAGATTCTAGGCAACAAGTTGGTGATCTGTGCGGAATTTCTTAAGAAATGGTCGATTCTGATTATGATGTTCCGAGGTGCGAATGTCTGTTCATAAAGACGTATTTTGTTTGGTGTGTGAATTGCGTTATGAAAAATAGATGCATATGTGTTATTTGCACGCTCGCTTGGTTTGCCTATCTTTACTTGCAAGAGACTCATACACACGACGTACGTACTAATTATTATTTGCCTTGAGCTCTGCGTAATTACCGTTTGCTAATGACAGGCAAACAGCTTCGTAAATACACTAGTTCTGTTCCGCTAACACACGGCCATAATAATTGTTTCAGTTTGGTATCCACGTTGTTTTACGTCTATTTTGTTAAGTTCCCTATCACACGATGCCGTAGAAATTCATTTCGCTGATGACCCGTGTATAATTTTAAGATATTCAGCTCGTTACTGTTAATTGGAACTAATGATACAAGTAGCTCTAATGAAATGACTCGTACGCTCGGGTTATGGATGTTCATTACCAGTTGTATCTATTTCTAACCCGTTAATCAAAAAAACCGAACAATGACCATGAACTTGAATTGATTATTGAGTTTCTCTGCTTCATTATGGCTGTATTTACGTCAACCCACCTATGTCGTAAATGAACTAGATAATGCAATCAGCATTCAATGATTTCATTGTGATATTAGTTACAACAGTGAATATGTTTAATATTACATTATTACTCATTTAACATTGTACCAAACTATTTACAAATCGTGTTCCAAGACATGAGAACTGAGAATACCTCAGTCGAAATTCCTGTAAATCTAGAAACAGACCAGAGCTTGTTCATCAATTACATGTTTTTTTGTTTAAATTTTCCAAGTACCGATTATTTATTTTGCGACTGAGAGACAGACACGTGTGCTTAGTATAATGCTTAGTTTTTATACACAAATTGTTGAAAAAAACGAAATGTTTTGGTGGTCATCTGCAGACATGTTCCGCTGTTGGAAACTCTGGATTCCACGGTCGGTATGTCCGCTTTGAAGTTGCCTTCCAAGAGAGTCCAAACGCGCGCGCCTGCCTGCTTGTGGATGTATGTGTATAGGCAATGTGTTAATTAAACTGACAAAAAATTAAGTCACGCTTTTACTTTTTGCTCCGAAGCCGACGTATGAAGATATATGTGTGTGTACGTGTGTTTGTATTTAATGAAAGAACGCCTGTTTTTCTTCATAAGGCCTCAGAATTAATGGCTATATATTCTCCATTTTGTGCTTTCTCTAAATGATGTCAAAAGCCAATGTTGGAATGTTCAATACAAAAATAGAGTTAACTATCTTCCTTACAATGTCCAGATGTAATGTTTGAAGTAAATATATCGATACCCAGTAGGGAAGGTACCTCCCAGACGCATAGACTACTCTCGACCCCTTGGAGAATGCTAAACAAAACTGAACATCACATGTGGAACATTTCAGACTGTTTAGCTGGATATGTAACATAGTAAATGCTGCCACACTAAAGATTTGTGCTATGTGTGTTGAACGTATTAAATGCCGTTGCTATTTTAGTCTTGTTGCATCGAACCACCAACCTCGGAGCTATTCCCAGCAACTAGAGTGAATCCGTCTGTATTTAGATATTACACTGAATGTTCCTAATCTCTGCGCTTTATGCTGCTAATGCATTTCGGCTCCCAGCATGTATGTGTGTCTGGTTATGTTCACTCGACATCCATGTAAGATGCACTGCGTGTTTCTTAACCCTCACCCTCTCATCCCTCCCGCTGCCTGCTTCCTTCAGTAGTGCTCGCACTGCACTCTAAGCACAGTCAGCACAAAAGCTGCTTGTAATCATCATGTTTTGCCGCCGATATTCCACGGCGTACGAGATGTGCTATTGATCTTTGTACATCGAAGACTTTCTTTGTAAATTGTTTATGCGCGCTGTCGGTTTGTGTTTAAGATGAAGAACACATCTTTCGATTATTATTTTCTTCCCGTATTTCCGTTCCTAAGGGATGAGAGGATTTCAAATGCAACTACAACGGTGTAGCTACTATGTTTGGGCTAAATCATTATACATGTATGAATTACTGAAATGCATATTCAATATTACATGTTCATGAGATTCTAAACTGCATTTAGTATCATATAGTTTTCAATCAGTTCGATCGTAAACGTTTTATGCAACGCATAAATTTCTGAACGAGCTTGAATTATAGTAGTTTAAGAAATTAATTTAACTACCTACGTAAATTAGTGTAGTTATCGATATTAAGATATTTCGCGGACTGCAGTATTGTAAAACAATAATAGTTTATAAGGAGGAAATGCCTCAGGATTTTACGCCATAAATAACGATGTAATCTGCTTAATCGTGAATAGTAAATTCAAAGGATCATTGTGAAAAATGTTCATGACGTTTCCGTGTACATAGCCGTTGGTCATCTCCAACGCAGTGGGCGTTGGTTTTGAGATAAATAAATAAACGAATGGAGTACAGTATTATCTCTAGGCTCTCTTTATGGCTACGTTAGATATTTTATATATAATTTTAAGAATGAAATACAAGATGAAAAGGATATGTATGAAATTCTGCATTGCAAGCCTTGAGATTATGATGTCACCCGGCTGATGTACCATGACTCGCAAGATGCAGTCAGCACTATTATAAAAGAGGCTATTTTCATTTGCTTTAATGGAAATTTTATTGCAAATTACATGTTTTATACATTGCTATCATATGCTGTACATGTAATTTATTTGCAATTTGAAGCTACTCACTTAACTGTAAAAGAAATGGTTATCCTTGTACATTCGCTTAAAAACACAGTTTTAAAAAGACATTACCTATCATATTATCTTTCACAACTCCTGCTGTGCAAGTTAAAAATGCATTAGAAAATATTATAGTAATATACACGGGAAGATGTTCGTAGAGGTTGTTGAACCGCAACAAGATTTTACAATTACTGTTTGTACACGGAGCAGTGCGTATATATTGAAAACGTGCCACATATCCATGTCGATATTGTTCGGCCATTGTTAAGTCATACCTTTCGATTATTATCACCAACTACAGCACGTCGCAAACTCTTGTTTCAACTTAATAAATCTGAAAATTGCACAGGCGCAAGTAAATTCTCTGCAATTTTCTCTCAACATTCACCGTGTGCGAGTATGTGTGTATTAGTGGGTGGATGCTCGGTGGGGTTTGATAATTTATGGGTGATTGTTGCGTCACCTACAGTGTGAGTAATAACTGTGAGTGAATGAGGAACCCCCCGCCTTTAGTTTAAGCTCGTTCCGTCGCTCTGGTCAAGCGCGATTGGAAAATTAGCATTAGCTGAGAGCATATGTCTGCGGTCTCTCACAACACTAAATAATGCTTGTACCCTCCTCGTGCATATGTGTATATGTACGTGATTCCGTATGACTGCATCGTTCTCTATCTCTCTCTCTCTCTCTCTCTCTCTCTCTCTCTCTCTCCACTCCTCTCCTTGTGTACATTTGTATTTGTAGTTCGGATTCACCCCCATAAACTTGATTCATATCAAATCCTGTAACACGACAAGCATTGCCGTACTCTACATGGTGAGTTTTGATAAAACTATTACCATTTTGCACATTAAATGTAATAGATATTGTGTTTCGCCATTCAGATAATTTGCAGTGATTTAAATTATCTAATAAAATATTTCTTACTTTCATTGATGTATCGTATGAAGAGATACTTAATTGATACGATGATCCTGTCAGAGGGAATTGCTAGCTTATCTAATTAGTGCCCAATGTGTTCCCTGCACAGCTAGGACGCCCATGCATTTTGTCTCTCTCTCTCTCTCTCTATCATACAGTTAGATTCGTTGCTTTACCATACGCCATATGCCATCGCGTTTGCCGACTTCGGTACCGTCGAGGCCATTTAATTAAATTAAACTAATATTGTTTGCGGAGACCGCCGCGCCGGTGCGTTGCTTTCTAGAGTACTTTAATGTTTGCACACACACACATATCTCTTCATTTCGACGTCGCTCACTTGATTCATTCGAGGTAATACACGTTCACATATGTAACAATATTGCCGTACCCGCAGACAGGTACATACATGTAGTTCAATTAGCCACTGTGACTGTAGAATTATTATTAGAATTTACAATACCACCATTGTTTTACAATTCGCGTATATAATTTTTTATATTTACTGTTGTACGAGGTAAAATGTGCTAACGTTTGATTTTTAACACAGTCGAATGGCTCGCTAAATGTCGGATTTGAATCGGTAGTTATTTTTGTCGGTTTTTGTTCGACCGGAAATCATCTGTACAACGTTTGATTTCAGTTGTGTGTTTAACCTTTTGAAATGTTCCGTGCAAGCTTACATCATTCATCATGGAATTTTATCGTCATGTGTATATAAATGCACCACTGAAATGCACAAAAATGTACATTTATAGAGAGCAGGATTAGCGTTGTGCAATTCGTATGAATTTTTATCCTTTTATTGACATGTACCGTTTGATTTTATTTAGCCTTAGCGTAATCTCGTATGTCAGGTAAATGGTGCTGGATTTTTATGATTATTGCTAGGCAAATAACCTTCCTTGAACTGCGTGTAAATACAAGACGATGTGAATGCATTTGACTTGCTGTGCTCCACTTGAAGACGTGCACATTTCCGTCGAACCTCTAATTACGAATGTCCCTCGTCTCGTCCCGCTCGTCTCGAAACAATGAAGTGAAGCATAAACCGGTATTAATTACGATGACTAACACATTTTATTTCTCTTCACTGCTTCATTACGGGTCCATTGTCTTGCAGCTATGCTATGCTATCATGTTATTATTTTCTCCAAACTCTGGCTCAGTCTTCCATCACTTGCTGCCGTTTATTCCCGACACACAGAATGCAGAACAAAAGATGTTATAGTTTGTTCGTTGCATCGTGCAAGTTCTCCGATCCATTGGAAATCAGATATTCTAGTTTTTGTAAGTAAACACTACATGCTCTGCTATTTTGTAATAAAAATTAATACACTATTATATACCATATATATATATATATATATATATATATATATATATATATATATATATATATATATATATATATATATTCCGATAAATATTACACTGAAGAATGTGCAATGAAATAAAGCAGCCGAGTCTATAACTGAAGAATATTCAAGTTCTTCCCGTGCATCGTTCTGTTCATTGGAGATTTTCATAAGGTTGTTTCACATACGTATGTTCATGGTACATGCATGTAATAGTCTGAAAGTGTCTCATGTATGAAATGAAATATCGCCTGTTCCGTATATGCGATAAGCGCGCACCTGCCGGCGGAACACCGGAACTACTGTGTCACGCGTACAAAGCACAGTCACACCTGGTTTTGGTGAACTAATACCGTACTTGTTTGCGCGAGCATTACCTAATGTAGTATACGACTGAACATTATGCTCGCTGCATAATACTGTGGCCGAAGTTTTCACTGTAAATTTTCGTCCTCTTCTAGGAGATAGCCTCTCCTGTCCTCTGTGTACACTAAATTTACCATACGGGTTCGCGTTCGTGCGAGGTGATAATTTTGCATTAAAAGATTATCGGTTTCCAATAAGTTCCCAACAAGGAACTTCTTGAGCCGATGATTGTGTCATAAATTTGAAGCATTAACCACTGCAGATTGTGAAGAAGTAAATGCATGGGTATGATTATTTACATCGACAATGCTGATACTTTCTCACGATAAAATTGTTTATTTAAATACGTAACACACTGTTGACTTTGCGAGGGGAATTTTCATGATAACTAGTATCACGCCACATTGCAGTCTAGTAGTGTTCATTGTAAGGTTATCATTCCGTCTACCTAATGTATGTACATATGTACCTATAGCTATATTAAATTATACGAAATCTATGCGTCACCATGACAACGTAAACGTCAAGGAACCTGTCGGTACGAGCATAGCAACAAAACAAACTCCTGCTAACTTGCAAAGCGCATTAAATGGGCAAAGGAGTTAAAATAACGAGCAGCCGATCACCATGGCAACGCCTCCAACTAAACAAGAGCTAGTAGTTGTACATTGTTCGATGCAAGACATTCGACTTTGACATATACGTCTAACGTGGCTAGTTATATACACACGTGTGTGTGTTTGTGTGAGGAAACTTGTAGTAGTTGCAAGTTTGGCTCGGTCCGTTCATATAAACTTGCCGCCATGTCCCATTAACCTCAGGAAAGGATTATACAGGGTGCTTCGTCAGCGAGGCGCTCGCCCCGTTATAGAGCAGACGATGCAGGAGTTGCTCCGTTAATGCTCACACCGTTATACCAACTATCCAACAGTACCAATCTTAAATCATTCTTTACGGTGCACCATTTCAGTTTGTGAATGCATAAACTCACACACGGTGCCCGGAATGAATTTGTTTTGATGCTGGTAACGGTAAACGATACACACGATACAGGTTACGGTTATAACCGGGGATATAAAGGGCAGTAAATGTATACGGATGGTTACGTTATTGTTTAACACGCATTCGAGTAAACAGTTCAATGCTCAATTGATTTTATGTACAGTCTGGCTGTGCACTTGCTAACAACTTGAATGTTAGTTCAATTGCCAAGTATGATAAAAGACACTGTATTTTAGATGTGAATTTATATCTTCCTCATGACTAATCCTCATTATATCTATCGCTGACTTCCGTTTGGAACTAGTATTTTACTCTCATAATCTGAATGAAACGCGACTATTACCGAAACAGCTGTCAACTATAATTGAAATCTCCGGCTTACATCATCATCGGTGTATGTTGTTGTCGAATAGACTACATTTCACATTTATTCGTGATGCGCAAGCACGCATGCGCGCGTCCTACTTCGCACACACTCAACTGACATTGGGCAGCCGGAGTGTGTTAGTAAATCGTTAATCCGTTACAGTTTATCTTAAACACAAACACGTTTATTATACTCGCACGGTTCCGCACGAACATAAAACACATACAAACATTGGATTGTACCGCATTTTCATTGGGAAATTTACTTACTTACGTATAAATCACACAACAGTCTCTGTACGATTTGCATCTCTAAACATACGCACACACACATGTGTGGACATGTTCTGTACGTGTTCCGCTGTAACATAGCTACTGGTTTTGTTAGCCTATAGGGTGTGCACCTCGACTCCCTTTCTCCATAGCCTACTGTCCAACCCTTCCGGATTATGCACGGTTAGCACTCGATAAACTCATTGTCGGAGGGATTCAAGGAACAAATGCACATAGGCGTCTGTCAAGCCCCCTCATTGGATGAGCACTCGAGTTTCGTTACTTTTTTTTATTATTTGCAGTTGTATATTTAAGGGACCACGTCTATTTGCTAGATTTAACACGCCTACTTTGATTTAGAACAGTTACTATTAAGGAAATAATTCTCAACGAACATTTGTAAATAATAATATACAACATTACATGTTATTGTTGTTCTGTTTGAAACGATTATATTTGCAGCTCTTTTTTTGGCTTGAATGTGAATTACTCTTTACTTTACGCAACGTGCACGTTGCAGTTTAATATTTTCGATATTAAATGGACAATTATTATTGATCTGTCAATATTTTGCGCTTATTTATTCATCGCTGGTTCACAACGGGTTCGGGATAATCTGTTTGATGTATCCCGACATCATAGTTGAGTCTGTGTATATTGTGAACAGTGGAATTTCAATAATCTGAATTACATGACGATGCACGATAATAGCGATATAACAATTGTTTATCAACAAATACGCCCTGTGTAATTCAGCGTTTCGGCAACATCGTATCACAAACCCCAGTGTGTTGTGGTGTATTCGTGTTTGGAAATAATCCCGTACGTACGCCACTGGGATCGTATGTAAGTATACGGGGCAAAGGGTTGAACGGTGAGTGAGTGCGTCAGTGACGCGACGTGAGACGCCGGGTCCGGTGTTGGGAAATGGCTGACGACGGTTGCCACTTGCGTTAATGATTGATGATATTTATACCGCTCGTCCACCGATACACGCGGAGGGGCCGTAACATTCGTGAACAATCAAAGCATGACGCTGGTAGATTTGTCCACTAATTGCGGGATCATCGCACGCCGTATTCTTCGTTATTGATCCATTATAAGAGGATTTAGTATAGCGGTGACATTGCACAAACGTGGATGCCGACCATTCCCCTGTAATCATAAAAATATATCTACTAACAGAACAATATAATATGTGTGTGTGTGTGTGTGTAATTTATCTATAATGCGTATTTTATATTTTCCTGGTACGGTGTGTGTCAAAGAGAATCATATCAGTACAAAAATGTGCGCAAATTTGTAACACTATCTTGAGTATTTCATTATGTGTCTCTCTAGATTGACAATATAAGTCTTGTTGTATTCCTGCCAGCACCGTCGCACTCTGCTGATGTCATAATTATTCAATAATAAAACAATGGCATCCAGTCTTCATATAGAATACAATTGCATACTTTGATAATGGGCACTTAGACACGAACACTATTAAATGGTTACTATAAACAACTATATGCCATGTAAACGATATCTAATAACATGTCTTTGTTCACATAAATTATGAACGTGGGTGTAAAATGACAGGTGTCATTATCTTATAAATGCGGAATTTGCGTGGTATGATTGATAGCATTCGATCTGAAAATAGAACATTCGACACAACCAACAAAGTCGAATATTTGATTGTATTTTAATTTCCCAATACATGACATTTGATATCTCAGTTGACATAAATTATTTGTAGTAAAACTACAGATAAAACAATGATGGCGCCTTAAGGTTTGATAGTGTTGTTTACTATCATAATAACTTGTTGTTGTTCAACTGAATTTTGCAAGTTTAAATCCATATATTTATAAAGTTGTACAACGATTTACGTATGTATGATACTAACTACAGATGCTTTCGTTAGTTAAATGCGCATGACTGCCAATAAACGACGTATTATTAAGTTCGTACACTGCAGCTGACGAGCCAACAACATAACAATAACACGATGATTGGTGGCCCGATGGACCTTAAAGCCAGGTGTTAACTTTGAATTTCGTCAACCGTGGCGAATTTGCGGTGTACGGTCTAATCCGTTTGGGTGTTCTGCAGATGACTGTACCGTCGTCTAACATCCGTTGGCCCACCCACCCTGCCACTACCCAACTACCTTTCACGGCACATTTAATCAACCATGGCCCTGATCACGTAGGCCTCCTGCCTAATGTCGCTGCTTGTCAAACTATTATTTGTTGTATATTCCACGACCGTGCAATGTCATCCTTCCGTTCAGCTCGAACTGGTGTCGGTTATTCGTTTATTGTTTTTCGTGCACGGATATTTGCCGATTCTCACAGTCTCGTGTTGATACTTGTAGTGTTTGTTTTGTCTGCAAACTGTTTATATTTACACTAGCGCTTTCACATCGTCTGCCAAGTTAAGTACTGCGCATGTGATATACGAAAGTCTAGATAAAGAACATAGGTGCCCTGCCTGATGAAATAAATAGCTTCAAATGTGTATGCCAGAACGTCATCAATTTGTTATTAGAATATTTATTTACAAATACAATGTACTTTACAAATCTGCTCATATTCATTTTAACTTTTAAGTTTCCCCGTTTTCCATAATAAAAAAATGGGCGTTATTTACACGCTAAACTGCATTTCAGAAGGGTAACACGCCCTATTACACGTGTGTCTTCAGCTGTACCATTGATGTCAAGAAAATAAGTCAACTGTGTTATTAATTTTCTACTGTCAACCATATGACTTATTTGACAATTTTTTTCCCCTCTAATAATTCTTTCCTTTTCAAACCAACATACATGTTAATTATGAGTAATAGTACGAACGCTTTCTTGCAATTGTTTGTTGAATGTAATGCGATCTCTCGAGTTCATGAAAGAATCTAATGTTTGTTTTTCTAAAATTACACTCAATCATTTCTTGGCTTGTGACTGAAGTAGATTTCCGTTTATTTTTTCTTTCTGTTTGTGATCTAGACGTAAATATTAGTAAAAGATTTCAAGTTGACTAAACAAACAATTCAATATTACTTGCGTGTCACGTTCCTCGTTATCGGAATGGCCGAGACATGGTTCTCATATTTATCAATAACTAATCGTCAAGCCGTTGACCTTTGAGAATTGGTACAATTGGACAGAAGATAAGAATTTCGGATATTGTCATAATTCCTACAATACGTACTCGTTATATCTCTACATTTTCGTAAATAATATATTTTAATTTAATACTACAACTGTCAAATGTACATTTCGTATTGAGTGTTTGGTTAGATTAGGATATCAAAAATAAATAGTATCTATCTAGATACTCGTAATAGGTATTGCGTAATATAACTATACCATATGTGAACTATATATATTAATTTATAAATGTATGTCACACAAATGATGGATTAGGTTTTTAACAAGCCAATGCGCTGTCACATCCGTTGTGAGTTAATTCACAAGCTGGATGCAAGGAAGCGCGAGGTTACACAAGCATCCGCGATTGCGATCACCGACCGCACGTCGGTTGAGATCAGTGTTGCACGTGTATATACTGGTCCGTCCAGTTGGTGAGCTTCTGTGTAACTCGCCTCTCATTCATAATACAGTGCGAAGCGGAATCCGCTAGACGTCGGGCACGGTTGTCGCGCGCATGTAACGCTGAAATACGTGCCGACACGTGTGCGCGGCACCAGCGAGTGTTGTCACCTGATAGCCGTGTACACTAGCACCGCAACTCGCCGTTTGAACTGTTCATTTTGACACTAATGAACACTTACATTGAGCGAAATGCCACTCTACTCGCTATGTCACGATAGATATGTACGTGCATGCGACATCTTGACAGTCGTTGTCGGAAGACAAACAGCAATATATATATATATATATATATATATATATATATATATATATATATATATATATATATATTATATATATATATATATATATATATATATATATATATATATGGCTCAGCATTTTTACTTCTAGACAACAAACAAAAAATTTAGATTGTTATATGTAGTATGTATGTAAAAAATGTGTATTTAAAGCTCGGGGTTGAAAAAATAAACAAATAAAATAAATCAACATATGTGATATCAAAACTAACAATCTGTTACCTACAAGAGTTACGACATTTTTTCTTCATCTCTTGAGATTTTAGTCCTCTGTACATTATCCTATGTTGCTGGGAATAAATTATTTTGTATACTCACAAATATATATCATGTTACAAAGCACATTTATGTGTTCAAAGAACAAATGTTGAAAGATATATATCTATATAAGTATAATATGACAGAAGTTTTCGGCACGTTCATTATATATAATTGTACGTAGTTAGTTTTTTTCAATACAGTTTTAAATTTTAATCTAAACATCTGTACGATTACGAAGAGTTTAATGCATGAGTAGAATACAGAGTGGTTAATTTTTAAATTGTTGTTCAAATACAACGTAATGTTATATTTGAGAGTAATATTGTTGATTGAAAATTCATCCATTAATTAGGGATAAAATTATTCACACGGTTGGCAACCATAGCATGAATATTTGTTAAATCTAAAAGCGCGATTGCTTTTGCAACGCGTACATTAGCGTAATTTTATTATCTCATAAATTGGTAAAACATATTTTGTTCGCATCAGTTGGTGTACTATGATCCACAAATATAGACAATAAACATGAGCCGAGCAAGTTGCCGCTAGGCAACGGACATTTGCATACAACAAACATGTACACCAACATAAACTGTGACACATTGGAAAAAAACAAAATACCTAACCAAACTAGCTATTCTAACACATGATATCCAATCCACATATAGTGTATCCATAGATATAAGAACTTGACTAAACGCAGCATGCTATTAACAGAGGATTATCCCAAATTATACGACACAGTAAATGAATAAAAAGCAGAGCTGTATTCAGAAATTTATAAATACATTTTGAAAAATAACAACAAAAATATGATATACATCTTAACAATAATAATACAAATTAACATAAATAAATGTAATATTCAATAAATTATTATTACGTCTTAATTATAGACAAAATGTCTCTTGTCTTTCCCGCTAAGAGCATTACAAATGTACCTGAATACCGCCACTACTAGTAGTTTATGGCCTCTCCTGCTGTGAAGGGTACCACCCTACCTATTAAGGAATCATGTCAAGTTCTTATATCTATGGATAGACTATACATGCATGCACTTGTAAAGCGGCCAACAAAAAAAAAAAATCAGGACATTTATTCGATTATATCAATGGCATTTTTACCATAATGTTCCTGCTGCAAATCGACTGTTATCTAAATTTCAAATGAGCTGACGGGTTAGCCTGGCTTTATTGGTACCTATCGCATGCTCACATCGCAATCATAATTCAATTAATTACGAGATTAGAAGATCGCGCGCATTTTGTATATGTTAGTATTTGTTTTTTTTATTAAATTTAAATGAGTTGATTGCGTGACCGAGGAAATACATTGACCGTTGCAGAATTTATTTTATTGTTGCCAACAAGTCGGAGATAATGTTAATGTATGAAATTACAAGTAAATTGTACGTGTAATTGTGCGTCGATTATCGGTTTGTATGATTGATAAGGTCAACCGTTTGAGTTCAACAGAGAATGTATCAATCATATGGTGAAACTGTTCGTGTTTTGCTGCACAGACTAATTTTCGTAACCACTAATCTTCTTTCGTAAGTTACAAGTAAAAAAATGCCGGTAATTTTTCTATCGTGTTATTTTCCCAAAAGCAGACTTGTTCTCAGAACTGTGTGTGTGTGTGCGCGCGAGAGAATTGAGACGCAAGAACAGAACCGTGCGGAACAGTTGGCTTGTGGTCAAATTCCGACAGACAGATGAAGAGCTGAAATTATTGCGGTTTGCTGGTCTCTTATTATATTTGATTACTTAATCTCGCAATGCTCCTACATTTTTTTCCGTTCTCCGGTTCATAGAAGGACGCAAAGGGATAAATTAACTATAATCATATCTATCGCTGGATTGAAAACGAGATTTATGTGGACTTCATGGTTCGTTGTCTCACGCCGTGATCGAATCGCGTACAAACTATTAGATTATTGCATGGTTCAACAGAAAATTGTATCTATGCACCGCTCTGATTGTCGTAAATCAATCACTTGGGGAAAAAATAATCCACCAGAACAATTTTACCTTGAATGCTCTCTGCAGAGATAGCAATATAGAAAACCAGGTACAATGTGTTTAAACAAAACTGTAAAATTGATGACATACGTCGACTGAAAAAATACTTACACGTACGTATTTATATTTTAATTGTGGACAGCAGATAAAAATCGTACTCCATTAAAAGCTATTAATCTTACAAAGCTGACTAATTATAAAACAATTTGTGATACGTTATCAGTTTCAGCGTAGAATTTCATACTAATTATGTAGTCATTGTGATGTCCAAGGTCACGTAACATACATCATGTAATGAGGTAACGATTCTCTGAACAAAATTACAGTGATCTCATGCGGCTTGTACAGACTTGCCGTGCGGCCCCGAACAGAACCCAAGATATCTTCATTGTTCTCTTCTCTTCTGGCTGTCGGTCCATGGGTCGCCAGGTCCGGCCTCGACATGAATATTTTCTATAGCTAAATATTATTTCAACAAGTATTTACGCTCTTTTTACTAGAGAATAATGATTGCATCAACGGATATTTCAGTTCTACCATCTTGTACTGTTCAGTACTGTTGTTCTGTGTGTTTGTAGAATTGTTGCACGTGTCTATACGCAAGTCCGACTCTGTGACGGTGTGTCGAGTTCTCCTGGCGCGGTCTCGTAACGTGGCCGGCGGTCTGGTCGCGCGCACGGGAGGTCCGCTCTCCGACACGGCCGCTCCGACTCGCTCCAGCCGGTACGGGCGTCTTCTCTGCTCGGTCACGGCGGTGTACTTCTCTCTCAACTTGCCGCTAATGGTGGTACACCGTTCAAGGTCGCACAGGACGGAATTGGGCTGCAATCACGCGATCCGATCGACGGCCAGATTAAGTTATTTATGCCCCTTCACCACCACCACCGCCATCGCCGCTATGAATATTTATATAGTGTGTTCGCCACACAGTGCGAATCTTGTGTTACTCTAGGCCAGCACTAGTTCCCTAGGTTGTGCTCATTCCATTCACGTGTACATGCATACACTCATCTCAGATTATTGTCTTACAGGCAAGCAGCCAGAAGCGTGCATTGCTTACAAATTGAAGTTTTAGAACGGATTTCAGTTGGAAACTTATGATGATAATTAAAACGTCCGTATTATTATTTTGTTCGGTGAACTTTCAGCGTTGTGCATGGATTGTAATGCTTATCCGATGTTGCTCTTTGCGTTTCGGCAGTTCAGTCTCAGATACGGACAATCAAAGCTTGTTGCAAGCGACATGAACGGACCAGGTGGGCTATGGCTGGTAAGATGACCCGCTGAGCGAGACTCGTGGTTGTTTCTCAGCGCTATTAATTCTGCGGCCCAACCAACGCCGTGCGCACGCTTGTACTCCATCTCTCCGCCGAGATGATGTGTTAATTCCGTCTCGTTGTCAGTTTTACAAGTGAGTAATTACCGTCGTCCATTGTCGGTGACAAGTGCATTAATTAGACCCGAAGTTCGTGCTACGATTGCAGCCGATACATGTGCCGCGTTGTACTTTTAAATTTTTCTCATTTGACTCTTAATTCTGATAGTTTGCGTTAGAATTGTCAAAGTTATATTCAGTGTCACATTCTCGAAGGCTGGTCTGCTCATTTCATCGTAAAACTGTACGCTTGTAATGTTTCCCGTTGCGACTCTCTCCCACAGATGATATCGTTATTGTTATGTCACTGCCAAGGCTCGCTTGATGTGCGCAATTGAAAATATTTGATATCTAAACGCACCATCAGCCTTTTAATTAGCGACAAACTCTCCACCTCCTAGATACCAGCAGCAATAGCCAACTGTTTCCATCGTGCACTTGAGAAGTTTAATATTTCAGTCGTCATGGTGTGTGTCGATTGCAGAAACTGTTCTCTTCTAACCAATCTTTTATGCCTTTGAAACGACTTGCAACTTACGGCGTTCGACATCTTTAGCTGGATATTATTTCTCTTTCTCTCTATGCATTTAGAAATGCTACGTCGATTGTTCTTTGAACATTTCGTTCCTTGCTTTTGTTTCGTTGCGACAATGTCTGATGCTGTGCAAGAAATATACTGGCAACCCTACACAATCCTGTTTTGCTGGATGTTTGTATATTATGGGCCATTACATACATACATAGCGGTAAATTATGCGCGTGCTGCGACCATTTCTATCCTTGTACTACAACTAATTCTCCCCCGTCCCATATGCAAGTTAAGCGTTCCCGTTTAGTCCGTACACAGGGAGCTGTTTGGATATTTATGAAATTTTTATTCGTCCGTGCACTTTTAAATCGGCTAGCTGCTGCAGGAACGTTGTGTGTTTTCATTTTTCTAAAAGTAACGTAGATAATTCGAAAGTTTTTCTATATACCGTACTCGTCTGCATGTACGGTCTAAGTGATTACTTTGTGTTGCTAGCCACTCGTATATAGTAAGAGGAGATGTTTGTGTGTTACTCTCCCACGCTGTTTGTTTTCAGTACTAAATTTTAATATCCCGTCTGATGAATATTGTTAACAGATAACTGAAGCCGTACATCATTTTGTAAATTGGTTAGAGGCACAGACACAGCCGAGCCTTGTGTCTTGTGGAATTTCACTTATTAAAAGAATAAATAGTTATTACTTCATTTACATAGTAACTGGCGTGTAAGTGTTTAGTAATGACTTGGTAAGTTAGTGTGCACCGTTAGGAACTTTAATGATGGCCAATCTGTCTTAATTTTCCATTAGAAGACATTCGAAACGATGGTCGGTTTAACAACACCAAAGTTGCCCGCTAAAACTTTGTCCTCGGCATGACGCTGACATCTGTGATATATATTGCTCGGGAGTTCTTGCTTGGCTGTATGGCCTTGTCGGCTTGTGAGATGCAATAGTGCACTGGTCGCTTCTAAAACACTATTTTTAGATGCGCTGCTGCCGCTGTTGTGTACTGGATACATTTGGGAATAGTTTCAAGTGTTTTAAACAATAATTATTGCTTTAAATTACACGTTTAACTTTTAACACAGTCTCCCTAATGGTGCTATGCAACCTCCTAAACGCTAGCAACCATTAATATTTCCATTAACAACTTTCATTTACAAAAAAAATAAAAATTCATCTTTATCCGCCGCTCTTAATGATTTACTTAAAAACATCCCACGAATAGTTTGTGATTAGTGTTATTGTTCTTGTGGGATTTTAATTAAACAATAATTAATACGACTTGAGCTTCAAGCGTATCTGTTTCCTGTTAGATTTTTTTTCGTTATTTGAAAGCTGGTTTCCGTTCAGCTGGTGATAGTTATTTACCATTTAACAAAGAACTCATAAATACATTCGATACAAATACCTACTCTTGTCTGAATGTACCAGCAATTAATGCATTAATTACAATTAATTTAACACAGTAACCATGTTGCGTTGACATATCATTGGCGGTATATAAATTACAATTAAGATTTTATCAGAATAAATATCTGTACGTATATAATTTATATATTTCCTCTGCTATTTATTTATTATTTATATCGTTTAATATGTTGATAGTGGCATATACAGGAAATCGTGACGGCGTTATAAATATCACAATAAAGTGTTCGTACAAATTTTCGTTTAGTTTCATTCTTACACGGCGTGCGTCGCTCTCATCTCACTATATTCTTTCTATGACGGAAACGTTTTGGGAATATTATAAATTAGTACGGTGTAAACGGGCCTTTAGCTTGGAGCGAGGGACCAGCTTGTTCCCACCATGTCTACTCGAAGATCTTACAAGATATATGGGCTACTAGAGCTACACGAACCAATGTTGGGTCCGCACGTTCATCATAACTTGAGACAGGAACCACGCAGACACTAACCTCACACACACGCACACACATATGTACATATGTTCGCCAGGCTATATTGTGCCTATCCTACAGATTACAATGTTGAGCTCAACGGAGGTTCGTACACATATGACACAGTTAAAATCTCCTGCTAAAATAATACACGCGCGAAGGTGGTGAAGGTCGAAATATGAATCTCACACTTGTATTGTCCACCTTACCATCACTGACGCCAAGCTACAATACATTGATGTGCGATTGATTTTGATTAACAAGTATTCATTACAGTTTTATCAGCTTTCTTCAGTAACAAGCCTATGAGAACTCATAAAACACAATACGTGTTACTTTTGTACGAACGTCATAATGTTAAAATCCCGGACAACCCGAAGTACTTCATCTGTGGATCTGCATTGTGCCTGTGATGGCGCTGGGCTGGTGCATACAATGCTCGCGTTGTAAATAGCCTGGAAATGAGTTTGTTTGTTTTTTTACTCTTAAGCCAAGTCTATTACACGTCCATAAAATATCACACAGCTCATTAGTTCGGTGTGAAACGAATGTTGTACCGCGCCAAGCTCCACTACGTTACACTACATGGGCAGCAGCTCTACCGGAGATTTAGAATGATGGAGATGCAAGACAAACTGCACTGCCCAGTGGCGTACAGCATATACTTTACGATCCAATCACCGAACAAACTAATTCGTAAGCAACGAAATAGTTATAACCATTTTTTCTCTTCTAGCGATTTTGTTTGCATATAATCCAACAGACAGATGGGTGAGCGTAGAATTTGATGAGGACGCCACTGGTCAGGTGGTTTGCGGCATCTACTGCGTTGTCTCGCGTTGAGTAAAATGAGATATATATGGTGCGTGTGGGCAGTGTACTCGCAAAGTAGTGTTTAAAGACATTTCCCGCAGTGCAAACTTCCTAATTATCTACCACGTATGTACACATTAATGTAAAACATAAAACCGCCATTTTGCAGGCGGATAAAAACTACAGATGATATTTGTAGCGTCGAGAAACTTGAAACGTTTGCCGCGGAACAAAGTGCAGCGTTATATTCTCGCTTGAAACATCGCCTTTACACACCGACATGAACGTTTTATTACTAATTAAGATGTTTCTCTTCAGTTGGAATATATAATTAATAATTGTTTGTTTTGTTTCAGGTAAGCGATCTTTTTATCACATTCATCTCATGGCTAGGATATTTGTAAGTATCCTAAACATTTCTGTAAATTATTTCAACTTATTATTTTGTAAAATAATACTCAGTCGTTGCGCGTTTGAATTGGATGGCATATCGTCTAACATTTAATAAACCTGTTACATAATTCACACCCTTTTGCGTTCTGTTCTTAGAGTAACGTGAGCACACAATACGAGTGTCACGAAATTCTTAATTACGTTCTATAATTGAAATTCCTTGTTTATCAAATTAATGGCCACTTTTCATAATGCTTCATGACGACTAGCGTTCATTCGACTTAAAGCGGTCACCATGATAAATGTGGCATTCTCCACGATATCCGGTGTAAGTCAAGGGGACTATAAGGGGCGTAGGGTATTGTGGGGTAGGTAACTTGTCGTGTATAAACAAGTCGATTGACGTGAACGTGTGTGTACTACACTACTGCATGTTTTGCAATGAGGTGAATCGTGTAGTATCCTGCTGTGCAGAAAACGTGCCATTAGTTCTTATGTTCCATGCGTCCACTACCATATTCCTCATGGTACTGAAAAAACCGTTAAAAATTCCTATTTCTCTATTCCCTTAATTATACTTATCTGCTTATAAGTTCAACTTCAGAATTGGTTTTTTTTATTAAGCCCGACGAATATAGTAATAAATGTTTTGATAATTTTAATGAAATGACTACACCATATCGTGCTTGGAAAGTGTAGCGAGGGTAGCAGACATGTCGGCTCGCGTGCAAATGCTGGTAAAGAGTTGGAAAGGCGACTGGCTGGTTGATGTAGTTTGTGCGATTTGCTAACTAGGTGATAAGACAACCCGAAACGTGTACCGGCAAAGGATGAATGGTTGGACGCGAAACTGATGAGGGAATTCACCTAGCAAAGGGTTTACAGGGACGTAGACGGTCTGACGGTCTGACCGCCTAATGACATCGTGACGTCCAACCATTCAGCCAGTCAGCACGCGATCTACCTTACATTGCTGCTACCTCATAACACTTCCGCTTATAACATTAAGATGATAATAATTAAGAATGCAAATTGAACCACCTGCGCCATTTCGATCTGATACGCGCCGTCGATTATGAGAAGTTTTACTGCAAAAATGCATGCATAATACTCTGAACCTAGAGATTAGTGTTCGTAAATAACGTTATCAATCATTACATAGAAAATAATTATAAATATACTTTGTTCATTAAACTTTTATCTTTATTAATAATTTCGTACCTAACTAAGTTTTACTTTTCTAATAACTATTTTTACAATGTCGCTAAATTTTGTTGGAAAAAGTGGGAGAATTTGTCTGAATTGAAACCAGTCTCTACTTGTAGGTATATATTATGTAGAAACGACAGTATGAGTGCAGTCTATTCACATGACTCCATTACACTCTACTCATTAAGATTGCACATTCATACCACCATGAATTTTTTTAATGTAAGCCCCAGTTGCTGGCGGAAAAAAATTAGTCTTTGAATTCACGAACCTCACTCGGATATTAGTTGCATCTACTTTACACAGAATTGCTACTCATATATTCTTCAGTTTCAACTTTTTGTAGTTCAAAAGTATTCGTAGATTTCCATATAAAAATATCAATGGCTAGAGCTACTAATTCATCTCGTACGGATATTATTATTAGTATTATTTTATTCTGTAACGCTGAATGAATAAAGATAGTATAAAACTTCAAATGAAATAATATACAAAATGTATTCTGACAACGTCGAAACTTGGCTGTTTTCAAGTTTTTGTTATTAGTTCCGGATAGAATGTAGCCTATATTTAGATATTCTGACAGTTAATTAGCATTGTCAGATATCTGTTCGTTCTCGGCACTGACGCATAGAGTTTTGCTTTTTGCATTTCACATTATTATATTTTTGCGACATGAAAATAAAACGGAACATTTCGCTAGCCGCCCGACTGTCAACAGTCAACTAGACATGCGTGTAAACACATTTACGTACCAACTAACCCGGTTGGTGCTGACATATTTAAACATTTCTCATTTTATTGAGAAATATGTACATTGAAAATACTGTTTTGTGCATTCTCCCATATTGTAGTATGCGTGCGTATTGTGTTTGTGTCGCTGTCGTCGTCATCGTTATTGTTTTTTCCATTTGCGTGTGCGTACATTTTAAATTATCCATTCTGCGCAAAGATAAATGTGTACAACGGCGAGTCTCATACGCAAACAAAGCCGAATTAAATACTTCCATTGTTTTACACAGGGTTTCGCAGTTTACACGTGAATTATGATAAAAGAATTCTCCCAGCGTTACACAATTAAAATCCCTATTATGTAAATAGAAAATGGACCAGGCGCAGTCGTCTCGTCGTGCTGGGTCGCCGTGCGCCCGGAGTACCGGACTGGACCGCTGTTATACGGTGTTCAAGCCAGCACACGTTACCTACCGGGACATTCTTGCACGCATGCAAATTCTGCTACCCTTCGACCCAATGCAAATGTGAAAAAAAAAAATTTATTCTCGTTTTTTCAACCTTACGCAGTGTTTCTATTAATTTCATGTAATATATACACTCGTTAAGATTTTCACTGTGTTTTCCTGATTGAAATCGGGCTTTCCTACTCTCTCTCCCGTTGCCGTGTTTTCGTCCCATATATTTCCGCATAAAAAGCCTGTACATTTGTTGATTTCATGTCCTTTTATTTTTTAATTATCCGTAACTGTACGCACCATTGTTTTATATTAATGTGTTGAGCATTTTAACAAGCCCACATTTTGAGTAATTCGTTTAATTTATGGTAGTACTGTCGTGTAACGCATATGTGTGTACGCGCTGGTTTGTATGTAGTATACACTGCTCTGGTACTTTTATTTATTCTGTAGAATAAGCGCATAGTTTTATTGTTCATGCATATACGCGTATCCGTGCTCAGATGCATTTTACTCGCGGATTAAAGGAATCATCTTCAGTTTTATTATAACTGTTGAACCGGACGAGGCTAATCCTTAAATTGTTTTTTTTTTTGTGGAGAGATCCGAGTGCTTGCGCCATCCACTGAAATTATCGATGTTCACTAACACGCTTTTTACACTGGAACATAAATTAATTAAGGAAAATGGAAAACTCGATGCTCAGCTGCAGAGAATACGATGGTGTGTGTGTGTGTCTGTTCTTTTTTTGTTGTAAAATCGGTTCTAATTAATTAATGTTTCCGGAGCATGGCTGCCAAATGGCGTTTTAACCGCACGATCTAGTTTCTCATATTGCGTGTTCAACGTGCTACTTTTCATCTGCCTTCTGCTATGCTACCCGACTTGTATATAGTACGTTATACTCTCGTTCTCTCTCGTTCATTCCCGAGTCGCTCCTGCTCTTGTTCATTATTCCTGGTGTTTCTTACTGACATCGGCCGCTCACCAGTACAGTAGTATATACTGTCGTGTGTATTTGTGGTACACCAAGTTTGATTGCAAGCACGTCTTTAATTTCGTCCTGTTTAAATTTGAAGTTGGATTACATCCTTACCCAGATGCAGTGTTCACATTAATTTTAACTAGTTTGCGCATTTTATTGCACAGGATTCTTGTACTTTATTTTCTTGTATTGAGTAATAACTGTACTATATGTACAACAACTCGTAGTAAAATATTTGTAATTACATTCAATGACAAGTAAAGTTATAGATACGTTACGACATGATCAGTGCCCATTAGTTATGAAAATTCAAGTAGCAGTGTAATCATAATTTCTTATCGACCATTTACAGGTTGGAAAAAAGTTATCAAATTAAAAATAATTGCACGGCAGATCCGTTAATTGTATATAATTTTCACTAGCAATGAGCTGGCTATAATGATCCGTTTCGCTCGTCATCGATGGGTACTTCTTCTATGGCTTTGTGAAGAAGAAGAAAAAAAACTGGTCGCGATTCAACTCACACAAGAAGAAGCAACGTGCAGACTTGGTATCGCTCCTGATGGTGGTGGTGTCGGTGTTGTGGTGGGTTAACGTCATGTATGAGACTAGTTTCCCTCTCTGTCTGAAGTGGCATAAAAAACATGTTTTCTGCTTGGTTAGTACGAGGTTGCGTGTGAAACACACATTGCTGTCGCCACATGCTCCATTATTCTCAATTCCCGAACAGAACCGGGGGCTCCCCAGTTCCATATGTACGCAGTAGTTGCCTAGCTAGATGCAGAGAATTACCTGCAAGATTGACCCTTCGGCATGTTTCACTGCAGTCTAGCCAGGTCCAACTGAGAAACTCCTTCATTGACATAAAACTTTGCACTATTCTACAACGAAATATATCTATTATTTATGTAATATTATGGTCACATTCGCTTACTTATAGATCTGGTGAATTAGATGAAGAACATTGCAAATATTGCAACCACCATCCTTCAAATACACGTAACTATGCGCATGCGCAAATGTCAAGTGCATTCTTTCTTTATAGATGCCAATCTGTTTGCAGTTTGTTCCCCTCCCATTTTGAATTCGTGTGCTTTTGTTTGAACTCTCGAAATGAATTATTGGCCAGTAGAAATAACACCGTCAACACCATGATGTATACGTGCGTTTCTGTGCGCGTGTGTTACCCTACACGTATATGCGAAACGAACACGCTCAGTTCTTTGTTGTCATTGGTGCTTTGGTCCTGCGACCCGGGGAGTTAATTTATAAATTTAAAATCTCATTGGTTCCTGGTGCCTTTTCGTTTTGTTTTCGAATGAATTGTTGAAATGTGCTGTGGTGTTTGTTTTTTATTTATTTTTTATTTTGCTTAATATATCACGTCGGCTCCTATTTAATATTCAATGCGTTCAGTGGACCTAGGACTTCATTTAAAAATCGCTGTCTATGTTCGGTTCTAGCCGTTGTTTTTCACAAATTTATGCAATGGTGACCCAGATCACTTGCAGTCTAGCGCTGTGTTTTTTTGTTTGTTGTCATCAATATTCTCTTCGGTAACAGAACGGCAATTTACACTAGAATTGTGGTGTAAATTGTAATTTTAGAATATAAATTATATCCGGTATACATACAAACAGCCCAAGGGCAGTGAAAGAAGTTTCAGTTCCAACTTTGCATCCATCTTGTAACAAATCACACATTATGCATACGAAGTTTTATACGCTGTGGTAAAATACAATTTTATCCACGTATAAATTGGCTATTTTATGAACTGAGAAGTTGGCACCGTTCCCTGACGTCGAATCTTCATATACCCATAGCACCGTCTCTAAATAATTGAACACCGGACTTCGCAATATGAGTGTGGAGCTAAATGAATGGCGACATTAATAGGAATAAGACGTAAATGATTTGTCTTTTGGTCGTAATTACTTTGCAATCGAGCAGGGTATCTTCTTGAATTTCTCTCTCTGTCCTTGTATCGTATTCCGTTAATCAGTGAGGAACAGGGACGGAGATTTGAGAACGTTGCTGAAAACCAGATATTCTAATTTCTTGATTAATAGCTCTGGCACGGTGGGACCAGTCGACTTTAATAAATAATCATTTTAATGGATTCCCTGCTGTTCTGCGAAAAAAAAATAATTATTCGCTCTCTCACTCAAACAAAAATGACTTGTGATCATCGGAACGGGTAGCCAACGGTTTAGGCACTTTTTCTAATTATTTTCTCTCTCTTATCCTTACACATGGCGCTATTTTTAACTTTATTGTTTTACTTTTAATTAAAGTCGGTGAAAATGACAAAAGTGTGTGTTTATGTTTGGTAGAAGTGTTCTTGGATTTCATCATACGGCATGACCGTATCCGAACAATATGTTATTCTATTAGGGACATGTTCATTTTTGTTCTCGTGCAAGCATGCGGGTTCGTTTCTCGTCCACCGCCGTGTGTTACTTAGTGGCGTGCGTGCGTATAATGGCAGGTATGTCGTGTGTATGTTTGTGCGTATGCACGTACACTATGTACCACTAGCTATGTGGATTAACTAACAGTTAGGGCGGTCTAGTGATGGGCTCCTGTATGTCTGTCGCGTGCCGAGCTCAGTTATCAGGACAAACTCGTCGTCGACATAGACGCAAGGACATCACGCAGGATCATTAGCCGGAGACCTGTAATGGCTGTTTAATGAGTTATTTTTTAACCCCTCGCCCTAGAATAAAGTACACGTGCGTCATGGATATGGATACTTCCTACGATTTCTCCCAATTTCACGGCCTTAATATGTCATTCTGTCTGTGGTTTGTTTTTTTTTTCAGGCTCTAGTGACCATGCAAAGCAATCATTTGTTACGGATACTCAGGAACATACACACGTATAACTTAAGTGTATTTAAATAATTTGTTGTGTCCATATGAGAAAAAGTGGACGTAGATATACCTGCCAGTGTTTACTGAACTAGTAATTTAATCAAAAAAAAAAAATGTACTCGGTCTAATTAAAATGTTTTTACGTTCTAATTAATGTTACTAGATGCCGCATACAATGTCGGAAAAAAATGTAAATTTCTGGAAATATCTCCAAAAAAAATTAATTAGAACCGTCGTCATTAAAATTAGCTAAACAATTGTATTGTTTGTTTGTTTTTTTCTGTTCAGAAGCAAATGTTTATCGTCATTAATTACTTTAATTTGCTGGACATGTTTCGTGACGGAGAACATTATTGAAAGAAATTGGTGTGTTGAAGCAATTCTCCTCAGAATTCCATCAACATATCTAGTCACGTTCATCGTTGATAGCTTTATTAAATTATAAAAATAACTCCCATTTTCATAGCGCAATATTATGGACATGCGTCTCTGCATTCCGTAAAACAATTTGTCTTATTGATTCGCAATTCTAATAATAATAGTCCAACAATGTCAGTATGAATGTGTAATATACCTGTACAGCTATGCTGACAATCTCACCGCTTTTGGCATTTCCACAAATTCTGGTTAATGCTCTGTTTTACGATTAATAACAATACCATTCGTAACCAGGTATGCATGTCGGTTGTTCATCAGCCTGGATTGCGTTTCACAAAATCGCCGTCGCATAAACAAGGCTAATTAACAAACGGTAATTACGCTACACTGAGACCAGTGTTTCCGACGAGCGAGTGCATCCTGAATTGATGAAACGGAACTGCGTATGTAAATATACGTTTTATATGACCACGTGTGAGCAAAGTTTTCCCTATACCAGAGCAGACCAGAATGTACAAGGTGTAGAGCAGGTGTCATTGGATTCGCTGGTAATGTTGGTGGTGGTGCTGGCGGTGATGTGGTCGTAACGTTGGTTTTCCCCAAACAGAGGGATGAAATGGCAACGTGCTATAATCTGATTTTACAACGCCTATGGTCAAAAATCCGACGACATTGACCCGACGCGCTGTTTTCATTATGCCCGGCATGTATTTGCACGTTCATATCCATGCAGGTGTAAAATGATGTGACGTGTACCTGGTGTTAGACCGGCGCGCTGATTGTGTTCAGCAACGGTGGTTTAATGGCGGCAGTAAATATTGCGAAAACACCGTGTAAAATTTTACGTGTCATTCCGTTTTATGGATTTTTATTCGCTTTTTATTCGAGCTGGTTAGATTTTTTTTTTGCTGGCTGGCCCGTGACATATCAGCTACATGATGAACAATAATAAAATGATGCATGCTCTATAAATCCCTGAGTAGGTAATCATACCGTTATAGTTTCTCTCTACCTATTATCTGTCCCAGATAGTAGGATTCCTATCTCACCGCCCGGCTCGCCCATGTACACTACACACGACTCTAGTGTAGAGACATTTGTAGTTTTACAGGTAGTAAAGTTTAATGTTTATTTTGTCATAGTTGTTTCTATAAATCATTCTGCTAGAAAATTACATTGCTGCCTACAGGTACAAGGTATATCCTATTCTCTGATCCGCTATTTACATTGCAAAAATAGTCAATCCCGTTGCGTGTCACACGAATATTTAACCCTACGGCAAAAAATTTGAAACATTTTTTTATTGTTGATAAAAATAATTTCCAAATGTACTATTTACAGGTTCAAACATAACGTATGCATGTTGAGTGAACCCCTGTTATCTTGGTACACAGTATGTTATTGTTCGAAATTAACGTAAGGTATGAGAGGCTTACGTTGCGTGAGACACCTCAGCATATTCACAAAACAATCGTACACGCCTTAACAATAAGTTCGTTCAGATGGTCACATGAAACCGACGAATATATTCGTATAGATATTGTCAACGTGGTTGTAAATGTTCCAGTTCAGGTCACGCAGAGAATAGACCATAGGACACTTGCTGGATTTTTTTTTCAATAATACCCACGTCCACTATTTCTATCATGATAATGGTTGTGTAGCATGACAATGTCACTTTCGAGGAAGAAGAAGTGTTTATTTAAGACTGACTACAGTGCGCATCCATGTGTGTGTGACTGGAATGTATACGGGTCGCGTAAAACAAGTATACAACAATAAAGGTGGATCAACATGACTGTATATCCCATCGTAAACAGTCAACTGACCATATCGTCGTCTGTTTGGGAGCGCGTGTATGTATGTCCCTCACCGCAGTTTCGCTCTCATGAAATTGTATTAGTAAACTTGGAACGCGTAAATCTCAAGTTGGACACTGATGTCCACTCGTAACACATTGTCGGCGGTCGACCAAACACCTCGTTCGCTCCGCAAAGGAATCTTTATGTACGTTGAAGAAGCTTTCGTTCACAAACTGTCACCTGAAGCCCGCATTTTGTCTTGAATTACTGACGGTATTTTGGGCTCCCTCGGTGTACATGGGTACAAATTCGTTCGAATGCAGCGGACACCCCTGACCGTCACAGAACATTCGTTTATTCTGTTCCTTGAATATCGGCCCTGTTGTACGTCTAGCCTGTATATCACGTCCTTCAATTTCTTAACGTAGATTTACAGATACCTTCTTTATTAATTACTTATTTTCCGGGGTATGTTTGCCTGGCATCTTTCAAATACCTATCGTGTTTGTACAACCATGCAACATTCTTCATACAACCGAGCACGTAAATCCATACCCACAAATATTTTTTCACCGACTTTTAATTGAATACTATAAATACTTTCAGTTTGTAATGGAATTTAAATTATTTTTTTATGGATGCCCAAGTACGTATGTATGGTCTTTTTTTTCAATTATCTAACTACAATTGCTCCTGTCAAGTTTACATGCCTCTCGGATATTTCACGTTTGCATCAGACAAAGTGTAGGCGAATATTAATTAACTCGGTAAGTTTATATGTTTCATTAAGCAAACCAGTTACTGAACAAAGTCACTTGTTATGAAAAGAATGATACAGTCTGCTGCCAGATGGTTAGAAAGTGAAATGCGAAGGGGTACACGCAATGATTTCTTCATGTGATAAATATTGAGGTGTCAACGAGCATATTAAACCACAATGCTAAATAAACAGATACATTTACTGATGAAAAGGGTACAGTGCTATCGCCGTGTGCCTGGTATTGATTTAATGTAACTTCCCTAAACTCGTATTGATCCGATAGGTTTTTAATTTACCTTTTCTCTGATCATAAATCACATTCGTCATTTCGTAGATATGATTAGTAATCATAGTGGAAATAGGAAATGTGTGAAAGTATGATTGTAATAAATTCGTCAAGCAGAAAATCAAGAGCCATTGAAGGTTGGTTAACTGCCCTTGATATGCGCCAAATGCAACCCCCTCGGGACTGAAACGTTGATACGGCGGTTCTGGATGTGTGTCAGGACGAGCGCAGCGAATCCATTTTGCGTCCATCTGTCACTCTTTGGTTACACAGCACGATCAGTGTGCACGTGTGTGTGCGCGCGCGTCTCCAGGGGCCGAAAT
The DNA here is from genome assembly GCA_963422195.1 of Carabus problematicus. Taxonomy (NCBI): domain Eukaryota; kingdom Metazoa; phylum Arthropoda; class Insecta; order Coleoptera; family Carabidae; genus Carabus; species Carabus problematicus. Next base: position 10,778,133 of record OY728590.1, read on the forward strand.
CAAATCCCGATGAGGCAACTGAACTAGTTCGATATGGACCAACTGGCAACAGCAGCAACAACATCCTCGATGATGCACAGCATCAATATTGCAATGTTAATGTCCCCAATGTCAGCGAAGGGGTTGATAACTCTCCCTCCCTGCCAGAGCAGCGAGAAGTGGACTGACTTTTGCCATTTGGCAGCATGATATAACAAAAGATATATCACTGCATGCCGCGTATGCGAGTGAAGTCAACGGCGCAAAATTACAATTCCGAGAACAATTGTTTCGTAAATAGATAGTCTAAATGATCAAGGGTGCTCTTTATTACGTTCCGCTCCTGCATTCAATCTGATTCGTTGCGGCCAGGTTTCAATCTTTAATGAACCCGTCCCCGACTCCCGATGTCCACATATCGTGCACGAGAGGGGGACTACATGTTCCTTCTCTACACACGTATGTTCTTGTGCGCTAGTTGTCTGTCTGTCTGTCTGTGTCCCTCCGTGACATGGGCAAACTTGGCAGACGGCAGCGAAACCCTCAGGAGGATTTATGTCAGGATATTCGCTCAGTTCCACCATCGAATCCAGGACCGTGTCATGTCATTTATAATTTCGTTATATTTAATATCATAAATATCGGGAAAAGTAGTTACTCATCGTGACAGCGTAAGAAAATTTGGTGACTCAAGGGTCCTAGCAAATATGGTATATTGAAAAAACCTATACGAATCCTAGAACGTATAATAATCCAACACCGTCAACATCCATAGCCGTCGTTATATTCTGAACATACTCGCGATCCATGTCGCTGCAAGTAAGTTAAAGTTCTCCTTCATTAGTTCCTCCCAGACGAACGTGCATATGTGGTGTGGTTTGTGTGTGCTGGGGTTGGTACGGTCCATTGCAAGTAACCTGGTCCAACGACTCGACCAGGGACCTCATTCCCGACGAGAGAGGACCAATGAAATTAAACCCCACTAGCTTTGTGTTCCGAGTCTCTCTACGTACGTAGTAATCACGACGTTCTGCAAGGATACATCCCCCTGGCAGCCAACCCTACCTTGGCCTTCCCGACCCTGATACGGGTGCTCCATGGTGCGGTGCAGTTCAGCATTTCTAATTCCACACGGCTACTACTTGCCCGCCCTCTACCTGTACTTAGTGTTATTACATTAAGCTAGACTCCGGTTACGGAGCCGAAGAAGTTGTTTAATTTTTCACTTAAGATGAAAATTAAGGAAACTAGAACTAGTCAGGGACTGTTAAGCAGATTACAGTTCTTTATACAAATAATTCCATTTTCTCGTAGAGAATTCTAGCATTGGTGATTAAAATCACTAGAGAAAATGGCTGATATTGCACTGCTCGAAAACTTTTGTATGAATCAACAATTACCATTTCCTCCTCACTGTATAATGGCACATGTCTTATTGAAAATAAAAAAATGAACACCATGTTTATAAAATACCCGTAGAGTTTGCTAACTGTTATTTTCTTCTATAGTACCTACCTGTGCCCGTTTGCAATGTGAACCACCATTGATTACAAATAGTTAAAAAAACGATGGAGTTCGCGTATAAGTGCAGAGACATTAGCAAGAACTGGCGGATGCACGTGTGTCTCTTCCGAACATGCCACATGCTGCATAACGTTTCCATGTGATTATCGCACATGCAATTAACGGTCTGCAGACCTTAACGATCTCTCTCGTAAATTAAGCATGTGTGTGTGTGATTTTTGCTTGGCACAGTTGCGGTCGTCCTGCATCAGCTCGTAGATACTTTTTGTTCCACACTTCAATGTGCTCGCCCCACACAAATTCATGATTAATCATCGTTGTTAGTTTTCGATATGTGCATGAAAAACGTATTATGCAAAATAAATGGATTAAACAGTGATTTCTCTGGCTGGTGAATAGTTTAAGCAAATGTGACACATGCTAAAGAAATATTTGTAATTATCATTTTTTTTTTTTCTATTTTTGGCTACCTAATGAAAATTTTTGTGAAACAATGAAGCATGAGATGGGAAATGGGTTTATGAAAAAGGTTGATAGTTGAAAAAAGCTATCTGGAACACGGCGTCCAATCTCGCTTCGCTTTATTGGATACGTTGGCAATTACAAATTCAATTTTTGTTCGCCAAAAAAAAAAAAAAAAAAAAATGCCAACTCCATACAGTGTACAACGAGTAGCAGGTGCAAGAGAATAGAACTAGTAATGTAATGTATCGCGTGCGATGCTATTTCAGGAGGTAAAAATACAAACGTAGATTTGATAGTTGGTTCTCTGGTTGTATTATAAGTATTGTTCAGTATGGGCCTGATACTGTGTACTACATTGTTAATTCCTAAACTTGCTCGTTCAGTCGCTGTGTTGTTCACTGTTCATGTTAGTTAGTTGTGTGCCTGTTAATGATTCATGCAGATCAATTAGTGAATTTGGTGCACATTTCCATTGTGCCAGTTTCGATGTTGTTGTGGTCTATTCCTGCTGTGTGCACTATTCTGTCGAATCGTTCTTCTTGTTTGTTGAACTTCCATCATGACTGGCCTGACCGTGTTACCAACATCAAAGTAACACCGTAGATGCGGGTCAAGCCGCAAGTTCAACAATGATGGCACCGGTAAAATAAACCTTGTGTCCGTTTTACCGGCCGCGACGATCGCGCCGTCACAGTAATTGCCGCGCTGGAAATCGGTTCATTTAAATTTTGATTGAAGCTGAGGGCTGGATGATTCAATTACTCGGCCAAAGTGACATTCCTAACGTACATGCACCACGCATATTGGTGTGACCGGTGTTCACCCCTCGCGCTACGATCGATACGGTCGCTGTTCGAGTGTGTGTCTGTACCGATGCAGCCGCTGAACGATGATCAAACGCAAATGAAACGTTAGCGACGTACGGGATACACCCGCTCACCTACTAACGTCCCAATGCTCAAACATACAACTGGATGGTTAGTCATAATAAAGGTCACATTGCATGTTTATATGACAGGTTGTCACTGGTGAAGATTAGAACACCATGGCTCTGAGGAAATGATGCAAAATGAACTAACGGTGCATAAAAATGAGCGTTTCGGTGTACGCGGTTGTAATACAGCAATGTATGTTTAGTCTGCAGGAGTGAAACATAAATTAATGTTAGTGTATAACAAGCAGTCGCATGGAGCGTGTGGATGCGCGGATACCTGACATGCAACGGAGATGTCCTGCATCATTTACCATTGCTGCTGCTGCTGCACGTGTAGCAAAAGCTCGGATCTTGTCGCCTGGCGTAAACCGACGACGACAGCTGACGTTTAGTACCCCTGGTAATTCCCGTGTCATGCAGCGACTTCTGTTTTTCAGTCTAGAACATAAACAAGGTCTGCGGACGCCAATTCAATGGCCACATTTGCTGCGTATGTACTTGTCAAACGGTCAAGTAATTGAGTATTTTATGTTATAATACGTTTTAGTGCTCGAGGTATGTCGTCTATAAAACCCGTCAGCGAGCTTATCGCTGTCGTGCAGTGCAGTAGCGCTCCCTGCATTGCTGCCGGTGCTGTGCCTGCGACACTGGAGTGATCTGTCTCCATTTCTGTGGATTTGTAACTGTACAGCAAGTGTAGTACGGTACGCCGGAGCACTGAGAACAAACAATCTCTGCTCGGCATCGCAACGTCACGGTTCTTATTTACATGCCACTCGTCACCCGTACTCTCTATGTACGCCATTTGTAACAATTACCCTAAATGAACCTTTCCTCTGGCTCAGATAAGTATCTCGATGATAATTCCGTTACTACATTACGTCTCCCGAGCATCTCTCGTGCGGATTTGTTGTCTCCGAGACGACTGGCCCGCTTCACTGTACTTGTGTGGAATTCTAAGTATCCTCGTTGTAAGATTATATCATAACCCATGACAACAAAACATGTTTTGCACTATTGTCTGTTGCAAAACTCTTCCCCCAAAGATAAATCCTTTCAACGTAACTCTCCATCGTGAGTTAACAATCTAGGCTCCTGAAAGCGTGGATGTATGTCGTTCCTTATTAGGCATATTTAGGAACGATATATTTGTATTCTTAACAAGTTCGTTATTGTTCTTGTTTAAAAATCCATTCGGATCGTGGGTGAGGCCGATCCTTCCAGTATGATGTGAGTTGTCTAGGGTATACTTGTATGTGTGTGTGTTGTACAAAGACGAGCATTGTTACGCTCTGTATGAATAACGTGTCATGTTAAACATGTAGACGGGCACATTGACTACAATAAAGATTCCACACCATTGTCCATATATCCGCGACTGTGACTCGCCGTGTCAGCGTGCTTGACAGACAGACGCAACGTTTACACAACGTCGAGTTAACGTCTCATCATCAAACAAACACACACACACGGAGGAAGGCGCCCGCGTGCACGTGTACTAAGATGATGATGACGATGATGATAAATCATAACATTGTATGTTTGTGATGACACTAATGCAGTTTCGTTTGTTCTTCCTTCTCCGAGTACTTCCGGCCGGTCCCACGACGGCCGATGCGTCTTATGCCAAATGAATATGATGGTAGCGGTAGTCTGCGGAGATAATTTTGGAACGGACCATTAAATGTGACGACATTTATAAGAATTGGCCATTTGAATCGTACGCTCCGGCTCAAAGACTTGTGCGCTTAATGCGTCGCCCGATCGCAGACGACTATTGTGACTTCGATAGTTCAAACAATGAGCGGCGGCGGCGCACGTTTAAGATGCTCGGCGTCGGTCGACGAGGGCGCACCGGAAACACTTCCAAGTGCCAAAGTTCAAATGAATTTAGAGCGATACGACAATGGAATTTTTAGTGTGTTCTTTTTGTATTCGTTTCGAGGCGTGTTCGGCAATTCTATCATGTCGAACTGACGAACCATCTCGAACAATGCACGTACGCTGCACCGGAATAAGAGATATGGCAGTTCGAGTACCCGTCACTGGATGTAGGGTTCCGTTGTTCGACACGCAATTGACAGTTTCGGGCAATCGCACTGCTCATAGCATTTGTGTAATTCCATCCATGCTCATGTACCCAAATCGCGCCAATGCACTCCACGAATGTTGTACATGCAACGGCTGGTATTGTACACAATCATACATTCAAACACAGGGGTTCAGAATAGACGCTGATAATTGCATTATTGCTGCAATACCACGGCACCGCCTTCGGTTTGTCATCACTGGTCTATTTGTGCAGCAATGCACTTAGACTAGATATGAAAATTTGAATAACTACATCAAGCAAATTTCGTTGCTGTTGTGCGCCCTAGAATAGGCCCGAAACGAACAATTCCCTCCTCCTCCTCCTCTTTTCAAAACAGCGAGATAACTTTTCGATTAAGTTACTCGAACGATAGATTGTTTTTTTTTTTCTTCTTTTTTTTCTGTTACCGAGAAGACAAATCCGGAGCGCTTTATGATTACACTGTTATCTGATTAGGGAGTTTTCTTATATTGGATGACAAGTGGCTCACATTCTGTGCTTTCCGACGTACACAAATGCTCTGCAATATTTTACCCTGAAATTTGATTTGCAATATTCAGTCAAGGAAGTTCGTTTCGTTCTCTGCATATGAGCAGAGAATGTTGGAGTCGACTTGTACCGATAGAAATGGATATATTTGTGTGAAACGATAACATTGTTGTTTTAATTGATCTTGTATTGATTGTACATGTACATGATTAGTTTGTGTAAGCTCATGTTTAGTTTTTGCTCACGTCAGTTCATAATAGCTTTGTAAATTAGTTCCTGGTATGTTTCGCATTGTTACTTCAATTGAGCCTTCCTGCATAGCTCGTTGTTGTGAGAGAATATTTTTGAATTTTGTTTTTGAAAAGACAACGTTTGAACCTCTGCCCAGTGAACTTGACTTTGTGTAATGCTATCGGTTTACTTGAGTTTTCCATTTCTCTTTAATATTATCACTTGGTAAAATATAATATTCTGTTGCCTGTGAAATAATATATGACAAGTGTCACACCGGTTCTTTGTATATTTGTTTGACGCCTCGGGCGGCAATAAAGAATGTGAAGATGATGTTTTCAAGTCCACTTTACCATGCGCAGTAACTTACCTGAAGTTGACCCGGCCATCTGTTCCGTGTATGTTTTGCAATTTACAATACTCACTGGAGATCTCCTCGTCCAAAAGTAATTTGTCTGCATATTTGGTGCAAGTTTTAACACACTTCGCATATTATTTTTCTTCCCACATCAGAAACTTTCCCAATTCCATTTCCTCGTGGGCTTCTATTCAATTCGTGTTACAATTTTGTTTTTATTGTTTCAGGTGAGTTTCCATGTGTGACCTTTGGCCAACTTTTCGAGCATTGCGTCTCTAGTCGTAAGTGGTAGTACTTAAGTTTATATATGTATTCATACACTTGAGAATGTGTGCGTCTAGTTTATTTATATTTGCTGATTCATTGGAACAACTATTGCATCATAGGTAATTCGATACGCCTGAATGTACCAACGTTTGTATGCGTGTGTGTACTGTTGAGTGGCCTGCGTGTTTGGGATTCGTCACTTCTCGTGCCTGTCGTCCCGGTGGGTGTCCGTGTCGCGGATATTAGTCTGGTGTAATGGTGTTGTGTACACTACTACTAACACTATACCGCCAGGAGGAACTATCTGTGTGAGGAGTGTTCGCTTCTCTTAACTGTGTATGTCGTGCAAGGTGTTGTGTGGGGACATTGTTTAATTATATGAGACTAGCTCTAAAACAATGATGATTCTGGGACTTAATTAAACTCTGTGACGCGCACCAATTCTCTACAACTACCACCCTTGCTACTACTTGTCTGCACATCTGTATGTACAGCTGCGTGTGTGTGTGTGTGTGTGAGTGAGTGTTTGTTGGTATCTTGTCATGTTTACCCAGAAACTTCCGGCTTCTGACAGCGGCTCGGTATTCGCCGCCACCAACACCACCACCTCCATCACCATGGCGTGTCTGTCTGCGGTCTCCAGTCAGCGACATCGGCGGTTTATAACTTGTCATTACCATGCCCTGAGATTTCTAACCGAACCCCACTATGAGACCTCGCCACCTCACACCACCGCCGCCAACCGTGCAACTGGCTCGCTCGTGTTGAATTAATTTACGTCAGGCTTGAGATATTTTATATCTCACTCCTGTACTGATGTCCTAGTTCCTCCATTGCTCGCCCTGCTCCACGCCGCCACCGTAGCTACTTCATCACTCGTGCTTTACTATTGCGATTTCAATTAGTTTTCACTTGAGGTTTATTGAATTTTATTATATTTCATTGGTCGAGCTGTGCCTCATTTCATCGTCGACACGAAAAATTCTCTCGCTCTTAGTGGTCGGGAAATTAAATTTCGCAAATCTCTCTGCCGAGAGTACATCTTGATGGAAGTTATTACTTGTGCGGTTTAGTAGGATTACGTACTCTAGTTATCCGCACAGCCTTAGTACGCGCTGTTGCACTGACTGTGCCTGTCAACATATTATACAAACTTATCTACACCGTATATATAAGCGCAAAGCCTTTGTACACCGAAATGGCAAAAATCTGTTCGTCGAGAGTAAAGTTCTTGTTTAATTGTAATATTGTACCATAATAATAATATACAATTGGAAATAAATTTCCAAATGGCATATACAGTTCGGAGCTCGTTAATTAACAGTGTTAGATATTTCGTACAATGGAAACTCTGTAATTATCTGTCAGCTTCAGAGTACTTTCGCAACTTGCCTTGGATTATTATATTAAAAGTTAAAATTTATCGGTCCTTACTCGACGCGTTACAATCAAATAATATAGAATACAATTATAACTTTTCAGAGGTTTGTCAGGCAGTAGGCTGTGTGAGGCTTGTCGACCTTATTGGTTGTATCGTTGAGCTGTGTGGAATTCCTGCTGCTGCTGCTTCTGTAGTACAATAGTGAATGGGAATCATCATTATGATTGCGAATGAATGCGGTACACTGAGCGTTATGCCGTGTTGTGTGGTGAATAACAAACGGGCGTATCAAGTCAGTTTCTGGCGCTGCGGGCGCCAACTTGCACTAAACTCTTATTGTTGTTGAACTATTCAAGATCCGCGTAAATTGCTGTGCTGCGGCGCGGGCGGACCTCCGCCTCTAATCGAGGAAATTGTTAACGTGCGGAATTATAAGCCAAGAATTGTAATTATAGGTGCACCACGAAACCGTTAATGTCTGTTCTCTGCCCATCCCAATTGTTAGGCGAGCTGGCATGCTGTCGTTTCCTCTAACGTTCCACATCCTACGCGCCGCACTACCCTACCCGATGTGAATAGACAGTGCACCACACACATTTCCATGTAAATTTTATAGGTTCGCGGCGGCCGTCGTTATGACTTGTCTTATGTGTTGCGTGTGTTCTCCCACATAGGCCGTGAAACAATACCGAGCCCGGGTGAAATTTGTGTGTACGTGTTTCATTCAATTTATTTCACCACGCGACACTAGATAATTTCGCAAATTTCAGATGCACCGCGTTTCGATTACTGAAATTTCATTTCAGATTTCAATTATTAAACGTCGTCGTCGACGACAAATAACGAAATGGTAATATATTCTATTTTCCAATTAGGACACGTCTTTTTGAGTGAATTGCTTATGCCCGGACATCTCATTGGGCATCGAACCCTTATTATTGTTTTCTGTGCCACTCGAGAATTCAATCAGTGCGACGTAAGAGAGCGCAGCGCGTGTACGCGTTACTAGCGCAACGTAGCGTAGGTAACGCACAGCAGAGGGCAGACTATATAATCGCCGATCCTTGCTAATTTGCTTCTCCGCTACATCTGCAACCGCCAATAAAATGCAAATTCCCGAAGTCGATGTCAATGACAAGACTCAGATTCAGCCCGTCAGAATATCAATCGTCTATCTACGCACTGAACGAGTGAGAGTTTGCTCCGTCGACCAACTAGTGACGGATCTAAGGGGACATTAGTAATGTCTGTGTGACGTCACCGGCACAACTCGGGCTCGCTCCGGTTAGTTTAGCGAACTGGTACGGTAATTATGTTTGTTCAACGTGACCGACTTAATGTAATCTTATGATGCATCGTGACCCATCCCTGTCTGGAGCTGCTGGTTCGCATCGCTTCCACTCGCCGTGCCTTCGACTTCACTTCATCCTCGTCCTCGGTAAATAATTATTAAGGGCTCGTCCTAAATTGATAACGAATTTACATCAACTTCGCAGATGATTAATGTCATCTACTAGTCGCAATGTTCAAGTATTTACCTGAAGTCGGGAGCTACATTAATATTGGAGTAGTGCCTCAATGTCGCTGTCCATTCGCGCTGATGCCACAGTTTTAAACTCACACAGACAAGCTGCTGCTGCTGCTGCTTGAAAAAACAAACTAAATTTATTACGATGGAATAAAAATCCGAATGACGTGGAACGTTCTGGTTCGATCGCCGTATTTATAGTGGAGACTAATTTGACAGTTGACAGGAGGCGATGTCATTGCTAGGGGGTATCGAGGTGGTTGTCTACCGATCTCTGTAAATAATAAACGAGCCTTGCTGCTCGTACTCTCGGCACTAACATTGAGTAAAATCAGACCAGGTGTAGTTCCCCACTCACTCGTAGGTAAACATCAGCGACTTCCAGTGTTCTGTCGTTTCGTCTGTTCTCTTCCATCCGAATACCCAATTTAATGTCCCATTTCGCAGGAACGACAGCGCCCGGAATTGAATATAAAAGCCGAACGTATTGTAGCAAGTCGATGGCACACGAAAGACCAGACAAAGAGTAGTTACAGATTACGCCGCGCCCCCCAGTCCGTACCGATTTTATGACTGCCTCATTCTCCACGAAGCAGATGTTGCTTGCGCTCTACCGCTCGCTATCGATACCGATTCAATGGTCGATTGATTGAAGTTTTTTTTTATTATTATTATTTTACAGAGTCTTAGGTTTCAGTACAAAGTTCTTGAAACGATGAAAGTCGAACGTATCCTGGACGAATAACCGGGTCTAACAGCGCAGTCAAAGTTGTAAATTTACTATTCCTATTTGCTTCAGATAAAAAAAAATATAAGAGTATAACATTCGTTACTAGAACAAACACATAAAATATTTATGTAGTAGCATGTCTATAAAAGTTGGAAGTAATTCTGCTGAATATAGAACGAATTAGATACATTCTAAATATATAATAAAGGAACCTAGCCTGCTAGCTAGCTAGCTAGCTAGCTAGCAACGGTTGCACGAAAAATTAGAATGAGAGTTCACGAGTTTCACCTCCGCAGCGAGCAAAAGAAACGGGAAGGTTTTGAATTAAGCTGAACAATGCGACTTTGGAAATAGGAACGTTAAACCTTATTGCACACCGGCACATGTAAAAGGAAAGCTACGACGTAGTACAAACGGACGAGCGAGATGGGAAGCTAGGAGATAAGTTCGTGTACAACGAAGACAGAAACACGGTGGTGCGGTGTAAGATTGTTCAAGGAGGGATTTCCTCAGAGGCATCCGACATGGAATTTACGATTACGAAATGCGTGAACGAAATTGAATATCCTGAGAGTGTCGATGGTCGTCAGGCCGAGAAGAGGTGAGCAAGGTGAGCATTGGCGCGTAAATTGTGCGCCCACGGTCCGGGTCTCGGATCCGGGCACCGGACCACACGTAACGAAGTCAAAAACGAACGGTGCACCAAGGACAGTTGGAAATTCAATTTACAAACGGGACATGGGTCCAACCTGATCGGACCGCGCCGGTTCAACGGCTCCACCGTCCTGGAAAGCGTCCGTTTCTCATCGTTGTCTCTCGGTGTTCTCAAGCTATGACAGGGTCTTAATCTTATTCACATAATTTACTACAAGAAGGGGAATAACGAGAAGAAGAAGAAGAGAAGAACTTGCATCACTAACGGAATATAAATATTTGTGTGTTGGAGTCTATTTCTCATAGAATCGAAGTAATTAATTCATTGCATATCGCGCTCCTAACGCATGATAAAGTTATCCTGTCATTCTGCAGGCGAGCCGGTAAACACGATCGAATGTTGAACGATCGGTTGTTCGATCGGTGACTGTGTAGTGGGGTCAGCGTTCCTATCAGGTTACTCCGCCGTCTGTCGATACGTCTACGCTACGTCTACATCACGACTGATGTGGAGTACCTCTCGCGGATTTCCCGTTATTCCACTCGTAAACGCAATCGCAACCTACAAACAACGTGGTCACATTCAGTCTGCATCATGTACGCGTGTTACACGGCATTCAGTAAACGCAGACCCGGTACTCTCGATCAGGTTGATTTTATGTCTCGTATATCAATACATCTCCTGGTAAAGTATTTATTACTACTGCGATAAATCTTCTCTCATAATGTAGCAATCTATCCTCTAGCACAGATATTTCAATCAATGTTGTCTACGTAAAAATAGGTACGAGTAAATATTGATAAAATTGTAACTTTTTTTTTTCCCCGGTCAGGTAAGAAATGAGGGACGATCTTTTTGAATGTGTGTACCGCAATTTAGTGTTTTATTTCCGTAACCTATATTTCTCGTTCACCGCGTTCGTAAATTGTTTTATTTTCTTGTTGCGAGAACGGTCGACCGAGAAACGTCTCGTATAAATTATGGAGGTGTGTGTGTGTGCGCGCGCGATCGAAAGTCGTGGATCTTGGACATGACCTAGAAGAGCTACAGTATTTCCTCCGTATCCAGTCCGCACTCGGACACTGGCTGCCAAAAGTATTGGCTGGTCTATATTTATTTACCCCTTACTGACACTCAGATTCAGTTACCGATGAATATATTCGTATACGAATTGCACTCAGTTAATTTACGAACTGTCAGTGTAGAGAGGTTTTATTGAAAGTAGCGTAAACTACTGCATCGACTCGCCGAAACTTCTGACCATCAGTGTACCTGAATGTGTATATTCGTGTGGTGTCTGTGAGTGGTGCCGATATCGGATATCCCATCTGACCGTTCGGGCATCCGTTCCGAACTCGTATCGTCCGTCGTAAAGCAAATTGATTCCTATATCTGTGCGGCACGCGGTCTGGCTACTGGCACCGTTCGTTGATGTAAACGACACATCTTCCATCATATTTTCCCTTTCACTGTGCCGGATTAACTTACGACCGGCGGTAATAAGAATTTGTTGTATTTCCTCGACGTTGCAACAGCGACCGCTGCTCGCAAGCGTGTTTCATTTTATTGTCACCGTGAGTTTCTGGATGATGTATTCGTTACATTACTTTCCTGCAAGATTTAGTCTGCCTGTCGCTCCTTATTTCCGGCCAACATTGGCAGTCTACTTACTCTGTGTCACAGCACAGCAATCTCCCTGGTGTGTTACAGCGAGAATCACTTCCTTTCCGCCACCTCTTCCCGCTTCGCCACGTTTCATACTGTCACTGTGCGTACGACGGTCGACGGCCAAGCCATCTTCGTCGTCTTCCACTGTACACGTACTTTCAATTCTGACTTCTAAAGATAGAACAGGGTGGAATAGCTCGGGATGAAAAGGGAACATGTACAAGGTCGCGAAGATTGTATCGGTACGATGGCGTAGGGGCATACATTCGCTGGTGTGACGGTGGAAACACATTCCCTCCTGAAGCCTAGTTTACACGATCAAATTGTAACGTTTTTATTCCAGCTGTTTGACGCCACGATGCATGAGACTGCAAGAAATATGAACTCAGTAAACCAACATTTATTATATGCTCCCGCTGTGTATTCTTTTCATGCCTCAATTATACGCTTCCTAGACATTGTCTCTTAACCAGTTATTTCACGAATGTCGTCTCATTCTCACACCATTTACTTTATTCCATTGCCGTGTAATTATGTCGGCTTGTATAATATGGCTCCATTGTGCTGCCACGATATTATTATGAGACTTTTATTTCTGTTCTAAATGGAGTCGAGAATGTTTGTGCGTTTTAAATAGTTTTATGGCGTTCGATAGCAAGCCAAAGCCTACATATATCGTATAAGAAAAAAAGAGATAACTAACAGCACATGGTATAAATATTGTTGCTAATCTCGGAAACTACTGTGAGGAGAAATCTATTAGTTGAAATCTTTACGGGAGCGTGTAAAGCAGCCTTTCAATAACAACGTTGAAGATGTCATCTCGTTCATCCATCGTGTGCGTATCTCGCGTTGTTGCGCGATCGTTTCTCTGTGTTCCCCCCATCCCCACCCCACCGTTCCATGTTACCAAACATCGTGACTGGCATCACCCAGTTGGCTGTTCTTACCACTTTGCCCTATCAGGATTCCATTTACCTCCCCCTCCCGCGCTGATCCCGCCACCGTACGCGAAATCCCTAATATTTTCTCCATCATCCTGAATCTTCCTAATGGACTCTAAATGGAGGAGACTTGGATGACAGCGGCCAAACCGATGCCACTTCTCGAGGGACCCCTACTCGACCTTTCCTTCTTCCTCGCTGCACTCCGGCACCCCTAAATATCCAATTAAAAAAATAAACTATTATATTCTCCGGTTACACTGCTTTCTGGATCACGGATTTCGCTCTCGTGTTCCCTGTATGTCTGTGCCAGCGTGATTTTAATACTCTTATTCTGTTCCGCCGTGATAGTACAGACAGATTCTGATGTCGTGTTCCGGATCGTAAAAATTACGAAAGAGAATATATTTCACGTCAATAAGTATCCAAGCGGAAACTCGTAAAACGGTCGTGTCTAACCACCGATGAATCGTAACTTGTGCCTTAACAAATACACTCAACATAGTACATAAACTTGCCTCTGAGACAAGAGCTTCGGATTCTGTGGTCTCACTCACTATAACATGGAAAACATGACCAGGTAGCTGTTAAACAGATTCCACTACAACAACTACTACTACTACTGCTACAAAATCACAATAATAACTGTCTACTATATTATACACATTAACCGCACTGTATAGTAGAGCATAATTTACTCCTGTACATGTATATGTTTCAAATATCATGTTGCTAGTGAAAAGTATACTTGAATGAAAACATGTTTCTTTGAAATCTGCGTAACATGAATGAGCGATGCATGCAGGTACTTATACGTGCTTGACTTTCATGAGTATGCCAATTTCGTTCGGTAAGTATGTGAAGAAAAATATCGTTCGCTGGCTGATTTTATTTCTCCTACATTTCGTGCTGGTTGGTTTTCGTTTTCGCTGGCGCAATCACTGTAGGAATTGGGACGTACTTGTGCTGCCGCTTAGATTCCGATTCTAACCTAATCTCTCTATTACAATGGCATCGCGGCAGAATACTTGCCGTTTGTTATCGGCTGTTCGGCGTCACATGCGCGCACACACACAGTACGTTGTCTCTCGTCTCTTCCTCTCTTCCACATGTTCCCTTTGAACCCCTCTTCGTCGCTCTTCATTCCCATAGACTTTCGGAAGATTCCTTCGCTCTGAGAACACCGGTGCACCAGTCTTAAATTCGTTGAAATCGATTCGCGAACTTTAACACTCGTACAGTATTGAGCTATTCTTCAAGTGAAATCAGACGAAAAGGTTTCTGCATGGACGGATCTGAGAGTGTGAACGGTCGTCGCTATACCGGCTGTATATTGCAACGATCACGGGTTAGTTTTTCCTTTCCGTTTTTTTTTTCTTTTCATAGCAGTCTGCCGTATGCTACATACAGCTTGACAGTTTGGAAAGAAAAAACGATAATATTCGATCAAAATGCTACTGTTTGCGGATAATATTTCCATGTTTGTCGATATGAATTGTGTCTTTCTGAGATTTAGTAGATTGACAAATGTTCCGACTCGATAATGCTATTTACTATTTCTATAATATATGTTCCTATAACATTAATGAATAAGGCTAGTTAAAAATTTAAAACTTTTACTCTTTTTTTATTATTATTATTATTTGTTGATGTATATTAATCTGTGAATAATTTACTTGGCTTTTCCTGATTTTAAAAGTAAATACAAATGCAGGTCATGTTTGCATAATTTATTGTTATAATTTTTATTTCTATAGTTTGGAATCTGAAGTTTTCTATTCATAAGTTTATGCTTTGTTCAGGTAGAATACTTAAAGTATTAAATAATAATGTTCAGTATGTCCATGTATTTGTAATATCGTGCTAGTTTCTCTGAATTTCTGTTCACTTGTTTAATAGTGCATAGTGCATTTGTATCTATTCTTTTTCTTACGTTACTCTTTCTTTTGTTTCAGGTAAGATAACCCACATATGCTCCTAGTCTTCCTGGCTTTGTGCTAAGGAAATCGGTCATGTGAGTTGTCTGTGCCAACATATGCATTTTTAATATTTCACCGTGAATGCCGATGTGACTTTATGTACACTTGCGTGCACAATTTCAAAATGAGATGGTCCTTCAAAAGATCCATTACAATTTAGTTTCTCTTGTCAGCGGTATCTCTGATCCCATCTGATGCACTAGGAACTTGTGTCGGTTAGCAGTGTCAGTAACTTGTATCAGATACCTGGTGACAGTCGTGATATCAGTAGTTCTATACAATCCAACTATTTGTTGAACGTTTGTAATGCCGTGTGTCTAGTTAATATATTTACTCTGTTTACATTTCATTGTCGTACGACGCCATTGTACTTCAATTATCCTGCAACACAACAAAGTTTTAAATATTTATGAATTTCAACTGTCACTCCACGAGAGAGTTTTGCTTCGTGTACCGTACTGCGACAACAAAAGCACACGCCGGACTTAAAATGCGCCTTGAAGCCTTTATCAGGCCCCCGCTGGATGGCTGCTGGAGTTGCTTGCGGCAGTCGTCTTCCGGTATCTGTCACTTGTCAAGCATCGTTTTCAACCCGACCATCTCCGCCGTAATGTCACTCTGGGAGAAAATCGAGCGCCGCATTTGGTACAGTTGCTAGCAAAACTCACACTTGTATTTATCCGTAATGAACAATATTGCTAGTACAAAAAATAAGATGAACAATTGTTAAATAAAATTCTCGTTTTTATATGCTTAATTTACAGAGAAATCATTTTCACTTCGAGTTCATGTCAGTCAGCGCTTGTGTTTGATATTAAATTTACAGTGAAAATGACTAAATATTTACACGGCGGATTTGGGTGAAAATATTTTCCATCAGTTCACCTTGACATTCATGTTTAATTCAGTTATATTCTTCAGGTTATTTCTGTTGGGAGAGACGTTTACTTCTTCGCTAATCTCTCTCTCTCTCTCTCTCTCGCCATCCTGCAAGCTTTCTTGATTCTCTCCTGCGGCGCATCCCCCCTTCCGACGTTTCCAAGCGCATCTTTGCCAAAACCGTCAGACTTCATTCTTAATTTACAATGTCATTATTCATTCTGCGCCTCTTAGTGCAAGATACTAATCACACAGATGAATGGTTACAGCTAAAGGAACGCTTATACGGTCTTCTTCCTCGGGTTCTCTCTCTTTTTTTCGTATTAACTTGATGGAAATGTTGCGGAATACTTTGATATTTCTATAGCGAACGAGTTCTCTTTTAACTTTCCAAGACCACAGCCGTCGGGCGAATCATTTTTATAAAAATTCACCGCTGTTGAAAATTGTGGATTTATATAGTCCATTTATTATTTTACACCATTCTTTCAAAATAATCACATACAAGTCATGCGCGAGGTAATAGCAGATTTTGTTGTTGTTGTCCGTAATGAACTAAACTGATTATGAAAAACTAAGGATTGCTGATATGATTACAACGCTATCAAGCTCATTGTTTACCCATTAGGACCCTTACTTGTGTCGCTCGACAATGTAGATAAGGATGCCAAGGAATTTATGTGTTCTTGTGTTGTGTACGTCCAGGAATGGTTGGTGATGTATGGACTTGTATCATTGCAAACTTGTGCTATCTTTTGTTTGACTTTCGTAGTAAACTTATTTGTTTTTCGTCTTTCGAAATCCTGCAGTTTGTTTAGTTATTTCGCTTAGTTGTAAGTGAATGTAATCATTTAACTGTTGGATGCTAACTTCAATGGAAGATTTTGTCGATAGTGTAACAGAATATTAGGAGATAATACATTATGCAGTCCATCGATTTGTATTTTCGTTGTGAATGATGAATTATACATTATCTAATAATAATAGTGTACAAGGATAACTGAATGCCGATCTGTAATTTTGTGAACGTTTACACACATTCAAATCGTCTTAGCGAAGATTAATGACCGAATTTAGGAGGGAATAAACTAGCCTGTAAATAATTTACAAGTTCCTTTGTGTCTAGTAAAGACATTTCAACTCTGGTAATGGAGATTAGTTAATCATAACTGCGCGTACAATCTAACAGTACGCGTGCACGTATACCATCGCGCCCGTACTGTATTATTATTACTGCAAAGCACGCACAAGTACGACATGCAGTCGCAACAACTCTACATACAATTCCATGTTTAACCAATTAAATATTTCACAAAATTAACTTTTTGATGAGAAGTAACAAATCATTTATTTGATTTGTCGTTATAAAATTCAGTCACCATCGTTCGCTTGTGATAATCGGGAAAGTTTTTATTTATTTTCCTTTATTATTTATGCTCGTGTTGATATTTGTTGGGTGGGGTAGGGTAGGGTAGGGTAGTTTCATTCGGCAAAACCCGAGGGTAACTTATGTCGTGTTTAGTGAACGTTAAACCCGTAGTCACCATCTTGTGCCAAGGCTCTGAACGTTTTTTTTTTTTTTTCTTTCTTTATAACAAACTAACAACGATTCAGGCCATATTCAGATGTGTTTTCTGCATCGTAAATATGAATACCACAAGTAAACTTCGAAGGCGTAGGGTTGATATTTATGTTGGAATTACGTGCTTGGCGTAATAGAATTATACGTAGAGATATACGAATGCAAAACCGACGAACTCAATTCGCGAGATTTGGGGATTTTAATTTAAATTGTCAGTTTCTCACCTACACATTGTATTTGTAAATTTTAATTTAATTTTCTTGAAATACATGTGTGTATGTGATTCATACGCTACTGCACCCTTCATATGTAAATTTTGAAAGGTTTTTTACTTTTACCATTTCACAATCTCTCATGGATCATGTATATTCTAGTGAAGATTATTTTTCATTTTAAAGAGTATTTTAAAAACAAAAAATATAACCTCAAGATATTTCATTTACCTTTTAAAATTACACTTTATATTATTTAGTTTATTTTTCACATTAGCACACACAAAATATCGTAGAATAGAAAATAATTAAATCGTAAATTTTTAAAATATCTCATCAAATATTTCATTTCATGATTAAAAATACCAAGCTTCACGGTATTTAACCAATCTCACTTCTTTTTAATATGTTGTAAGTAAAATATTGTGGATACAAGGTGCATATTACATGCGGTGTCTGTGGAAACGTTAGCGCTTGTAAAACTCCAATACAAAGTCCATGTATATCGGGATCTGGAAGTATTTTATACCGTCGGTATACTTAAAACCAGTGAATTATTTATAATGTCATTATCGCTGGCCTGGCTACTAGTTCCAGTGTTTGTTCAACATAGGATAGTTCACTGTTGTACGTACATATGTACATATGCTCTTCCATTTAATAATTCCACGTACAACTGGTACAGGTGTTCCGTGTAAGCATAGAAAGTTTCTAACTAACCTTTTTTATTCACCGTTTTGCCCCAGTTCTGTTTGTAATTAAAACTATCGGAACACATACTCACAACTCTACTATATTTGCGTTCATATTCGTTAATTATAAACTAGCAAATATGTACCGACTCTTTGGCCTATTTTACACACAGTTGTAAATATTTAGTTATGAAAACAATATCTTTTACCGCATAACTGAATCACTTTCAAATATGTGTTTAACTTCCAACACATAGGTACACGTAGTGTGTATGTGGTATTTGGAATATATGATGGTTCACGGACAACTGTAACTGTGCAAATTGCAAGTAAACAAATTTTAAAATGGCTGCTAAATTGTAGTCTGCAATTTCGTACGTAGACATTAATAACGAAAATTGTGGCAGTACGAGCCACATACTCACCACATCACCTGTTATATTTATGAAACTGTGGTGCTTACTGTTACAATACATTCTCACGGTCTACCACACAATATAACATGAATGCATACATACATACATATATCGTATGTTTTGAATAGAAACGAGGCATATAATGAAAAGAAAAATGTCTACAAAAATGAATGACGCAAATTTCCATGACATTAGTTGGAAAGTGCTACTTTCTGTCGTAATTTGATGCGACTCGATTAATAATTCGACATAATGAATTATTGGGAAAATCCCATGAGAATTTTTTTTGTAATTTGCGTATCGATTATTTTCAGTATTCTAAGAATTATCTATTATTACCGACTATTATTAGTAACGGGTACATACACGTGAGCTTTAATTTTCTTTCTACGCTTTAGAGGCATAATTACTGTTCAATGTCCATTCAGAGCGAGTAAATATTGTAGTTTAACTACACCTCGTATTGATACAGACATCTAATGCGGTTTTTATTAATAAAATATCGATTTTCTATTGTATTGCTGGGGAACTCGTGGGTAATATGCAAATAAAAAATTCACAAGGGGTCAATTGTATGAAAAAGTTAACAGTGCGTGCTATTTATCTACAGCGTTACACGTTAAATAATATAAACGAATGTCCAGAAACATAGTTCTATAATCTGAGCTGAATACTGGAGATGTTTTGTTTGTATTGACGGTTCCGTTAACACATATTACGTTGAAGTATAATTGTGGAGATATGCAAACTATGGAGAAAACAAGCAAAGGTTCTTTCAAATCACACCATCATGCGAGCACAGAACGGGAAATTTGCATGACATAGCTTACACGATAACATTTATGTAACCTGATATTTTCCTTTTTGACTAAATTAATTTAACCGTTTTTTTTTTTTATTCGTGTAGTGTGTTCCACTCCTTGCTTGATAAGTTTTCCATGGCCTCCTGTAATTTATTACGTTTGTTTTGTAGGTTACATTCTTGAACGCATATTGTTTTGGAAACGAACGAAATGTTTTGTTATTTTCCGGGTTTAAATATTAGTCGCATTTAATAGCAAATCAAGAGAAAGTTTTCGTTGAACAAAATATGCACGAAAAAAATAATATCAGAAGAAGGAAATTAAATGTGTCACGTTTTCATTTAGAATTGTGTGTTTATTTCAATAACAGCAGATTCAGAATTACAAGATGTATGTACTAGTTGAGTATATTCTGCAAGATCCCATGTAACTGTCCTGTATGCTGTTAAAATAGTTATTCCTGAATAGGGTCGTGCATTCGAGCACATAAAATCTCGTATTCACATCCTGTTACACATTTAAGATATTGAAATTTCTCACACAAATCTCACACATGCATGTGTGTGTGTTCTCGTTCATATTACTCGTGCATTTCCCTCCGTTTCGCGATATTTCGATTTCTGATGCACACACACAGACACACACGCGCGCGCGATATGAAAAATGTCTGACAATTCAACTAAATGGTCAATTTCTGTCGCTTATGCCCCTCCGAAGCCGCTGAAAGATTGGGGTCGGTGGTGCAAGTTTGGCCGGTCGACACGGTCCAGCGTCTTTGGGCTTCATAGTAGATATTTCATTGTGCCCGGCACATCGCATTTTGAATTGAATACCAATAACGTAAACGAAAAGATGGAAAAAGTGGCTGTACACAGACAGAGGCATCGTTGACCCGCGAGATATGAAAATGACTGCGCGCTCCAACGATCGTCGACCGGCTGAAGGGTCGAAGGAAATTGAAATTGGTGTTATTTTCAACCCGAAATTTCTACCCTGCCTTTTTGTTTTCTTTTTTATACGACGCAAATAAAATTTCATTGATTGTCCGCGGCATCGCATCTGTTTATATATTTCAGAAATGTTGACAGCTTTTCTGATTTGATTCTGCTTCGTTGCGTATTTTGTATTCGTCGCACGTACCATTATAGACACTGTATCTCATTTATCTATTATCTTTAATTAACCTCAGTGGACTTTCCAAAGTCGCACAAAACACTTTCCATTTTTCGAGCGAAATTAGTGGAACACACCATTTAAATAAACGTTTGTCTTCACGTGAAAAGCCTCGAAGTTGTTCAAGTTTCAATTGAATGCGAGTTCAAGGTGTTCTCGTTCTAATAAAACTTCAATATCTATACAAATTGAAATGCCGTATCATTGTCGGTCGACGGGTCTGTTTTTTATTCCTTTGAGTGTGTAATTTACATTTAATTCAAAACTTTGACAGCCGCTCATTGATACCGGCCGAGGATGTACACGTGGGCGTTAATTTTATACGGAACGGATGGGAGCTAGGCTCGCATTTCTTACGTCTTCCAAGTCATTGAACGTACAATTTATGACAGCACTAGTCTAATTAGAACGCCAGTGAATGCATGATTCGAGATCGAGAGAATAATACCACACAAATGGAGAGAGAGAGAGAGAGAGAGAGAGAGATGCAACCTACGCATATACATATGTATATAGTTAGTGTACAGCAGCGAGCATACCAACTGATACGTATGTTATAATGTTAAAGAGAGTATAAATTTAAATGCATAAATAATAAGGCAGAGAAAAAGAACGTAGCTATTTATATTTTAGAGTGCTTCATCGGGGCGGGTTCCAGATATAAATCCACTAGAGTTATATACGTATCTGACCAAGGAACTGGCCCGTATTAGTGGTGGGTAGATATCATACAGAATGAATGCATCTCATTTGCATTGGAAGATTCAAATCTCACCACAAAATAATTAAAACAAAAACCTCCCGGACGAACTAGTAATTAACGTGTCAAAAAATAATTACAATATTCGTTTACGAAATTCATCATCCCGTGCGATGGGTGCCACCTACCAATCCACACGGTCCAAAATAAGACATTAAGGATACCACGAACGGGCCTCTCTTACGTACATTTACTGTCTCTCTTCACCAGTCTACCCCATTGCATGTTTCTTTTTCTCTCTGAACGTACGGACTAGTAACGCGTCCACCCAACTTGTACGGAATGATTTATCCATAGAGCTCTCGTTCAAACCAATATATTTCAATAACACTGGACGACGCACAGTCCTGGAGGAGGGTGCGTCTCGGAATGAAAGGGAGACGACGCGTCGGCACGATCCTTCTGTCACGGACAGACCGGAGACACCCGGCCAAAACATTCCATCGTGACGCTTGTTGTGCGGACGGACGGACGACGCGCCTGCAATAAGCACACGACGTCTGTCGAGGCGTCCATTCGGGTTTACTTTAACAGCGAATCCTGTGTGGAATACTAAATTAGATGGACACTTTACTTGTGTTATTTACAGCAGCTAAAACAACTGACAGATTTCAAGTATCTACGGTATGTATTTTACATGACACCAGTTCGAAGTCATTTACAGTTGTTTATTATATGTACATGTGCGCGCGCACACCTCATCTTCAAGTGCACAAAAACTCCTCGTAAAGGAACACAAGCCGCAACATCAGCAGGGTGCCACGGAACAAGAGTAGAATATTCTACATAATTATTTCACACAACAAGAGAATCAAGGGAAGAATACGCCTACGGCTGACTTGATAAATTGTAATCTCTTCTCAAGTCTATTGTTGTTTAGTTTTTTTCCACGTGAATTGTTTACATTGGATCTTGTCACGCGTTTCGAAAACCTCAAACAATTACAAGGTGTATGGCATAATGTATATTCTCTGGGATGTAAACTACAAAGAGCCCCGACCATATACGGTGTTGCGTTGGATTTCTTAGATCGCCACATGCTTCCCATGTACATGGGCCGTTATACATGTTTGTCTATCTGATAAATGGACTCTGTTCTTCGAAAATAGATATCGATAGCCGGCTATCACCAAGATATGTGTGTGTACCTACTTTATGTTATCGTCTGTCGTTGCTTGACAGCATTGATTACCTACATATTCTCAGAAATATATATGCGATAACAATGTTGGTAGTACATGGTATAAAAATACTTTCATACATGTTGATATCTCATTTTAAATAGATAACTATAATAAATACTAATTTCCGCTGGATGTACTTATTTATTAACTTCCTGAGGTATTTTACATTCTCTTCACTATTATAAGATCTACTTTGCTCGATAGAAAATTACTTGGGAGTTAACGTAACTGTGTGTAAAAACCAGAATTTCCATGCAGGTAACATAAGAACTATAATTCTCAACCTAAGCAGACTGCATCAATTAACATTTCCGCGTTTTGAGAATAAACAGACGAGCATTTCCAACAAAGAAAAAGAAACCTGTTCCGACATCTCTTTCAACTGAAGTACCTACACACTTATCACCCAGTACATATTTTAAAACTGTTTAATGTTATCCACTCATTTCACTTAGAAGATTACAATCAAAGGTACAATAGTGACTTGTAGTTTTTGTGTTGGTAGAACTGGGCGGTAGATATTTCAACCAGATCTTGAAAGTATCGCATGACCAAGACGAGAATTGATAGGATCGGTTCAACCAACATCCTTGGTCGTTGTAAATAGAACTGTTTCCTTTTTCTTGTTTGCCGGGCTTACTATAGTATTATGGTACGCTCATAGATAGCAGATGAAAAACTGGATCATATTCAGTGGTGGTTCGTACAGTCTAGTAGAACTTGAAGCAAGTACACAAATCTATTCCAAAACAGACAAAAATATGCTTTATTTCAAGTCGATGATAATCATAAAATTGCTTTGATAAACCATTATCATTACTTTAGTAATCCTAAATACGTTTTATTCGAACTTTTACACCCATTGTGACGAACCGCCACTGATCTAGAAGAAGTGCCGTGTGTGTGTATATTGGAAGTGTATCGAATTTGACTCGGTGTTTGTCTAAGAATTGATATCGGCCCGATAGCAATGTGTACCTTTGTTTGTTTTTCAATCAACCGCCCGAAAAGTCGATGACTCCGTGTGTTAAACTTGAGATACATCGACACACGCACTGTGGCTCTTGTTTCTATACGTACTTTATTTTTTTCATTCACCTTGGAGCAATATGCCTGCCTGCTATCATACACTTCTTCTACACCGTGTATAGTATACATAATACTGTATGGAGAATTGTTCTAGTTCTCTGGCGTTGCTTGTCGACGCATTCCTGGTTTTTATCGGACACGTTGTAAGTTCAAATGAAATATGTTAAGCAGTACGGTAAGAATGTTAGTACATCTAATATGGAAATGTGTATGGCTTCACTGTACGTTATGTTTCGTTGGGCTGGTCGCAGTGAAGACTTTTATTTCACTCGGAATAATTTTCCAACATTTCTACCCGTACATATGACGTATATGGGTTAGGACGTTGCATGCACTTCAATGGAATATTATTCCGTTGCAAAACTACACGTACCTTGTCTGTCTTTGCAACACGGAACATTTATTTCAATCGTTTGTTTAATATATGAAAACCCGTGCTTATTTCCCTGGACAAGATGGCGAGCATAAATTGTGATGAAACTATCTGGTGTGAATTGCACATCGTGTACATTTATACATGCGGTTATTGTAAGGCGACGCTTGTAGTGTTCGTTTTTTGGATGCTTGTGTATTCCTCTCGGACACATTTAAACGCTCCGTCCAGATGGCGTAAAACGCCGAAGATTTTAGCTTAGATATCCAGTTTCCGCACGGCGGGTTGTTTAGTCCGTGACACCTTAAAGTCAGCGGTTTCTTCTTCGTATATATGGTCGACCTTTCGTGGTACTAGGTCTCCCCAGAGCCCACGGCATCCGGCACTTACTACCACATAGAGGACGCGTACGCGTATATTATTTTACACTCCTGTTGTAGACTTGCACATACGTAACTTACAGCGTATATAGAGAGAACCTGAGTCAGTCCTGTATATTCGTGCCCGTCTAGCCACCAGAGAACCGAAGAGGATACGATTCGCCGTGTGTTCGAAACTTGCGGTTCGGATTACAAGATATTTGCATTTCGATACACCGTCCCGAACTATTCCCATGTCATGCGATATTTTTCAGGAAATGGTGAACTTTTCCTTTTTGATGGAAAACAGCAACGAGCTACTTCACTACTGAAAAGTGCATAAATTTTGTTATCTGCATCAAAGAATTGTCTGACCGATCGATGTTTTTATGCGACTTGGGCACTTTTCAAAACTTTCCTCAACGTTGAAACGGAACTGGTTTATTTCTTGGCTGGAATAACATCAATGTGTATACTTGCAGTTGCCTCGTGTACGTCTGCAAATGGATTACTTGCAACAATCATTCTGCAATAAACAATTACCAACATGCCAAGATCAACTTGGCGATTATTGTACATGACGGTGTATGGGTAGAGGGAGAGAGAACTAAGAATTGTTATTAAAGTAACTACCTTTTACATGTATTAAAGAAATATATGTATGTAGATATGCGATAAGAGTAGTCGATGAGAGAGTGAGATTCTTTATAACTGGCACTCGTTGTTTCTTGCGGACCACCCACAAGACAACTCAGGCATGTTTAACGGTCCAATCCCACGGACATCTCTCATTGTTAGGAATCAGGTCCCGCGAGATCGTTTTCATTAAGTCAATGGAGATACAAAACTGCGACGTTGCCGATTCAGCATCCTGTTAACGAAATAGATTTTTGTTAATGTTTCCCCCGTAAGATCATGTAAGAAAACATCAATGTTTTCATATCACTGTATTGGCAACAATGGCTATATTTGCTGCCGGGTGTAATTCACATTGACCTCCCCTGTTCATGAAGGGTGCGTAGTGCAATCCTTGTATTTAGTAGAATGTAGTTTGTCGTAGCTTCGCTCTGTCATCGGGTCTAGTTCAAGATCCTGTCGGATTTTGGAGTCCCTCTTTCATTTCCTACGCCCGGCGGCTAGCGATAAGCACGTCCGAATTCCCTACCCCTCTCGCGAGTTCAAAACATCCCCTTCCTTTAACAAAACCAGCCCTCTGTATTTATTCTTGTTTGACATAAATACCCGACGACTTGAATGTTTTTCTTCCAGGGTCTCAAAAACACGAGAGCGGTTTCGTTGGAATTTAAGATAATTTTTTTTTCCTTCATACAATACATAAGTAAATAAATTAGGTACAAACGTTTCAAATAAACGTATCCATACGTTTTTTTATATCCGTTTTCTTTTTGCCGTTGCATGAGTCACATATAGTTGGAGATGTTGAAGAATACTTACTGTACAGAAGATTACACACGTCTTTGTATCGGCGGTGAATGACGAGTGCGTTGGCGTAGAATATAATAATACATGGAGCCACGGCGGAAGATCAAGCTTTATGTAATATTGTCAGTCACTTGTACTGCAGCGAAGTCGCCTAATCACAGCTCCCGAGGGAAATTATTTCAGGGATTTAAATTTTAGGCATGCGCTAATATGTTAACAGTAGTGTAAAATGAATCTTGAGCTTTGTTGCTACAAGACTCTCGGGTTTCTAAATCCGTGGATTTAAACGTACCACCCAGTGAGGAGTCTTCCTCAAAAGTACCAACCGAACTACACGCATATTCGTATGTTTTCATACCTTTTTATATCATCCTTAAGCCTGTATTACGCACAAGATATTTCAATTCATTTCAGCAGTTTATTTTTTGCGAAAAATAAACCGTCGTGTTCTTATATCTTTTTCGTAAATTACATTTTTTTGTTGTTGTTGTAAAGTCTTTTTGTAATACAAATTTATTTTTATATTTGTAGGTGCGTTAATATTGTGTGTCTGGATAATATGTTTTCAAATGGAAAACGCAAACATACTCTTCTTGTAGTTTCTTCTTCATTTCATGTGATTGTGGGAGGGTCCATCAAGTAAATAAATACCTTTAGATGTATTGGACCCAACTAGAGTACAGATTTGAGGGAGTGAAGAATGCAAGAGGTTATTTAACAAGATGAGGATGAGGCGAGGGATGTTTCTAAGAATAGGGGTGATATGTACGGGATTATAAAGTAAGGGTATTTTGCTTCCCCATTTAGGTGAGTTATGTGCGTGTGTGTATGTGGACATACATATTTAATGCTTTCATATATATCTACGCACCTTCCCTAAGATTCTCCACAATACGTCTACATTCTGTGGAAGGGAAATTAAACTACTGCTTGAATCAATGATGGTACGGCTTGTCTATAAACATGCCTCACCCATTCAGTAGCTATAAACTATAATTGTTTGGAAAGGACGACGTTTATCGATTCGGTTCGTCTACAACTATGAGGGGAACAGTGCAACCGAAACTAAAATGAATCTTAATGTTCTTCCTGATTTCCGAACAGCAGTTTTACGATCTCTAAACGAACGAACTTAATGTTTGCATAATTTAATTCGATTCTTGCGAAACCCGTCCAGATAATGCGAGCTTATTTCCCTGGCGCACTTGATTTAGAACGATTCATAAAAAATTTAATTAAACTATGATTTATACTGTTTGCCGAGTGGCGTGTCTAGTGTTTTAAAAGGCTTACATTTCATTCACTACCACCGTCGCGGCCGCCATTACTGAAACTACCTAGGCTACCTATCTGTTCTACAATGTAGATTGCTACATTGTCGCCATTTTGTTGAAGGTGTTGTACTGGCGGTTGGAGGAGCAAGGATTGGATTTAGATTTTATTTCGTTTTTGTGTTGTAACAGGTTTTAATCGGGTCGTCCCATGTAACGTGTCGGTCTCCAGAGACCACCGCGCTATTAATAACAATAATACCGGTAATATACCGGATAATTCCCGGTTCGGATTCGTTCACGCCGTCCGCGCGAATATCAAGCCTATTGATTGGAATAATGAAAATCGGAACTGTTGATGATATTTCATTTACTTTTGCTCTCTTTGTTAAAAATCCGTCAACCATTCCAATTCGTCCTATAGTTTCACTGCATGCTTTCGAAACAAATATTGTGATATGATTATTACAATTATTAAATGTTGGAAAATTCTGTGACTCACCTGATGCACACGAGTTTTAATTGACGTAACGTCCAAATATCCAAATGTCAAATTAATATTTAATTACATTATCCGTTCCATTTCAACGTTGATATATTATTCACATTGGTCCCATTCGTAGACGAAGAATACCTACTACTGTAGATTCCATATCGAAATGTCAGCTCATTTAGCAATATATACCCCATGTTTCACCCATAGCACTACTTCAGTCAGTTTCCCAAATTACATTTGTTAAACTGTAATTTTATCTAGGAAATTCAAAATTTAATGGCTGCCAGGTTTATGTTTGCAATATACGCACGGTAAATTACCGTGTGTAGTTATATTGAATAATTGATAGCTCAGTGGATAGCGCTTCGGAACAGATGCGTAGAGCTGTCAAAGTGCCACGGGACGGGCGTTAGTTTGTACCTCCTTGGGGAAATAATGGTCGGCCGCGGTGGTCCCGTGCGAGACACCCTCACCCACACACCTATCCCCACTGCCAACCCTCCCCTCATGTACGCCCATGGTCCCTGGCGGGGCACGGGATTTATTATCTATAAAGTATTTACTCCCTCGCTCAACGCGTCCAACCTGCCCGACTGCATCCCGAGTACGATTCCGATGCGTCGGTATAAAATATTGCTGATTTATTCCTGTGCACTCGTGTGACCATAAATCGTTATAGATATGAAATTGTTTGCGGCCCGCCACCACCACTCTCTCGCTATGCCCACCACACTTTACTACGCCGTTCATATGCACTCTCAGGTATCGCCAAGTACATATAACCCTACGATATAAATACACTACTCTTCCCTTGAGAAATATATATGCGCAAAAGTGATTTGCATCTGGGCCAAATACGCCGCTTTTTATCCTTATTAATACAACCTAATGCTTTAATCTGACCATAGCTTGGGATTTACAAACAATAGCGTACGTTTACGGATGCCTGAATGCAGCACGCAGAATAAAGACATTATCGCGTACGTCAGTGCATAAAATACACGCGTGCACTGTCACTCTGGTACCTGCCGTGGATGACTTTACACACGGCCATACAGATAGAGAGCGCGAGAGAGAATGAGAATGAGTGAACGTTTACCCAGGCAGTTTGCATATTAATCTACCCGAGTTCAGACCTACAAGTGGTTGGTCGTCTGTCCGAGTGATAGTCGCCGAGAACACAGGACTCTATCTCTGTGTGGGTGAATGTTTGTGAACGTTCATACAACAATGCCTACTGATGGTTGCTACGTGTGTGTGTGTGAGTGTAGTATGGAAATGTGCTCGCAGACCCGTGATTTCCATTCCCAACTCTGTACGTATGGTTCTGGCGGAAGACCCATTGTCACGAACAACCGGCAGGGAAACCCCGTCCTAATTTATTATATGACTGCTACTGCTACTAAAATATTTATTACGAGAACGCATGTGAGTATTTACGACGAGGCATGGTACAGCGGCCCAGATGCCAAACAACCCTTCCTGCTAACGTCTACCAGCCGGGCCTTCGATGATATAAATGGTCGGATGTACGCTGTCGGTTTCGCCGACTGGAACGTATGAAATACTGCACACACATTCGTTCTAATTTGCAATCTCAGAAACATATTTCCCAATCATGCACCTCTGTGCTTGTGCCCTGCCACACCACACCACACCGCACGGCTACTTGTACACACCCTTCCTTCCTTCCGTGCATCGGGCAGGATTCTCCACGCACACTGCAGGAATTTAATTCAAACATTTTTCCATTGTTCCTATTATTCCATTCCGAGAATGATTTGCATTGTTATCGTTATAATTTTTCGAATTCGTATTTCGTAGGCTTGTAATTTTTCCAACCTGCCCCATCGTCCAAAAATAATTCAAAACTTTGGCCCTTCCTGTTTCCTGCATAACCATAAAAATATCGCACCCTTCGTCATATTGGATCGGTAGATATTGTAGACCGAATTTGAAATTCTTTCTCGACATTGTAATACTATTTCATTTGTAATAATCTGCATTAATAAGTAAGGAATTCGGTACAAGTAGGTACACTACAGAGGGAAATAATTTGTATTTAAATTGTCATCGTCTGTGACGGGCAAATATAGACTTTGCTATCTCGGGCTGATTTCGATATGAGTATAAGTAGTTTCGACTTGTAAAAGTCACGATACCCATTCATGAATACTATAATAACGCAAACATCGTTTTCCAAAAACTTAAACAAGCAGTAATTCCGTGTAAAAGTTGTTTACCTAACTAACCACGGAGCGTTAGAAATGCTATGTGGAATATTACAGCGTTGTTGGTTGGCTGGCTGGCTGGTTGTTGGCTTACTTGCTCTCTGGTAGTTAACAATAAACGATCGAGCTTATTTGTCTTTGCCCGTAAAGAGACTTCTGTATGAACCATTATGCATAATTTCAGTGTTGGCTCCGTGTACATGCGTTATACAGTAAGTAACGATACGATACTCCTTATTTGAAATTCTCCGACGTTCTGCATTAGAATTTCCCGTAATAATCGTAAAAATTTAGCATCGCATTCTTTTTCATTCCTCCTCTATATTACGTTCCTCGTCGCGCCATTCTGTATGCCGTATTTTTTCTGCTGCGAGGGTATCAGCTGTGAAGACTTTCAACGACGACGGTCTCGAATATACATTTCACAAACGTATCCCTGTATTGTGCAGATATGTTTTTTTCTTTTCGATACGCGTGATATTAATAACGTACGTGCCCGTTTGAAATATCTAAATTCAGTCATGTTATTTTAGTAGTATTTACAATGCAGTTGTTTGTTGCAATGCGATAGTGAACGGGCAATCGTGCATCAGCGAGTAAATGTTTGCGGACTATCTCAGATGAACGAATGCGTTCACTGCACCGTTGAAAATCAGTTAGTGTAAAAAGGGTAAAGCCTGTGAACATGTGAAATTGCACTGATATACAGCGAGAAAGAGAGTGAGGTCTGTCGATAAACTAGGTACAGATAACCGTGGGAATGTATCTGAATGTATACACATGTGTACGCACATACACACAAGCATAGATCCCCCGTCCTATCCTGTCGTATGTGTCTGTGCAAGTCCGTGAGCTCACACTGCAAACGTAACTGTATGAGTGTGTGTGTGGGTGTATATATTTGCTTTTTTGGTTACGTGAGGATGACGGCCGTTGAGTGAGTTTTGCTCTCTTTCACATCCTCCCCCAGCGCCCCTCGTGTTAAAAGGATTACTGTGTATACATGAGCGAGATGAATTCTGAAAATTCGAATTAACAGAACGTAATTCGATTAAATTCGTCATCATGAAAATAGAGGTATTTTAGTTGTATTGAATATTTATTACCGTGAATATTTCATCTGCTGTTTGTTGCAAATAGTACTGTTCACGTTTAATGAGATGCAGTTTCCGTTTTCCATTTAATTGTACACCGTTACGTCATTTTAATCGATGCTTTTTTAATCATTCTCGTATAATTAATGCCGGTTTTAATTTCACTATGCGAATATACTAATTAAAATATCTAAATAATGAGTTTTCAATGATGGTACGTGTTAGCAGGATATGTCATCGTCATCATCCTGCAGATGGAATTCGTAGGTGAACACAACAGATTGATCGACAGACAGATTTGTTTTACTAAAAGAATCTAGTATTTTCAGTAATTACACTCAGTCTGTTCTATACGCTTACAACAATGTACTAGTGTTTTATATAATCAACAACATCACATTACACGTATTGTTCTTGTGTACTAACTAAATAATAATCTCACAAGCATATGGATGTGTGTGTGATTCTAAACACGACATATCGCATGTCACTGTTAAACAACTTCTGCGCACGGATCTTTGGCCGAAGTTCCCGGAGCTTGCGATAGTGTCAATATTTAATATGCCTGCGAAAACAACAACTTGCACACACACACACCTATTATCTATTTATTCCGGGTAGTCGAACTTACGAGCCATTACCATCATTGAAAGAATACATATCTGCAGTAACATTGATCTTTGACATATACTATGTATTATTTACAAGTTTCAGTATCTTGTATGCTAGTAAATTACTGTTCAGTTCAATAACTATTGATCGTATATTAACGTGAATAATTTAGTTTTCTCTGAAAATATTTATTTATTTAAAAATAAAATGACAAATGTAAATAATTCGTGGTATAAAATTGTGACCCACTTAAAAACAATTAAAATAATGTACTTGACTTGTATATATAAACGTTCTTAAAAATTAATTTTTAATGTAACCATGAAATTTTAAATCGTGTGTACGGGTAATTGCATATGGAGTGCGCATACTGAATATATACGCAGGTACATACATCACTTATTCCGGACATGTGAATGTAGAATTGACGTGCGAGCGCGCATGCGCCTGTGTGCGCCCGTCATATCCACTTGTCGAATTAATAATTGATCGATTCTTTTAGATCGCGTGACAAGTTGTTGATTTCCGGCAAATAATTGGAAATATAATTTGTGGTTTTAGTGAAGTTTCAGTATGTGTATGTGCATTATTTATAAAATTGTTACATATAACACTTCGTAAACACCAAACACATACACACACACACAACGAATGTAATTAATACTCACTACGATATTGTTGTATGCACGTTACGTTCATAAATTGTTGTAATCTAATTGAATTTTTAATTTATCGAGCTAGCTAGTCTCGCGTCGTTACTGGCCAGTAAAAACTCATTTTACTACCAACTGTCCCAATTACTGTAAAACTGTTTATTCTGTGACAACAAATGCAATCTGATTTGTTAATAACATGGAGGTGAGTTAGTAAAATCGATATATCGCGCCGATCGAATACTGACATGGTGACATTTTCTGCAACAATAATTTACCCCCACGGTTGTGATAGGTTGTCCGGCAACCTTCAAATACCATCCGATAGTATTACATGAGCTCGTATGATACTAGTGCCCTAGATACTCAAATTTCTTAGCGAACCTTCAAGTGAAAGAAAGCAGGTAATTCAACACATCTGTGTATTGATCTTGAACGAGCACATTGTCAACTATGCACGCCCGTAATAATTACGAGTAATTTCGTTCTCGTACACGGCGAGTAAAAAGTTTATCTTGGAATAATTGAAGGAATGCGTTCTGTTTAAGAATTCCATTAAAACTTGCTAAATTTGATGCAAGAACTACTTCGCATTCTCTTTAACCTCAATACGGCTAGCGCCGAACTCATCTACACACTATTTGTCTACGGCGTCCTAAAGTCAGACGAGCAAAGAAGAAAATATTACCTGTCTTCGTCCCTGCAGGGAAGAAATTGGTCTCTTAGAACTCTCAGGCGGCGGGTATCCCTGCGCCTCAATACACCTCTACGTTACGTCGGTTCTTAAATACAAAGTATGCGTTGGCGCCGAAGTATCGCGTTTATTTCCAAGTTTAACAAGGAAACTTTCGTTGAGTTACACTTTGATGAGCTCTAATATCCGCGATCATTCTTGTTTATTCAATATAAAGCGACATGTTCTCAAGCACCAGACGGCTGTATCAGATTGCAGCTACTTAAGCAGAAGCATATTATATATATATATATATATATATATATATATATATATATATATATATATATATGTATATATATATATATATATATATATATATATATATATATATATATATATATACAGTGAACTTCGCTTATAACGAACCTCAAGGGACCGACGAAAATAGTTCGCTATAAGCGAAGTTCGTAATAAACGATAAACATCAGAAATTCATTTTTTTTATGAATGCATAGGTACATGTTTCAAGTAGGTACATAATATGAAGAACTGTTTTGCAAAACTAGACAAATCCAGATTTGTTCAAAATTGAGTTAGATATTGTTTTGTAATACATATACATTGTACACTAACAATACTTTTTATGAAGCTTATTTGAAAAAATCGTTTATTTTACTTTTGTTTATACTTATTATTATTTTATATTATTTTTATATATTTAAAGTTAGAGCTTTACATGTTTTCTTCGAAATTGCGTAACTCATAATTGTACTTCTTTAACACATTAAATACAGTGAACAGGGGCGGACAGGACATGTGGAGCATGCTGAAATTTCCGCATGATCCGTTCCAATCGCGGAAAGGTCCGATAATTTTTTTCATACAATTAACCACATATACACAAGAACCCCAAAAACTGTTACGGCGACCCTACATATGCGGAGTTGAAAGATTTCGAGGAATCCCCTGATTATTTGGTAAAATGCCGTTTGAAGTTCGTTATAACCGAAAACTTTTGCGATTATTACAAAAATTAAGGTTCGTTATACCCGAAAGTTCGTTATAAACGGGTTCGTTATATGCGAAAAAAATAACACACGTTTAATGATACTTTAGTTCGTACTTTACCGATTGGTTCGTTATAAGCGAAAGTTCGCAGTAAGCGGGTTCGTTATAAGCGAAATTCACTGTATATATATATATATATATATATATATATATATATATATATATATATATATATATATATATTATATATATATATATATTATATATATATATATATATATATATATATATATATTATATATATATATATATATATATATATATATATATATATATATATATAATGTGCTCCACAGTTAAATTTCTATTTGTGTTCACGCGTACCTGTAATATTAAATGGCCAGTGTCTTTTTAAGTGCAGAAAGGATTTATGGCGTTCCAGATTCTTGTGCAATGGGGCGGCCTCGTGTAACGGGAGCAGGTAGAGCCGCTGCACAATAAATTGCGGGTTTTCTTTTTCTAACTTTTTATCGTTTCACAGTGTTCGTGGGGGTTTTCGTCTCTTTTCTTTGTCCGTTGCATGTGTGCTACTACTGTGGAGGCACCCGTGTAAGAAGCTAAGCAGGCGTGACGTGTTCTAACCGATAAATTAGGGTTAAAAAACATCTCTCAGATCCCGGACTCTCTGCCACTTCTTCCTCCTTCTTCGTTTTTCCAACTTCAACGCTAAAAATCCCACCAGCTCTTCGCTCGACACTCTTTCTTATACGTACCAATGTACTACAGCACTCATATTACGCCCTACTGTGGTTCTTTAACACGTGTTCGTACTACTTTTTCCACTATGTGTCTTGCATTTCAAACTGATTCATTCATTACAACAACACTGGAATAAACAACCATTTAGCTGAAATTTGCATAATAAAATTTCATATTTAAAAATTCCTAAATGTCTCTGAAAGCGCTTACTGAATGTGCATGTATGTTTGTATGTGTGATGCATGCAGGATTCCAAGTGCAACATGTTCATACATGTGCGTGTGTGTGTTGTATGTAGCTACAGGAACTCACAGTGCAATTGCGGTAATACTGGCGTAATGTAGATGAGATTTAACTTGGGGATTACTTAAGTATTACAGACAAGCCCGTGCGGGTATTTAGGTGAGCGTGTGAGCATACGAAAGTTGTTAATCAACAAATGTAATACCACAGAAATTACACACATAGATCTATGCAGAATGTGTGTCACGACAGAGATACACGTCACTGCCATCTGAACCTCCCCGTTCTATACATTTCTATCAAATAATGGACACAGCCAATGGGGGTGGGACTAATACTGAACATTAATTTTTTGTTGTTGTGAATATCTCGTGTTTCAACGATTGTTTAATGCCACAAAACTCTTCATGTAGTTCATTATTGGCTGGCTGATTTGGTGCATATCGCATTTCCAAATATAATTGCTCCGGCTCCACCAAATGATGAAATATGAATTCAGGTAAAAATGTGATGTATTGTTGTCGAGAGGGTAGAGGGAGAGACAGTTACTGTTTATATCGGATATACACAATTCGAATTAACTGATAATCTATACACGGGTGGTTTTATTACCCAGCGTTCGCGTAAATTACTTCTCGTTTAGATGAAATAAAACATAAATTTTCTAGTTTTCGCTGCCAGCGGTTTTTGTTCGTTGACAGTTTGAATTTACATGTCGCGAGTTTTTTAATTTGTTGAGTTTTCATTTTTTTTTTTTTTTTCGTTTGTACTCTTTACAGCGGCTTTATATTTACGCGCGTTAACTGCATAGCGCACCCGTGCTTCCATAAACGAGCTTATAACAATGTTTTTATAAACACCAGCTATCTAATAAAAGAGATAACATAATTAATTAAAAAACTGAAGTATATTATGTACATTCCGTTCGTATAACAACGTGGATGTAATATTTATAGCTGGTTGTGTTTCATTTAAAATTTAAAAGATTACCGTTAATTTCTGTGGTAGGCTACGTAACTGATTAGTGTTATATTGCGCTTGTTGTATCCAGTATATGTTTGTCATGTATCGTGTAAACAAATTCTTATATTGAGTGTGTGTTGTGTTTGATTTTAGGTACACCATCCATAAATTCTTCCACGTGGTTTTACTCTTGGTTACGTGAGTTATTTTTTTATTTTATTATTTACTTTTTACATTACTAACAATACATTGTAACGTGTTACATTTTAACCTAAATGTCAAAACATCTATGCACATTATTCTACATGCTAGTTGTGTACTTAACATAACATTAATATATGTGTGTGCGTCTTTCTACGAGCTAAGTTATACTGAAAAAAAAAACCATAATAATACAATAATTCTTTGCGGAAAAAAAAAGTTGACATCTTTTTTTCGTATCAGTATACATGCTGTAGAAAACATTAATTCTACTATTGTAGCACAATTACACGTTGATTATTGTAGTTCCGTGACCTGCTCGAACCACCAGTACTCCAGTACGTAGTTTTCTCTGTCTTTTCCTCCCTCGCCGCGTGCTGTCAGAATGCTCGTGCATGTCTGATAATACCTGTCGATAAGTAGCCGTGGACTCCCGTGTATTATTGCATGTCGCCGTTACTCTGTCGTTTCATGTTCACTCGTCTATTATATCCAGCCAACTAGACGCCAGTCGACTTGTCGAATCTTTGTCGATCTGGTGGATGTCGATAACCATGTTGCTGCTGCAGTCCGTTGTCCGACCGAAAGAATAAGACGGTGATGAATGATTCGCCTCCGACTGCATATCTACAGACGTGATGATTATTTCAATATTTCTTTTAGTATTTATTTGCGTGCTAGATGTGTTTAATGATAGTCCACACCCGGGATTGTTTCAAGAATTATGATTGATTTGGAAATGATGGAGATTAAATAGGCCTATGATACATTTCACCTGTGACAGCGAATATAAATTGAAGTAGTATTTAGGAAAGTTTCTCTCTCTATCTCTCCCTTGCCACAGTACTAAGACACACTGTAGAAATGATATACTCTCCCTTATATTTTGTGATTCTATATCTTGCGGAAGAAACGGACCAGAACATATTAAGAGAAATGTATTAGCGCAGAAAGCGCTTTCGCTATATTTATATACATTTCATTATTCCTTCCTGTTCCTTTCGGGAAGATTACATCAGTAGTCCTTAAGTAAGCTTTTCATTTTCTCTTTTCTATAACGGTCTTGTATAATACATGTTTCTTATTTTTTGCTAACTGGCGCCGAACTACTTTGACGCGGGTTAGAGTTATGAGCGTTCGCCGGCACGCGACACTAGCGCACTCGAGCAAAACACTGCGGAAAACGGAAATACACAAACACGTAGACATAGATCAACACACACACACACACATCCGTACACAGATATATGTATGAGGAAACTTGCTGCTGCTGCTACTGCTGGTCTTATAGTCTCCGCTTGCAAAAACGAGAAGCAAACTTTGCCTGGTACACATTCACAAAAACGGTTTACACACTGTTGTGCTGTTCGCTGGAAACGGTCCATTCTTAAACATACGCTTCAGCGGCACCAACAACATGGAATAAAGTTTCACTACTCGTACTGTGTTTTCACTTGTTTCAAACTTCATTCATCATCGCGACAACAAAAAGACATGCATGTATTATTGAGCGTGGTAGCTATCAAATTCGCGATAGTAGATACCCTAAAAGAAAGTGATGTCTACGGGCCATTCTTCCCTCCATGTCTTGTAATAAAGTTGTGCTGCAAGCCATTTTTGTTGTTATTTTCTCGCAATTTTGCAATCTGAAGCGTTCCTCTTTGTTCGCACTTTATTGAGACGTCTAGACGCGGGCAATTCAATTCATTTGTAGTTTAATTTGAAGGCGCACAATATCGAAGTACTTTTCAGCGGATTACGGGATATAAATTGTAATTTCTATTTCGTCTGCTCCTTTCGTGAATATTAAAGATTCGTGCATACTACCTCACTGTGCGGTACATGGAAGCGAAGCGGGGAAGAACTAGGAGTATCTACCGAGGGTGGAAGTGGAGGAAGAGGAGGTAAGCGCCGCATTCACGCTCGAATGAAATAAGCTCCAACATGTGAATATCTCCTCTGCACCTTTGCTGTTACACTCATATAATATGCGCCGTTTTTCTGTACCTTTTCTTGGCGTCATTTCGTGGCGTTGTCGTCGTCCCCGTCGATGTTCCACTGTATGTGTATGCGAGTAGTCACCGTTCTTATGCTCCCGTTCTTACTCCCAATGTATGCGTATATGTGACTGAGCAATGCGTCCCAGGATATAATTTCAGGATCTCAATTTCATACGATGTTAAATTTAAATGCGCTCCCATTGAAATAAATTGTCGCAAATCCTCGAGTACCCCTGGTTTCAGAATCAGATTCGCTTTACACTCGCGAGAGAGATGACTCCTTCATCCGCAGTCGAGCAAATATCTACTCTACTCGACTCTTCTTCATTCCGCCCTTATTTAATCAATCGTTATGAGAGGACTGCCATATTACATGCCGGTTATGTATTAATTAATAAAATGCCACGCTATGTACGTCTCGCAATCTTCATTACGGCTGCTTAATTGCATTCGAGACGGAATACTAAACAGATTTTTTATACAAAACGCTTGTTTGCATCCAAATTAGTGTGTTCGAAGCCACCGAAGCAACGGAGCGAACGAAGCGTAGCGTAGAAAAAACTATGCAAACGACAAATGGAAATGGACAATAAAGGTTTTCCTAACTGTACTGTGGTGCTCTAGCAATAGAGTTGCCTGTGACACCTACATCAGTAGCTACAATTGCCTCTGTACTCCCACTGCATAGTACTACACGGAATAATTTTCCAATTCACTTTCTGATTTTGTGTGCTGCTCCGTAACGACCGGTGCAGCTGCACTTGGCGGAATCACTTTCGGCCCACCTCACTCACTCACTCACTCACTGCTTGCGCCACCGAATTGGCTCCGTGTAACGTTCTCCTCTTACGCGCAATTTACTTTTTATTTATTTAAGCCGAACGGTAAATGCTTCGCTTGGTTTTTATTAAAACATGTCTGGCAGTAGGGAGGAAATCAGTGTTTGTTTTGTTTTCCAACACGCTGGGGGACGAGAGGGACAAATTCTTACATAACTACTTTCATATCAAACCTGTTTTCCCAGTGAAGATTTAGTCGGCAACAGGATGGGGGAGTGAACGGAATATTCTATATATTTATAGCCGTCTTTAAGACAACAGTAAAATGATATACGGTTCGGGAACAGCTGTTCACCACGTTATGTGCACTAAATGCTATAAAAATATACGCACATGGAGTCAGAGTCGCCATCCTGCCAACCGCTACTACCGCACCGGTGTATGATGCACAGGATGTGCAATGGCTTCATTTCACTTCATATGTCGTCGTGGGTTGTGCATGTACAGAACGACATACTTACTAACATGGCCAGCTTGTCTGCCCCTTTCCAGATCCATACCTGCAACATCTCTTATACATATATTTCTTCCTCCAAGTTTCATGTAGAACACATGTTTCATAAATTTACATAGCAAAGAAAGTACTCACGAGCACTGGAT
Source organism: Carabus problematicus (assembly GCA_963422195.1). Classification (NCBI taxonomy): domain Eukaryota; kingdom Metazoa; phylum Arthropoda; class Insecta; order Coleoptera; family Carabidae; genus Carabus; species Carabus problematicus. The sequence continues at coordinate 10,817,968 of OY728590.1, forward strand.
GTTGGTAATTTTGTTTAATGTGGAATTACGGGAATCATATTCGACCCTCTCCGTCTTTCATCTGAATATTAACTGAATTAGCCGCACCAGCATAATTTTCATGAATAAAAAAATACGAGTACTTAGTGTCTCTCCCCCCCGCTAACTGAGACTACTTGGCGTTAGTGCATCGCTACAGGGGTGTACACGATTGGCAGCTGCCCGAGGGCCAAATGAACTTCGCATTTGTTTCATTTTTCATGGCGAATATTTTGTCAGTTGCAATTGACTTTGGGGGGGAAAAGTAGCAAAGTGATATTTCACCTCAACTGTGCGATAAAGTTAAAAAATGTATTCTGTGATAAAAAAAAAAATTATAAAGTACTTTGTAGGGGATGTACGAAAGAGAAAACTTTTCTCATTTGTATTTGGAATATTTTTGCTACAGTCCTGCGTTCTGTGGATGCTTCGTTAGGTGCATCATGCAATGTCCGAATCCAATCTGTCCTGTGATTAATTCAGTGGTTTTCTCCGCGGGACCGATTGCTCTTGTCGCACGAAGTTCACTGGTTTCCGTCACTATCAGTAATACAAATTACAATGTACGAAAAGTATTAAATAGTAACTAGAACGAACACCTTTTTCCTCGACAGCTTTGGAATGTGCAGAAGAGACATATGATACAAATTGAACTAGTATAGTTGAATACGCGGATTCTTTTCGAAGCAATTTGTATACGTTATGCGCCTTGAATTGGCTTGCGTTAACATCAAAGCACCTTCAGCAAATTGGATTACGCTGTTTACGTTGAGCATGCAAGAGAGCTTGACGACAGTTTGAATAACAAAGACATTTTTCTAAACACACACACACCACCTACTTTTCCCAAGACTTATTGATTTCCATGACTTCCTCTTCCCCATTGCCGAACTGCACGCTGTGTGGCGAAATGACGAAGGTTTAAATTCGATAGTCTTTTGATACGGAACGTCAAAGGTTTTTCGATTCGTTTCATATTCTACAGGGGGGATCCTTGCATATTTTCTCTGTGACGACCTTCTAGAAAGTTACGATCCAATGACGACCGAAAGACTACGATGTGCGAATTTCCACTGTTTTAGATTGTGGTCTGGCGTAATGTAAGCACGGTCTATGGCGTATTTCAGCGGGTTGTCCGCGTGCCACGTATGTACTAAATAATGCGCCACTCAACTTCTTGCGCCGGTTCACAAATCACGACTGTTTTTCGAACAAACGGGAAAAAAAAAGCCCAATATTACTCGGTTGTGCGCTTATTTTGAAACGGGAGCCACACAGAGCTTTGCATATGCAGCGCGTACATTCTAAATCATCCTTTATTAAGATCGTTTATCTGGAAATATTCGCCGGTCCCGCGGCGCCTTCCTCTGTTTTAACGCTGCGGACATGTGAATCACACACCCACACGAACGCACCAATGTTCCGATATTTCATCTAGATATTTTTTCCGGCTTGGTCCTGCACCGAGCGGAGTAGGAGTTACCGTGGAGTTAATATATTTGACGCTGGTAATTTACGATTGGCTCTGCACCGGAAAAGTGGCCCACCACTTCTGGCGCTTCTACCATATTTATTTTTCCCTTTTTTTGCAATGTGTACCACTGGAAATTCCACCACGAACTTTTCAACAACACACACTTGGCTCGAATGCTTGCTTTCAATAAACTATTTCTTTCCAGTACTGATTTGTAGTCGAATTGACTGAGTGTTTAACAAAGACATGACAACAAAGAAGACACAGAAACTATTCTTCGAAAATTGTACCAATTTTTTTTTGTGGTCGCATTCTGCTCGTTTCGTTGCAAAGACAGACTTTGTTCTCAAGTTCTCTTCGTCGACTTTCTTGATAAAAGCAGATTTATACAAAGTGAAACAAAAGCCGGTTGAAAGGGAAAAAAAGAGTAGTAGTTTTGTAGTTGGGGACCTTAATCTAAGGAATGTTATAAAACCAGCACCGAGATTCGATTCAATTCATGATTTGAAATAAAAACCAATGGCTCGGATACTTTCTTCTTCTGTTGGCTCCAGTACCCTGAATTGTTTTTTTTTTCTTGCTGCTGCTGCCGCCGCCATCGTCGTCGCCAAGATCGTACAGCTTCCGAGATCACTTGAATTGCTTCAATCTACGTATTTCACTGGCTCCACTGTATAAACTGGAGTTATGTCCGGTCTTAAAACTTACATTCAAAACTCAGTTGCCAAAACACACGTTATGACTGGCGCTGCATCTTTGGCCATCGAGTCAACAGATTGTTTTTCAGACACTCACAATGACATATGTTTTCGTAGACTCCATTTTTACGACGGCAAAGTTTATCAAAAAGTTTTAACTTTCGTTGTAAACACATTCCGTTAATCAAACATCGTAAATATTCTTCCAGCGACAAGTATGGCACAAGATTGGCAAATACATATCTTTACACATCACTGAGCAAGTACGCTTGTACGGATATTCATCATATTGTAAGAGCAGAAATATTACCAGAGATTATAAGTCCGACATTCTTACATAGATATTTCCTATATCAGTATGCATTCTTCACACAGGAGAGGCATGCATCTAGTGCAAGTTGTATAGCTGTGAGTTATTTCTTTGCGAACAGCCGTGCTAAACATATTAAGTTATCAAGGTGTGTGGTGCATGTGTGTGGCGGGACTGGAACAGGAGTGAACAGTGTAAAATTTATACTCGTTCCGGTGAGTGAGTGAGCGAGAGCGATATCGAGTCACGGTCCGTCGTGCACCGTGATCGTGACGTGTGATCATATATCACATAATCCCATTCATTTATGCTTGTTATGAGTCACAGGGACCCAGGTCAGTCCGTGGGTAATTATGATTTACGATAATATAAAAAAAAACACTACCATTAGCCCACGTTCAACGGTGATAATCATAATTAAATTTTTGATAAATACTCGAAAAAACTACGAAAATTCCACCGGAACTTGACGATCGACGGAGAACTAATCACAGGTTTAGGGACTTATTAGTCAATGTTAATAATAGTTGGGATAGATTTCAATCTTTAATATACTTTTAATGAAACCGTGGTTGTCAATCAATCACACGGACGGTGACATCTACACAAATTATTTGTTCCACTTTTCGTGAATTTCAAATCTTATCGGGCATTTGCGTATCCATCAAATGTAATCCTATATATTATAAATATAGAAGTTTGTTTACTTTCCCTAGAGATTCATATCCTGCGTTTGATGTATGAGCGAAATATTTAATTACTTATGCCGAAAACAAACGGTATCCAACCCTTTCACTGCCTATCACTTTCAATATTATCTCATTCATCCGTATCTCGATGAACGCAAACACTGAATTCGGCCGATTTGCGTGTAAGTTTACAAACAGCGTGCGTCCCAGCTTTCGTTACATCTGTCATATTTACTTAGATTATTCATGGGCATTGTCCAGTCGATGGTGATGGTGGTTCATCTGTTTGACTAGACGGATATGCACAATGGCGTACAGTCCCTAAAATACCAATGTTGTACCAAGCGGAAGTGGCTAACCACCCCAAAGTATTGACTTTCGCCTGACCGATGTTATGAGGCTGATTTCTCTGAATTTGCTATTCAAACAGATAGCCGTGATGGCTGCAGACGGGTTGGTCATTCCCTGTTTGCCTCTCCGTTCAACCTCCAACGCTTGCTGTTTCTCTCCTACCCCACTCTTCGCCCGCTCGTTCCAATGTTCCCGTTCACGTCGAGCATCGTCAGCAGTTTGAATATTTTACACATTTGTTGGACTGGTGATTGTAGGGATGCCTATTTGCGATATGCATTGCCGTGCACCGGTGCGACTACCTATGCATTACCGGTAATGAGAGATTTCAGATTTGTTATTTTCGTCGTCGGGGCTGACGACTGTACGTGATGCACGCTAGGTATTGTTAAAATCATTTCCATTCGGTGCACACAATGTAAAATTATCACGTATTTGAAACTGGAGCGGCCACTGGGAAATATGAATAAGTGATCGGTAGCACTCGATTTCTTCCATGTTATTAATTTCACCGGCAAATACCGATTCGCCAATAACACTAGTTTACAAATTTTTGGTTTCCGGCGAGTACCTAAAAGAAGAAGTGTTTTTTAGACTAATTTGGGGTCAGGGAAAACGAAAATGACAGTCATTTATTTTTCCAAAGAATCGTTTTCGAGATATTTGCAAAAAACCTGTTTTTTTGCTCTTTCTTCATATACTGGCATAAAACTTGATAACGGTTGATCAAATTAATATAAACTGTATATCGTTCGAAAGGTATGTTCTTCCGCTTTCCGACGGTATCTTATTTTTGTAAATCGGATTAAAATTCTTTGGGTTACAGGCGATGAAAGTCGGAAAAACATGGATTTTTCGACATTTTTTTAAAATCACTCATTTTCAGTTGTTTCATTGAGATAGAAAAAAAATTATTTTACATACTTTTAAGATTTCATATGAAAGATAATTTTATAGCAAAAAAACAAAGCCTGAGTTTGCTCAAATCGGACAAAAAATACACAAGTTATGACAGATTAAGTGATGTCAAACAATATTCGTTTTTCAGAAACAGGTTCATACTTTTGGTCGAAAATATGTTTTTTCATTTAAACTTCTCCGTTTATGTTGCATTGAATCGTCACGAAGTTGCATCCAGCAGTAGTCACTCATCATTCCTTCATCCCAAAAGCCTGTTTCGCTTTGTTCATTGCTCTCAGCTCCCAAATTCAGAGGAAAAGTCCAAATGTCTGTGCAGGAATTATATTTTATTTCATACATTTCATACTCACCAATGGCATGAAAGTTTTTCATCATTTTTTGGATTAATTGACGGATGTTCTGGTTTCTGTTGTTTCCCAGAAAATCCAGAACTACGTCCTGAAAAGCATTTCAAGCTTTCGTCTCGGTACTGTTCAAGCATTTTGTGAACTCGGTGTCATTGAATAATTTCTTGATCTGCGGACAAAAGAAGTATGCCCGCTTCAATTTTTCCCGTTGACAGTTTTGGGACATGCTCTGACAAAATTTTTCCAAAAAATGATGAAAAATTTTCATGCCATTGGTGAGTATGAAGTGTATGAAGTAAAATACAATTCCTGCACAGACATTTGTACTCTTTTCCTCCGAATTTGGGAGCTGAGAGCGATGAACCAGGCGAAACAGGCTTTTGGGATGAAGGAATGATGAGTGACTACTGCTGGATGCAACTTCGTGACGATTCAATGCAACATAAACGAAGGAGTTTAAATGAAAAAACATATTTTCGACCAAAAGTATGAACCTGTTTCTGAAAAACTAATGTTGTTTGACATCACTTAATCTGTCATAACTTCTGTATTTTTTGTCCGATTTGAGCAAACTCAGGCTTCGTTTTTTTGCTATAAAATTATCTTTCATATGAAATCTTAAAAGTATGTAAAATAATTTTTTTTCTATCTCAATGGAACAACTGAAAATGAGTGATTTTAAAAAAATGTCGAAAAATCCATGTTTTTCCGACTTTCATCGCCTGTAACCCAAAGAATTTTAATCCGATTTACAAAAATAAGATACCGTCGGACAGCGGAAGAACATACCTTCCGAACGATATACATTTTATATTAATTTGATCAACCGTTATCAAGTTTTATGCCAGTATATGAAGAAAGAGCAAAAAAACAGGTTTTTTGCAAATATCTCGAAAACGATTCTTTGGAAAAATAAATGACTGTCATTTTCGTTTTCCCTGACCCCAAATTAGTCTAAAAAACACTTTTTTTTCTTGGTTCATTTTTCGTGTAAACTAGTGTAATTGAACTTGTAATTATGGGTGGTAGAAGATATTTGTTCGGTTCGGTTGAATGTAAATCATTGAAAGGATTATTCTGGGAAGTATAATATTTGTAGTTACTCATTGTTTATTTACACTAATAATACGCATTTACAAGTATGCCTTTTGCAACAGTATTTCCCACTGAAAAATCCTCTGTGTGACGTCATTACTCCAATAGCACATCCCCCACCTATACCCGGGGTGAAATATACATACGTTCACACACCTACCTACATACTAACGGCCGTCTTGTATGATGGAAATAATTACACTTATCAGAAAACAAGTTCTATCTTAACCTCACAGTACACTACCCGTTCCAGCGGGTCAGTTCGAGTTTCTACACCGTGGAACCGAGGTAGTATGTAGAAATGTACTGGCGGAATGTACGTGTAAGAGGGTTTCATGTAACACGCCATATTTTAATGCGATAGACCAACGTGTACACATGATACAACTCTCATAATATTAACCTCCATGTTTTGGTAACCGGTCTATATAATACAACTGAAACGAAAATGCCAGGCGTCTCTCTATAGCTTTATTAGTAGTGCCTTTTCACATTTGATATTGCGCGAATTTGCGAACATGCTGCCTCGGCTGAAATTGTACGTCGTGAACGTGAAATTCTTATTGCTTCCTACATGCAGCCAGTTAAGTCAACAGACTGTTGTTCTGTTTTCGAATAATTGGTCTTGATCCAGGATTAAGATTGTCATCATCAAATTTCGACTAGCAGACATTACTTCCTGTTATAGTATTTCCCTTCGATCTCTCGCTGTCTCTCTCTTGATGCGTTGCCGAAATTTCCACGTCAAGAGAATGAATATTTCAAATTTTTTTTGTAATGGTTGCTTGTCTAATCGTTGATAATATCGGTGTAATGTTATTGTCTTAACCTTGTGATTGAAGAATATTACATTATTAATGGATCTCCGTTATTGAACGTAGATACATAAATAATACTCCTATTATAATTATATTCTCCCGTTAAGATTTACGGTGGAAACAAACAATGTTTTTATAGTAAGCAAGCCCCTGTACCTTACAGCGCGAGTTTAATTTCACCATTATTTTCCATATAATTCCCCCGGACAATATATAACCTTGTATACATATAAGTATGTGTTTAACTGTTATACATAGAATCGTACACTGTAATTTCATGCATGAGTAGCAATCGTTTTAATATCGCATGCGGTAGTTTAATGGTCTCCGTTATCAACAATTATCTTTGCTTTAAACATTTTGATAACAGTTTACTTCTTGGTCGAATTATTTTGTGAAATTTGCACGTAATACAAGGTTGGCGGCATATAATTTATGTAATCGTCTTATCTCAGCATAAACAAACAGTTCCGAGTACCTACGTTATCTAAGTATAGGTCAACACTGCTAGTACTAACATTTTATGAATATATATACATTTCCATATTTATGTTAATATTACACTGCACTGTCTACGCTACATCGGTGCTACAGGGATGCGTACCTATTCAATCTCCAACCAATGATATATTCCACGTCTCGAGAGATATCTTATCGCCTGTTCCATCATTGATAATATTAGACATTATATCTGCTATATTATCAGAAATTTAATATCAACCCTATATATTTACAGCGGGATATTTCATTTCAACTAAAGGTAATCTCGCATGCAAACCGGAACCGAATAAAAGCGGGAACGTAGATCGTTTAAGAAGCATGAAATTAGCGTAAAGGTAGCATATGCTATCTGACCATCACGGACGGCGTAACAGACGTAAGACGTGATGTTTAATTACGGCTAATCAGTGAGAGGGGGCGGGGTGGGCACACGTCCACCACGAACGTCCGACCACCATCTTACATGACTCATGCAATATAAGGATTCATTTCGCATACTGTCTGTCCGCCTGCCCTGCAACTTCACTCCGCAGGTAGTGCAGTCATCATCAGTTCACAGCTCCTCCATACTTGCTCGTTGTGGCTTGATGAACCACACAGCATGTACGATACGAATCTGCAGTCGGCGCGCGGTCACGTGATCCCTGCATCGAAATACAAAACGGAATATTGCGCTTCTGGCGAACCGAAGTTTCGTAAGATGAAGCCGAACAAAAGTGAGAAATTGCGACCGGTGTTTCCGTATGCATGAATACATACTGCTCTAGAATAGGGTTGATTTTTCAAGCTCAAAATGAACATGAATAGGTAACCTCTGAATGGAAACAATATCCATGTACCTTGGACAGAGTTGCGTATAATTTTCGACCACAATTTCACGTTACACAAAGTTACGTAACTGAAATTTAAACGATTACGCATGTACCAGTTCTCCAAATTCTTTTTGTTTTCGGTTCTATGTTCTATTTGATATAAATGTTTGTGTTTATTTTCTATTTACACAGTAATCAGGGGCGAGTGGCTTATAATATTTATCCACTACGGAGTTATTAATTCCGTTCCAGATGTCATTCAAACATTTCACTACTCGAACCACGGCACAAATGTATAATTTGTAATATAATTGGTCCAGTATTGGTGTGATCAATAGATTGTGCGTACACAGTCTTTGTGCAACCAGTCTAGTGTACTTAACAAATGGCCGTCCATATACACTAATCAACGATTCTGAAACTTTTATTTCTCGTTGATCAAACACCGCTAAATACACGCACATGCTGGTGTATGGTATGTACATACAACGGCGACGAGGTCCATGACTTTTGATCACTTTTATTTTACCCTGATGAATGAATGCGTCGTTTTGTAGTTGCGCATTTAATTGTAATCGTTCAAACATTCTGTTTACCAATGTGTTTTCGTTTGAGTTTATTTTCATAGACTGCTCTATATGGCTTGTTCGTTGCTTATACTACACTATAATATCGTGAATCTCATTCCGGGGATAATTATCGCTGTATTATATTCATGTATGTCAGCTAACCTCGCATGAACCGCCAGTGAGCGAGAAGCGTGTTAATTCATATGCTTCACTGCATTCTCAGTTGTGTTAACTTGAGAATCAAGATTAGACCGACGCCACCCTCGCCCTGGCCACCGTTTGGCCATCACTGATAGCATTTGCTGTGTGTGTTCCGACTACGGCCTACAGGGCCATCGCCTGTGTGTACGTGTGTGTTTGTGTGAAATCAGCGAACCGGAAGACCGTGATAAGCGTTGCTCGCTCGGACACACCGCCGCTGAATGTCTACCATCGTGTAACGACCGCGATCTATGTCTCCGGTCCTACCAGCTCTAATCTCGTCCATTGCTCTGTGGTGTGTGCATGCATGTGTGTTACGCCACCTGCCCCCCCCCCCCCCCCCCCCCCCGGCCCCCAGTCCCTTTGCACCGTCACCCAAGCCTCGCTGTTTATGAATAGCTCGATTATGCCGCCGTGTGCCGGAAAAATCCGAACGCCCGTGAAATTGTTGAAAACCCACTGAACTCTTAATAATCATCGCCCTAGATGTGGTGCCGTGGCCTGTGTCCTGATGATGGACCAATGCGAATTTACTCGATGTGTTTTTATTAAAATTTTACTTTACCCTGAATTTTTTTTTTTTTTTTTTTTTTTTTCGAAACCTGTTCGAGAATATTTAATGAACTGAAGCAACCGATTCAGTTTTAACTGAACAGGAATGATTTGTGCTAAGCTTAATGCGATACCTCATTTTTCGGGGGTAATTTTACAGTAATCCAACTTGGTAATAATATCTGGATCATGCCAATTGGCCTGTACGAGAACTGTTTGTTGTATTGAAAATACAATTTTCCAGTATACAAACAATGTTTCCTGCATTCTGGGGAGTGGGACACGTGTGAGAAAGCTTACCGTAACCACATTTTCGGCACGTGTACGGGTACTTTGAATTATTCGCCATTCAATTTCGCACTGGATGCCGTGTGTGCGTGTGTTTGTAGGTTTCACGGATGCTGGAAATATAAGTTAGGGTCTCTGATTTCGCAACTGTGTAATTACGTTTCCAGAGGGGTGGGATGGACCGGTTGCACCAACTACAAAGTACGTCAAATTCGGGTCAAAATCCCCGAAACCAAAACCTTTGGTTTTAGGTTTCCCGTCGGCTTATTTGGTTCCCATCGTTACACACTACACAACAACACTCACGTGACTCATGTGGTGATTACACCTAGTGGACCGGATAACTGGATGATATGAATTTCCATGTTATTACCGACCGACTACCTCGCATCTTTATAATGTCTACTAGCCCCTAATTATCCGGCAAAATATGTAATTTCACGGATCATTGGTTACTGCTAGTTTTTGTGGATAGGATCTATCTACTTTACGATTACTATTTTGCCATTAACCAGTCGCCACTATTATTGGTTATTGCTCTTAATCACCCTGTACGTATTTATTATAATGTTCATGGATTGGCGATTCTATGCACACTCGTAGAATATTCCTGGAAGTTTTGCTTAATGGATGGTTCTTGTTGTTACAGATCATGTCAGAGAATTCACCTGCGGGATGATGTACTACAGGACGTTCTATCTGGACAGTAAGCGAGATGCACTCTACGTTGGTGCAATGTAAGTTTGTCTATTACATTATTAACATCTTCTTGCATGTTCCATCGTCTACTCGTACTGACTGGTAGGTACGCCTGACTGCGATGCATCCGAGCGACCCTCTTCCAGTTAAAACACGTGATGTTTGCGGCTTGCGACGGCTTTAATATTGAACGTCCGTGATTAAATTACCGGGCCTTAAGGAACGTGAACCCGCCGTCGGTAACCGAACTCTTAGCACTTAACGCGTAATGCACTTCACAACGGCCTGACTCGCCTCGACTAAGTGTCGCACGCATATTCCCTCTTCATCCTACTCGTGCGCTATGCACGCGTGCTTGTTTGCAACGGTAATGGCGTGTTTTAAAGGCTCTTCGCTTTTATTTTACGACGAAGTAAAGCCTCCCCGTGTCTGTCCTCACGTGTTAGTAATCACATTATATTTTCTTTTCAACCGTTCTGCTTTTTATCGAAACTGTGTTGCCGTTTACCTATTAAGTGTTCCAATCCATTCATATGATAGTACGCGAATTTACTATATGGCTTTATCATACAGTAAACTGAACAATTTTGATTATAACGAATTGTTCTTCTATAATTATTTAGATACCACTGTAATGAACTAAAACAACAGCCGGCGAGTCGACAGTTTTATGTAAAAAAGGGGTTTGAGTTTTATTTTTTTCCATTAATTTTAATACTTTTAATTTTTTCGCCGTCCGTTATCTCAACACGCTCGCGACTGTCAACTCTGCCGTGCAGATAAACATCTAAGATTTAATTAGTTTGGCTAAACTAATTACACGGTTTGCTCTCGGATAGAAAAGGAAATCTTTTCCACTTCGCATCCAGTCAGGCCATGTTCGCTTGTGTTAGTTTTTGCTGGGCGTACTGGGCTAGTGGCGCACATTGGTTGTATTTCCCGTGGATTTGTTTGTTGAACGCGCGCGTCCACGATTCGTGTCTTTGGACAATTAATCATACGAAACAAGGTATCCCGCATATACCGCCATGTTATCAAAGTATCCGCGTGAGTACACCCTGATTCTTTGTGCCGTCACCATACGTGAATTTTTAGCCGTCGGTTTTTGTTTCGAGCAGCGGCTCTTTTTGTCACATGACCGGCATGTGACGTCGCTTGTCCGTGGTATACACGTTCTGCGATGCGGTTAATTAGTGCACGGGCATTCCTTGAACCGGAACAATTTCGCGATAAATATTTTATGCTACGGCAAAGGGGGAAGTTATGTGTACATAACAGTTTTAGTTTAGACCATTTGGCCCGTTAACGTTGTCGCTTACTGAACGCTTCAGATAAAAGTGCGTTCACATACATACGAGCGTGTGTGTGGGAGAGTGTGTCTGGTGCTACGTTACCGTTCCACACTCCGGCTTGGTTAGCTATTAATTCACACGCACCCATGCACACGAGATAACGGAACTAATTCCATCGTTTTACATGCATGCAACCGACCATTTCTTTTTCAAAACACATACATCTAATCAAACTTGCCCGCACGTATATCGTAGATGAACACAAACAGTTAGTATTATGATTCATCAGCATATTCTAGAACAAATTCCAGTCCTCACGCATGAATACGTAGTATTTATTATCCATTCTAACGAAACTTTACTCAACTGAAAACTGTATCAAGTTGTACAAATAAGAAATACTATTTATCGATGTAAGCTGAATGAAGACAAGATGGGTGTAGTGTTATGTATGCCCGAAGAGATATATAGAAACGTGTAGTGTTATTTATGCTGACACATTTCCCTTGAACTTCATTCGCGCCAGCTGACCAAGGTGGGAAATTTATGAAAGCAATTTCGGGTGCTCGTGTTGTGTAAAGTGCGTTGTTGTTCAGGAGGTGCGTACGGCCTGTGCTTGAAAGGTAGGAAGACAACGTACGCGTCATTGCGGTGTGTGCATAATTCATTCGATGTGTCTCGAGGATTATCCTCGAACAGAACCGTTGTTGGTACCTAAACGCTTTCGGCACACCTAGAATAAAGGAGTGAGCCAGTTGTATGGTTGTGGCAGTACTACTGAACTGGCGGTTGGTGCGTTGCCCGCTATACCAGTCATCTGAAGGCGACTAGTTAACACATACATATTCCTACGGACCTTCAAACAGCGTTTGTATCCCCTAGTGTTCGTGAATTTTACATCAGTCAAACAACGTAATCTCTCTCTCCATTTAACCCTGGCTCGCTGCTACTCAATTATTTGCCGATCAGTTTCCCAAGTTTCGTGCAAGTTCGGCCCGCGAACTTCCCTGCAGAAGATCCTGATAGCACCTGAGCTTCTTCCTTCGGGACCTCCGGGAGATTATCTCCACTCGATGATGAACTTTTCAAAGAGCAAATACCTCGACAAACATCGAGCAGGAGCAGGCATCAAGCGAGAAAGAGAACGAGTGTGCGTAGCACAAGTCTGCTAGGATTTGCACGTGTAGCTATATCTATCCTACTTCGTGTACACGCATTTCGGAAACGCAAACATCTACGATATTGTAGTGTGGTGTTATGGAGTGTGTTTGTCTAACGTGCAGATGCAGACATCTTCGTACATGAGCACGACTCACGCGTTGCCGAAATCATTGTGCGTCCTTTGCTCTGTTGCCAAAACCTCGACTCATTCTCGGATTACATCTCTCCATCATTCGCGCTCACGTATGCCTCGAGCATTTCAGATTTTTCACTTTCACATGTTTATTTAAGGTTACCTTACATTTGATTGGAATGTCTTCTATTGTTTTCCTGCGGAAACAGGAGATAGTGTTCAAGAATGTAGAAGTATTTTTATAAAGTAGACACCAAGCCGTGAATCGTTTGAATGTTATTAAGGTAAAACGTTTTTTTTTCTTCTTCCTTTTTTATCTGAAGAGCCAACCCTGACCTGACGCGACTGATGATATCCGTGAAAATGTGAATGCCTCGAGAGACACGCATGAAAGAAGCACGTCACCGTTCGTTCGTACAATGGCGACGCGCTTGAGACAAAAGACGCGTGGCACAACGATCCACCGTCTTCGCACCTCGTACCCGCAATTTGAAAGCGAGCGCACACCATCTTCAACCCCTTTCACTTCTACTCACCCCCGACTCACGCCGCACCCCTCTGACTCTGCTTGTCCTGTGCAGCAGACGCGCGTTCTCCTCTTCTTCTTCTTGCTCCACGTCTATTGTCTGGTCTGAATGTGCTCGTCCAAACGATAACCCTACCCGCTGTTTATTGATAATTTAAATGCATAGACTGATTATGTAGTTTCGGCGGTATATAAGTTCCCTTGGATCCAGTGTAGCGTATGACGCAATATATCTCGCGCGCGTTCTTGATTTAATGCATGCACAGCGTAGCACCACCACCACCACCAACCCTTCCTTAACCCTTCCACAAACCGTTTTCAAATCGGCGACTCGCTGCACTAGCATATCTTTGCGTTGAACGTTCGAATGTTCTTCAACGTTTAACTACACTGGAAAATCTTTCAACGAAAATTGTGTCTTAATGCTTTCAATTTCGCTGGAAACTGATTCAGTTTCCGTACATAACGTATTTCCTCTCAACCGCCAACTCCGTAAAATGTTTATCCGTTCACGTTATTAAGTTCGTGCGTTCGTCAAAAAAAGATTGATGAGTGCTGTAACACATTTAAGAGATTTATCTACTTCAGCGCAAATGTAAAATGAACGCGAAAAAGTAACGACGGGTATCTCTCTCGTCAAGTACTTGTAACTGTGCGTGCATAGCTACGTACTACCTGCTCCAGTAACGGACAGACATAATAACAGTACACACACAGGACGACAACGATGAAATTGGATCTCGCGATGTGAGTGAAAATACGAAAGTGAAGTGCACGCTTATTTTGCACGGTGCACTGCACGTTAACAAGCAAACATCCAAGCAATTCTCGGCGCTCTGTACCGCCCGACATTGCATGCATTGCATAGACATTGCATGCTTCAAATAGTTCACTTACTAATAACTACCTAGCGAACTGTGTTTTTACCGTTATCGCGGATTTTCTGTAATTTCACATGACGACTCGACTGACCGGCATTTCAATTGTATTCAAATTGCGACATTCAGTCCATAATCAATAGCGATTGTTTTTTATTTATTTATTTTCACATTATCTGAATGTACATTATAGATTTTTCTATAAATATATATTATTTAACTATGCATTGGTGTAATATAAAACCAGCTCTGGTGTGTATAAATTTTCCCGTCTGACCAATACGTCATGCACGATTCGAAAATATCGACAGCTAATAGCCTATTTATGGGCTATGCATCGTTGTTGCATTGTGCGTTGTTTGATCGGCTACTACAGAATATATATATATATATATATATATATATATATATATATATATATATATATATATATATATAAAACAATAAAAATATACTACGGTCGGTATTTTTAATGGAGCATTATTTTGACTAGAATTCGAGTTGTTCGAATCGACAAGAGTATCGACCGAAAATAAATAACTTGGTGGGTGCCGCCGATGATGAGGTATGTTATGGAGGCTTCGCTTCAGCACGTAGTGTTTGATTGATGCACGTATCCCCCGACCTGCCAGCATGGTCGGTTCGTGCCGGTTCGCTAACTGATTCGGCTAGTTTCGTACGGTGAGCGGCTACCGCGCGTCTACGCTGCGTACGCGCCGGATTATTAATGATGTGGTGGAGATCATCGCCATTATCTTGATTCGTTCCTCATTAGGGAGCCCCGTCCTGTACCTACTGCATACTAACGGCAAGACTTGTGTCGGCGGCGGTGAACCCTTTCGGCGCGACCATGTCGGTAGTTTGTTCTAATTAATAGTATTTAAGGCCATCACATTTAACAACAAATATGCGGGGAATGTCACGGCTGAATTGTCAACCGCCACTAGAAACGATGCATTACATTAAACTGTTCTAATTCAACACGACAATGTGCCTATGTGTACTGGTAATGTCTGGTAATTAGGTAAATATGTCGGCTTCACAGTTGTTAAGAAGAGAACTCTTCTAGTAATAAGCAATTATAATGTAGCGTGAAATGTCAAAATAGGTGAAAAAATACCTGGTGTTGAATAATAGTTGTAGTTTTAGGCTTTTATGTCAATTGGTACACACGACCATCATTTCAGGCACGAATTCTCATAATATATACACATACACCACTGCTTATCATTGCCATGCGATCCCGAAGTGACATGGAAACTTTTCACCCTGTTTGGGCATTGATTACATCCATCGTTGGTTTTACATATTCACACACACACACCCTGTATATTTCATATCTAGATACACACACACCATAATGTATATATCAAGAATACACTTACATTAACACATTCGCCGTATACACATACATCGTGTAACGTGAACTACAAACCACATGTGTTTTAAACGGTCCATTTTATCGGATCCGACGCGTAAACGTATAAAGAAAGTTTGTTTGTGACGCATTGTCAAAACAGTGGCCCGCGGCCGACCTTATCCGGCCATCTTAAATAACTAGAACGTCAAATAAACTACATTATGTGTCCAGATCTGATAGCGGGTAAAATATGAGACAGGAAGGAAAAACTGAATTAAGTGACAATCTGGATTCTGTTGTATGTGTGCGCCTGGTGTGACGCTAGCCGTCGTGACGCGTGTAGTAGCGTGCCATGTGCCGTGTTGGTTGCTCGCTGTGCGGTTCAGTAGCGTGGTTGCGACACGCAGAATTCGCCGCTTGGACAGTAGCGAGCGCGCGTGAGATATGAGTTATGATCGTACCGATGCCATAAACTCACTCCGTAATGACCTCTTACGGAAATATTTTCCCCAGAAAAAACTCGGCCTCAGTCGTTCTCGTTTTTTGTGCACGGCCTTCGCGACTTTCGCTAGGTTTTTTCTAGTAATGATTGCCTGTTCAGTAATCATGATACGCTGAAGTGTTTTCCCAAGATATTCCCTGTTTTTACCATAGACTGATGAACGTTGGATCATAAATCTCCTGCCAAGATGGCTCATTTCTTTATTAAACACTCCTATAATTTTAGCAACAATTACCTAGGTATAATTAGAACTGCATTTCTGTTTATAAAATTACTAAAATATCTCCAATTCGTCCGTCATCTTGCGTTTAAGTTATTAAATGTTTCCCAAAAATCTGGCTCCCGATCATTTAGCATATTCCGTTTTATAATTAATATCCATAAATTAATTAAAATGCGTATGAAATGTATGCAGTGGTTTCATGCATTTTTAATGTTTAATAAAGAGCAAATTACAATATCTAATCTTATCGAACATATTCCAGTCACGAAGCGTTAAATTGATACTATATGTTTATGGTTCGGTTTTAGTGAAATAAAATTGAGCTTTTAAGTAAACTCCATCTTACTTTTCAGTATTATTGTGTACTTGTAGTTTCTATAGCATGCAGTAGTTAGTTTTGATACTTATTAACATTGTTGGCATGTGATTCCGTTCTTATTCCGAATGTCACATGAAATCAGAATGAACACCATATTCGTGTCACAGACTTGCTACTATTTGTACAGCGAACTGTAACAAATTTCCATGCTGTATTTTGTTTTTGATAATTTTTACGTGTCACTTGTTTCGTACACGTGAAATAATGGCCGTTATTATCGTTTTACATTAATGCTGCATGATAATAATTATGAGTTTATCGGATACTTTGGATAACGAGAAGTGACGAATGCCAGCACTCACACAGTGGCGCCCGCTTAAGATAAACTTTTATTACACATGAAACGTTTTGCGCGTGTAAATATAGTAACACGTAGTTTAATATCCCGTGCAGCTACGGTCAAAAGATTCTTGGTGACTCAGTTTCATTTTATGGCCGGCGTCAGTTTTAGTTAACTTTATTTAAATTTTCGCATAAACTTGTTCGAACTTAATGTCTGCGCTCGTATAATATGTTCACGACATATGTCATGTAAATAGACACTGATTTCTCGATGTATATTTTACTGATTTCGTTTTATTACTTTCCACACACATGTGTAATTGGAAATACATGTACAAACTATCATTCTCGCATAATTAATAAAAGTACAACACTTTAATTACTGCTCATTTCATTTAAACTTTCATTTTCTACCCCCGAACTGTCAAGCGTAATGATTTCAATTCATCAGCAGTTTAGTATTTTGTTTTTCGTTCCTGGAGAGGGTGACGTCTAGTCATAAATTTCTTCTGCACTCACTTATTCTTACATTACTCATTTCACGTTGTAACATTCATTTGCCGTATTATATTTCATTATTCATGATACGGATCTTGACGCTGTTAATAAATACTTCGTGAAATAATTCACCGCTAACTAGCTCAGTGTATATCGAACTAGAAATGTACCTGCTGCAGAATCATCATCTCAACCATCAATGAACTACGGATTATAATAAAGTAGTTGGGACGTGTGTGCTAATAACTACTGATGCAAATACACAATGGATGTATGTTTTTATTTAAATAGTGCGCCGAGTGCAATTACAGTGTCTGGAGTGACGGCTGGCAGTAGCCGGCGCCACTGTCGTTTCCGATGGCCGACGCACGCACCGTGACTTATAAATACCGTTATCATATGCTGGCACGCAGAGGCCCCAATGCCACTGATACACTCTCCCCACTTTGCGTTCTGTTCGCGCCAACTTTTGACTGACACACCCTTTCCGTGTTGGGAAAATATCGTGGAGAACTGCTTATTAACTGTAAAAACACCCGTCGTTACACTTACAGCACCAGTACGCTCTCTCTCCACCTGGAGCTGGTGTCGCTACAATCGCAGCCAAATGAACAAATCCATTTTTATTCACAAGTGTTCATTATAATACACCCAGTGAGTGTTAATTATGTGATTGTTTCACTGATTACTGTAAATACGCAGCGAATCCGTTTTGTTTTATATTAATTAATAATTTATCATGTCAGCTATATTCCAAAAAAATCGCGAGATTTTTAGATAGCATAAAATGGCTTTGGTTTGTTTTTCACGTAACCCCGCAGACGTATGATGTTGAAGTGACTACACATCAAAGAGATGAGTTATTATATGCTTCGGAAATAATGAAACAGCTATACATGTATATGTATTTACTTTATTCTTTATCTCTATTCGCGTACGATATTCTAACACCCAAATCCATGGAGCTTTGTACTGACATGTTCCACTAGAATGTATGATGTTTTTGTAATTGCAGACACCATGTCTGAAATTAGCGATACACGCCAAATTTGAATTGTGCCGGATGGTAACGCCACTGTGGATGTGTAGGGCCAAGTCTGGCACAGCGGGTACCGGTGTACGAACCGAGTCCGGAACCCGGAACGTCTGGTCGGTCTATCGCGCGCTTCCTCCGACACCTTGCCTTCAAATTTCCGGTCGAAATGCTAATGGCTAATAATCGGCACTTTATATTTTGCGGTCGAACTCTCTCGCGGGGAATTCCGCTAGCAATAGCAGCCCGCCACCAGATTTCCGAACGACATTAAGACGGTCATTAGCGGTTCATATATCTACTAATAATTGGGTTAAATATTTGTGAACGAAATCTGAAAATCGTTGTTATTGTTTCACGATGAACTTAGAACGGTCGTTACGCCACGGCCCTCGAATCGCTACGATATTAATTCGAGACTCACCAACGATTACATCCAGATAAATATGCTGCTGGAAGCACATTATCCCTCCTCACGGCTCTTAAATACATTAACGATAGAGTTACCATTATCCTGGAAATACGTACTTGGCTTCAGTTTTGCTAGTGAATATTCCGTTACACCTACTGAATGTTTGTATTTACCATGCGTAGGATGATTTTACCTAAAGACGTAGTAATATTTTATTAATGTAATATTAATTCCTAGTGCTTAATGAGTAATTCATACTTAGGTCGGCAGGTGGAGTTAATTATTCTGGATTATATTTTATCCTGGCAGCACTGATAACATTTTTGGGCGGACGATGCGAGCACAGCTGTAGAATAGAATTGACTTTCCCATACTTTCATAATTATTTTCAAAAGTATTTCCGTATTTAATGATCTCCGTGTATACCCACGTACGGCAATAAAAGTCCATTAATTCACAGAATACATTTTTAATTACATATTTGTGTAGATGTACTTTGTTGATTACCGAAATTTTATAGCCTTCGTGTTGTTTCATGATGATGGCATGGCGTTGTTGTAGGTACGTATATATATATATATCTAAAAAACAACACCCACCAGGATAGCCGGATCGAATGTCCATTTAAAAATAACAACAGTTTTGCTGCGTGCCAGCCAGCGACGAAAATTAACCCCGGGTATAGTTACCCGTAATTTCATTGGTTCGTGATATATAGGTATAATAATGTCCCCTTAAATGGCAATTACTACAAACAAATAACGAAAACTTCAATCCACATTATTCTTGCTTAACACATCGTGTGTGTGTTTGGCCGGCACGCATATGTAGCTATTATGTACATACACACTCTTAATTAATCCACGATTACAGTTCATTTGCATACGGAATTATGATAATTACATGTGTTTAGGTCCTCGATAGCCGGCATTGCTATTTATTTAATTTTCTTTCGCCGTGTTAGTGCCCTAAATTCGTAATGAAAACACTCTGGTTTTAATATGCACGTACTCTATCCACGTTTTACAAAATGTCGTTAAAAAATTTCATAAAGAAAATGCTACAAATTTTTTTACGAGTCATTATAAAAATTGTCTTACTTCTTTGTCTTAGTTGTTATTTTTAATGGAAATTGTATGTTTGTGTTTATAAACGACGAGTTTATATTCCGTAGAGAGAACTGGCCACCTGCGCCCCTTGCGACGGGTATACGTACCTTGTAATATCAGCAAGGAATACGACATAAATTCCTTTTGAATATTTTAATATCGCATTCGTCTACCTAAACGGTAAAATGAATTGTTTTTGCAAAGAAATTAATATGCTCGGTGCGGAACACGAGCAAACAGGCTACGTATGAAAGATTAATAATGTTTCGACCGGTGATGCGACGGTGTTTTCAGAGGCTGGCAACTTAATTATGTTCGTGTTTCGTGCATTTCGATACCACCAGGCACTTGAGAATGACTAATCCGAAACCGAGGAGTGGCAGAACAAATCCATCCGCTTGAACATTGCCAGTGACATTCTGATATATCTGTAAGTCGTAAAGAAAATGAGTGGAAAAAGCGCCTTTTCAGAAAAACCTTTCTAAACGGTCTTTGTGGTTAAGAAACTTCGTTCGGGCAGTTTTCGTAAAAACTATCACTTTCTACGTTCGTTCTTTTTTTTCTTCGCTCTTTCTCTCTCGAAGCGAAAAGCTGATCGATCCTGGCGAGAAAGAAAATAATTTCCCGACCGATAGCAGGAGTGATGGAGAGAGAGAGGCAAGGTATTGAGGTAAAAAGAACCACCAACCAGCCAGGCTGTGGTGTCACTGTCGAATTCCCCAAGCAACCCGTCGGATTTCTTTAATGATAACAAGCAGTCCAATGTACACATATATACAGAGAGAGAGAGAGAGTGTGTGACTCACGGTACCTACCTACTACCTCCTACTCTAGCTGCTGGTTTGATAGGGAGTAGGTATACGTGTACGTGCAGAATAGTCTTCGTCTCACCTCTACTCGCGCATCGAATGCAATTAGTCCAGTGTTGTCTTTGGTTACCGCACCATTCTTGCTTACCGGTCGCACACGTGACCTGGTTGCTTGATTGGTTCAAGCGACGTCCGCATGCGGCGCCACCAAAGCACCAGACGAATCCTTTGATGGCGGACGTGTGCGCCCGACTACCTTTGAAGTTTGTTGCAAGCCTTATTTAACGTTGTTAACGACTTAAGGTCCACGCTGCGGCAAATAGTTAATGCAGTGTTCATACTCCCGTAGTCCTCTGTGACCGATCGGATTTCAATCCACTGCAGAAAGCCTGTCATGTCCACACACCAAGATACATCTAGTACACAGTTTCTAACGTAGATGCCGACGTGTCCAGTCGGGTCTTGTAAATATCACACGAGTTCGTACGTACGTGTCCATGTGCCCGAAAATCCTTAATTAGAACTTTACAACGGTATTGAATTAAGGCCGCTTAAATAGTAGACGCTGTAAACTGGCCAGGCTGAAATAAAGCCTTGCTCGAGCAATCTTCTTCTGCGTTAAGGCGAACCGAAATCCGTAATTGGATCTTCAGAAACTGTGTCAAATTTGGCCGTTCAAAATAGTTTCAGCTGCAATACGAAAGACTATAGGTACGTAGTCGAACTGCTAGTGTTTATATTTACGATACTCCCAATTAGAACGTCTGACAAATCATTTACTAGCTATATGTTCAATACTGACTTTATGTTTTCAAATATCTAGTGTATAATTGGTTTGGTTATGACAGTTTGACTTCAGGCCATTTTATATTTAGAGTTACAAGTCGGGTGGATTTAAGACGGTTGACATGTGTCAGTGTATACTGTACAGTAACAGTTGAAAACAGCTTGGAAAACCGTCAGACCTTTGTCAGACTGAATTATATCTGTAACTTGTACGACATTTTAATTAGTAACTCCTACGTATTTCCGTATCATTTCGTGCGAATTTCATTCTGGCAAACACAAATGCTTTCGATAAATTGTTCTACATGAATGTTACTGCTCTCCAGACTTTCCGACCGCGTAAACAATAACTAACAAAGTAAATAAAACTGGTTTTTTCTCTTTAATTTTGGAAAGCTGGCAAAAGTCCCCACAATCAACTCATAAACATTTCCCGCAAGTTTTTCGTTCTGGTCGAACCGTTAGTGACAATAATGCGGCATCGTTTCACTCTGCAATCGTAGACCACATACTGTGTTTCTGACGTGAGCGGGGATCGAACTGAAGGCATGATATAACATAACGACGCTAATCATATTAGCCGTGGAAACGTGTAATTGGTAATTCTAGATCCACCGTCCCTTCAGGCTTGCACGACGTGAACAAAAACCTTAAGTATTTGTGAACCTAACTTCATTTGCCGACTGCCTTTGTTCATCTTAAATTCTGTTAATGTGTTTGTGTATTATACCCGCCCATACGCCTGCAATTCTTTTCGCAAAAGAAAAACCTAGCAGAGCCCACGGCAAAAAATATATGATACCTAATATCTTCCCTGTGCTCAATAGTAAACATTTACATTACTTCATTAGGAATATGTCAACTAGCACGTATACGACAAAAGCACACGTAACATTGCGCATTGCGATCGATATCGGGTGATAAATCTTTTTCTTCGTACAGTACTCGGGGATGTTCTGCGGTCCGGTCTGTTTTGTCATCCGCAGTCCGTGTGTTTATCCCGGTTGCACGTCTGGATGCGGTTAGCGCAGCGGTCGGTAAACACGAGAACGCATCGCCATCAGTAAACGCTCGCCTGCACGCGTGACATCGCCCGAAACCGATGCTAAACCGCTCGTTACCGTTTACGCATCGTGCGTTATGCGACGTCAGTTCCGTGCACGATTCTCTCTCTCTGTCTGTCTCAAACTCGCGTCACCTCAGTCTGTCGCAGTTGCACATCCATATACCACCTTTCACTCCACAGGCGAACCATCAGTCTCTCCTCCTTCCATCTTCCCCAGTCGATGAACACAGAACGGAACCGAAGGGAAATTATCCAGTGAACAAAATAACGCTTCGACAACTCTGTTCCTGGTTCAAGTACAAAACGGCGAAATTAAACGCAGTTTATGTATTCATCATGCTAGCTGCATCGACAGAATTGCACAGAATGAAAGTAATTATCGTTTTCGCTGCACGTCTATTTTCGTTTCGAAACGAGTTTGGAATTATTGTTACGGTATATAATTGACGGTGCTACTCTGACTGTTGCCACTGTACTTTATATAAATTTTATATATATATGCCAGAATTTCAATAGATTTCAATACTCGCGCTCCATAGCGAAGGGTTTAACTTTGTGCCGCCCCGACGTTCACTGAATTGAAATACGTTGCTTCTTTAAGAGTTTCTAGCTAAATATAAATGTATTGTACGGTTATGTTCTGAAAGTATCTGTATTCAGCCGGTGCCATGGAGAAAATAATTTTCTTCAGCCAAAATGTACGTATTTCATCGCTAGTAATATGATCCATTCAGAACTCGACACAATTCTTATCTTCCCCCATTCACTATACTTTAATATTCTGATTTACAGAAAGTCTCCTGCAACTTAACTATCTCTAGTATTTTATATAAATGTGATTAGTAAAAAGCGGCGATGTTAAAGCGCGATGAATATTTCATGAAAGTGAAATGTACAATGAACAGAGATAAAAGACGGTTGTTGCTGGCGTTGCTTGATGATAAATATTAGACGGAAAGACTTCGGAACAGGATCAATGTAATATGCCGAGACGACCAACGCAATTAAAAGCAGCGCGATGATCCTAATACCCTCGAACAATGGTAGAGTAATGAAAAGAAAATTACACCGGGCGAAAAAGTAAATAACAGAACGAACGAACAGACGCACGCACTAACGAGACCACCTGAATTATTCAGTCAAAATAATTACATTCGACGCTGCACGAGGTCCAGAAGGGCATGGCGACGCTTCTACCATCTATACCAACTATCTGTTGGTTCCAACACTGTTTGGTTACGGACTATGGTATGGCGATGGTGGTGGAGCATTTGGCAGATGATGCAGCGTGAATGGCTGCTTACGTTAACACTGAATGGCAAAAGAGAAATAGGAATATTCACGTTTGCTCTCGTTAGCGACATTTCGGTAACCTCTCGTAATTACATTCGAAAGGGGTCGTTGTCGCGTATCGCATGTTTACAGATGATTACTCTAATTAATAACATTAAGCTGTGCCGCTATAAAATCTGCCATGAGTCAGAATTATACCGGATTACCTGCAGATTAGGGGAGGGATTCCTGTCTGCCTAACCCCTCGACCCCTAACTCCTCAGCTTCTCTACCGCCGTTACACATGCACGACAAATATATATATATAGAACTAATATAGCATTGTTTTGCTAACCAAACTGTTTGCAGATTTGTTGAAAATTTCAATTTGCCTGTACACCGTTAATGCCGTATTTGCCTTGCTGCAATAATGTGTTGACTGTTTTATCATCGTTTCAAACACAGATGCACACACGAGCCAGACGGTCGATCTTCGTTATTGGTTCCGACATGCCATGAATTCCTTACTCAACGCATTTGTTTACATTTTGTTGTCTGCACAGTGCATCTTTCGAAAAGGAATTTGTACTAATCAAATGTCTCGTTGCATTTGTCATTTGTTTAATGAAGATAGTCAACGACATTGGCGCCAATTATTAACTTGTCCGCAGAAAATACTTATTAATGCGTGAGTCTTCCTCAGCATGCCAGTAACAAATCAACATTTGCAACGTACACTACTCTGGTCTATTCATTTCATGATAGTTTAAAGATATAGTGTAATGGAACAGTATTGAGGTTTTACTTTCCAGTATAAATGCACAACCATCAGTTACAGTTCATTAGGAATGCAATGCTTAGTGCTGTACTGATTACAGACTATGAAATATCTGTGAACGTCCATGATAATTACGGGTAAGAAACAGCTCGTCCGCGTGTACACTTTCCCTCACGTTACCATTACGCTACGTTGCATGCGGTTACACACTGTGTGGGGGGGGTAGGTTGGTATAGTTGCGTTATCAGTTGTATAGCACCTTCCCTTCCATGCAGACGGCGCTTGGGGTGCGGCATTTCCATTTCAGAAATAACCTGTAATTATGAAAATCAATGTAAATTCCCTGCTATTATGGTAATCTATCATTTCTTCCGTATTTTTATACGTATTAAACGTAAATTCAGCACGTTTTTACCACCGCACACTGGTGAATACCTGTCTAGTTATACAGGTACGTATGCCGGTTCCATATATACCTACGTATCTCAATGTGTTTCCGTTTCCGTTAATGCAAAGCACGGAAAAACCTTCATTCCCTTCGCGGGTCCTCCTACACGACTATCTAGTACTCGGACGGAATAGGTCCTGAGCTTCTAGCATATAAAGTAATATACATTCTATTTAGTATCTCTTGTTTCTGTGTATATAATATATTATTTTTATTCAATCCATCTTTGTTGATGTCTAGTTAAGGTTGTTAAGTTTGCTCTAAGGGGTGGCTACATACATATGACCACCCTGCCTACTAGCATCGTCACCAGTCACTCCGCTAATGAGATTATATACTGAAGAATAAAGCTTGATTTTGTGCAGTGTCATACGAAACATCAGCTTAAGAGCGCTGGCTCATGTCCGTCTGGCCATCAGGCGTGAAGCGAACCACCCCACACACCCAACCTCGAGTTCAATATATTCTAATTCGTACTGGCTGTCAATGAAAGATAATGAATGCGCTCTAGTTTGACGCGGGCTTTGTTGGGTATTTTTTTAATCCTTGCTCCCTCGTCAATCGGCACGCCGCAGTTTTTAACAAGCGACACAATCTATAAAACGGGACGTGTGAAACGGTAATAGCAGGTTATTTGAACATCTGTTGTTGATAAGATTATTGTGACGTCTGTAAATCCCAGTGATTCTGTTGTAAATGCAATTATCTGTCGCTGTTATTGACATGTCGCGTACAAAATACATGCATTTTGTCACACAACACACACACGTGCGCACGCGTATCACGTACGTATCTGTTGTTGTGCATACGGGACCATTCATTACCTCGTATTGTTCGTTTTCTTTTGACAATTACACAAATCACCCCACGTGATATTTGTTAAAATTACACCGGTTTTATCTGCAATTATATTTTATGAAAATTTATTTATGTATATATGTATATTGTTAATTATATATTTATTTAACATTACTTTTTACTCCATATTAGTATATAATATACTGAAGTGTTTTCTATTAATATAAATGTTTTAATAAAATCAAGCCCTCAATTGATATTTGCCAAAGCTAAATAATTATTTTGATTTAATTTATTTTATAATTAAAATAACATACATTGACACATTTTAATACCCACAGATTAATGAATATTTATAATTCGGAAATTAATATGTTTCCATGTGTTTCACAATATTTTTCCGATTGTTTTTAACATGAATTGAAATTTGTTAGTGAAATGGACACATGTTACGCATTATTATGTATATATTAACATTTATTATAAATATTAATATATCTATCTATCTATCTATCTATATATATATATATATATATATATATATATATATATATATATATATATATATATATATATATATATATATATATATATGTATATATATATATATATATATATATTAATATATTAATATATATATATATTAATATATAAACATTGAACATAACTGCACAATGTGTAACTTCATCGTATTCATTTTGTCCCGCTAACATCTTACTGTGCATTAGTTCTTGTTGGCTGCGTTGTCATACAAACAGAATTTTGATCATTGTGGCGTAGTGAATAATCTCATGGCATTTAGTCGTAGTCTTGGCGATAGGAGCAGTGTTAATTAGCAATATCTACTACCAATTACGAGCGCCCGGCTACTGATTAAATTACAACAAAGATATTATCAGTCCGGGCCTGTAATCACATTGATAGGACGCCGTGCATACACCTGACAGCCATGCACGCCCATGGCAGGGACGCTAGATAATGATGCACCCTGTGTTCCCAATCTAATTTAGTTCGCTGGTGATCCATTACAGGCGAAATGCCTCGCGCTATCCCTGCCATGACATACCACTATCCCACTGGTTCACCAGTAGCTAGGTACTCCCTTTCACATCATCGACGCTATTAATTACGAGCATGCCTTGCCTTGCACTTTGTCCACGTGACCAACATCGGTTTGCATCCTTCACATCTTAAGATCCTTTGAACCTGCTAGTGGTTCACGAGAGAATAGCAGTAGCAGCAGTAACTAGAGCTGCTGGAGCACCCGTCGTCGTCGTCTTACATACCGCGCCACATCTTCGAGATGTTCTGGTTGAATTTGATATTCGTGTGAACGGCCGTTCACCGCACTGACCGCACATTGAACAACAGGAGACGCGGTACAAGAGGTCCTGCTTGTCATTTGACTGATGCATGACTAATATCAGTGTAGTGTGTACAGAACTTTCACCCTTATAATCCATGCACACACCGCAAAAGTGTTTATTACCATCACAGATCTGTGAATATTTAACTAATAGACGCAAAACTTTGCAGTTCTATGGAATTTTATTGCCAGCTATAACTACGAAAAACTTTTAATATCACTGGACCAGAAAACTTGCGTTAGTATCAAACACGGAAACTGCATTTGTTCCCGATAATGATATTAGTGAAAAATTGCGCGCGCAAAAACTTAATAAACACGTAAAATGCATTTACCAACCAATGCAGTTGAACGCTATTATAGTTTTGCGAAGTTTTTGTTTCTCGTATCAGTTTTGGCGTGGCGTAAACTTTGACGGCCATCGTCACTATTTGGACATTGGAGGAATATTCATCAATTTCAATGATTAGGAACAGTGACGCTTCGGTGTGAGTTCCGGCAGATGTGTATTGTTCCAAGACGAGGATGCAGCAACAAGCAAGTCTTGTGCTCTGTCTAGTTTAGAAACTTTAGCGTATGTTTAAACTCCTATGGGGAGGATTCCCTGGACAACACTATTACTCTCTCTGCGGATTCCGAGACGCTGCCCCAGCACCAAGTTCAACGTACTCCTTAAAATACATGCACGTGAAACATACATAGCTCACTGCAATTCATCTGCTGATGCATAATTATATTGTTGTACGTCGAGTAAATACTCCAATTGCGGCCTCTAGATTTCATCTCGTTTAATCGTCGCGTCGTGTAATAGTTTTTCGAAACTATTTCGCTAAACCAATAAAGCCAGTTGTCTCAGTCACCAATAACCATCTATTCGATTCTATATTATTATAGTTTCTGTTTGCCGTTGGCCATAAATGCGTGACTTATAGCAGGACTTCCTTTCTTGAAACACAACTATGCGTGTCTTCGCATGGAATAACACGATTTGATGTGGAGAAATTGCCCTGCAAAAACATTCAGGAAGACCCTATGACGCATAACGTTGCGCATCGGTTCGCAAAGAGCATTTGCCCAGTCCACAAGGAAGTTACAGTATTGGCCTAACCGAATTGTCTTGTCGGATGAGTGCTCTGTCGCTGACATCTCACTGTGACACTCATGTCACCACATCCAAGTGGTGTTTATTCTACTTAATCGAGCGTAGAACATATTTAATACGTCTTGGTTTCCGACAGAACAGCATGACACGCTGTCCAGCCCGAAAGCCAATAACTTATACTAACTACCATTCACCAATTGACTCACTCACCAATTCATACTCTGTAACTGGACAAGAATTACGAGAATCTTGTGTAATAATAATAATCGTTTTGTTAAGTTAGAAGTTACCATTGCTGAATATTTTTCCGTTATTATCACATCTCTTTACCACCTTCCAGCGTAATCCTTTGAATAACTTTCCCACAATTGAATTATTGACTTTTTAATGTAATTTGTAACTTCAATCGACCCATCGTAACAGTCTTAATTTTACGCGCAAAAGCAAAAAGTAAAATTATTTATGTAACAAATTTTCACTTTTTTTTTATTCTGCTTCTTTCTCAAATTAGTCCGTATCCAGAAAGTTTTAATTGCAATAATTTGCAGCATATCGTATTCTGCAAGTCCATCGAAATCTGGACGTATTTCCAGATTCAAATATACGCGTTCGAATGGAACACGAATATCTAATCCATTTTTCAGCTGTCAATCGGCATGGCTTCATTTTTTTAATAAAATGACAGCGAACGGACATAACATCAATAATATTTGTATGCCGTTGTGTACAATGTACATTCATGTTGTTTTGGAATCTATTCATGGAGAAATCCACCGGTATAATATGGTAGCAGAGGCGGGAGTAGTCAGTCAGTCAGTATGTGATAACATACGACACTAATGATAGATATTTTCTTTCTTTCGCCAGTGATAAACATATGATTGATGAGTGACTCGAGGAGATAGATGTACACAAACACTGAATATACCATAGGAGCTTTGCAATCATTGGTTGTCTTTTTCATAGTCTGTGCACACAGATATCTATTTCGGCTGACTTTATATATGTATTCGGGTATAGGCAACTGACTTCTTTATTAGTATTTTACTGGCATTTCCCGTCGTACAATCACGGTAAATGTTTGTTTTATTTCCGTTTCGTTATTTTTATGTTTTGGGCAAATACTCTCTACGAACCGTACGTGGATGTCTCAACATAAACATTGATGTTTATATCAAAACGTCTGCCTACTTACATACATTTCTATACTCACACTAATAGAGAACCAGCTACCATTTACTGTAACGTCAATGAAATTCTACTCGCGATAGATGAAACAGTTTATTTGAATACGAACATCAATATGTATTTTCATATACATATTTCTAATTATATTAATTACATTATAAATACATATTTGTGCACGTAAATGGTATAAAGCAGAGAGTGAATTAGGTATTATAAGACTAGTTTGGGAAACAAATTGATGTTGATCGAAAAGCAAAGTCTGGAATGATGATGTCTTATTTACGATTGATGATTACTAACACTAGTGTAGTATCAAAGTTTCATACAGCGTAACACATGAGCAGTAGTGATGATGGTGGTGGTGATGATGATGATGGTGGAAATAAAGTAAGGGGAAAAGACTGGATGTCAGTTTATCTTCCAGTCAGACTGGTTGGTTGTTTCACTGGTACGGAGAATTCATTAGTAACATCCGAAATGGAACTGTTCCTCAACATAAAGCGTTCATCACTTCTTGTAAAAAGTATTTATCTTTCTGTCTTGCGTTTCCTCTAGTCCCCGAGTCGTTTCTCTTTCGATAAAGTTTGCTTTTGCAATTTTTCACCGTCCTTGTCCGTTCCGGCCGGGCGACAACTTCCATATGTTACTTGCATCGCCATCCGTCCGGCAAACTCTGTTCCATGTGTTATCTGCCGACGCCGGGACGTTTTCAGGGCAATTTGCGCCGAACACGCTGTTGTGCAGATTGTTTCTTTCCATTCGTCCACCGCCGACGGCGCCGCCAAACTTGCAAGCGCCAAAACAACTAATAGGATTAGATTTTTATGGACAATGTCGTCTGTTCTGTTATATTACACGAATGACAATTTGCGTGTTCCAACACACACACACACAAAATACGATACAAATTTCACCCGAACACTAGAACATGCCCAGTATCCGGCCGAACAGAAGTTTAAGTTTTGAAGCGTACATGGTGATTGGTCCAAAGTTATATCTTGTCAACAACAGACACTCAACTGCTCATTAATTTTCTTCTTTCCGTTTGCGTATGTGAACGCTACGAAAAGTTATCGCCGAATAAATGTGACATTCATTAATTTAGAAACTTTCGAATTTTTGCCATTGCGTTCCTTTTTGCGTGGGCTAAATATAAACACATTAATTCCAATGTACTGTCAACCGATACATTAGCTGATTCGCGTGGTTTTAGCATCATTGGTGGTCCACCCGAATCCACATTTAGTATCGGG
The DNA here is from genome assembly GCA_963422195.1 of Carabus problematicus. NCBI lineage: Eukaryota > Metazoa > Arthropoda > Insecta > Coleoptera > Carabidae > Carabus > Carabus problematicus. The sequence continues at coordinate 10,848,965 of OY728590.1, forward strand.
TTTTTCACGTGTGGCACGAAGAAACTTTTAAAAACTAATTACAGTTAATGAATACCACACTAGCAATGTCAGTGTCTTTTTCATTTCATGCTATACAATGCAGTCCTTCCACTGACAATTGAATCGAATCAGTGAAATTCGCCAGAAGTGTGTCCTGTTGAATCTGTTCCGCCAATTATTTCAGTTGCCGTCAGTTTACAGTGCGTGTATCCGCACAAATATATCCTTCAGTTGTCAGTGTCGCCAACTGTGAGACCGTAATACGCACACGAGACCACAACCAGACTGACAGATAATGGCATCGTCTCACATTGGACACTGATCCCCTCGACAAGGCCATCCTGCATTCAGCCCCCATACGTTGTTCACTGTCGCGGTTTCACTGACATCCGCTAAAATGTTACGTGCAATGATTTCCAAGTTACTTCTTAATCATTCATCTCCACACAGTATACTTTTGGATTATTGTGATATTAATGGACAGGCATTTCAACGAATAATGAGTAATTTCTTTGCAGTTCTAACGGGCAGATATTTTGTTGTATACTTACGGTGTGTCATCTGAATTTCACACTCTTGCTTATTACTAGCAAGAAATAAAAAGTACCCTTCATCTTTTTCATACTGGGGTCATTCAACAAGTGCGCAAAACCTGAAATGACTTCGATGAATTATATATGATGCACGGAAAATAACGTCGACCGTAGAATTTCAGAACGAACGGCGTCGTAGGATAACATGTTGTTTTTTCTTCACATTGAAATTTGTTTCGTGTTGCGTGCAATCTGAAACAATTGCACATATGTTTCCAACATTTCACTTGTCACAGATATTATTAAAAGCTAGTTAGTAGATAAAACTAATGAGAATTGATCATAGTTCAGTGTATGTACTTGCAAATTTTAGCAGTTAACTTGTTTTTTCTATGTATTTTCATGTCTAATCTACGATCAATTGTATTAGTGTTTAATTCCATTTCGTGCAATGTGAAAAAAAATCGACTAATTTGTTTGAAATGACAGTGCCCGTGGATATTATAAAAAGAAAGTAGATACACTAACGTTTACTCAGGCTTTCTGTCAATGTGACAGGGTACTATTTACTTTTTTCTATCATATACATTACAAACAGAATCATGATGGGAACAAGTTCAATATTGATTTTAAATTAGTAGTCTACGTGTATGAACAGTGTTCGAGAATATACTGGCGACACATACGGTTTTTTGTTGCTTAACACGTAAATGTATATGGCGTCTGGCTTGTGTAAGAGTTTATGTGTAAGTTTAGACGTAAGCAACCGATGTAAATTTAAACCATGCCCGACATTCAATGGACTTGGCTGATGTCTGTCATGTCATACTTCTCGTTTCAATGTAGCCGAGCGCGTAAGTGTAGTGAAGGCAGAGAACCGTGCGAACCCGTCAGTTTGTGCACAGCTAACCGCGCTTCATAACAAAAACTTGACAATAGAGTACGAGATTATGACAGATTATGATAATATCACGGTCGGCGGTGGCTATTATGTGGCCAAGAACCAGTGTTTTGCAACTGCTCGAATCTCTCTTAACACTATAACACAATACTGTACTTACAATACACGACCGCGACCGCTCGGTATACGGGGCACATTGGACTCGCAACTGTGCGTGCCAGTGATTTAGCGATATCTAAACACGGGTTTTGTGTACTTTACCGGCGTGCAAATATTGATCCTGGATTTCCTTGTGCGAATTTCCTGCGGTTATGGCCGTAAGTTAACATAACCCTTGTTACATCTTTGCGGGAAATAAGATTTATTTAGTACCAATCCGAGAGGAACATCGATCAGTATATGCGTGTGTGTAAAGGAGGATTATATGATCATTTTCACCTACTTCCTTACAACCTCCCTCCCAGTATCTTATTCTCCGTTATACAATGTACCTCTCAGACCACGCAAGTCAATATTTGCTCCTCCTCTAAGGACTCTATTACCAAAGAAAATATTGAAATTTCCTTTTTAAAGACTCTCTGCTTTGTGTTACATCTGCAAAGATTTACACAGTGCCTACTGTAATATTGAACGTGGAATTTACGAAATAGATTGACATATTATGATTACATAGAGACATGGTTATCAATATTGCGGAAATTCTATTCTTGATTATATTATATTATATTTAACACACACGTTGAATTGAATGAATACAAAACTTCTGTTACCGTTACATGCAACACGAATGTATCGACATATTCAAATCATTTTATTTTCAAACGTGACACCGTCAATACTGTCGGATGTTTTATTATAATCAGTGTCCATTCATAACAAATGGCGAGTATGGCGTCAACTTAACTATTGTTCCATACGTGCCGTCCCTTTCATATTGTATGTCCCGGCTCCATATGTACATGTGCCCCGTTATATATCGCACATTACTACCGATGCCCGTCACACTGGCTCCCGTATAATTTCCGGACGATGCGGGAAGGTCCGGCGTGTATGAAGTTTTGGATCCGAGACACACGGATGCCTGATAACGCTGTTCAATTTGCTTTGTGTCGACTCTGACAGATGTTAACGTGCGAAATAGATGACAACTTGGTGCACACATACACCTTGTCTTTGTCTTCCATATTCACAAGAAGCCTTTCAACAGTTCTCACCTGAAATAGGTATCGACAGATAGCGATTGGTTATGAAAAATTTCATCGAAAGTTGTCATTGTATAGTTTCATATATGTTTGTGTTTGTTTTGTACTTAGTACAACTAGATATCTATTTGCTATTCGGGACAATTGTTTATTAACGATAATCAAATAAAACGCTAATTATGTATGCAATGGCCCATTACTACGCGCCTAATCTATGTAAAGCTAATATTACGATCTGTATTTATAATTTAAAACGTACCATGCACTAAAGCTCGCAAACAATCAAATAATACCAACATGAATTAATGGGATATTCTATTTTTCCATCGCTCATTAACTATGCGGTCATTGATTTGTAAACAATTCAATGTGTTTTGTGTACATTTCTGTATGTTCTGGTTGCTATTTGTGAATCTGTGCTTTACACCATGCAGTACAGGGTTCGTAGATGGAAGTTTCACTTGTAAGAGCGGTTCACAATCGCTCTTCGTGGTATTGTATCTGGTTTACTTTCGGCATGCAAGAGTGTTGTTCTGCGTTACATGCATTAATGCACGTGTTTATTGGATTAGTGCTAGGTAATGTGAACTTGCTGTTGTGCACAGCGGCAAATAATACCGAAGCTAGACTATATTCTTGTCTATTTAATTGTAACACGAAACTACAATGTTATACACTAAATGCTCGCCTAAACAAAATCAAAAACAAACTTCTGATTTATTTCATTCCTAATGCTTCAGACAATTTTTTCTGCAGTTATTCATTTTTTTGTTTTGTTATGAAAGAGAAAATTTAATTGGCTGTGTAAGAAATTCTATTTTAGTAAAAAAAAAGTGTATCTATACAATTAAACAGGTCAGGCGAGAATATTTCAATTTAAACTAAGTAAATTGCAGTTCTCACATTGGATGCAGAGTTCGTCGAGCAAAAAGCACGCTAAAGCTTTTAAGCTCGACGAACAATTCACATAAAATAGCCAAATGGAAGAAACTACGTTAGTCAGTATTGAATTTTGCCCTCTGCCCGTGCAACACTCCATTCAGTCGCAAATGCAATCATAAAATTTCCGAATTAATCCACTGCCAACACAATAACCGAATCACTAATTGCAAGACTTTTCCAAATAGGTAGTGTCGTAAATAGTTGTACCTATTCAACTGCGAATGCATTGAAAGCATTACAGTATTGCAAGTATTGAAAAGTTACTCGTGAATGGCGAAGTAATATTTGTATATTTTAGAATCGAGGAATCCGCCTAACTAGAAGACTATACAGCAACAATCTGTTTTACTAGATATCCGTCAGTAAGTATCGTTAGACATCTCGCTGTCGGAAAGTTAAGCTGCTGGATAATATATCGGTATTTGCATAGTATCCGATAAGTCATTCAGCGACTGGCCGTACACCCAGGTTCAACGCGCACTCAAAAGACACGCTGAAGCGGAAATAATGTTTTGAAAATAGCGTTGGTCTCCGTTCGCCATGTTTCGCTCGACGACTGGAACACTAGCGCTTAGCGGCTGAGACGGCAGTCACCGTTTATCCCAGACGCTTTGGTGCGCTTTTCCCTGTAAGCGTCGCATCGCCTTCCCGCCAGCTAGAATGTTATCTCTTTGAGAACTCTTCCTAACACTTGATTTATTTTCTTCCGTTGTGTAACTGTTTTCGTTTTCTCCGCCACTTCAAATAAATCTTTTGCATTCTGATTGATTTTCCGAGGACAGTGACTTATTGAGGAGCACGGTGTGTTTTGGAATATTTCCGGTCGTGTCAGTTTAAATTTTATATTGGGCACATTGAGTGAATTGATAGTTCATCTGTAAGGATAGTAATAGTTTCTTGCATTTGTATACTCGAGTATTTGCCCTTGTGCACTATCATTTCATCCATATTATTTAGTAGGAGAGCAATAATGTCACTGCTGCCTGTCCACACAGAATTCTTTACGTACATAAACAGATCATCAATCTTTTCACAAATTTAACCATTCACCAGTGTGTGTGTACGTACATTTCTCTTCAAAACTTTCGGCTTCATTCAAATCCATGCTCCATTTCTCGGTAACCCCTTCGCAATTTAAATAAATCCATTACTCATTGGAATCCTTCGCGCGCTCCATTACTGTCACAATATGTTAAAAACGGTATCTTATTTAAAAACAAACTGTGCGTCCGTATCACACATTCACGAAATCCCACCAACGCGGCGACGGAAACTTTTCGGCCTCATGTTTCGGTCCATGGAACATTGGAACAACGACAAACTCTATACATATGTATGCATGTGTGTGTGTGTATGTGTGTTTCTGGTAGGCACAGTTGCTTGCCTGCTAAAGATATGCACATGTTAAGTGCTGGAGACAGATCTGCCGAGCGGTTTCCTCTCCCGGTTGGAAGCATGGAAATGAGATTCAGCCGACACGTGTACCGTGAAACAACCGTATTAATATCGTATCAGTCTTGTGCGATGAAAATGATTTGCTTTCCTGCCGTTTCCATTCGGTTCTTGACAACATTGTGCCGTATCGTTTACCATAGATGACTTGCGTGTTTAGCCGCTAGGTGTTACTGCACAACCAACATACGTGTATCTATATGACAGATGGAAATATATTTTACATGCGTCAATATTATATTCCTGATTGTTTGTTCATAAATGTTAAGATCCATGCCAGATGCACTAGTAGGTCGCTTCGAGTAATACATAGCTGTAGTTGATTCTTTTCATGTTCAAGTGTTATAATCAGCAATAATTTGACTGACTACTTGTGCAGACTGTTAGTGCCTAGGACTCCCGTGTCTGAACGCACTACACATAGTTTAAGGGAAGACGCTAACGCTATTTGCTGGTTGCGTGAGTTGAAGCCGATTAGCAAGAGTTTCTCGCTCACAATATTCCGTTCCATTACTAGCAATGGCACCAGAATTACTGTAGTGTCGACCGCACGGTGTCTCGCTGGCTGTAATCAGCTAGCAGTTTACTTGAAAGCTTTCTTGAGGCCTTGCCAATGTGTGTATTGATAGTTGCCTGTCTGCTTGCCTTATATGAACATCTTCAGCAGCTGCGTATATGTCGCGTGTTGTACATGTGCACAAGTTCTCATGGACACATTAATACTACACATACACTCCGATATCGATATGTACTCTACGTCGCGCAATTACACGTAAATAAGCCCGGTACACTCTCGTGCAAGAATCTCACTCATTCCTGCCCACACAATCGTTGCTTTCCGTTCGTATATGAAATATTAATTATATAAACCATTCCACAAACACACACAGTAATTAGAGTATAATTTATATCTTTCTAGTTAGCATTTGTTTGAGCACAAATAAAACTTGCGTGTCTGCGCATATATTTTTCCTCTGCGGGAAATGGAAACATGAATACTCATCGTACGCGAGTGTCATCATTTTTTATTCATGATCAATTTACTTTTGTATAATTCATTCAAAAATATACATAGCGAACAGCAGTGGATTTTCTTTTATGATTTCTAAGAACCTAGTTTCGTTTCTTGATTGGTAAACCTCTGCGATATTCTCTATAAATTAATCAAAGATCTGAAATTGTTTTATAAAACGACTAGATCCTGTGGACAACAGAGAATTACTATTGATTTTTTATATAATATTATAAGTTAAAGATTCACCATGCCTATAAGTATGTTTACGTTAATTTTTCCGTCGTTACTTACGCGTATTTCTTCCACGTTATCGTCGCGAGCTGGCGAGCTCGGTTGTTATAACATTCCCATCTGCCGTGAACAACTGGCTGATATTTTTAATCGGATCAGTGAATTTTATTTTGTAACTAGTAATAGGTTTTACCTATAGAAATTTTATCTCTCGTGAACAGTGCTTCCAGGCAGGTATGCGTTGATGCACATGCACCGGATGCATCGGGGTATATTGTGTAAACAGTATCGAGTATCGAGCAGTAGTCACTCTACGTACTGCACCATCCGATGTGCTGCACAATCATACTTTGAAATATCATTTAAAAAAAAAAAACGAAAACGAGAACTTTTTATCATTACGTAGCTTCGGCTGTGGCTTTTCCTGTTTTGGTTCGATGGTTTTAAAATATATAAAAAAAAAATAATAATCTCTTCAATAACATGGGTTCTGGTTAGTAAATTTCAACAAACATAGTTCGGAAGCCAGGAATTGTATCGGGAACTGCGTCCGTATATGAGTTATGTGTATCGATATCGCAAGAATTTATAACGTGATTTTCAATGTATGCATGTTTGAAAATTTTACATGAAGAGACGTATTTTTTAAGTACTATTGCCAACATACTAACGAGTACCTTATTGTTTATTGTTGTATGTTAATAAAGTAACATGTTATTTAGCAAAGTTTAATGTTTGTTTAGATCATGCTCGGGCCGAGAACAACGGTACACAGTTTTATACACCTTGCAAACTATGTTATCTCACGAGAGGGATAATGTACTAAATGATAATATTTTGTTACAGGGACCGTGTATACCGGCTGAACCTGAGCAATATCAGCCAATCGTACTGCGAGGTAAGTCACTTTTACTATCATTCTGCACGAATTTATATGAAACAAGAGATTATCTCGTGTACGTATCGACGTACCGTGTCTCCACTAAATACACATCAAATATTTTAGTGTTCTCGTTTACGAGATATTACTACATATACGAGGGTATGAGAGACGTCTTGTTACGCACAGTACTGAGAAACCAGTGGCGTACCATGCGTATTTTCTATAGAGTAAAATCCTGTAAAGCAACTATGTTGTATTAGTTATTATTTGTCAAGCGAGAACTCGGTGTCATTAATCGAATGTAGTAATGTTTCGTAAATTATCTGTGCACGCCTCTGTTACTGATCATAATATATTACCGGCCAGATCGTAACTGTGTGACGAAGATGACACCTAACTTGTTCTGGTACATACGTACTAGGTACCCCATCTTATTACGCCGCAATCATCCTTCCCTTGATAGAGCGCGGGAGAAGTTGTTGCGTCTTTATGTCTCATCATGCGGTGTAATCATAAGATATGTGCGCACATCCCTAGCATGTTTCTTACTCACCGATTCTAATACAACTGCCGCTGAATTATTAAACGTACTACGCTGATAAGTTATAGTTTAATCCGTAAGCGAAACTACTATATTGCCAAACTACTGGCCAAGTCTCTATTTGTTACAAAAATCCTGGCTGGATTTATGAAACTAATAAAAACTCCAAGCGTGGCTTTCGTGAAAATTTCGATGGGGTGGTGTTTTATTGTTGCACTGTGCTTACGTTGTAGTGAACGTCGTTGCTGTGTAGCTCACTCGTTTTAAAAGTTGTGCTGATTGCACGGAGCAATGTTGCACTAAACGTCAAAGGCTCCACGAGAAGGCCATACGTCACAGTTTATTGAGGTGAACGACAAACCAGAAGGTACCTACTACTAGCTAGTGTAGTGGTCCTCTTTACCTCGTCGGCCATGATACCTACATCAACAGTGGCGTGCAGCATGTGGCGTTAAATTGATCCAACACGGCGGTGTGGTGGAACGGTGAGACGCTTAAAGCTTTCACTCCCCGCGTGTTGTCTGAAGGTCGTTAGATAAATCAAGTCGCACGGCTGGTGTCGCACTGAACTCCGACCTCCTCCGTGCACCTTACCTCTTTGTTTATTGCTAATAACGAGCCGACACGACCTATTCCAAATTTATCGCGCTCGTTCACTTCTTTTTTTTTTATTATTGTTTCGTGGATTCATTTGTTTCGATTTATGTGTTACCGACTGAGCATGAGGTATCACTAATGTCGCTTGCATGAGACGGGCGAGAGGGTATTTCCGTTATTAATCGGTGGTATAAAGTTAAATAATGGATTATACTTTAGAGTTGTACCCCCGCTTGGCTATAAAATTGCCGTATGGCGTAGCTAACACGCAACAGCAACATGCTATAACCGTATGAGTAGAGTCTATTGAGAAGTACATCTATTTCTAACGGCGGTAGGGCTCCCATGTCATTCTAATGCCGGGATGTACATATGTGTATTTGTAACCAGACGATTACATTTTTGCTATTTATTACATTTAATATAGAAATGCTGCTGCAAAAAATACAAACTGCTGTAACCTTCAGCAGGATGTGATGAAGCATCCTTTGTTATATTTTTAGATTTTGTTGAATTCTTTTAATACCGTAATCCGTCAAAACTGACATGTTATTTTTCTGTTAACACAAAATGTCTTCTTTTTTGACTGACTGCTAATATGAAAGTGTACAAAGAACATGTCATTCTTTTGTAGTAATTCTAAAATGTTGCCAGTTAATTAAATGTGTATTCATTGCTATAAGAAGGCAAAATATAAATACATATGTTGTATTCCCGGTAGAACAAAGTTATTATTATTTATAATAAAATATTATCTCTGTTTATATATATATATATATATATATATATATATATATATATATTTGAATATTTGTTAAAATTTAATACATAAACACCTAAAATAGCCTGCGGACTATGTTTCACATTTCAATGCATTTAATTTTAAAATTTCTATTGCGTCGCTAATTTTAATTAAAAATCTCATTACGTTTCTAGGTTAAAATTTCTACCTTTTTTGCACATTTATTAACTTTTTCTTCTAGGAGCTTTTACTCTACATATTTACTTTAGTTTTAAATTACATTTATTTAAATTATTCCAAAAATCCTCGGATGCAATTAAATTACAAATGTGGACGACTTTTTTCTCTGACAAAAGCACTATGACCGTTCGTAATGATTGAATTTCACTACTGTACGTCATACATTTGTTGGAACATGTCAAATTCAGTGTCGAACAACAATTCACATTAATGGCAGAGTATCTAAATAGTTTCCATTGTCATGGTAAATTGACATTTTGCATTTTGGCAAGGCGGAAAAAAGTACCATAGGGGCAGACATCCGTCACATGCACATCACACGAGGTCCTGACATTATTATGATTTTCGATTAGAATGACAAAGGTTTATACAACAAAACATGGCGAATGATTATTTAGTTTTGTACTACATAAATGTACAGACACGCCTGCCGCCTCCTAATTAAAATTTAATACGTGTCCCTTTGCCGAAATCAAATGCGCATGCGCACGCATGTGATATTTGTAACGATTTATAGAATATTATCACTTTCAGTTAATCGGATTCACTGAATCTCTCTCATCGTGCAATATTCCCTGTGAATTTGTACTCGTCGGTTACGCATCATGTAACGTGAACCATCTATTCCACCGAAACACGCTCGCTTTGTACATATATTGGCGTTAATCTCACGGCAACAATTCGTCCAGTAATTTTATTTATGAATGAATAATAACCATTCCCCATTTGTGTATCCGTGGATTAAACTGTGTATACTACTACCCTTGTCGTATTGAATTTCAGTATTGGATCCGTTCTCTTAACCATTAGGAAAACATTTTTGGTTTCAATGAAATTTCGAACCCTCGGACTGCGAAATCTCGAGAGATCAAGCCCCCCACCCCTCTGTTGCATTAGACGACAACCAAATCTCCGATCCAATTTCGGTTAAAATAGTTTTCGTGTTAGCATTTTTGATATCGATTACCGTCTGCAGTGACATTTGGTTCCCTTCCCACTGTTGTTATTAATTCTCGATCTCTTCCACAGACCTTTCCACTCATTGGATCTCTTAATTTCCTCTCTGGGTTTAATGTTTCAGTAATTAACGTTGTCTTCTTGTTTGGTTAAATTGTATTAAATAACGGTACGAATGTAGGTTTGTTCAATTCGTAGACGTAGAACTAAATATCCGTTTTGAATGTATCAACTTTCGTTTTGTACTGTGCGATTCACTATTCCGCACATTGGTACATTATCGGTGACAGGGTTTGTGCGTCACTTTTCGCCACCAGCATGTCAGTCCCTTCTCCATTCTTTACCCGTTAGCACACTTGGGATCGGGGCTGCCTACTCGAATGGAACCAATTCTTTTTTGCTCGGATGAAAGAAAGAAATGAACGGGAATATCGTATCGCAAGTTTGATTCCCAACGGCACGGGGAATGCTGGATGCTACGGTAGCATATTGCTTCGTCTAGACTCGTGCCAGACTCGACCCGCCACGTCCGTGTTTTGGGGTTGGTACAGCACGCAGGTGGTGGCTTTTTAAGTGGTAATAACAATAGACGTTTTATTTGTTTTGTCTTTTCACCCGCTCGATGCACGTGAAATATCTCCAGAGAATCGATGCATGCCGAATATCATTACGATACACAAATTGATTGGGGATTCTGGAGCCTTTGTTGTTCAGATTAACATTCCGACTGACCCACAAGTTCAAACAGACACATACCTACGGCCGCTGCGTGTTATTATTTGAATTGGTTCAATGAATATATATTCCTTGAATAGTAAGTGTTAAATCAGCAACTACTTCATACTCACCTTACATGACCATAAGCATACAGAGCTCCTCCCGTTTTGGCCATTTTACTGAATTTTACGAATTATTTTTGCTTTAAAATTTCATCCATTTTGTATATAGATTTATGTGGAATCAGATTACAATTACATTTTAACGAAAAATAAAATTAAACTGTTACAATGGTATCAATATCAACTTTTTTAATTTATTTATGCGTATATTTTATATTTGAACAACATTGAAATCGTATACAATATATCTGTTTTTGCTAAATATAGCATTCCAGATTGCCAGTGGCTATGCGCTATTTGTTTTAGTAATTAATTTAATGAACGGCAATGTTGGCAGTAATATATCATATTATGTGGACCACAGATGAGTGGTGATATACATGTTTGTATGTATGCGCGTGCACTGACAGTAGTCCACCATAAAACTGAGATTTATTACATCATAAAAGTGACACCGAACTGTCCACTAGAGACATGTGTAATACCAGAAACAGAATGTAGCATTGTAATCATTGTGAGCATCCAAATAGTCTCTAACTTGTATAGAATTTGAAAACATATTATCGTGAAATTGTTTCAAATAACATTGATGAATAACTCTATCCGTTATCGCAATATTCCTACTGACTTTGTACTGTAAGAACACTGTTTTAATAGAATTTATAAATATGACCCAAAGTACGTTATAATATTTGACTAAACTTGATGTTTTTGTACATTTATACATTCTGGACACGTTGTATATTGTTTTGTTTCCATTGCCAAATTCGGGTTGGCTAATCCATTGAGTAAGTGCGACGGGTACGAATATTGTAATTATCAACTAGTATAACTTCCACGCAATTGTCCTCGGATTTAACGCAACAACAACAATGGCCGCACCGGTTGGAGATTGCGTACTTATGGGGTTGTTCGGCGCAACCCCTTAATGTTAAATGTACTAAATTATGGCCAGCGAAAATTAAACGTTTGCAATAACAACGACCGACTGCGGACACACACACATTCATTGTCATCTTATCAGCGCGGAACGTAAATGTGCAGACATAACCGACATAGCTAGTCCCTGGTTCTACGGCGGTAGGTTTGGGAGATGGTGGCGGAAGGACCTTATCGAATTCCACGGCCCGGAGACCGCGAACTCATTCACACAAATCGTCTGAAACGTAATCAACTGTACATGACAAATGTTCGACATTAAACTGGCCATTCAACCTTTGCACTGTCGCCGGTAGGTTTGAGGTGTATGCATTCGTTCTGTGTCACCGCATCTAAATGACTTTACCAAGCCAGGAGCGGCTGTAGACGGAAACCGCGTCTTTCTTATGAGCTTTTGTCTATTGTGTAAGTTCCAAATCACCAATTACAATACACCCATACCGTGAGTTCATGCTGCTGGGAGATTCGTCCAGTCGTAAGTACAGTGGACTAGAGGCGAATGCATAACTCCCGAAGACTACAAAAGCTGTGAGGACGGTTCTGGTCCAATAGTTGTACGAACTCCAGTGTAAAACGGAGGGCAGATAAGTGTGCAACATCGGCCCATGTATCATCACGCAACAATGGAAATGGAATTCGCAATTATAGGTGCGTTGTTGGATGACCGTGCCACGCCTAGTACAAAACTCGATCTAAACACTCACACACACACGTATCTATATAGTGACCATAACAGCGATGGTGATAGTGGTGGCGGTGGATGTTATGATTAGGATATTGAAATTCTGGGATATTTCCCAATAATGTGAATGAGGCATCGACTGTGCACTGTACGGCACCCTCGCAACCCTGGCTCTTCCCCCAACCCTCCCAGCGCTGGTATCCCATTACGATAATCAACCTGCAGGTCTGCACATAAACACGAACCGTTAACACACGTACGTACATGCATGATACACCAACGGAGGGATGGTACGGCATTATGTAATGAACATACTGATGACCAGCAGTCCGAATGTGTACTTCCAAATATTCAATAGCCACTAAAGGATTCGTCCATCGTCAGCACGATCATTTCCACTACATTTCAAATGGAAAACGTACAAGTCACAATTTGCTAACATCCGTATAAATGCACGATATGTATCTCTCGCTCGTCTAACTGCACAATGTCATGCTAACATCAACCCCTGGCGATATTGTGCACTGTCGACGCACGGTGCACGCATATTTCATAATGTGATAGGAAATGCACTCGTTTGTCACGAAACAGGAAAGAAATAAAAAAGTCTTACAACAATTTCATGAATTTCCCTTTGTTTAAATACCATAATCTGCATAATGCCTCGTAAAAAGTTTCCATGTTAATTATGTAGCGTAGTTCATACATATATACACGCTGTCGATACAGATCTGGCGTCGTGACGGTACCTAGACAGCGTCCATGTCAGTGCATTAGCTTACTGGCTGGTCTCTCTCTTTCTCTCCTTGTCGTCGCTACATCGTTCCACCAGTACGGTCAGGGACTGGGTATAAACATTCGTCATAATAGGAATGTTCACGTTTCATGTCATACGTCAGTAATGGGTTCACTTACACTCGTATGTAAATACCGCCTGTCCGTAGTTTTTCCTAGCCGATTTCTAGGAAAAAGAAAATTATGTCTAATTTATACAGCGTCGATCGCATGTGATTTCTTTTAAATAAGTCTACCTCCAATTTTGTATTTAGAACCGTTTTACATGAAACCTCATTTTTCATTCCTCACGATCAGCGAATAACGACCGTATAAAATAAATGACAACACTGGCTTCTCAGACGATGTTTTCTGTAGAAGTTTTTTTTTTTTTTGAAATTTATTTGCCGTAAATAACGAATGAAATTCTATTAAATCCATTTATTGTTCTACGGATAGCTACGTGTTTATTGGTTACGTATCGCAGCAGCAATATTCATTTTTAGTTTAGTTTGAGTTAGTCAATGATTTAGAGTGTAGTGAGGAAGTGTGTAAGATGATTTTTCAAACACTTTATTTATATGCTAACCTAATTTCGGTACGAGAATCCCCTGCGGTGTGAAATATGGTGTGCGCGCTTCACAATACTAATTACTTGATGTATAGAGCAGCATCTCAACAGCCCAGGCCTGCCTATGCTTACCGTGCCAGGCAAGCCGTTCCATTCTGTCGTTCGGCGCTCAGGTACCTAGCCATATTTTAATTAATATATCATTTATTTATCGCGCGGCCAACGTATAAACGAGCATTTCATTAACACGTGTTGTTCTTCCATGAGAAACCATAAATCACATGGCATATTCTTTACGAGTTTCCCGAGGAAGTTAATTCGTTGACACCGCAACGGGTATTTCATCCCATTTAACAAATCGCCAACAGTCTCCGTTGACTTTTTAATAAATGACGCGCGTTTAACTTGAATTTATGATGTAAACACTCGACCAGGTCACGGTGAAATTGCTCTGTTGGGGCAATCAAATCAGGAGATTGGTTCATAAAAACGCCTTGAAGAACAATAGCTTCTCAAGCTCCCTGTGGTTTTGTACTTAACGGACTTGATAGTGTGTTCCACCTTGCTTCCACCATCACCACAGCTGCTGCTGCTGCTGCTGCTGTTGATGGTTTTTAAGCGTTGTTTATTTTGTTTCTCCCGGGTAAGAGTAAAGTGTATTTTTCTTTCTTCCCTGGCGCAAGCTCATCCATACTTCTAATTACTGTAAATCAGGAGTGCTCGTCGATCAATCTAGTACGTTCAGCCCAGAGTCCATGTTCAAGCAATTTGTACTTGATCTCGCTGATTTCCCTTCGTTAAATATGAGCGACGTTGTTGTTTTGTAGATTGAAACGTAACTGGCGGAAACAAAAGCATCATGCTTCATTTCTCTGATTGGCAATATGAGAATATGTTTCGTTGGGCATTGGGCCCATTTTTAATTAACTCGTCGCAAATATGAGCTCGTGGACTTCTGTACCTCATTTGTATCGGTGTAGGTGTACCTGAACATAAACGTTGGTTAGCTGTAAAGTCAGTTTGGTGGCTGGCCGTCTGCTAGTGACAGGTCTCACTTGAGCAAGCAAGCACACTTATCGAATGAAAAATAAATACAACGTTTAACAACGAAATACAGTCGCCACGTGAGTCCTTTCGAAGGGGCGTATACTAATTCTGATTACAGTCTCGTGTATCAAAGAATTTTTATTACTTCCCAGCGGGTGGGGTGTTCCTTTGCAGATATGTTGTAACCCCCGCGTTCCATTTTGCCAAGTCCTTTAATCAACTGCCTTTATTCTTATTTACTTCCGTGTACAAACATGTAGATATTGGGGCAATGAGAGGTCTTTGGTTGCCTCCAACTCCTCTCACTCCCCTTCCGTAAGTAAAACAAACAACCAACCAATGCCAGTCCACACACACACACACCCATACCCTCTTGTCTGGTTTCGCACTTGAACCCCCGCAGGCCGCTTGTTCCTGCGAGTGTGTATATATACATACACTCGCATATGCTGTGTAGACGATCGTCCACTTCATGCTTCTCTCTCGTATCAATCATTGTCCAAACATTGACGGTGCTTTTAGCCCCCCTGAGCAAGTGAAACTAATATCATTATTTGATCTCTTTCGGTAGATTTTATTTACTTTTGTGTTTTTTTATTATCTTTGCTTTGAATCCGTTTGACAAAGCAGTTATTAAAATTCGGTAAATAAAAGTGGAGAGCACTACTATAATAATACCATACGTTTATGAATGCCAGTTGTATACAATCGGTTTGTTTACTATTTAATGTGACCTATATTTGTAAAGTTTAAAAAGACTTCATCGTCATATCGTGCAGTCTTTGTCATCATCCGCATATCAGTCAGTTCAGCCAATTTTCTATCTACTGTTTCCTGGTAATGCCAGCCGTCACTCAGTCTGCCTACCAGTCTGTTATTTTTTCATGCATAATCCCCAGACACGTCAGTAGGCTTTTTTTATGAAAAGTACAATTGCATCGTAAAGTAACATGTATCCGTGCATTTGACTTCAACTTCCCTATGCTTTGATGTAGGCATCAGTGCCAACATGCAATCAGTGGGGCAATGCCCGTAACCGCAGGTGTATTCCACAACAACCTGTACATCTCCCGACTTTTAAGTCACCCATCCTCCTCCTCCTCCTCCATCTCTGTTTGTATCTCCAACATCAGACTCTCGCACATACCTGCGACGTAATATCTCTGTATGATTGCGAGATACTTGCGAGGTATGTTGTGCGCATGGAAAATACGCACAATTACGTTCCGTTTCAGTTCGCAGACTGATTATTATTGACATAGGCGCATAGTACACTCTGACTGCATATTCTCGTACTTAAATCGACATCCTTACCGTCGAAACGACTGCACTCCTCTTATATGTATCTCTACAGAACTTATCTCATGTTTGCCGTTCGAGATCCATTTAGGAGTGAATGAAGACGAGTCTTTCATAGAATTTAATATTTTATGATTTCAGATGTTTCATTTACGGAGACGGGTTGTTTATTTGTTGTTGGAACTAATGCCGAGATGAGTCTCGTGTGGTGTATATGGATCGCTGACTCTACGTTTCTAATGCGTCTCCTAGAACATCTTAAGGAGGTTAAACAAACAGTTCATGATTGTGTAAATGTGTGCTTATTTTTATTTACACAAGACGTACACATTTGGTTTGGTCTTGTTTATTTTTGTAATAACCTCGATAATAACAATTAATGCAATATTAATTACACCACAACAGTATGCTCCGGTATCAGAGAAAATACATTTCAAACTCTGGATAATGGCAACGGGAAAATTTTACCCATCTTATTTATGTATCCTTCCCTTTACTGCACTGGAAACCGCAACGAGGAACGTGAAATTCCTGGTTCGACATTGCTGTCGTAACATAACTAACCAGTCCGAAAGAAGTGCGGAAATTGTCGTTGGAACTTACGACAGTTTCAACCAGTTTCGGCTTCGGATAGATAGACGCTGGCACGTGTGAAAGCCGGGTAACGGTCGAGAAGCGTACGGGCACCATGTAATATTAAATAATGCGGGTGGGGTGATTCCATACCCTTGTATTTCCCAGTTGATTTGCTAAAGCTGTGAAAAATTCAACACATCTCGACCAGTCTGCCCGGCCACCGTGGAAGAGTAATGCCCAAGGACCGAATTGTTAGCGCATTCCGTCGACCCGGAGGAGTACAGAGCCCCTGGCGGCTTGCTCTGACAGCCGGATACTAGATGTATGCTGTATATTTATATACACTGCTGTTGCTTGGCAGTGCAGTGCACACGTAAATGCCTGTACAAATGGCAGATCATTTAGTGCCACGTTGCGTATTAGCTCCCGAGAAATGGATGGAAGAACTGGAAGTAACAACCCTCGTATCCTAACGCACCAGTCTCGTTAATATCGGAACATTTAAATACTAACAGTCAACGATAATCCAGAGTAGAGGCGTACTTCGTCAAACGTCTCCAGTCGTCCAATTTAATTTCCAACGATTTATTATTCCGTAATATGCGCTCTATGTGATTCATGAACTGCGCACAATCAAAGCATAGGTATTAAACCGCTGCACAAAAACTACAATGTTGAAATAATCGAATCGACAATGCCCCAGGAAATAGAAAAAACCGTGTATTATTATTATTCACGGCAGAATAACGGCCGGTCGGCCATCGGGGACATTTATTGATATAGATGCTTTGTACTGTCAGTGCATTCAGTAGCAGCAACAGTTGCTGAACAGTTGCAAGTATTCGGGAGGCGGTTTCCAAACTCTTTGTGAGATTTCATGGGAGTCGACGGTCGAAAGGACGGGCTGCCATCGTCGTACCGTGGCAAAGTCCTGGGGGACGCGCGTGAAATGTTGCACTGTCGTACCTAAATTCGATTGTGCTTCCCCCATGCAGTGTTGCCGGCCCCATTAGGAAACATTCCATGCATCTATTATTCGAGTCCGCCCCTGAGACTTGGCCTTAACTGTACCCATAACGTAACTAACATATCAATTTACGATGAAAAATCGTTGCTGCCGCACCACTTTGGACAATGTTCATTGCAGCATTTTGCCTTCCATTCCCTCGCAAAACTTCCCTGTTCTGTTTTCATTGGTTGATAAATTCGCATAATTTTTCGACACGCTACGTGGCGAATTGACATTTACGTCGTTCCGCACACGATTCTCACTCTGCACCGCATAAAATTCTATTAACGTGCACTGGTTGTACGCGGAACAAACAACAATTTTATTGTCTCATTGAAACAAAACGAATTATATTTAGTTTTATAACTGACATTATTTTCTTGTACTCGAATGTCGCTGTCAGTGTTATATTGCAGAATAACTTTTGCACTCAGCACTGGCCATAATTTCCAATATGAAGAACAGAAAGTTCAGATGAAAGAGGCTCGTTTAATTTTCTACATATTTATAATATCAGTCCATAACAGAATATATAGACGCTTAGGTAGAGTTGTGAAATTCGTTTATTTTTCCCGATTCCGTTCCAATTTTACAGTAGTTGCAAAGTGGCAAGAATTTACGAACTTAATGAAATTCAAATCAGATGAAACGATGCTTTAATCGATTTCTAAAGTTTAATTCTGAGTTTTTCTTTGTTCAAGAAGTTTTTCTTTTTATCAGGATACTGATAATGTATAGCTTTAGGTGTTAGCGAACTTTCTTTTGTTCTATTTCTTCTTCGGCGCTTCCTTTTCTGTTCTACGCAGCGAGCGTATCAAGATAAATGGGCATCTCACTTCCTGTTTCTGATATTCGGTGATGTATTTGGTAATCGAAGAACTGTAAATTCGGTCGCCAAGAATCGTCAGTGTGGCATTTATACGAGTAGATACTGAATACATTATATCTGCGTAATCCACATCGGTACATTTTATTTGTCCAGTTGTTCATATAGATATTTATGACGCGTGCGGATTTATATTAACCCTTCGCATTGTTTCCGCCGATAACAAAAATATATGTCTACGTGTATTTTAATTTTTTTTTTTAACTCCAATAATTCATAAATCCCCTGTTCATGCACACGGAACTGGTGTGAGCAAACAACAGTCAGCAGTAGCAACAAACAGGAACGCTGCTGTTATTTCTGATTAATCAGTAATTTTATTATTTGATGTTTGTTTAATGTAAAAATAATGCTCGTTCAATCGTCGAAAACGCCAACTGGCCATTACAATGGCCGACTTTACACTGCAATTTGATTTTCTGCAGCAGACTATTTAATTAAAACGCAAACAGTTCATGTTTCATCATTCGCAGTTTTGTGTTATGTGCAAAAATTCCGTACGGTTGATGGTATCATGCAAAGGTAAAGAAACAGTTGCACACACACTAATCATCGCATTCAGATCTCGTCCGTAACCTGTCAGCCAAATTAACCTTCTGCGTACGCGCGTATCCTGGGATCTAGTACTCCCCGGATCCTTGGGAACATCGGCACACTTAATTCATTTACATACTAGCTTACTGCCTTCAAATACGTATGAATGTTTAGAATAACAATAACTGACCTATTTCCTATCATCCACGTGCGTCTTGCAATGATTTCTGTAATGCTATGATTATCATCTTTATATTGTCATTTACGTGACAATATGCATATGCGCTTTTGTAAAAACTACTGTAAAATATTCAAATATTATTACATACTCTTTCATAACGGTGTGTTGATATTAAATGCCGTCATATCTGCTCTGCTGTGCCGGTGAATTTGCTGAAAGCCTGTGTACAACCATAAAGCCAATATCTAAACTAGACATACCCATTACCCCGAATGTAAAGGCAACTGGTACAAAGGCGACTACTTCTGTGTTTGTGTGTGTGAATGTGTGAGCCCCGTTGCGTTCAGTTCGCGGGCTGGCGCCCTCGCACAAAGATATCCTCGTCTCTCACGGCGACAAAAATTTCCCTATTACACTTTAAAACAATGCCGGTAGCATCTGGCCACGACGTAAGCGAGTCGGCCATTCATTACGGACAAACTCTGGACCAACGAGCTTAATCTGCGGAACTAACAGTTCACGCCCGTCACGTTGCCTTACGCGAGATAATAATAGCGGCGTCGTTCTACTGTCGCAAAACCGACCTTCTGATTTTTTAATGCAACCCGACAAAATCACACACTCAGTGCACTGAATGTCATAAAGTTTGAATACAAACTTTGTGTCTTAATCCTATTATCCCGCCTAGATTCACATTGTTAAATTTCAGATTTGCTGGTCTTTGGTGAGTGGAAATCATATAGTATCCAAGTAGATAATCTGTTAGCCGAATGAAATATCTATATATGTGGATAAAGGAATATAATTCAATGTCGTCCATTACGTACGATTTTACTTTTGAAACGGAAAGAAATATGATTCCCACGAAGACTGCAAAAAATGAATCACGCGAAGTGAAGTCGTAAGAACATCATGTGGAAGCGTACGGTTCTTGTTATAAGTTGTGAAAATGGCCTTAAACCATATGGGAATTGTATTTCTCGGTAGAAATATAGTTCCATTCCCACCTCCATATAAATGCCGAGTTACGAGAATTCCATATTTCATAACCCACTGTCTGCATCTGCAACTATCATCCGACCGATAATCCTCGTTGTACAATGTGTGCTGGTACACACCGCCGAATCGGGGTTACATCTCGTATTTGTCACATTTATATAAAATGTACCGATATCAAATACCCCATATAAAGCCATTCTGATTTTGTTGTAGCAGCTACCGATTTCGTTTGTATAAATCCCGTTTGAAAAGTTTAATTTATTCGGGCGAGAAAATCGTGTTAAATAACCAGTCACATTCACTAGCCTTCAATCACACGTAATCCATTATTTTTCCGATGAAAATTGAAAACTCACCACCTACCGCGTAATTGGTAATTAAAATTTCTCATCGAATGCCATAAGGTATTTGCTTCGGTGCCAATCCGAAACTCTAGCGAACATGCACAGTCCAAAAAACCGCCACCAAAACTCAAACATTGGCTGGGCAGAGGTGCGGTCCTTGATTTTGTTAATTAACTTTTTTCGTATAATTTCATTTTTATTTGACAATTCCTTTTTTTCAATTACAATTTCTATTTGATTGATTGTTAGAAATTATTTGTCATTCATCTTGTCAATATTAGTTCGAGATTCTGCGCCGTCCAACGCTATTGTCCAATGTTCCTGTTGGTCCAGAGCATGGAAATCTTGCATGATCGCCGCCTGGTCATCTGTACCCCATATTTGCTGTACGTGTGCTACATGCTAATAAAAAGGGAGCATCGACAAATGTGCGACCGTCCCCTCGTACTCTAATCACGAAGGCGTCATCGCCACGGGTTTGTGTGACGAAATTAAAGGTATTTGTCGCGTCACACCGTTGCTGTGTGGTTTGGGATTTGCGATGAAATTGTTGTTTATCTTTTAAATGGATTTGCATGATGGTGGCGTTTTCAATATACAACGTATTTGGCACGTAACACAAGAAGGGACAGGATTATGTCATACAATACACAAATATCTACCTGGTAATTCGGTAACATTGTGTTTGAATATGGTTGGGTATACTTTGGCGTAAGTGGTAATTAATTGTTTTTGCACTTGGGGGAATTGTTTTTTAATAGCAAATTCAAATGTTACAATTACACTAATATTACATTGTGATGGAATTTATATATGCTTTTAGGTTGCTCTGAACTTTATCGTCCGATTCCCGTTTCACGAGGAAGGGAGATAAGTAGTTCTCGTGTAATTGGTTAATTAGCAAGTATTCTCGTAATATTTTGAAGGCACACTAAATGAATTGTAGACTTTACTAAATTAAACTTTTAACATAATTCTACAAATTCCTACCGTGCTCCATTCATCATGGCAAATTGATTTTAAATAGAATTTTTTACGTAACTTCTTGAAAAGTTTTCTTATCAAAATAGTTGTAGCGTGTCGGCAACATTGTGTGTGTGTGTGTGTGTGTAAGTTTAGCCAATGTTGCCAGCAGCCAAGTTCTGAACACTCGAGACCAAGCGGTCTAAGAATAATTAAATTGAGTCGAATTGCCGGTAACGACAATTATTAATTCCGTTGCAGAGTTTAGAGGCGACTCGAGTAAAGTTATAAAACATCCAACAAGTGAGTCTTATGGTGCTGTAATTGCCAACCAACACACCAGAACCTCACCAGCACTAAGCTTCTCCTTCTCTCTGTTTCTCCTGAACGTTGCACGTTGCTGCAACTGAAACTTATATCAAATCGCTACATAAATTATTACACGCGGTTCGAGTCACAGATACCTGGCTCTGTTCCGAGATAGGAGCATTACACTCGGATAGCTGAGACGGTGGGAAATATATTTGGAAAGGTTAAAACGGCGAGAATTATTGTTCGAAGCCATTTTGTGTCGTTTGTAATGCTGGAACGAATGCAATCACCGATTCACCGCCGCCGACGCCAAGTAAATGACAGCAAATGTACGTAAATTCAACGTGTCTCAAACTAATTAAAGTAGTTAATTTCACTTCCGGAACAAATGTGCGCCATTATTCTGGCCCTTGTCGAGGGTCCCGCACCCGTCGGGACCGGCAAACGCCATCTCCTCCACCGCCGCCACTAACTTTACACGACGACACTCAAGCAGCCTGGCAGCCAGGTACACCGAAAATCTTACGGCACCAGCAACAGTAGTGGTGGTGGTGGTGGCGGGTACTTAGCGAGCCCTATCGGCATCCCGAAGAGTTATGGCCCGTATAAATCCAAACGAGTTTCTGTTATGGCGGTCTCGGGTCTTCCCTTTTAATTACAACGGAACGTGGCGGGGTTGTTGTGGTGTTGTTCACAATACGCGGTCCGCGCACCCGAAGCTTCTGCTGTTCTCCTCGGCCACATCCCTAGGCATTGACCGAACGAACACATATCTGTAATTATCAACTAGAACTCGCCCAAAACTGTGATGTCCATTAAACGTGTTTTAATCACCACATTTTATTCAACCACCCCGTTTCAGAATGCGCAACATCTACGGAAGTAGATTAATACACAATGAAGTGTGTTATCTGTTGTAACACCAGCTATTTTGGGGGGATATTTGGAAGAGATGTTCCGTAAGACTGAGATCATACATCGATGTTTCGCGCGGTCTTTGAGCAAGTTCCCACAAGGTTTAAGCATTTGTTAAACGTTATTTACAGGTTCCGGTGTCAGTGCACCCGTAAACTTCCGGCACGATGTTGTTTTGGAAAACTTCTCGTATATTTAAGGGCTAAAAGAGAGAGTTAAAGCCGACAGCATAATTACCACGCCATAAATTAATAAACCTTTTCACCGCTGTGCCGTTGTTCGTCTTGCGCGTGACATTTTTCGCTTTTGTTTTTGCTCAGTACAAGGTTAATACAATGTCGTACGCTTGTCGTCACTGTTGCTACTACCAGCGCCGCTACTGCTGCTGTTGTTGCCTTACGCTAACAACAAAAGTTTTGTCAGTAATTGTAAAACTTGCAGCAAATTTGTGTGTAGCACGGCCCATTACGGCAATGTTTCTCACTTTCAGGCCGAAACTTTACGACACGCTGGTTAAATAATGCAAGCGGTGCGTGAAGTATGCACGGCTTGATAGTAAATCACGACCGACGCTCGTCTTCATATTTTCAGCCATACGCTTCTCGTCCATCATAGAGGCATAGAGGTTGTACTTAGCTTCCATCCATTCATCCACATCCGCTGTGATTGTAATTGCTACAAAAATGTGCCTGGTGCTCGCATTCACATTCAATACTTTGATGTATAGATTCAAGTCAAAGTAAATGTAATTGGTTATTCGCCTGGTGAATGAATTCAACTTGGGAAAAATTTCGATTACGTACTAATTTACAAAGCCACTACGTGACGTTTCCAACTTTCTCAAATAAAATCCACCATTTGTAACCGACAAGAAAATCAAACGACATAAATTACAGGAGAACAAATTACAAATCACCCTCACGGTTCCAAATGCAACTCGCTTTGCCTGGTGTCTGGTGCACCCTTAACACGCTGGTGCTCGCTCTCGCTTGGTCGTGGCGTAGTATTACAACCGTGGTTACGCCGGCCCGTGTATGCACTATCACCCTCTGGTTTCAGTCGTGACGTGTTGCTACGGTTTGTTAGTCACCGGTCTGGTAAAAAATGTCAGCCATTAAAAAAGCAAATGTTTTTATTGCGGCATACATGAGATGTGGAGCGCTATCGCGTTGCACTTGTTTTGCATATGACACATGGCGTTACATGTAGGTACCGACCGAGAGTCGGTAAGACAGATTGCTTCATTGTATACGTGTGGTAGCACTTTGTAGCGTTCACTTGTTCAACGTTGCTTTGTTACCACCCGGAACATCTATATCGAGCGTCTGTATTTCTCTTCACTGTACACCTCTGACATATTACTGCATCAATATGCTTCTCTCGATTCCAGTTATATCCAAAGAAGTGAACTGTACCAGCCGCTATCTCCAACCGGCAGTACAATGGATTCTTTTCATTGAAAATATTATTCCACATGAAACCACGATCAATGTGTTACGTCCGCTTTCGTCATAGTGTGTACAATGTAATAATGTGCATAACGCAACGTGTCATTTGACACTCCTAATACTACTTTTCATGTCTATATGAATCGCTATTGATTAGCAAACGAATCTTGCGCTATTATTTCAGTCGCTATATAAACTGAACACATAACGATTGCGACGACAATCTTTGAATCTTCATCCTTCACGTAATGTCAACAACTTCTACAGCGTGCCACACCATTCTCATGACATCTGGTAATCACAGCAACCGTTTTCTTAGTAAACATTACACATGTACATTGTTTAGATGAGATAGGGTTACAGAGTATCCTGCATTCGGATTGTACGGCTCTCGACGACACAAATACAATATCGCTTAGCCCATTACGAACATCATCACTGGTGGTTTCATTACGTCTTACTATAATAAGATGGTAGTAGACGGTTTGAGTACCATCGCTGGAGGCGGTAGTACATAGCTCCGCTGAACGTCTAAGCGCCATCTTGTTTACATTGCTTTCCTTTCAGACCTTGCAGCTTATATATCTGTGCTTGATGAATTTTCATATTAATAACATGGAGTAGGTACAGTTAAATTGCTAGTCCTGATTTTCTCTGTTATTATTTATTGTTTCGGTATTAATGTTCACGTACTTGTATACTGAAAGTGTACTTACAGATGTTTTGTGAAAATTGTTCCACATTGAAGCTTGTTGTTTTAGACAACATAATTTATATTGTGCAAATATAATACGAGAGAATCCTGTAACAATTATGTTACATCGGATTATTTGTTATTTTGATGTTACTAAGCTCTTTACCTATACAGATTGTTTAAACTGAACTTCCGTTGAAGTGTTGCAGCCTTACGCTGTAATGGACATCGTCCATAAAACTGCACTCTATTAAGTATCGCGCAATTTCGATCCGCGGCCGGTTCCCTATCAGAACCGCTTTATATTAATGTGCGGTTTGAAATTGTTTATGTCGAAAGTCCGTCGACTAAGTATGTTTTAAAAATGCAGACTTTTCGTTCTAAATATTTGATCGGCGATAAAACAAGACTTGCTCGTGGCGAATGCAATATCCCGTCGGAAACTAATATTTTCTGGAGCTTGACAGACGGAAAGACGGGATAAGGGGTGTGTGCACACGCGGCATTACGGGGAGTCTAATTAAAAAAGTCACCCTTGTTAGGCATTCACGTCACGGTAGACGGGTGTACAGGTTAAACTAGTGCCGTGCCCCGGGTAGCCAACAACTCGAGAAAATAAATAAGGGATGATTTGTAGATCTGTGTAGGCCAGACGAAACAAGACGTACTGTTGTTTACTCATAAAGAACACTATCGCCCAACTCGGCAATATTAAACTTTCGGGAGAATTGTAAAGGGCAAGGGTGTCATGGCACCCTCCTCTCGGAGTAAATCCCTCGTACCGCTTGATACACTTGTTTTAAATGTTTCGTGTTTATTGGATTTAATTTTTCTCCTTGCCGTTGGAAATACACCCTGACGTGACTGACTTGGCACTGTCCGTAAGGAACATTGGATTTTCAGGTGATATGTTCAAACACATTTATCTTTGTTCGTACTTCAAGTTAAATATATTTTATTTCATGTTGTACACGACCATGAATATGTGAGCTAATTAAATATCATTTTTGCTACACAAAGACATGACAGCGTATCTACTTCAAAGCACTCCAAACTCGTACGCAAATATTCCTTCTGTTGACTTTTTAGGTTCAAGGGCAGAAGTTTATAAATTTTATATTAAGTGGTTTGTGAACGACTGAATATATAATGTGACCCACTTTGCAAAATTTATTTCTAACAAAATGTTGAAGTTTAATTTTTGGAAAAGCCGTTGATGCGCCGGAACGAAATCTAATTAGCACATTTCATATTTTACGCGTTATTTTTAAAAAGTCAACAGGCTGTGAATAGATGAAATTTCAATTACGTGACACAACAATTATGTGCTGTTAGTGAAAATTCATTTGTGTTTCAATACACAATCAAAATGTTACATTCGGTATTAGTAGTTTTTGGGTCATTTGTTAATTTCGTTGGATTAATGTTTGTGAGTGAGTAGGTCGCAGGGTGTATACCAGTGTCACCAACAAAACACAGTTGCCAACATAAATTTTCAACAAACGGTCTGACACTGAAACGTGAAATGAGCGAGTGTCCATTTGGCACAACTGTTAGTTTGTATTACGTACCGACTCATACATAAACACGATATTGACGATAGAGTTTTTGTGCCTACAACATAATACTGATGTTGCCACAACAAATTAACTTGTTGATTGTTCCAGAAGATAATTTAAATGGAACGTTTAAAAAATCGTTATTAGTCAACTGTCACCTCACAAATTGTCATGCCGTCATTTTTCTAGCAGAATGAGGAGAATATATTGTCTACAGTAGATATTATTTTTTACACTGGCGTACTAGACATATATAGATTTATCGTGATTTAAAAATTCATCCGATTTAATAGAAATCGGACATTTAACATATATATATAAATCACGTTTTGGTTGCAGGACAATGTAAATGCTATAATTCTCCTGCAACGCACGCTATTTCGTTGGGTGGAAAAAAAATTATTCCTTTTTTTTTCAACATTTGCTACGTGATATGAAATTCATCTATTGTTATTGTGCGCCGGACGGAACACCATGTCAACGGTCATGTGAGACCACTACACAAGTATGTACGTGTGTGTGTGTTTGTTGAATATAGTCCAATGCGCTTGTACATTTTGACAACGTGATTAATATGACCACAGCATGTTAACATTTGCGTTCGCTTCGTGAGCTGCAAATATTTGATGCGCTGCTGTTATCTTTCGGCTAGATCAAATTTTAGAATGTGTGGTCATGTGGTGAATGCTCCCGAGAATGGCGAACATTTTGCCTGAAATAATATGGTCTAGTCTCGTCGCTAAAACATCTTGTTCAAACTGATACCCTGTCCGTTATTGATGATACATTTTTATTTTTGTTACAGAGAGACGCCTTGAATTTGGAACCGAGCAATGTGGCCAACTGCGTATCAAAAGGAAAATCAGAGGTAAGACATTCAGATATTATCTTTCTATGATTGCCCATTAACACAAATCTGTATTTCAATCGAGTTTTGTTGTTTTGATAACGAAAAAAAAAACAACACGTGATATTTATAGCCTTTATATGTAAATAACATAGTAATTATACATCTGATACATTTCCATGTTGCTGTCCACAATGAACATGTAAAAACCAAATATGGATTAGCAGTGTTGAACACGGCTATTTCATGACAAGCTTAGTTTGATAGTCCAAATGTGTTCGACGGCATAATGTAATGAATTTCGTTTCCCAATAAATATCCCTAAATAGCATTGAGCTTATCAGGGCGGCACGGGGAACACAGTTTTTAATCATTTTCAAACACTAATAGTCTACCTATCGAATACGAAATGATTGAAGATAACAGGGGAAAAAACCTCTTGCCTGTCAGGTTAGATACTGTCCGAACACACGACAGCATATTGTCAAGGGAGATCTGGTGGTGTTTGAATGTTGTGTGTGTTTGTATACTCAGTAATAATATGATGTGTAATACTGATAAGGCTGTCGCCTGGTACACAGACACCCTCCTCGCTTAACAGATCTCTAGTTGTTCGCACACGCACACACACACACACATTCCCTTTTGTACATGTTCGTGTGTGCATTTGTACTTGTATTAGTTTGTCTCGTAAACACCACGACCTTATCAGGTATCGGTAGGATTCACTTGGAGACGCTTCGAGTCCATCACTGGAAACTGTATTCGCAAACACGGGGGTTCAGAAACATAGTTGTGTCTCACTCTCCTTGTGACACAGTTTCCCTCACTCGCTCCTGCTATCTTGCACTCTGCAGCAGGAATAAGAAAACGTGTCTCCGCGCTCCACTGTACTTCAGCCTGTAACTTGTAATGCTAATACCAGTTTTGCGTCCGTGAATTTACGTTTACCCTAAGCCCTTGAGTCTCAACGATTCGATTACATGCATCTCGTAAGTAATACTTCCCATTGCGTATAATTATTGTCAAGCTTTTGCAAATGGTTCTACCTTTAGTTAATTCATTTGAAATGATCTATGAAATTACTACATATACAATACCGATTTATCACAAAAATAATCTAAACTGAAATTTGTTTGCCAATATACATACCATTGGAATACTATGTTATGGGAATTATTTCTACTAAGACGAGGGAGATGTGTGCTATTTTAAATTGTGCCTGTGAGCGTAAAAGGGGGGCCACTGATGAATTTTTGGGGGGAGAATAAAGTACACAGAGGAAAATTCGCAACAGTGTAGTAATGTGAATGAAAAAATAAACAGTTGCGACCGAAACCATGCATCGTCGCGTAAAACGCGAAATAGAACGAAGGAAATTGCATTTGGTGGAGCTACCACAAAAATGTATGCACGGAACAGCCACCACAACTAGAAGGCGTATCAAATTTCTTATCTTTTGCGAAGCGTCTACGCGTCACTAGTATTTTATTCATTTTTCATGTCCCATCGCGTAATGTTACTGTGGCGGAAATGACAATGATGATAGTGCAGCGGTATGAAATTATCTTTTAATTTCGTTCTACTATTCCATCAGTAAAAATACATTTATATTGAAGCAGGAAATTTCATTCCCGTGACAAAAACTAAAAATCCATTCTTACGGAATCATGGGGTTGTCCCTAGGTATACATTAATCTAGAAGTAATTACATGGAAACTCTTCTCGATTTAATGATGTCCCGTTGTTTTATTCGCGTTTCGATTTGTAATTCAGTTAATCTAAACTTCGTTCGTTATTATAATTCAAGGTTAGTCGTGCACTCTTAATTTCCCGGAAAAGTAGAAATTACCTCGAGAATTATACGGTGCAAGTAGCTAATTTTAGAAACGACCATTATTTCTTTTGATTACCCAAGCCAAGTCACTTAGAGGTCAGCATGTGAAAATGAATTTCCTTCGTCGTGTGCTTGTGACACAGTTCCGATGGAAATCAAATCTAGCAAAAATCAACAGACGACAATTTTTCACGTTGAGCAGGTGTAAAACACGTTGGCACAATATTATCCCCCAACGAGTAGCTTACACAAGTCTATTCAAACATAATCAGTACACGTCAACGATCTAATACAATGCATTACCACCACCGAGCAAGCAAGCAAGCAGATGGGATCAGTGGTGGTCGCGTGTCGCATGTCGCGATTCTTTGCCTTGACGTCATCACGTCCTCGTTCTGATTGACGAATGACATGTCTTTCAGCGAGGAGAAATTCACAGGCATGTAGAAAAACACCCAAGTGTTATTTAATTCAATAGAACATGACACGATAACATTGACAAATGTGATTTTGAAAGGCCCTGATGCTTACTGTACACACCATACTCCTGGCGACTTCACTGTTCGACGATAATGTTTCCCATTCTTGTTGTGTTGTCGCAGGGTACAAACGCGATACGATATTTAAGTCAGAGTGCGCCCGTTTTCCTTTGCAATCGATATCGAACGCATGTCGCCTGTTTTTTTTTTTTTTTTTAGCCTTGTTTGTACATTTCTTATCAGTCTCCCCCCGTCCGTTGGACTCGCTCTGGGGGCGGTAATGCGTGCACGCTTCCCGCCACCATGTATCGATAATCGTGTGAATCGTAACTCTCGTGAAATCGTAACGTTTTTGTAGTGTACATATTTTCAGAGTCAGCATGTCTACAATTTCTAAAGGAATGCAGTGCAAATACTAAATATAAATAAATATATACCGTGAGAGAACGTTCAATTACTTACAATGAATCGTGCTCGATATATCGAAAGAAAAGTTGAGTAGGTTACTCTTTTCTCCGTCATTTCTTGTAACGACGAATGCAGGGAATGATATCAAAGTATATTTTGATCAGATATTAAGCTTTTTACTTTTTCTCATAGCGTCTTGAAGCAATATCGTTGCGTTGACAAATCGATGAAAATCAGTTTAGAAATGCAAGAAAATAGACATTTGACATTTACATGAAACTCTCACTCTCTAGTTAATAATGATTTCTTACACTACATAAATCATGTGCACACTTAAGTGAATATTGTAATACCTAGAGCTAGCTAGCTATGTAGCATTAGCATTGTGTGGTTCTAGGAACTTACTTATACACACATTTGATTTCTATTTGTTCGCGTGTGCAACGTGCTTAATGTGACCCCTTACTGTTTAAGTTCTGAAATAAATATCCGTCCCCTGTTTTTCGATCAAAATTACTATTTCCGGGCAACGCGCCAAGTAAATAGTCCCTTTGCACAGAATCAACTATCAGGTCGCCCCCTGCTCACGGAATCAAACAATGCCTGTTAATAGCGCATATTTCTCCAGTTCATTCAGACAATATGATGTGCATTATTTCAGTTCAGGAATATCGCGTTGGAAATCTCCAGCGTTAATGAGCCACGATTTATCCACGGCGACTCTCTTAGCTATTCGCCACTAACATTGTGCCCTGTAGCGACGGGCGTCCATGGTGCATACTGTGGGTGGTGGGGCTGGCATAGTATAATCAAACTGTTCTCGATGTGCCTGGCTTATTATTGCCACATTAGGTCACGCTATACGTCCATTATCCGCCAGTTACTTGGTCAATTCGTCAGCATCGAGTCCTACGTTCAGACGTTCCTCGGTCCTGTTTGGTAAATTATCCGTGTAACGATTTCCTTCTACTATGACGGGCTAGGCATTGGGGTGGAGTAGGTGGGAAGTCCACGGATCACCGAGACGGAGGCGGGATCATGTGGCACGATGCATGTGTACCAAGGCACACGGGACCCAGGTGTATAATTAGTGCAGAGTTTCCCGTCATTGTTCCAGATCACGTTCAATTGTCTACCATCGACGACCCCGCTTGAATCGTTGAGCATTTTTACTTCCAAACTAATTTTCGTCTATCTGGCAAGTATTGGCCATTAATCTAGTAACGCGCACAGTTCATTTATGAACTCATCACTTTGTCATAAACTGAGATAACTAAATGTACTTCACATAATCGCCATGCGAGTGTTACAATAAATTATAAATTCTCCACCTAAGGTACATGTGACATTCGATTACGGCCCTATTAGACTTACAAATGTGGCCGTTACGGACGTGCACTTGAAATTTGAAATTAAAACAATGCATGCAACCGAGGTTGATCGTGTGAGTTAGCACGTGCTGGCTGTCAGCACCGTACGTTGTCAAGTTGCCTTTATGTTAGAAGCGCGACGTCTCCATTCACCGGGCGAGCATCACAGACGAAGACAGGAAATGCTACCACACACAAATGTACTCTGGTGCAATATCGTAACAGTATGTACGTAGTCAGAGACTATTCGCTTACGTGTGTCTGGTAACTTGTAGCAATTTGCTATACGCTTAGATTGCAGTTTAAAGTGCAGCTAATGGATTGCCACTGAATGTAGTTACAAAGCGCTTCTCTTGTGTTGCACTTCATAACGTCACGACTGAAAGCAAATTTGTGTTCACATCGAACCGCCTCCTCGCCCTCCTCAGAAATTGGGCCATATGCCCTGAAGTACTTGGACGTGCTAGTTTCCTATGACGGACGGGATGGTCTCGTCGCATTTCCTAGAGTAATGTTATCTAGGTTGTCCTCGTGTAACCGGTGATCCTTCCAGCTAATCTCGCTCCTTGGAGAATTCGCACCGTCATTGCACTGCAGTGGATAATCTTCGGACGTGCCGTCTAATCTAATGTCTTGTAGTGTGCGAGTTGTTTGCACGGACCATTGAGTGACATATGGACCAAATCCTGGCCACTCGGCGCCCGTCACGGACCCTTGTACCATAGCTACAGGCATACACACACACGGAGTGTCTCCTTCCTCCACTACCATTTTCTCTCGTACAATCCTGCCGTACTCTGCTCGGGTGCACCTGTTTCCGACAATTCCCGTGCGCGTCATAAAACCAGATTTATATCGTGAAAAATTAAACGGCACCGCGTTCAGATTAATTCGGAATCGAAAGTAATTGGTTTTCTCCATCTGCAACTCGTCGTTCAATTGTGCATGTAATCGAAAAGGAGCCAGCTACGACTGTACTGACGATATCGATGCCTGTGTAATGCTAGGCGCTGGTGGTGCTCAGCGTGCTGAGATTCCGGAATAATCATTTGATGTTTCACCGAAAGCACCTCCGCGTTTTGGAATTCAAGCGCCTGCGTTTTTTTCAATATAAAAAGAAGCGGCACATTGTTTCCTATGAGGTCACCCATTCCATTTCCAGTCCAGAGGAGTTGCGAGCAGAAGGCGTACGACAGAGGAAAGGGCACGAAACGAATGAGTATAAAGTGGCTTTTGAGAAAAATGCCTCAGTTGGACGGGAAAATGCTTTGTGAATTATACGAAAATTAGACAAACAATGTAATTATGAGAACGTGCTGATAAATAGACCGGCACTACGTCTGATGCTTTTACTCTCGCACATTGTTTTCATAATTTGCCGCGAACTTTTTACATTGTTTTCATAATTAATAACTCCGTATTCCTCTCCGTCACGTGGACATGGACAAACTTGTAGATGATATTGTACATGCACCATCTACAGCTAGAAATTAGATAACTTAAGTTATTCGTTATGATGGTACTTGGTGCAACTGAAACTTAGTTGCAACGGGTGTACTTACCAGCTTCACGACCCACTTCCACCAGTACAAATATATACCTGGTCATATAGTGTAATTCTGCACATCCTGGTTAACCATTACCAACGAAATATACCGCCGCAATATTAATAAATTTATCAAACTTATTTTACAGCATATATATATATATATATATGACAGTGCGGCACACGTTGTTTTACATGGAATACCTACTATAAAACCTAACTAGGTCAGTTGGATCCCTAGTTAGTATTTCAACTTCATGCATATTCCACGCCGCTTTCAGTGTGTGTGTATTTTAACCGTCGCAGCCTGTCGTAAGACGGGTTTAACTAATCCTACATGGATACACGTTTTACAGTTTCTTGTTATACGTCAGTTTAATTTAATTCGAAGAAACGCGGCCGTGTAGAACTTGATCTATGCTTATTGAAACCAGTGTCTCTGGCACAATGTTTCAATGTTGAGCAATAAATACCGCCCCGAGAAGCAAGCAAACAACACGACGACTGAATAAGATGATGCTACGAGCTGAAGCGGGCAGTTATCCTAAGGAAACGCCAATGGTGTAACCATCGAATGTAAGGAAGTGACACCAGAGCATGGGCAACAGTATCTTAGGGATTTACCGTGTCCGGCGGTTGTGGGAATTTCATCCGTGGCATCGTCTCCGTCGATATCCGTGCATCGTGACGCCCGTACCACGTCGACATCATTCCGCCACGCGCGCACTAAACTTTAGAGCGATCGTAAACCAACCGGTCGGTTGGTTGGTTGGTTAGTTCTCTTCACTTGGCGACACCAAGGAACCGCCTTGATCCTTTTATTTTCGACGCTTATCCTTTGTAGCCGCTACTGGGAAATCTATTCCCGCTTTTATTAGTTCTTGCATTGAGGATTCCAGTTTCACTTTTCTTCTTCTTGCCTAACGAAATTCTCTGTAGCGAACACTACGGTATTATTGAATTAGGAGATCGTGTTTTAATTTAGAACCGGCAATTTTGACTTGTTTCCAGAAATATATTTGGGTATTTTTAGAAACATGTGTCTCTCTGACATGTGTATTTGTGTATTTCATAACGGATGTAAAGTCATGATTGGATATAGCCGGCATGTTTCCATTATCGCATGTACATTCTAATATTAGCGTTTATTACCAATCAATCGCATTCCGGTCTGGCAGGTTCGCTGGTGACGCTGGTTTTGGAATAGCGGACGTTGTTCACAACACGGCCGCCACTTGAAATAATTGTAAAAAGTATCTGGATTCTCGTTAGGTGCTCGCGTGGCGCACTGCTTGTGGTCGAATATTGCATTTTAATTACACGTGATAAACGACTTCATGATTCCTTGGGTTTGGTGGCAATAATTCGTCGAGTGCCGTCCGCTGCAAAATTCCATTTGCAAATGCAAAGCGAGCGTTTTAGTTTTGGCGTCGGCATGCTAATCGCGTAGACATGCCGTGAATTATCCTCTTGGCGAAACTGGCCTCTGGTCTCTACGACACGCTCTTCTTCAACCAACCAACCAAACATTACCTTCCAACTTCTGGCCTTGTCTGGCACTCAGTACTTGCTTCCCAGCTGCACTGCGACTATCGCTGTCGCACCGATGGCCTCCTTATTCGCTTCCTCCATCTTGTGAGTTAGTATCGTTTTGGGAATCAGCGAAATCAGAACAATTCACCCGAGAAATTTTGTTCGTTTTTGCTTTAAAGAAAATCTAATCTAATGGCTCTGCACGTAATTTACTCTGGCTCTACAGAACCAGCAGCGAACGCAGCAATTTAACTAGTTTGTGAAATAAAAACTAAATATATCAGAGACGAGCTACATACACTGTTAGATACATCTAGTTAATTTTATTACATGGAATGAATACAGAAGTCGATCGAAAAACAGCACCTAGGTACCTGTATTATTTCGTTATCAATTATTGAAATGACGCGATTAAAACATGGATATTTTGTAAGTAAATCTTCGTGCGTTCTCTCATTCATCTATTTGCATTTTATTGTATCATTAGCGTTGACGTCGAGCTCATGTGTTGTAATTC
Source organism: Carabus problematicus (assembly GCA_963422195.1). Classification (NCBI taxonomy): domain Eukaryota; kingdom Metazoa; phylum Arthropoda; class Insecta; order Coleoptera; family Carabidae; genus Carabus; species Carabus problematicus. Next base: position 10,884,309 of record OY728590.1, read on the forward strand.
ACTGGTATAGTTCACGGTATTCTGTCTAAACTTGGAACGGTAAATTACGAGCGGAATGCACCGAGACCTGCATGCATGCATACATAAACCCACGTATGCAACGCGCTGCATAAACAACTACATACATACTTCCAAAATGATTATCCTTCCAAAATACTCCACCAGACGTACGCCATTAACATTCGTCTTTAATAGACGCGCCGAGGAACATTCAGTTAATAAGTAACACTTAACTATGTAATTACTCCACGGTCTTATTCTACAGCCAAGAGAAGGAATCCGTCATTTTGTTGGTGATTGACTAAATTTATCCGTAACGCATTTGATCCGTTTAACGATCCATACGTAACACGAAGAAGTTGAACATAAAAGTTTTGGCTTGGCGGTGCTACTGTGATCTACCTTTGTGCCGCGAATTGAAAAGCTTTCAGCTATATAACTTTGATATAAAATGAAAAGAGAGTAACGTGTGCAGGAAGAAAAAAGGAACGAAATAGAAAAGTACGAAATTACATCAAAAAGTGGCGCTAAACTCGATTCTCATCAGTGATTCCGTCCTGGTTTATCGTGTGAGGTCACGTACGATATTTAGACGAGGAGGTGCTTCTGTCAAACTAACAAACACAACAACGTCTCAGCCCGGCCCGGTCTCGTACAGGCCCTCTCACCCCTACGGTACGTGCACCTCATGACTGTTCTGTTGGCGGGGATGACGGGATAACTACAGGGGTGGTGGGCAGACAGAGGAGAGGTTCAATACTCTGTCAGCTTTGTTCCGTAAAGCTCAAATACAACTCGGAAGAGTTTCAACAACTGCGGAAACTGCACTCGTAGCACGCGGAATGCGGTTCGCGAGCTGCACACGGAATCATTGGTAGTGCAGTCCAGAAGAACATTACCGAGAGGTGGCAATGGCTGGGACATGCTAAACAATGCTCTACTACAACTCTCCATGTCATATCAGCACCGTACTCTCAACTCTGTTGACATCTGCAACATTGTTTTAAACTTGTCATTCCTTTGCAGTTATCATTCGTAGATTAACTAGAAAATGGACCAATCGTTGTGGTTTAGAGATACACAACTAGTTTATTGATTTTAGGAACATTTAATATCATTGAATGTGCTTTGTTCAGTGCTTGTTACTTTCTTGTTCCGTAAATATTTAAAGCTAACTATGAATTGAGTAGTTGACTGTAGTCCCTGTGCTAGTAAGCGGTAAGCCTGGCACTTGTGAAAATGTTCCTGGACCATAATACTGTTCGCATAGTGTTGGACGATATCCTACGGGAGAACCAGGATGACAAGATTGCTCTTCATATTTAATTACACACGGTATCATCCTGAAGTTCTGGGTGCTCGTAGCCATTAGTGAACACACCCATCACATTAAGTTTTAGTGGTTACCTTTGTTTACATATTTTATGCGACCAGCTCAAAATATCTTGGCGCACACAAACAGGTGAATGTATAAGTAAGTGGTTGGAATATCGGTCAAGGTTCTCTTAGTAGGTACTTTTTTACAAAATCCTCTCATCGTACAATGTAGTACGTGCAATCTCTACAGAAGTGTTCCGGCAAGAATCGTGTTGTTTAAAATCTATAGACGAGCATATATTCATTGTAAAGATAATCCAGACCTGTGGGCTTCCATGCTCTGGTTACAGTGCATTAAATAATCGTTGCACTTCTCGTAGTAACACTGGATTTACATATCTGCTGGTGCTCCCGGAACAGAGATCCGGAGTCGAGCGTGCCGCCTCAATATTGCTTCTTGTCGGGTGCCATACCATTTTCTAAGCGACCGCACTCGACTCTCGTTCTTGTTGCATGAACGGATATGGCCATTGTTGGCACGGCAAGCGCGCGCGCGCGCACCAAGCAAACTCGCAGAAAAGTTACTTGTTCTCATATAAATTTGACCCTGTAACGTGACAATTTTACATAGTCCCTACTTTATATTCTGTATGTCTCTATACAGGGCGGCTTATAATCCATGAGTGCCCCCTATAACTTGTGCTCTGTTAAAATGAAATGTTCGATAACGGACAGACCGAAAAATACGGCGAAATTCGTTTCTCTTCTCGCGAATGATTTACGAAGGCTTTTCATACAACCAGCTGTACGCGTAACTCTCACGGTATACATACGTACGTATATACGTACATACATTCACACACACACACGTACGTACGTACGTACGAACGTGTTTCCTCTTATAGCCGGAACGATATGGCGATACAGCAGAAAACAGGTCAGCGGGAATTGCTTCCGTATTTTTGCTAAACAAGGCATTCACGCGGGCGATGATGATTAAAATCCCATTGTAACGGAAATACAACTCACCAATGATAAAATCATTCATTAATATTAATGAAATGGCGATGTAGATTAAATTTAAATTAATTTTTGTCCAAATTTAAATATTGCTACAAATTTACTACGATTTCCTCAGCGCACAGACAAATCTAGACTAAATATATGTAGAGTGTTTAAAGCATTATCGACACATTTTCCTGTGTGCTTTTCTCGCCATTTTCCGCGGACAGACAGACAGTTTGTGTGCAATTTCATTTGATTTCTTTATTTTATAGTTTTCGCCCTCGAAACATCTGGCCGTTGCAGTTTATATAGAGTTATTGCACGTAATTTGCTACACGTGCTTTGACACGGACGTAATTGATTTGAAAGTTGAGAGAATGGTGCGAATTTTTTGTAATAATCGTCAAGAAACGCTTCACGTTCATGTCCATCAAGCAAAAGTTACGTGAAATGTGTTTAAGTGAAACGTGTTATTATTAAATGTTAGACAATCACTTTGTTTAGATGTGATAATAATTACTACTCTGTTGTCTGATGCTACTTTTGTTCTTTGTCGTAAACAAATTTATCCACGAACCGCTTATAGAGTAACGGGTTAATATTGTTCGCATGCCAACTCCTGTCGCTGTGTGCGCGGTCCTTAGAGCATTGGCTTCACGGCGTTTGAAGTACGCAAAACCTCCGAGACATGCTCCGAATAATTACGCGCTTCTATCCCTATATGCCACGTATATATACGACACTTCACGAGCAGGACACTTTGACTGTCACCGGAACGGGACATTCACTGCGGTTTGCTGAATCGTGCCCGTGCCAGTACTTGTGGCACATTGCACTACAAACTCGGAGTCTTTTTTCTTAGGATTGTTCATACCTACTACGCAATGGTGTTCACAAGCAATGAATGGAACATTGTTCGGTGTTTTGCACTCTTAATTTTTTAAATTTTTCTTTTTTGATGGTGTTAACTTTCTGGCATATGTGAACGTAGTTAACTGCAAATTAAAAGGGAGATTTTTATCTCTGCTTGATTATGTATAATTCACGTTACTTTGAGACTAAATTTTATTTTACTTATTTTCATATACATATTTGTTAAAATATTTCCGACAGTTAGTGATGATGTGCAACACATTAAATTAAGGTTACTGTACGCTATTTTTTCCATCCCCCATTTAAAGTAAATTATTTAGAATTTTTTAAATATTAAATCTACATTAAATCATAAACATTTATATTCAAAAATAAATAAAATAGACAGCTCTACATTGGAAATATAAGAAAACTGAATCGACTGAAACGATATTAGTGTCCTCATCTTTTAGCAATCGCTTGTACTACATTTAATCCAACCTTCAATTATTGTTTGATGAGATTATCATTAAGAGTACGCTACCTGTATTCGCTCCGGTTAAAACTAGAACTTAATACAATTAGTTGTCAATTAGTTCGTGTAAAACATTCAATGTTAAATGTACGATAAAATGTACAAAATATTTCACTAATAATTCGTAATAAAATATTCCAAAGAAAATTTGTCAAAATAAGCGTGAAATTAGACTCGTACATGGATGAACGTAACTCGTGTGTATTTTTGGGAAATTTGTGCTGTACAAAAAAATTCACATGGTATTTTCCTACGCCTATATTTTACCCTGAATTCTTTTGTAAATATATCATGGAAAATAATTTCGTACGACATAAATGAAACATGAACGTGTAAATGATGAGTGTGTGTAAATGCTGAGAGGGGCGGGGGGTTGATAAGTTGACCAGAAGTCACGTAAATGTGCAACAGCGGTAGTAAATATATAAATTACCAAATGACCTGGACACAAACACACATGCTGGATTTATAGCCGATGTAAAAACCTAATGAAAAGCTTTCACAAATAAAAGTAAAACGTGCACACTGCCTAGGCTGTAGATTAATCTCTCTTTCCCCATTTTGGCGAGCTATCCAATACATATATGTTTACGTACGTTATGGTAGATGTGCGTTTTTATTTTCACTCTTATAAACCATCTGAAAAGCGCGGCCTCTTGTAGTGAAGTCGTCCGAGAGATACTCGAACTAGTGAATGAGGCCGGCCTCGTCGCATTTGATCTTTCGAATATATATATATATATATATATATATATATATATATATATATATATATATATATATATACTGCGTTGCAAGCAGCTTTTTACTTCTCTTTCAAGTACATAATACTTATATTTCTTCCCCGTTAATGCTGCTAAGCTGACTAGTGAGAAATTATTTTGATGTATCGTTTATTTTGCTTCCTGCTCTTCTCTTATATACGAATGTGTGTGTACTGTTTGAAAAGTTACGCAGTAAATTTCGCATTACACATTAAAGCTCCCCAAGCAGATTTAGCGAAATCGTATTGTAAGCAAAAAGATCTTAGAAGCAGCAAGTCTGTTAATGAACATTATCGTTGATTTGTGCGATTTTTTTTTTTTCATTCTTGTGCTGTTCTATAGTGTATTGGAACAAGATCATGCCTGTGATATTAACAATATTTTATAACATGCGTGCTGAACGGACATTATGAAGTGTATTTTCGCAGCAAAAGGTTGATATTTTTACCTCGCGTCTAGATGTTATCTTCATGTTTACTCTATGTACAGAACGTTGATTATTGTTAATGTAATTGAGCACTGAAGAATGCAATCATTTCATTAGTTGTACCAATATGCAGCTAGCAAATACATGTATATTTGTATATGCTTCGACTGACATTACAAGTCATAAAAATCGTATCAGATATTTTTATATGTAGGCCGGCATTATATCATCGTGGAAGAATCCATGAATAAATAAGAAACAGTGGAGTTTCTTTTTTTACATGCACCGGACTCGTAGTGAGAGACCATTTTACATCGTGTTGGGATATTATACGTGACCTATAAAGCAAGAATGCTTTATCACTGTTATCAAACACTCCCGAGGCTGTAATAAAATTTGTCCAAGTTTTCGTTTTTATATGATTTTTTTTTATCGTTCTAAATCAGAGGAACACCCTCGCGTCAGAATGTATATAATAAAACGAGAAAAGATCGGACATCTCGACATCCAAATATGTATTTCCATTTTCCTCGTATTGTCGAAATAGATAAAATACAATTTGGTTTTTTATTTCAATAGAACTATATTTGAAAACGAATACAATATGCATGCACATTCATTCGTATCATCATCTTTGCATAAATATAAAAATAGTTTTATTACATTGATTCCATATCTGAGTTCAAGTTTAATATCAATCAGTGGATTGTGATACCACGTTAATGATTATTATCTATTAATGACATCATTGTAAATATTGCGAAGCAGTCTGTTGCCAGTGTTAGTAGATACATATCGTTTGTGTTCGTCTCTCAGACAATTAAAGAACAAAACACATGGGTGAAATAGAGAAATGAATAACGCAGGAAGACGATGTGGAGAAGACTGAAGGAAATCGCGCGCGCTAACAGCATTTAACCTCTGACCGAGGAAATACTGCTCTCCGCTATCGATTCCCCCCGGGAACAACTTCTTACGATGTTTGGGGAAAAAAAAGTTGGAATGCTCCGACACCGCAAAAAAGTACTGATCGCTCGATTGGTCCAGAAATTGGCGTGTTATTCGCTGACCATCTTATAGACGTGGCCGCACGGGACCCGTTCATGATCTTGATCACTGCTTGCTGCCCCCCCCCCCCCCCTCTCGATGAACAGCGAAACGCTCCAGGCTGATGGACCCTGGACTACCTTCGCATCAGCCCACGGCGATCGTAAACATCGAACGATATCTGCGTATTGTGCGTATTGGCCATAAACCTAACACAATTTGCTACGGTATCCGGGCAGTGATCTTCCCACACAACTATCAAGTTACCTACCCTTCGTATTTCTTCATAAAGTGCTAGGGTACTTGGTATGTATATTATTTATATATATATATATATATATATATATATATATATATATATATATATATATATATATATATATATATATATATATATATATATATATATATAGTTAGTGACACACAATCAACAGAATTGTTTATTATGTATCCTTGACGAATGTAAATAATTCAAATTCAACACGTTAGATAGTATTACAGCCCCACAATAATTCCCGTGATTCCTTGTAGCTTACATGATAAACAGCCTTACGGTCGGCACGTCCACGAAAACATCTTTTCACCGACATTGGGTTTGCACTTGGTCAAGCAAACAGTTTGTATCGTCCCTCACGTGTTTTCCGATACGACTGGTGTCCAGTGTACGATTCCTGTTGGCACACAATACCGGCTTTGGCGTCACGCTTTACCCGGATATTCTATGAGATGTGCTATCCGCTCGGAGAGTGACCAGACCGTCAGACGTTTTGTCAAACGGCTCTTTTATATCTCACTTGGTTACGTCTTGGGAGTCCTCCATGACCGTGTGTTAGTGTACATGACTGTGTGTTGACTGTTGCTTGCTATATTCACATGTTTCTTTCTCTTCTTTTTCCAGCATTTCGACTGTCGGAATCACATTCGCGTCATTCAACCAATGGGAGATGGTAATCGGCTGTACATGTGCGGCACCAATGCTCACAATCCGAAGGATTGGGTTATCTATGTAAGTACATCTAGCGTATGCACTCTTTTACTACACATTTTTGTATTTGTTATTTTCTCCGTGTAGCCCAGTTTCGTTCATACCCATGATACATGTCTATATATTTCCTCTATGCAAATATCCTTGCACTACGTGATTCTAGTTCTAGTTGTTTGTTGATGATATGATCGAACGGAATTATTTAGCACGGAATACATCATGCCACATAATATGAGAGTAGTGTGGTATACTTGTTAAAAATCTCGTCGTGCTTCGGGCTATCTTGCACGTATATAACATACACAGGTACATGGGTTATATATGGCTCCCCTGTGATCTGGCAACACTTCACTACATGTGTGTGCGCGGTGTTGGTTAATAAATCCTCACTCAAATGAGACTCCTTCCCCGCTGTCGCACATCGTGGCGTGCCACGAGTTTGGCGTTAATTGAATACGGCATTAACGGCACCCATATATCGCACATCGACGACCGTTGCGACACTACGCGACGCACCACCAGTGCCGTCGGTCCACACAAATCGTTTCAGATTAATACGAAATTGCCCCCGACGTATACAAGCTTCACCGGCTGACTCTCTCTCGCTCTTATTGTAATGTGATCCGGGTTTATGCTTGTAATTTGCTTGTGTCATAATCCTTTGAGCGGTACAAATCCCAAGAGAGTTTCATACACACACACACGCACACGCACACACAGTGAGACAGAGATACATTCACAAACATTAAATTGGTACCATTTTCGTAGCTTTTGTCTTTGTGAATCCGACGTTTCTTGGAAGTTGAAACTGCCGTCAGCCGTACGGAATCCGTTCACACGTACGCGTAGTACAATGTTTGTAGTTCATTTGCGCGAGACACAAAGTAAATTATTATGAATAATTAGTGGAGCAGGATGCCGCTTTGTGGCGCACCCGCATCCTGTAAGTGCCTCTCACTCACTCTCTCTCCCGAAAAATTCTTCTTTACTTGCTTGTCAGGCTGGATGCTACTAAACCAGCCTGTGCCTCATTTGAATAATAAAATAAATACACTCACCGCTGTTTGTGTCCTTTATCCCGCAGGCAGAAATCTGCATATATGATGGAAAATCTGTGGCCAAATGTGCCCCCTTAATCCGGGCCTGACATTTGGTATTTAGGACCGGCTGGTTTGGCGCACACATAACTTGTTTAGTTTTCTTTAAATTAAGCGCACAGCTAACTGGTGCTGATTCAATTATTTCGTTTCTAGCTTTAATTGGGCCAAACGTAATTTTCCGCATGTAACATTCGCGCGAGTAGTAGGTAATGCCGGCAGCAACACATTATACTGCCCTTCGTACCTGTACACATGCTTGTACATACACATGTATATGTAGTTATAATGAACACTTAATGCAAATTATTATCGTAATTACGTCCCCAGACAAGCCGTTAATTGATATATAATCTCTGTGCCTGTTTTTTATAATGTTTTCATTAAAATAATTTTACCTAGTTCATTGTAGACGTTGTATCGCTGTCATCTTGAGTTTATTTCGTTATAATGATCCTTTCATGTAAATTGCTAAGCAATTTATTAATGAATAAATAATGAAAGAGAAATTAATTTTACTTCATTAACTTGGTTTTTGCAGGCTGACTATATTTTTACACTACACTGATTTTTTTTTTTTTTTAATTAAAATATTCGTATCGTGTAATTTGAGTTGTACGTTGTTAGACTAAACCATTAATTGTTATTAAAAAATATATTTGTTTCACTTATATAATTTCCAATTCACCTTTGATGTTCTTTTCGTGTAACAGTTGAAACAGTATAATTACGATATATTTTCGTATTAATACACCGCCGGTAATATTAGCCATTCATTATATTCGAAATTACCTACTCTTTAGTTTTTATCTTGAATCCCGTATTTCAATCTGACTTCACATTACCGGCCGGCATTAGCCACGTTTATGTTTTCAATAATAATTAAGCATGCAATACGATTTCACGGTACGTTCACAGTTGTCGTTCGGCGACCCCCTCAACATTTCGAGAGATCGCCACTCGAGCTAATGAAACGCACAGCAATCAAAATTCCGTAACGGCCCCGTTGGATTAACTTTACGCAGCGATTTAATTTTTACTGTTTAAATATGACTTTACCGGAATGGGGTGCTGGCGTTAGTAAATATAATCCCCTGGACTTTTAATGCATCCCTGCTACTTTATTTCGGAAGTAAATTGGGAATCAAATTTTTTTCCGCGTGGTGCCCCCATATCCATAAACCGTCATGAATGTTTAAATGGCCCGGAGCCTTTCGACTTTCTACCTACGTTATATCACTCTCTATCTCGTTCTTTCCTTCCCCACCCCTGTCTGTCGCCATCTTCCTTTCGCTGCCTGCATCTTCTTATCACATTCTGCAGTTCCATTCCATTGCTCTGAGCCATGGACCGACCATCTTCTACTCCCCTAAGTCTTGTGGTCGTTAACCCCCCATGAATTTTACTTATTTATGTACGGCCTAATGTTAATGTAACTGGATTGTAGGTGAGTGCAATGTCCTATTTGTGACTAGTTTTTGCATGGTGTCGTGGTGACACGAATGTAATATTCTGACAGTATATTCCAGTTCAGTTTAATGCAATAATCAACATGCGAGAACATCGTATGTCATATATAAATCTCTATTTGATTAGTACGTGCTCCAGTGAAATATAGATATATAGGTCAGTCAATTCAAAAGGCCTTTTTCTAATTACAGAGATTGAATTTATATCAAATACATCTGAAACTTTCGTATTTTACCAATCTCTCTTTGACTGAAATATAAGAACTACTGTACTTTCTTTGATCAGGCGATGTTTTGGTACCTGTAGATTTACGAATACATCTTCTTGTTAACTTGGGGAGACGACGGCACGTAATCTGTTTTAATAAATTCCGCTTTTTATACACCGGTTTAGCCGTCTCGTAAAATTTCGAAAATTAATGCGTTGCGTGTGTATATTGAAAAGCAATTTCCTCAAATTGGGTTGAAGCACGAGCGTGCGCCCCAGAACTGGAGCGATGCTATGTAACGTGCTATATCTCAGACGTATAAATGTATGTATATATACCAAGGTCTCATTATCATTCCTTAACACGGCAGTGGAGGGTTGCAGTGCGTAGCGACGGCCGCCAGTAATAACAGGGGAAAAGGAACAGTGTACCTCAAGCTTAGGGCTTTTTATGAGGTGTAAGGATTACGGCAAGTACACCCTTAACTCCACTTCTTATCCGGTCTCCGGGTCTCAGACACAACTACAATGGATTAATTTTGCATGCGGGTTCTACCAAAGCCTTGCTGTCTGCTCCACCTCCATCTTGTTACCGTGAGATGGCGTACCGTACCCCTGGTGCCCCGTGTAAATACTCGCGAGGTGCGTAATTGTGGACCGCTGCGTGGAATACCAAATGAGATACCGGCACTGGCTGCCAAGAGTTACACGTTTAATAACTACACGGAGAGATTTTAATTCTTCCAGTAGACCGTTGACGACAGCGTCGTTCACTGCTGGTGTTTTGATATATACCAGCCGTGCTGGAAGCTTAACTTGCACCAATGACGCACGAACAAACTATTGAAATAATTCTGAAAATAGTTTCTCATGAAAACATACTATTGATATTTAATTGTATTCGTAATATCGTATTCCAGTTTTCCCCACATCATTCCATATAGAACTGTGAATTGTCTCTAATTATACTGTTATTTGTGCAGGCCAACTTGACACATCTACCTCGACATGAATACGTTCCGGGCATAGGAATGGGCATAGCGAAATGTCCGTATGATCCAGCGGATAACTCTACCGCCGTGTGGGTGGAACAAGGTAATCCAGGAGACCTGCCCGGCCTGTACTCGGGAACCAACGCTGAATTCACTAAAGCCGATACTGTAATCTTCCGCACGGACTTGCACAATTTGACCACAGGCCGCAGAGAATTCAGTTTCAAGCGGACGCTCAAATACGACTCCAAATGGCTGGACAGTGAGTACTGTTATATATATATATATATATATATATATATATATATATATATATATATATATATATATATATATATATATTCTGTGTTTATTTCTATAGTATTGTATATTAAATAATAACACAATAAACGTCAAATATAATTTCTTATATGAACAAAGCTGGAAACAGTAAACAGAGCAAAGAAAATTAATTGACTCGTAATCTCATTTATCAAAAACATTTCCACCGGAATGAATTTTAAAATCTCCCGATTCAGTTGAGGTTGAAAGACGGGAAATTTATTCAATTAACTTTTTTCCATTGATGTGATTATCGAGACAGTCATCTTGAAAGCACTATAATAATGTACGGTACATTTAATTCAAAATACTGCTTTGTACGTTGGAACTAGAAACTGTAAGAATTGTCACCGTCCTCTTTCACTTCTGCTGTTGCTTTTTTAATTTCCGTTTCTTCTGGGAAATGGTATAAAATCTATATAGATTGTTGTTGTCATGAAAGAGGAAACCTGTCATCATTCAAATGCGATGAGATAAAATAAATCATATAAATACTATTTCGAATATTGTGTGGAATATTTCGATTTATTTCCTGGCCGAGACTACGTTCTACTGATATGTCGATGGACCTCATATCGGCCTGTTTTTGGTTACATTTTGTTGTCGTTGATCGCGTATTTTGTGCATGTCTCGTGTAAATATCCATCTCATGGTGGTGTGAACGAACTGATAAACTAAGCAACGAATCGGGTATTTGAAATGTTCATCCATCAATCGAGAGCTGTCAAAATACACGATTTACTGAAAGTAGACATGCTCGTCTGGCGTGCGTAGCTCATCGCTGTCACACACGTTGCTTAGCGCGCGCTCACACAATCCACCAAACACTAAATGGCCGACCCTGAAGCCGCTAACCATCCTCTGCAAACATAAATTCTATCAGCCGGATAGTGGAAAACGCCAAACTCCCTGATGGAAAACTCGAACGTGTACCGTTTCTTTGTCGCTTTCAAGGTTTTTTTCGCCACACAAAGTGTCTCGAAGAGGGTTGCGTCGTTATCGAAATTTCGAAATTTATGAACGTGTGCTGCTGATGTTGTACTAAGTGCTCTATCTCTCTGTGCTTTCAATCATGTAGAATATAGATGTTTCTCATCGCTAGTTGTTGCTACTGATCGCATGCAAACAGTAGTCGACTTCTCGTCTCATTCTGCTTTAAGTAAATCGTGATATTTCTCACATAATAACGCAGTTCCATGAAAGTGTACATGGATGAGAGTGCATGCTCCGTTTACTGACTCACTCGAACTGTCCCGTATCATTTCAAGATGCGGTCGGTCGTATGTGCTAGTTTGCCGATTACGCTAAGCCCTCCATTCCGAACCATTACCTCTAATGCACCAGTATCGGTAATGTCCCTGCCAACTACATTTGTGATCAAAACTCATAACATGTGCCGATGTTTCGTAGCTACATTATCACTACCTACTCTCCTTGCCACCTAGTACTTGACATCTCTTAACTACCGGTGAAAATATGAACTGTACCCAGCATTATCATCAACATTACACATGATTGGACGGACATCTTGTACAAGTCGTTACCGGGACCTAACGTGGACGGAAGGGTCTAGGTAGCAGGTATTCGTCAGCAAGATCATTTCGTAAATCTTCACGTTGATTATATATCCACTTCAGTTCGGTGATCTCACCATAATGTAATGAACGAGGGTGCTTCAGTAAGAAGTTTACGAAATTGCAAAGATTTTCTACGCATCCAAAAGCTAAACATGTTATTCTGAATTTGATCGTGTATATAGAGAAATGTTTCAAGGTTTAATTAAGACATATTTCATTTCACTATGAATTCGTTCTACAATGTTGGGAGCATATAATAATTACTATTCCAATCTCGCACGATCCAGATTGATTGAAGACGGTTAGTTGTGAAACGTCAAAGTATGCAATTCCGGCCATTCTACTGGCGATGCTACTCGACAGGAGCCGTGCCCTAGGAGTGTAGCAAATTGTGTTCAACACGGGGAACAAGGACGCAGGCACAAAAACGAACGAAGTGGTGATGTAAGAGCCAACGGAAAGGCCGGATATTATCAGCGAATACCTCGTGGAAATATAAAATAGAAAATAAGAAGAAAGACGAGACGAGCTTTTAATTATCTTCGCTGGAGGAGAATGCATCGGTCCGTACATGCCATTGTGTGATGATGCCATTTCGGAAGCGACGATTCGTGTTGGAAATTACTGGATTGCTGCTCCTCCTCCTCGAATCCTCCACCGACGAATTCTACAACGTTCGTAAATAGTTCGTATCACCGTGTCATTGGCGCTTCACTCATCAACGGCCAATGAAAATACGAATTAGCGCGAAAAGAATGCCGATCGCATCTCGACCGACATCATACACGACATACTTACACGATAAGACGCGCGCGCGTCTACCTCCCCATTCCAAAACTCTCTAATTCTATTGTCAATAATACTCAAGACGTTTTATTTCCAGTCCATGTCCGGAACGAATATTATCCGGTACAAATCACAAGTGTGGTCTGATGGAAAATCATTATCACTCTGCAGTTCCTCAAATATATTAATATGCTTAGTTTACAAAGCCAACGCGTGTTTAGCAAGAAACTTGTTTCAAATTTTGACAAAGTATTATTAAAACGACCACAGCAGGTGACGCGACAGAGTTTCAACAAAATACTTTTAAATTACTTTATTCTGATTTTTTTTTTCCCCACAGTATTTACATATTTATAGCGTCAAATTTAAAAAGTTCCGCGTAATAACTACAACTCATAGGATAGAGTACAAGTTCTAATATAAGCAACATAATTTCCCACTTTTATAAACTTCCGTCTCCAAAATGCATATCCTTCCAAAGTGTAATGCATGTCTCTCCCAATACCAGCTGCTACGGTTCCATTATACTTATACAAGAAGAAGAGTTCATTATTGTTTCTAAGTATTACTTTTGTCTTTATTCATTCCCAACCTGTGCTTTCATTGTATTACCTGGAATTAATCGGTTCGTCATTTTATGTTCCATTAATTTTTATATACCACATATAATTTCTTCATTGCGAATGGAATTTGCATGAAAGTGAGTAGATATACTTTGTTCCATGAGTGCTGACAGAAATCTATCGCAAATTCACCATGTATTCCCAACGCACTTGACCTAGTTGACATCCATTACACATTTGGTGGATAATTAATATTGGCAATGCTGAATGTTCGTCCTATTAGCTGTTGCGAATTCTGTCTATGCTTGGTAATTCGATTACTGTTCGGCCAGTAAGTTAAGTGTCCCTTTATGCCGATTAATGTCTTGAATTGTAGAGCACGTTTCTGTGTATAATATTCCGACAATGTTCGCGACTTGCCGCAAAGTTCTCTCTCCCAACTAATATATGCTAGTTACAAAGCGATATTCGCTGCGCATATAGATTAACCGAATTTCGCTCCACGGAGAATTCTACTTCGACAGTTTTTAATCTAATGCACTACCACAGCAGTTTATACATACTATAACAAACTGGAATAAATATTTAATCGTATCTTCACAAACTACGGAACATTCGTTTAATAAAATATATTGATCTACTTTTGTAGTTGTAGAAGACAAGAAACAAAATTCTCGATACATGTCATATTAACCCACTGTTTGTTATTTCAGAGCCGAACTTCGTTGGATCGTTTGACATTGGAGACTTTGTCTTATTCTTTTTCCGCGAAACAGCCGTCGAGTACATCAACTGCGGAAAAAGTGTGTATTCCCGTGTCGCTCGTGTTTGCAAGAAGGACACAGGAGGCAAGAACATCCTCAGTCAAAATTGGGCCACATACCTGAAGGCCAGACTCAACTGCTCAATTCCCGGAGAGTTTCCATTTTACTTCAATGAAATTCGTAAGTACAATGAACGAATGTGCACTGCCAGGAAATTGGTAACATCAACTGATATTATTTCATTTCCCAGAGAGCATATACAAGGTGCCAGGCGACGATACCAAATTCTATGGCACCTTTACAACATCGACAAATGGCCTGATGGGGTCAGCAATATGTTCGTTTAAATTATCCGACATTCAGGCAGCATTCAGTGGAAAGTTCAAGGAACAAGCGTCTTCCAGCTCGGCGTGGTTACCAGTTCTGAACAATCGGGTACCGGAACCGAGGCCCGGAACTTGCGTAAACGACACAGAAACTCTGCCGGATACCGTTTTAAACTTTATACGTTTACATCCGCTCATGGACTCGGCTGTAATGCACGAGAACGAGAAACCGGTGTTCTTCAAAAGAGATTTACTATTCACTCGACTTGTAGTTGACAAAGTTAAAATTGACATGCTCGGCAATATCTTGGAATATACTGTTTACTATGCAGGAACAAGTAAGTAATTATCTTCGCGCTAGATTCTGTAATGATTACCATTCATACTTTGTATCTATTCGCACAGACGATGGCCGAGTTCACAAGATTGTACAATGGTACGACCAGAACGGAGAATCCTCATCTATTCTTCTGGACGTGTTCGACGTGACTCCGGGTGAACCGATTCAAATTATGGAAATATCACGCAAACATAAAGCCCTCTACGTTGCGTCCGATCACAGAGTGAAACAAGTCGATCTCGTCATGTGTAACCGTCGCTATGACAACTGTCTCCGTTGTGTACACGATCCGTACTGTGGTTGGGATAAGGATACAAACACATGCAAAACATATTCACCAGGGTATGTACACGTTAGAGCAGTTCTATAATGTATAATCGACATTGCTATTCCTGCTCATTCAAGTACAATGCTTTTTTTTTCACTCTAAGTGAATAATTTTAAATATTCTTTATCATATTTGCACAGGTTACTTCAGGATGTATCAAACAGTACCGTTGATGTTTGCGACAGCAGTGTTGTTAAGAAGAAGATGGTTGTTACCTGGGGCCAAAGCTTACATCTGGGATGTTTCTTGAAGATGCCCGCTGTGTTGCAGTCGCAGACTATTACATGGTATCATTACTCCAAGGAAAAGGGACGTTACAAGATTGTTTTCAGGTATATAACATAATATGAAATCTATTATACAGAGCGATCGAGATTAACTGTCCGTGCCGCCTCGTTCTGATTTTGTATTTGCCGCATCGTTGTCATACTGACTACGATTGACATATCACATTGGCGTACAATAAATTTTTTTTAATAAAGAATTAAAAAACAACATTAAAAAATAAAATTTTTGATAATAAATGTTCAAAATACCTTCCTTCATTCTCAATGCATTTATTTGATGCAGTCTAATTTCAAAATTACTTAATTAACTTCAAAATATCTGTCAATAAAATATAAACACAAGCTGTCACTGATTCAAAAATAAAAGTGTTTATTGAAATGACAGTCACGTAGGCAACAAATAATAATTTTGCTTCGGTGGAACATAATTTTGATCATAATACGGAAATTTTCAAGTCACGTGACGGACAATATATCTCGATCGCTCTGTAGTATGTATGGATTGTACATATGAATTTGTTTGTATATTAACAGGCCCGACAAATATATCGAGACATCGGAACATGGTTTAGTTATAATTGCTGTCACTGAAGCGGACGCTGGCCGCTATGACTGCTGGATGGGTGCATCGTTACTATGCTCGTACAACGTTACAGTGGATGCTCACCGCTGTGCGCCACCGTCTAAAAGCAATGATTACCAGAAGATCTATTCCGATTGGTGTCACGAGTTCGAGAAGTACAAGTCCGCGATGAAGACATGGGAGCGGAAGCAAGCAGTAAGTGAATGTATGTTTGTACTCTGAACCTGTGTATACTATAACAGCTGATGATTTTATAGCAATGCAGTTCCCGTCAGAATGACAGCAACCAGAACAGCCATCCGAATGAAATATACCGACCACTAGTCTGATAGCTGTTGCAACTTGGTTCTCTTACTATCACCCCGCTAGGCTTACCTCTGCACTGGACTCTCGTATTGTTTTTGTAAATACGTTACCCTCGTGTTGAGAGCAGCGAGCATTTATCAGTTGTGTGTTTGATTTCGTGACGGACACAGACGACTGGAGATCAGGTGGACGGAAGTGGCAGTGTTATAGTGATACGTGCATACACAATGTGTAGCGCACGTGGTATGGTGTGAACTCTTGTATTGTTGTACTTTTAAAGACTGTACAATTCGAGTATGAGCGCGTGACAGCCGAGCGAACAACGTGGCTACTACTGGAGAAACGGTATGTGTTCAAGACGACGACGTTTCACATTTGGTTCGTTCATTCATTCATCCCAACTTGACCCACTCACCCACTAATACATACTACTATTACTACTACATATTACTATTACTATAATTACATACAACTATTATTACTACCTACATCTATATGCGAGGCGATTGTACGATAAATTGTAATATAAACGTAGCTTAGATTCATTATTAGTCATATAGACGCTTCACTCCTCTGTCCCAATGAATACCTACTTGAAGTATTTTCTCTCTCTGCACACGATTCAATGAAATAGAAATGCCTTGGACGGAATAGTTGAGTCCTGTTTTGAACGGTGACGAGGGTGGAAGATGATTTCGGTTTTATCATGAGCATATCCTCCGTTATAGAACGATTTACTGCGTATGAGGAATGATCAGAAAAGGATCTTATAGCATTCACTATCCAGGGTTTCATATATACATATATGTAGTTATATTATTGTTAACGAGACGGATAATACCGATTATTTCCCATCGTAGCCTTTTCAACTATGCTTGCTTTCTGATTAATCCTTATATATTTGTAAATAAAGAATTATTAATATCGCAATATATTTATTCAGAACACTTATGCAAAAAGATAAAAAGTATTTAAATTTTAATATCTATTCTGTAGGTCTGTGATATATATCTGTCATCATTTATGGAATTGTATAATATTTTATTTTAATACAATCGGAAACGTTAAAGCCTAGATAATCACTGATTTGAAAATTGGACCAAAGTTTCTATTTTTCATGCGTTTGCATTGCGTTGCATTCTGACTTCATCACATGGACATTACATCCAGTTGAATGTTGCGAAGTGTATGTTTAAGCAATATCTTCTATTTACGTTCGAACCACGATCGATTCATTGTGTTTTCAATTTGCGTTTGTTTCTAACTTGATGAATTATTATATAGTAATGTATAAAATGATAATGTGATTTCTGTATTTCTATCTGTAAGTACCTATTTCTCCCTTGAACCACACATGTAACCAGCCAAGCCAATCTCTTCAGTTATCTTCTAGGTCGGGTATTTCTATATGTATGTACAGTACATACATATATAGTCAGCTCTCTTGTTCTCTCTTTATTAGAGTCTACACACAGATATGGTCCTGATGAATGGCATTTCTATAATGCTAATGACAGATGAAATCTATCTAATGATACCTTACTAACCGACCGCTGATACTGAAGGGAATTATTACTTTTTTGTAGTCTGACTAGTGTAAAAATACAAACATGTTTAGTTTAGTTGATTTACTGTTAAGACTTTGGCTTAAGTACCTAATGTATAAATTGCAATAATGTTTTGTATAAATCATAGTTTAACTTATCTTAAACTCCACTTGCTCTAGATGCAATCGGCAGGAATATTCACGATTTTATTGCAGTTAAACATGTGTAATGTACCACATAAACATACGTTTTATAAATTGCTAACGGTCGATCTAGAGCAACTGACCCTTGTAATTGAACAGTATGATTATCACGTACATATGTTTGAGTTAGTAACGTAAGCCATTGTAATATGAACTACTACTACTACTACTAACTAACTATTACTTGAAGGGTGGCCAAAACTTGTTATACAGTTAGATATGATGATTATATATTCCAAGTTGGAAGATTTTGTTCTGTGCATACATATATATATGTACGTGGCGATCGTAAGCTAGGCACAATAATGCACCCAAATGTTTATAAATCTGTAAATACCTATGTATAGCGTATATATACATACATTATATATATATAGCTATGTCCCCGACCCCACACACAATTCTGTTATTTTCTACTATGAAACTTACATTGAACGATTGTTATTTACTTTAACTTACTGTAGTTACATACATATATCTATTGTTTATTGACTAGCATTACCTACACATACACACACACATTAATATTTGTTTATTCAGTTTCATTACGACGGTTTGTCTCTATGAGATCCGTTGTTAAGACTAAACTAAAGTTTATAAATATGAAATGTACATAACGAGACAACAATTGTAATATTTCCTTTACTAGTATTTATTTGTTAGCATTAGTAACACACAATGTTGGAATTGTGAAATTGCTTTTTAGCTTTGCAGTGGTAAAAAGTAATCTGATATTAAGGAAATGCGTTTCATCAGAGTAGAACATTTCATAGTTCATTATGGTATTTAATAATGCAATCAGAATATTAAAACAGTTTGTAATTAATATATACTGACAATTTTAAGATATCATAGTATTTTCTTTCCTTTCTCCCGAAGTATACATATATAATTTCAGGTACCTATAATGAACACGAATATAATTAAATACCTATTATTGAAATAAACATGACGCGTACAGAGTAGGTGAACCTTTCCAACTGACATAAGCTAAAGATTATTTTATAGAACACACAGAATATATTTTAATAGATCAAATGTAGCTCTGATAGATTTTATAATAGTGCATCTTTACAATCTAGTTATTATCAATATAATATACATACATACATACATCTATATATATATATATATATATATATATATATATATATATATATATATATATATATATATATATATATAAACTATAGCATTTTGCTAGTACATCAACGTATCTTTTGTAAATAAATACTATGTAACATTGTAGTAGAGTGATGATACATCATTTGAAAATAAATTATGCATTTAACTATTAATACAGCGACACTAATTTATCTATACAACATTGGCATCAACACTACTGTACCAATAAGTGTGTCCGTAGTATAGTGAACACATAGATTTCGCTGTCGTCTTCAGGTAAGAATAAGGTATGTTGAACAAGTTAAATTAACCTAACATATTTGCCCTAGATAAGGGAATTGTTATTCACATTAAAATACACTATACATCTATCATACACAAGTATCTTTATACATGAGTCCTTGATTTCATTGTTGTTAATGGTTTTGTTTTTTTAAATAGTATATGATTATATTGTAACATAAAGGGCAGTGTGTATATTAGTTCGAAAAAAAGAACTTAATTATTTATTCACAGGTATTCATTAAAATCAAATTTTCAAGAAAATTTTTAGAAATATATCAGGGTAGCAGAAAAGCAAGAAGATATTTTTTTCTTAAAAAAAATAATAGGATAATATAAAAAATGCTTTGAAAGTGAATGTCAAAAATAGGTAACAGGATAACAGAAACGCGTTATTCACGTAATGCAAGCCTTACCAAATTAGATTATCATTATATCATAATTCTCATTTCTGTCAACAGTTCGTTAACAGTCGTAAATTACGACTTTCATAACGAATTTCATTACAACTCGTAATGGTATTCAGTAGTGCTTCGGACACAGAATGTGACAGACGTGTGTGAACAAACATGTCAATACTACATTCATTATTACAGTAATTAATAACTTAAATGTTTTACACATATCGTATTGTTTCCCTAGTATTGTGGACATGAGCTTGACTGTTTGAGTTCCGGGGCTCTTACGCAGGGCAGTAGCTCGCCTTAGACACATCCCCTAAGAGTCCAGCTTGAAACCCTGGCAGTTGTGTTGTTTGGCGGTGGGTTACGCTACCAGAATTTGCGGTCGTTCTAGAGAAACTTACTGGGAAACATGTAACTTGTACATGTAACTTGAATAATAAACGCTAGTGTATATTGATATTCTTCAAATAATCGTAATAATGAATGTGATAGTGAATGATAGATGATAGTGAATGTATTTGCTGTGGAAGAAACCATCGTGGCCTGAGACATATCATGTCGGATGACAACTGCGGCAATGGATTTGAGCTGTGAGAGGTCCAATGATAACTGAACGGTAAAATGGAAATACAGGTATGTATTAGTAACAATTACCCATCCTTGAACTACAAGATAGAAACATCAGGTAAGTATATTATCATAATAACACACATTTATTTTTATCAATAATTATGTTTATTTTGTAAAATGTCTACATACATACATTGATTAATACAGTCAATAATACAATAATAATGAATCATTGAACAATGGTCAGTTTCACATCACTGATCACGTATGAATTGTTCACTGACCAAATCGATTAACTTTTGAATTGTTTTAAATTTTAGTTTTACATCATTTAGTTGAGACTTCACTTTTTATAAACATAATAAATTCCCCTAAAAATATGCCTTAACATATTTTTAAATGACAAATTGTCTTGCATATTCAGAAAATGAAGACAGATATTTTCCATCTTTTTATTTTGAAATACAGTGCACGCCGCTTATTACAATCACGGATAATGTTATCAGTCTGATATTGTTAGCACATATACATATTATAAATGTACACAATAATTACATATATGTACATATGTACTACATACATATCCACACATTTTCAAATTTAAATGTAAAATATTATGTTTATTTTAAATTTTTTGTTAATTTCATACTTCATTTACTGTTATATATGTATTTTAAATTAATTAATAATATTTTGTGTTTATGTTTTTTTCGGATATTATTATCAATCGAATATTGTTAATAAAAACCTTTAGTCCCGATGTGATCACATTAAGCGGCGTGCACTGTATATTATTTCATCAAATTTCTGTTTGATTTATGGAGTTAATCGATTTGGCCAGTGAACGATTCATATGTAATAAATAAAAACAAACTCTAACATATTATCTCTGTGTCTAGGTTGTGGATCCTCCCTAGCAATACTCAGAATGTGCAGAACTTCCGCAACGTGCTAAAGCATCGGCGTTAGGATATCTTCACTTGACTACAGTGGACCATAAGCTGGACATCGTATTCAGCAACATTCATTGCACAGTACTTCCATTATGTTATTCAATAATCTTATATTAATATTTGTATCAATAATATAATTTATTTATTGTAATATGCTACTTTCATTGTATTGAATATTAATTAAATTACTTGTATCTGCGATAATAATTATTTATTGCAATATTATATATTTCTTTAATTGTACTGATTAATATTTATGAAATGTATTTGTATCAATAATTACTATTGATCTATTGTAATATGCATCTTTCACTGTAGTGATTAATATTTATAATATGTACATATTTGTATCAATAATTGTATTTATCTATTGTAATGTGCTTCTAACATTGTATTGATTAATGATTATTATTTACAACATTTCTAACTGTAATATTATTTATTTATTGTAATATTACTATTTTATATTATGCTGCTTTTATTGTATTGATTAATATTTATAATATTTGTATCAATAATATTATTTACTTAATGTTTGTATTATAACATGCATTATAGTGTATTAATTATTTATATTATTTATTTACTTTTATGTTAATATTGTAATATGTTTCTATTTGTTTTTAATAAATATTTTGATATTGTTGTAATAAATCTTTATTATTTATTTATAGGTATTCCTTGAAATTAATTTTTAAAGAAATTATTCAGTGTTGTATCAGGGTAGCAGAAACGCATGGGGATATCAAAAAATAAAAGGATAATGTAAAAAACGCTTCAAAAGTGCAATATGTATTAGGATAACAGAAATGTGCAGTGGTATTTAAAAAAAATTCAGGCAGAACATGAAAAATGCTTTGAAAATAAATGTCAGAAAAATGTATTAGGGTAACAGAAACGTGAAGAGGTAATTTTCAAAAAAATAAAAGCATAATATAAAAAATGCTCCGAAAATAAATGACAAAAATAGGTATCAGGATAACAGAAACGTGAAGAGGTATTTTTCAAAAAAAAATTGAAAATAATAAAAGCACAATATAAAAAATGCTCTGAAAATTAATGACAAAAATAGGTATCAGGATAACAGACGCGAAGAGGTATTTAAAAAAAAAAAAAAATTTGAAATAATAAAAGCATAATATAAAAAATGCTTTGAAAATAAGTGACAAAAATAAGTATCAGGATAACAGAAACGTGAAGAGGTATATAAAAAAATTGAAAAAAATAAAAGCATAATATAAAAAATGCTCTGAAAATAAATGACAAAAATTGGTATCAGGATAACAGAAACGCGAAGAGGTTTTTTTAAAAAAAAAATTGAAAAAATAAAAGCATAATATAAAAAATGCTCTGAAAATAAATGACAAAAATAGGTATCAGGATAACAGAAACCTGAAGAGGTATATTTCAAAAAAAAATTTGAAAAAATTAAAAGCATAATATAAAAAATGCTTTGAAAATAAATGACAAAAATAGGTAACAGGATAAAAAATAGGTTTAAAAAACCTCGTCACGTTTCTGTTATCTTGATACCCATTTTTGTCATTTATTTTCAGAACATTTTTTATATTATGCTAATATTTTTTTCAATTTTTTTTTTAAACATAACTCTTCACGTTTCTGTTATCCTGATACCTATTTTTGTCATTTATTTTCAGGGCATTTTTTATATTATGCTTTTATTTTTTCAAATTTTTTTTTTGGAAATTACCTCTTTGCGTTTCTGTTATCCTGATAGTTATTTTTGTCATTTATTTTCAGATCATTTTTTATATAATGCTTTTATTTTTTCAATTTTTTTTTTAAACATACCTCTTCACGTTTCTGTTATCCTGATACCTATTTTTGTCATTTACTTTCAGAGCATTTTTTATATTATGCTATTATTTTTTCAAATTTTTTTTTTGAACTTATCTCTTCGCGTTTCTGTTATCCTGATGCCTATTTTTGTCATTTATTTTCAGAGCATTTTTTATATAATGCTTTTATTTTTTTTAATTTTTTTTTAAAATACCTCTTCACGTTTAGTTATCCTGAAACCTATTTTTGTCATTTATTTTCAGAGCATTTTTTATATTATGCTATTATTTTTTTCTTTTTTTTTTTAAATACCTCTTCACGTTTCTGTTATCCTGATACCTATTTTTGTCATTTATTTTCAGAGCATTTTTTATAATATGCTTTTATTTTTTCAAATTTTTTTTTGAAAAATACCTCTTCGCGTTTATGTTATTCTGATACCTATTTTTGTCATTTAATTTCAAAGCATTTTTTATATTGTGCTATTATTTTTTTCAAATTTTTTTTTAAAAATACCTCTTCACGTTTCTGTTATCCTGATACCTATTTTTGTCATTTATTTTCAGAGCATTTTTTATAATATGCTTTTATTTTTTCAATTTTTTTTTTTTTGTAAAATACCTCTTCGCGTTTCTGTTATCCTGTTACCTATTTTTGTCATTTATTTTCAGAGCATTTTTATATTATGCTTTTATTTTTTTGAAAATTACCTTTTCACGTTTCTGTTACCCTAATACATTTTTCTGACATTTTTTTTCTAAGCATTTTTCATGTTCTGCCTGAATTTTTTTTAAATACCACTGCACATTTCTGTTATCCTAATACATATTGCACTTTTGAAGCGTTTTTTTACATTATCCTTTTATTTTTTGATATCCCCTTGCGTTTCTGCTACCCTGATACAACACTGAATAATTTCTTTAAAAATTAATTTCAAGGAATATCTATAAATAAATAATAAAGAATTATAACAACAATATCAAAATATTTATTAAACAAATAGAAACATATTACAATATTAACATAACAGTAAATAAATAATATAAATAATTAATACACTATAATGCATGTTATAATACTAACATTAAGTAAATAATGTTATTGATACAAATATTATAAATATTAATCAATACAATAAAAGCAGCATAATATAAAATAGTAATACATATTACAATAAATAAATAATATTACACTTAGAAATATTGTAAATAATAATAATTAATCAATACAATGAAAGAAGCACATTACAATAGATAAATAGAATTATTGATACAAATATGTACATATTATAAATATTAATCAATACAGTGAAAGATGCATATTACAATAGATCAATAGTAATTATTGATACAAATACATTTCATAAATATTAATCAGTACAATTAAAGAAATATATAATATTTCAATAAATAATTATTATCGCAGATACAAGTAATTTAATTAATATTCAATACAATGAAAGTAGCATATTACAATAAATAAATTATATTATTGATACAAATATTAATATAAGATTATTGAATAACATAATGGTACTGTGCGATGAATATTGCTGAATACGATGTCCAGCTTATGGTCCACTGTAGTCAAGTGAAGATATCCTAACGCCGATGCTTTAGCACGTTGCGGAAGTTCTGCACATTCTGAGTATTGCTAGGGAGGATCCACAACCTAGCCACAGAGATAATATGTTAGATTTTGCTTTTATTTATTACATATGAATCGTTCACTGGCCAAATCGATTAACTCCATAAATCAAACAGAAATTTGATGAAATAATATACATATTTCTATTATTTGTTAGCGATTAAATAGCAATATAAATCTTCGTTAGCTCTAGTTGAGGTCTCGTGATCACAGTTTATAATTAAAAAATATTTTTTCTGCTATGGTCTTGCAAAATTTTTCAAAATAAAAACATGGAAAATATCTGTCTTCATTTCTGTACATGCAAGACAATTTGTCATTTAATGATGTTAAGGGATATTTTTAGTGGAATTTATTATGTTTATAAAAATGATGTAAAACTAAAATTTAGAACAATTCAAAAGTTAATCGATTTGGTCAGTGAACAATTCATACGTGATCAGTGATGTGAAACTGACCATTGTTCAATGATTCATTATTATTGTATTATTGACTGTATTAATCAATGTATGTATGTAGACATTTTACAAAATAAACATAATTATTGATAAAAATATATGTGTGTTATTATGATAATATACTTACCTGATGTTTCTATCTTGTAGTTCAAGGATGGGTATACATACCTGTATTTCCATTTTACCGTTCAGTTATCATTGGACCTCTCACAGCTCAAATCCATTGCCGCAGTTGTCATCCGACATGATATGTCTCAGGCCACGATGGTTTCTTCCACAGCAAATACATTCACTATCATCTATCATTCACTATCACATTCATTATTACAATTATTTGAAGAATATCAATATACACTAGCGTTTATTATTCAAGTTACATGTACGCATATGTTTCCCAGTAAGTTTCTCTAGAACGACCGCAAATTCTGGTAGCGTAACCCACCGCCAAACAACACAACTGCCAGGGTTTCAAGCTGGACTCTTAGGGGATGTGTCTAAGGCGAGCTACTGCCCTGCGTAAGAGCCCCGGAACTCCAACAGTCAAGCTCATGTCCACAATACTAGGGAAGCAATACGATATGTGTAAAACATTTAAGTTATTAATTACTGTAATAATGAATGTAGTATTGACATGTTTGTACACACACGTCTATCACATTCTGTGTCCGAAGCACTACTGAATACCATTACGAGTTGTAATGAAATTCGTTATGAAAGTCGTAATTTACGACTGTTAACGAACTGTTGACAGAAATGAGAATTATGATATAATGATAATCTAATTTGGTAACGCTTGCATTACGTGAATAACGCGTTTCTGTTATCCTGTTACCTATTTTTGACATTCACTTTCAAAGCATTTTTACTTAAATTTCAAAATATTTATTAAACAAATAGGACCATATTACAATAAATGAATAATGTTATTGAAACAAATATAATAAAATACAACAATATAATATAAGGCATGTTATAGTTTGGTAGAAATGTGTAAATAAATATTAGTTTTATTAATAAGTTTATTTATTTGCTTCACGTTTATAATAAATAACACATAATAAAATAAAGATATTTTAAACAAATATAATACTTCGCGCTTCACCCGTCAGCTAGAAAAATGTCGATTATAATATCGGTTTATGTTATCAATTTTTTCTTAGGATTGTTTTCGCTTCGAGTAATTTTAAAAGCATTACCTTTTAACTTACATACATACATACTGAAATACTTGTACATATTTTACACAATGTGTTAACAGCGTCCATAATTGATTTTAAATTCTAAAGTGTATTTAAAAGAAAACTGCTCATATTGTAGTACGTGCATACGACAATTAAATTATATTATGTATTAAAATTTCAGTTTAAAAAAATATGTTTTATTTAATAAAATATATATATAATTTCTTTTTGTAAAATTTAGTTGTCTGTAATTGAAGTTTGAAATTTCGACCAGAAGAAGCATATTATCCTTGTCCTTCCAAATCTATAGTCAAATTCTGCAGATACATCTCGATATGTGTTTCATTCTAAATATTAAAGAAATATACTTATATCGCGTTAACCGATAATAAGACAATTTCTTTTAGATTATGCTTTCAGTGAAGACTAAGAAATGTTAGTTGTACAATGAAGGGTATATAATATAGAATATAAAGTACATATATTCTTACATCTTCCATCATGTTCGTCGATTGGTATTCAT
The DNA here is from genome assembly GCA_963422195.1 of Carabus problematicus. NCBI lineage: Eukaryota > Metazoa > Arthropoda > Insecta > Coleoptera > Carabidae > Carabus > Carabus problematicus. The sequence continues at coordinate 10,911,881 of OY728590.1, forward strand.
ATATTTCCTGATATTTCGCATAAAACTCAATCTCATCTGTTTTCACACGTATTGCAAGTTTTCTAGCAGCATACGCTCTGTTTGATATATTTCTCATTAAGAATGAAGTAAAACTGATTTGATTTGCGAGCCATGTATGTATTTATATACCTGTAACATCTCTGTATCACCGTAGCGGCGTGATTTAATACCTCGTTATTAATCCTCTCCATTTCTTCAGCTTGGAAAACTACATTCTGCACTATTTGTGCCGATACTAAAAGCTTTCGCATATTTTTCCTCATGTAATAACCTTTGTAGGCTGCCTGAAACCAAAGAATACGTGTATTATTTCTTCAGAAAGTGCCGTCAACTTGTTAATAAACACTAAGAAATAAAAACTGTTCAAAGAAAAGTTTTTTATGCAATTCTATCACAGTTTTACTTTCAATATACCTTTTCATTTGTGTTTTCGGCTACGAATATTCTCCAAAATAAATGTTTATGACAATGTCGAGTTGATCTTTAGATGGCATAATGTAAGACGAATATAAATAACTTACTTTAATCAATGTTGCTGCTCGATCTAGTTCCGCTTTGGGACATCTTACTGTGTCCAGTATACCAATAGTACGTTTAGCAGCTTGTCGCCAATCTATTCCCTCTTCCTGATTCTGTTTCCTGGATTTGTAATACCTGTATGCCCGCTGGATCACGCTGACAGCTCGATCTGCTTCCTCAAATGAAACTTTAGTCTTTCTGATTATCTTCTCTAGAAGATCTTCTTCTTGCAGTTGTTCTGAACAGTGAAAAGTATTTATTTTCAAATCAAGAACACCGAAATAAAACTACGTACTCTGTTAAATAACATGAATGCTACCAGTTTTCATTAGAGATTAAAATGAAACCTGATATTAGATTACTATTGATGACATTACCTTCGGCCGTTTTATTTCGGGAATGTCTGCGAAATGCACGTTGTATGATTCTTGCAGCTCTGTCTGCCTCGTGTCTCGTTATGTTTGTTTCTTGCAATAGTTCAGCAATGATAATGCTAGTTTCAGTCAGATTTTCCACCAGCTTTGCAGCCACTGTAAATATAGATGAACAAATCATAGATCTTTACAGTTTACGTAGCGATATTATGCATTACCTCGTGCATTCTCTCTTGTGATCAACAAAGAATCCAGGTACTCGGATATAAAACAATATACTTGAACGGGATTATGTCGTAGAATCTGACACAATAATAAATATTAATGAATCCCTATGCAATTTTTAGATGCGAGTATTGACAGTTATGTGAATTTATATGATTTTACAAAAAGATACCTCGCGTGATATATCTGTCATAAGTTCCCTCAAGCCTTCTGGCACTACATAAATATATTTGGCACATCTTCTCTCATACAAAACTTCAGATGGTTCGGGCAGCGACATTTTACGTATTTAAATTTACCCATCTGACATTTTCACGCACAACTATTTGTTTTAAATTCCATTGCTACTGGATTATAACAGTGTGAACGTGTCCCTTTATAACATAAATAAGCATGCAACATGTAGTGGAGATTGTTTTTCTAGGAATGATACAATGATATCCCTGATAAAGTATTTATTTGTCTAATAGTAAACGTACAACATGTGTATAATACATAAATCAGGATTTAACGGGCAATAAATCTATCTCTCTCTTTCTTTCTCTTTAGTAATTAACAGTAACGATACTCAAATAACATTAATCTTTTTATAAAATCTAGACTTAACAAGTAACATATTACAGATAAACATGACTATTTCACAGTGTAACGCAGCTCAAACAAGACACAGAATCCATACAAAGAACCGTCATGCGTTGTCCAAACTACGATACCCCCTCGAAACCACCAAGTAGTAAATGTTAAACATTTCTTATGAAGAAAGCTTTCGTGCTTACGTGCGATATGGTCAACTATGTACTGTCTTATAACTATTAGGATTGTCCTTAACGTAATCACAGCTGTTAGCAGAATGTAAGGTATTTTGTATCAGGTACAAATGGCACTAGTTTTGAACATGAAATATGTCGTAGCTCACTAAGATGTCTGATTGATCAGTAAATATAATATCCATGTCGATTGGAAACATTCCACGAGTAATTATTCCAATACTGAAACGTACACTGTACACAATTGGAATCCAATAATGACCAACAATGTATTAGCTATTGTATGATAATTATTCTAGCTGATATGTCGCTGTCTATTACCTATTTAAAGCGCGTATGGATATGTATATTCCATGTACATGGTTGTAAAAATGCTAAACAAATGTCACGTTGATCTCATGATGAGTTCAACCAGCTCCTGATACAGGAAACAGTTACGTCCTGTGGGTTTGCATATCTCTCTGTGATCAAGAGGAACACCCCAAGTCACACCAACGCCAGGATCTGTCCAGGAACACACATAAATCAATGTTAATATTATATTCATCTAACCCAATAAGTGTTCAGTATCTATATCATAATACCTACATATTTGTTTTATTTACCTGCGGATTCGAAGGCGACTATTCGAAGATACACAAACGCCATGAATGTGAACGAAGTTTCAATAAAACTAAATATCTCTGGCTTGAAGTTATCATCTTGGAATATCTTCAAGAATCGATTGTGAAGATCCAGTACCTTGTCACAGTCTGGAACAACAAAGCTTTTTAGAATCGAGCAATAAATATAACTTCGTAACAACTGTTGTTTTACCTCTTCTGATTTCCAACAGTTCAACTGATTGCCGTATGAACGGCAGAGTAAAGTCCGCTAATGAGGAGCCTCGATGTGGTACACTGTAAAACATAATGGCTTTGGTTTGACGATAAATATCAGCTATGCGTGATTCTCTTGCGTTTCGTTCCCATGCTAGAAATAAAAGAAAACACGTGTTAATGCATTGGTAACAATATTCAAATGGCAATGGCATTTCGTATTAGTAATGTTGTATTAATTAGTACACAGTTGTGAAATTAAAAGTGCAAGAATGATTCGAGTAAATATTAGTGAATTACTATTGAATAGAACATACCATCGACAAGCATCTGTTTAACAAATAATCCTCCTTTCGAGTGTCCCACCCAGACGATAGGATTTTTACCGACGCCCACTTTTCTGAGCTCTTCCATCATTTCATTGCTGCGCTCTTCCATGGATGTTCTATGAAAATGAATTTACGTAATGAATGTGTGAATCACGTAGTCAAAAGTACATCGTATTTAATTCCGTTCTCCGTAACATTCTAACAGCATATACTATGTTGCAATACAGATGTGTCAAATGGGTTGCCTGTACAATTTAATCGCAAATTCGTAGTGGATGAAGGACAATGATTGAAAGTAAATAATTGCGCAAGATACATAGTATATGAGTGCGTGTGAGTGTTTGTATACATACCGATGTTGTTTCTTAATCCACACAGGTCTCCAAAGATACGGGTCCGTTGTGTAAGTGACAGCAATGACTCGAACTCCTGGACAATCCTTCGGTAGCCAGTCACGTGGCCAGCACGACGACTTGGACTCTTCGAATACTTCTTGCACACGCTGCTGGCACAGCATGTTGTCACACTGACACACTAGATCACAGTCGCACAGTGTTGTTCTGTCACCGAAATTGTTCTTGGCAATTTTCCGTCTCGTACCGGAGCCGGCACTGTTCGTCGAGGCACTACGTTTTAATGACAGTGAAACGGGTTTCACATTCTGCAACCGAAGAAGATCGTACATTGTGTAATGGATTACTTGGTACAAATATTTAATGAAGTACTTTTCCCCAATAATATACCTGCAGACAACTCGTTGACGCTCTTCTCCGTAACTCTACACTCTCGGCACGATTCTTGGTCATCTTCCATTCGCCCTGTCGCCACGTCTTCACCAGGGACCCGTGCAAACCATGGATGAACACCACATCCGCACGGATCTGCTCTCCTGCAGCTGGTTCACAGAGTACAGTACACGTGACGCATTTCTCCGGCTCAGGATCGGCTACACGTTCGGTTTCCGATTCAGAATCGGTCGGCATTGATTCGATGGCGGAATTTATCGGACGATATTTCAATCGTATCACCCTTAAGATGGGGTCGATCTTATTTGTTGGATATGTAACTGCACCTGTTAAAACAGACATACATTGAAACTTTCATATCACATCACAAGAAAATGCGATTAGACGATAAAAATTATTCCGTAATCGATACAAAAAAAACCAAATACGTTGTCTGTTACTGTTAATCGTTATTTATAACGTTAGTTTTTTTCATAAATTGTCACTCATTTGTGATATTTAGTGAATTATCTCAAATTTTGATAATAATTTTAGCGACATATAAAAGCGTGCACAACAATTAAATTATATTTCAGTATCTGCGATAAAATATTTTGATAAAATTCCATGAACCAGGACTTGAGAAAGTGAACTTTGTACTTTTCTCATTTCTGATTATTGCACAAGCAAAATAATTGTCTTTATGACGTGTAAAATATATCAGTTAATACATATAATATTACAAACACGTATATATTTCTGATTTAATTCCATATGCAAGTATTTTATGAGTAATATAACAGAAAGTATCGTATCAAATTATACTGTATGATCTCATGCAAGGAAAAATAATGTTATCAGTCAAAAGGTATATAAAAATTAGTCACAATAACAGTGTACACACGTGACAATTCTCATAACACATGCATACATCATGCATGTATGATACATGTAAAGTACGTAGCTCAATGATCATGTACAGTAACTTACCTTGTACAGATGCTAGAGATTTCGCTATTCCATTGGTGAGAAACGCCACGACAGTTGGCAACACTTCTACCAATGTGTGTTTGTTCCTAAGGTACGCATAGTAAACCCCCACAACGGCAGGTAGTACCAACTTGCCGACTAAAGACACTACAACCCGTACTCGCCTAGAAAACAAAAACAAAATAAGATTATATCATAAATTTTAAACTTTAGAGTGGTTCAAATATATTGCACACATCGCTACTTGATTGCAAAGGCAATATTTACTAAATGCGGTCCTGTAAGTAATGCCATCAGCCTGTTATCACAGTTGAAGAGATAAAGTTTTGTGTAAACAAAATACCACTATCCATTTTAAAAGCATTACATCCGGACGTACATTCGTATGTGTGTTGAAAAGTTTCACTTAAACCTCGTGTGCAATCGTGTATTCATCTCACATGTGACTAAATAAATGAGTAAAACAATAGTACGAATATTTACAATGTGCAATTAGAATTACTTACATTTCGCCAAAGAAAAAATTAAACGTATTCATTTATCAGACACACAATTCTAGTAAATTTGAAGACAATTTTACTGGTCTGATGTCACGGTGATTACGAACTGTGTCAATTTAAAAATACCGTCACTTCTGTGTAATAACATGTCGAATAAATTGAACACAATTCGCCTAAAGTATTCGTTTGTTAACCTTTGCTACATCTTCGCAAGTTGTTAATTTGGACAAAGTGTAATCAATTGTCTATTATTAATGGCGATTTTATCAGTCAATTGTTTCTATGCGAGATCTTTTCTCGCGCCCATCTCATTTGTGATCAAGGACCATGTGCAACGATTATATTCACAGCACTGTGATTGGGCAATGGAAGTATCTACTGTACACATTCTAAATTGATCGCCAATCATACACGTAACAAACGTGTACTACAGCAGACAGTAATCCATTACTTCTGACATTATTACGAGTATTTTTTTCATGTTACTGATATATTTTTTATCACATATTGATAATAAACGGTGAATCCTCGGCACAGCCATTATTTCGTAATATTTTTATCAAACTAACCAAAAACAACTTTAGTATAATTGCTCGTAGCGCTAATGTATGCGCTGAACAAATACATTTCTCATTAGTTAGAAATCAAAATCCACTTCGTTTCAAATTAGAACGCTATCACACCTTGAGTTAACTTGGTTGAAAGGGAAACTGCTATTTATTAAATGGTTCATTGGCTATTCAGCACCAAATCTAGGTGTGTGTATGTGTGCAGAATAGAGAAAGAAGAAAAGCACCTCGAGGCCTTCAAAGTTTCAGTAGCATTCAGCTGTTAAATTCGTATAGAATGTACAAAGGCCAAATACAAATGTATACAATATTAGTTCATTGTCGGCGTTTAATGGATAACCTTTGTGTTTGGACAACCGCATCATAGAACGTGTGCTTTAAACTTAGTCCAGAGTTGCGGAGACCTCTAATCTCTCTGGATTTAATACGGAAATTAATGCTAATGCTATTGTGCTTTTCAGTGAAAACTAGCAGAAATGCAGGTGCATGCAATTGCTCAACAGCATGTGCCTGTAATACCGGTCAAGATTGGTAAAACAAAACAATATTAGTCGTGTGATGACTGATAAATACACGATAACAAAATCACTGGGGTCAACTCATACACGCGTGTGTATGAGTTGACCCCCCACGCCCCCCTAATCCCCAGTAACTGATATGAGAGAGACTAACATATGCCCATGTATACTCCGAGCATGTACATTTCGACAAGTAATATTATGTTATTCTCTCACATTTCCGAAAATCCTTCTACGAAATTTTAATTAATATATTCGGCTATTTAGAACGCGAACGTTACTGTGCAATATTTAGTATTCAATTATTTACAGACTGGATTCGATGACATTGTACAGAAGAAAATATTTTTGAAATATAAAATGGTACATTCATTTACATACTTTGTGAATGTTCATTCTGATAAATTATTCCGTTTTAGTTCGAACTATTTATTTATATCAGAGCTACATGTTTCGTCAACATTCGTCATACAAATATTTCGCATTATATGTATTACTTAACAAACACCATATGGCTCGCACACTTTTCATTCTGCAGTTATTTAACAAAAGTCAGAGGGTTATCAACCAGATATATATTTATCGAATACGCGTCAACTTGTTGTCAAATAAATCTTCCTCATTTTCATTGATAATTACAAATACGTATTCTTAGAACCTGATAATCATATCTGTATATTTATACAAGGACGCGCAAGTAATTTGGAAATATAAATGTGATAACATTAGACTATTATATGGGAGACCTGAAATGTGTTTCACATGGGAAAAAAGTTAGTGAATTATTCTATAATTCTGATAAAATATTTATAAAAAGGAAACTGCGAGGGTTTTAGGGAAAATTGAAATTTGTTTATTTTAATGGAATATCTTCCGAGGTGGAACATCAAGGTCGTATATCTCACATATTTATCAATGTCAAGGACCAGGACACAAATCGCATAAATACACTAGATTATTTTCTAGCGCAAATTTTTATTCTTCAGGTATAAAAGACAAATACGTACAATAAAAAAATTATACCTGACAATTACGAGTTAAACATAATTTTGTTGCGTAGTTTACTTATTGCGTTTTAATTAGGAGAAAAATAAAACAGTTTTTTCTTCAATGTACTTGTTTTTATATTTACCTTGAGAAAAATGTATTACTTGTCATTAAGAATAAAACAAACAAACAAAAAACATAAAATGCACTGAAATATTTCCAACTACACTTATTATTTAAATAAAATTTAATTCCTAACATAAGTCTTATGTAAACGTAAGTCTGATATATCAGTTTAATAGATTAAACTTATCGTTTTCGTTTGAAAAACAAATAAACCTGTTTTGTGTACATATTTTAGCAAATAACCCGATTAGAAAATAAACAAGTGCGCATCAACTATTAATTAGACAAACGATGTTTGGTTAATTGTTAATGAGCCCATTGTTTCGCGAACGATTAAATATTATCTCCCTCGCATTAGCTGTTGGCAAATTGTTTAATTATTTACATGTTTAATTAAACAGCGTGATGAGCGAATGAACATTCAGTTTCGGCAGACTCGGATAGACTTAAATATTATCGATAAGACTCTCATGTATTCACTCATTTAAAAAAATAATTAATTGTATATGGCAAAAGAAACTTATATTCACATTTGGCATTTGACTGAATGGATCAGACAGTTTGTTCCGATTTGGTTGCAACAACTACAGGCGAACTCTATTCTAATTATCACAAAATAATGATTTCATTTGTGAATTATATGCAAACGTACCTCACGAGTATTTCCATAATCTATACAGTGATATCGTTTATGTATTATTTGTTGAATTACCACCAATTTTCAGGCGCAATTTATAACACTCTACACTGCAGCTATCACAGCACATTAAGATGTAACATTCGTGTATCTGATAACAGTTTACGCGCAAACCAGCAATTTGTCAGAAATGATTCGTTCTATATCTTATATAAACACAAATCTTCGATATTCCGTTGCGTTTACTAATTACTCGGCTATCAAAAAATACTTGACAGCAGTTCTGTTCGAATTGCTGTTCAGAATTACTTTAATATTTCGTCAACAGTAACACATGACATAGAACTTGTGCTCAAGGACTCAGTTGCGAGTCAGTTTCTGCTAAGTACAATGAGTAATGGTGATTCGGCGGAAATGAAGGAAAATCTACAGAAAATCATTGTTTTTATATATTTTAATGATAATATTCAAGCATTTGTCGGTAGCTGCTTGTGTTTGAAATAAACTCAGTTATTTATCGTTTTCATCAATGTGGTTTTCGTGATAACAGAACAATTTTTTAGTCTAAGCAAATTCCAAGAGAAGTTCTGATAACGTAAAGGCACAATGACCTAACCGAATTTTTAGCAATTACTTATGTATTTAATGTATAATTTGAATTTTTTTCATTACAATTTCCTTTATTCATTTATTGCTAATCAGATATTTGCTTTGATATCGTCTGATACACACAGGTATGGGAATGAATGAAATCAACTGAGTTACTAAACGGTGTTCGTGTTATTTCAATACCAATGAACTGTTGGAACAAAGCCAGATGTACACTCGGACATAAAAAAAAAAAAACGTGAAACTTAATGAGCTAATTTTAAAACCACTGCAGAAATTTCTATACAGTATTCGGAGTGAAAATACAAAGGAATATAAATATAAACTTGTGTGTCATGGAAAAAATTATACGTATTCTTTAAATATACACGGAAAAGATATTTACAAAAAGTTTTTTTTTTCATATTTTTTTCAGTTTTTACTAGCCCTTGGTCCAAACGGAATCAATGATAAAATTGATCCAAATAAATATTAAAACAATTTTAAGAAGTGTCCCTCGGAACTACATGCGTTACGCCACTGGTTTCCAGAGATACGATATTTGGGACAAACACATCACTGTATAAATATAAAAATAGATACTATAAATTTTGGTGTTTTCGTAATCGTTGACAGAAAAACGCATGTTATTCGGCTATAATATTACAGAAGAATTCAATATCGCGTTATGGTATGTAGTGGTTGCGGGTTCAGTGACCTCGTGATTCGGGAGCATCTGGATTAGACGCACGCACACCACACGACAATGAGGTCGAACACTTGCACCAGGACAAGGCTGCACGCAGAAGAACCAACAAATAGAAATGTTGCAATGTTGCAACATGCATATATGCTGTTGAGTATTTTGAAAGAGACTTCACACTCTTTCGTAACCGATCGCGCATGGAAGGTGTTCTTCATTTAAAAAACAACTGTTGGAAACCAGTTTTGATAGCATTCAACAAAGATTTCATCTATTACAATCTTGAAAATCTGTACATGTACTTGTGGAATACATGGACAGATGTCTACGTGTGTGAGTGTGTTATCTCCTGTTGGATTCCGCACGACACTCGAGGTCAATTCAATAGGACGGGATGGTATCTCGCCGTCGAAGTGCCCACTCTATACACTTCAGTGAATTACTAAATCGGTCCGCTGTTAACAAGCTTGAATGAGCCGAGTGATCTGGTTGTGACATGTATCACATACACACTCACTCTCAGTATGCACGGTTCATAACACATCTATGATATACAGTGTCCCCAAAGCCTAGAACACTTCCGCAACGAATGTCACATTCATCAACACTGATGATGATATTCATGCTGAATGTACGACACCTCTCTCGTGATCTTTATAAAGTATACAGCTATATGAGATCATTTTCTATAAACTGATCCATAATTTCCGTAATTGTGTCTTCATGAAGCGCGTTATAACGAATCATTAAAAAGTAGCGCGTTTTCGAGGGGGGGAAATCCGCGTTATACAGAAAGGGCGTTCAGCGAGACCTTATTGCAACTAAATTCTAGTTTGTATCAGCCGTTATATATTTATGTCTATATACACGAATAATTTCTCAAAAGTACAGTTGATATTTGTCGTTTTAAATCATTCATTCGTATGAGCTTCCAAAAAAGAAGAGCTTCATACAGATTAATGAGTTATAAAATGACAGTTTACGAGTGAATTATTTATTACTATATTGACCAGTGAAGATAAACTAGTATATCTACTGTAATTACTGTTTGTGTGTGTGTGTGTGTGGGTCATTACGATTAGTTACATACATTGATGACCTACCTTACTGACACGGAAGTAATTGTAGCCGTACACGTTGTGCCCTGTTCTTCATCCTTTAACTCTGTCGTCAGTGTATCCATGCTTTCGTCCAACAGTGATCGACCATCGGAACATGACAGCTCGAAATCACTGCAACACAGAGAAACACCAGCTAATCAATATTTTAACATCGATTCTCACATGACTTTATTTTAAACGTAGTTTTCAGAAGTAGACGATTCTTTTTTATAAATGATTCATCTATAATATAGATTCTATATTATTCTTTTAGTGATGCCTGCAGCACAAGCGCATCAAGGACAATTATTAAAAAAAAAAAACGAATTATATGCTGTTACATCAACTTTCTAATTTTAAACCGCCTGGAGGATTATCTATTAGTCTATTACCATAATCCTGTGTAACACAAATCACAGTTGTGTTTTGGTTTGAATCGCTAAGTACAGTTCAAGGGCATATATAAAACGAACGAACCCAAATATAAACAATGAAATAATTTCATAACACACATGATATCTAATTCATAGATACTAATATAAATATATAAATATATATATATATATATATATATATATATATATATATATATATATATATATATATATATCTTTTAATAATTAGTATATCAACGACAAATTTTATAACGTATTTATTCTTTTATAAATCCACTATGCATATAAATAATATAAAATCATGTGTCGTATAGCTGCAATTTTTGTTTTATCTTGTGGAAATAAAGTGTTATTTAAATTTCATTCTACTTTACAGTCTTGTTAAACTTTTGTAAGGCACTGGTTGAACGGATATTTTCTGTGGGATATTACATCTGCAGTGCAGTGATTCCGAACTAATCCTTACGGATTACAGCAACGTACGTGTTCCTCACGGGGCAACTTCACTACGGCTAGTGTTGTTGCTGATTGTACTCTGATTTTGCACCTAGTGACGTCACGAAACAACAGCTGAGCACCCTTAAAGGCGAATAATCAATATTACACAACAGTCGACCTCCTCTTTCCTAAACGCGCTCCACGATAACGTCATTGCTGTAAGCGTGCGTGTAATCGACTTGAAAAAAATTCTCTTGTAAAACGGAATGTGTATCATCAGATTCGAATGATTACACAAAATGACCGGATCGAATAAATACAATGTAACAAACAGATGTGTGTCTTGGCATACGAGGAATGAAAGTGAATGAAAACGTGTTCATGACGGGATCGTTTATAAATTTGACTACAGACATACGCGGACAATGTCACTCGTTTCTTGGCACAGTGACAGGAGCAAATAATTAAACCAGTACCAAGTAGTACCATCCACATGGGAACTCGCGTCTAAAAAGAAGGGTGTCGTTTCACCTTTGCCGTTAATTATAGCCGTCGATGAATTTAGCGAAAGATTTTTCATTGCTTCGAGTAACCACTGAATACCTGGTAGCAATGTTCCGCGATAAATTGCCTCATTGGTTAGTCGATCTGCTTGGTAACAGACTGTGAGCTCAAGTGACAAAACCAATTTAGTCCTTAACATTTAATCGTTCAACAAGTGAAGTTGTGACGTCCGTTGGACAACACTGGTAAGGATTCTCTTCATAGTTATAACTGGCCAGCGAGTGGCCGCTATGACTATATAAATGCGGCTGATTTCTAACTGCCAATGTGTACACGTGCCTCACATATACATGGCTGTATCCTGACGCTGTATATCTCACTACAAACATGTGCATGTATGTGTGTGTTTATTCACTAACACAAACACATAGTGTGAAGGTCGGGGCAGATGATGTATGTGAGTGATCAGTTAGAGCACACTAACACATACCCACACCTAAAAGAAAGTGGATTCGAATGTTCACTATGAACAATATCCTACGTAGAAACTTTTGTAATGACATCAAATACATATTAGTGATTTCTAGACATTGTTATTATATTCTCCAATACGTAATGAACGTAGAACTTTTCGTGAATCTGACAGGAGGATATGTGTTACAGGACAATTGCAGTAGTGCGTGTTTTCTAAACAGCAAACCGTCATTATATACGCTCAAAGCGCTAATCTTGTCGCTGTTACAGCATCAGGTGTTTACACTCCACCTGAAGAATTTAATTCACTTTCACATTACGCTATGCTTGTTCAGTATATTGTATAACATGTGTGCGCGTGTCTTTATTAGAATACATAACAGCTAATACATAATCAGTCACTAGAAATGCCATAGCACCGTCTGAAATAATATACGCACAATTGTATTCAAAAGTATGTGAATTTTCATTTTCTATTGCTGCATGTAACCGAATTCAAATAGGAACGATACTTTACCGATGTACCTGCATTGCGCAAATAATTAAATATTAATGTAGGACGCTCGGGAAAGTTTAATAATGTTTAATTAAAATTTAATTGAATTCTATTCAAAGGTTTTGTTATTTCTACAAATTAATATTAAAATTTGTAATTATATACGTGAGCAATGTCATACTATGCATATGTCATTATTTATATTCATTATTTACTAGTTATTATTTCAAATAATGTACATAAATAAAAAACAATTACCTTGAAACAACTTTTAAGACAATGCGTGATAAAACCACGTGTAACCACATGTAAATATCGTATTTGTTTGTAAACAAATAAAATACCAACATATTAGACCTGTTTCACACACAATTTATTCAACTGCAACTTATGATACAGTGAGTTTTGAACTACAATTTGGTAACGAACTAAAAACGCGAAAATTGAATTTGGGGATTTAGATCAACAGTCAGCAATCAATTAATTTACGAGGCTTCTTCAATGCTGACCGTGAAATAACGTCATCAGCAAAATTTTTCAGTTTTCTTAAACAATGGCTATATATGTGCAAAATGTACAAAAGATAAACATGTTTTTATCAATAAATGACAAAGAACAGATACCTACTTGAAATTTGGATCAGATTGATCATTGATTAACAACTAGTTTCTATGTACTTATTTCATTAAGATGTACCAAATTACGGAAGCTTAGAGAGGGCGGAAGTCGATTTCTAATTACAAGACTGATGTAGCGTGCTTTTTCAAAATATCAACAATAAAAACTTAACTTGATTATAATTAGAGAAATGTCAATGAATCATTCGAAATCGTAGAATTATACACACAGCTGGTAAATTATTCAACATTATAAAAGAACCTGAATTGCGGCATCGTATTTCAAAATATTATAATTTAGCACGCAATCGGGCTAATATTTATTGAACATACGTATATACACATTAATAGAAACTTATACATTGGCCGGAAGTTACAACAGAAAACTATCATTTCCTTTCCACAAATCATTAAAAATATAAATAATAAATACTTACATAAGAAGATTATAGAACATTTCAATTTGGTAGCAAAATATTGAAATAACAGAGTGACATTAAAGTGTATTGTAAACAAATAGACAACTGACCTGGAATTGGACATCTGTGGTACCATGTTGTTGGAGGTGATTGAATGAAAAACTGGTGTCACAACAAAGAACTGTCACTTGCACTAATTATTATAGCCTACGAACAATAGTCATGTTTCACGTTATCAGATGTCTGGTAAAACAAATGACGGTGTGCTTAGTAACACCAAACAAATAGTTTATAAGCTATAAACATATTTCTTTTTCACTGAACACAAGGACGAGATATAACGCAAGTAGTACTACAACAACCCACATCAACGTCTCTGAACACACTGCCTGATACTGACATTTCACACGTGCTATGCGGCGCTGGTTGAGACAGCGGTCGAAATTCGAATTCCAATTCAATTACTGCACGTGAACGTCAGTGGGATTATGTAACCCGACTTTTGGCGGTAATAGTTTGTTGATGAAATATGGTATGCGTATATGAACAAGAGTGATAACCTTTGCTTTCTATTGACAGTTAAATGATAATATGTATATCTGTTGTACTTAGGATTGTTATGTTAATACAAATATGAGGAGAAACACATTCTTATTTAACAACAATCTCTGTAGATTCTAAAATAAACTGTATTTATTATATTTACCTGATTAAGTTGAGTGAACTCTGCATGTTTGTAAAATGGCAGATTTGAAAATACCGAAGGCAATCAGTCATACAAGCATGTATTCCGCGTTATACGTACCTTACTACATTCGCAAATGCACAAATTTCTTGTTGTCAGTACTGTTAACGTGATATTATTTTAGTTATTAAAATTAATCAAAATTGTCAATGTCTTGAATGTTTTATTGGCTGTATGTAGATTACTAATATTTAGCTTAACATCAATCTATTTCATTACAAAAGTAAAAGATATTTACAATATTGGTGTACAAGGAAAATATACATAACTATTATAATATTTAAAGAAAAAAACGATAATTTCGTGTTGACGAACAACAAATGAATTATAAACATAAACAAAAATATTTCGGTTGTACAATAATTTTAAGTGATTGATGTTCGAGAGGGAGTAAGGATCAAAGGATGGTGAGGAGTGGAGTGGTGGGTAGGGGGGTTGATATCTATCTTCGTTTGTTTTCTTTAATAAATCACAGATACTTATATTAATCTTGCCACGATTTGACACTCATATACAAAATATTTTAGTAAGATACCGCACATATTATTATTCATATATCTATAAAATACTAATTAAACAAAAATAATAATAATAATAATAATAATAATATGGCTTAACTCCTGTAACTTAACAACTGTACAAATATATAAATTTAAATGAAAACTATTTATACACTATACAGAAATGCTTCATTCTTAATCAAATTTAACACAAATTATTTTCTTGGTATTTATAACAAAAAGAAACCTGTTTCGCTTATCTTTGCAAAAGTCGCAAAGGAAAACAGAATAATTGGTCGTACACATACAATATGCGGTGTACATTTTGATTTTGTTTTGAAGTGCTTTGAAATTACTCGATTCTAAATACAATTTGTGATCCGATTATTGTATTTTTGATTATCTACATATATATTTATTTATAGATAGCACTTGTAAAAGAATATATGTATATTATATTATCTTATATGTACTTTCTTTTTATTCACAACATCGGTGACGGGGATGCACTTGTGTCGTAACGATCCAGTTTCCCAACAAAACAAGACGAATCACATAGAATTATTACTTAAGCGTCCCGCTGCGTTACAGGGAACCAGAGCAGAAGGACCAGTCAGTTTATATAGTGTTGAACGTAAACGCAAGTTTTTCAACAAACAGAATTAGGGTCTTTGGCATAAAAAAAACCGCGAGAAGTAACTGATTGAGAGAATACCAGAGTAACTTTGACATTCGCTAACATTTACGGACGGAACAAAAATATTAAGTATTTATCACGATATTCTCGGATTTCCGTCACATAATATTTTAGAGAGAATATCAAAGTCACTTCGGTTATATATCTGAAGTCGTTGAACAAGGAACGAACTTGAACACAATGTACGTTCGCATATAGTGTATACAACAACAATGCTGGTAGAAGTCATAGTCATCACTGTACATACTATGTAATTTCATTCCAGTACCAATGTAAACTCCAACAGACAATTTACACTGAAATTATAGAATATATTCATTAGCAACAACGTCATGTATGTGGATACATACACAGACGTACAGAGAAATGTACATTATATACAGGAATAGTGTGTAGTAGTATCTACTTATTGAAGTATCATCTCCAACGATCTATGTACATTCATTACTTATTCTTTATTTCTTCGTGTTAGGATTGTCCGGTTGGCCGACCGACGTTATCGACATGTTGCCTTCTTGTGGTGGCGGGAAGGGATAGCGACCGCGAGCGCTGTGTGCCATTAGATCCTTGTACAATTGTAGTTGATCCATGGTGGGCACTGGCGGGAACAATGGCGGTGGTGCAGCCAGTGGGCCGGGTGGATACATGCCTTGTGAGCACAGTGCTGTGTAGTACAACGGATCCAACATCGGCAAGTACGGGGCGGGCATATTCTTAGCGGCCGCCGCACTCAGCTGCGACAAGTAACTAGGAAACATTGGTGCGGCAAATGGACTCGTACTGGACGCCGTTAGCGGTACAGAATGTTTCAGTCCACTGTCCACAGGTTTAGGCAAGTCGACACGGTTGTTTATTGCCGCCATACTGTGCGTACTCGGTATAACAACTCCTCCACCAACACCACCACCACTCTTGTTTCCGTGCGCATGACTTTGCGCATGCGCATAACTGCTGCCGTTCTCGTACGGTTTATGATTGTTGCCAGTCGGCACGAGCTTACCCGAAGACGATCGCTTCTGCGGCGGTCTTTGGTGATGTGGTTGCTGTTGTTGCTGGTGAGGATGATGATGATGATGATGATGATGGTGGTGGTTGTTGTTGTTGTTGTTCATCAGCTGCATTTTGGACGCGGGCGGAGGAAGTTTCTTTGCGTTTTTCGAGCCGCTGACTAAGGTTATCTCGAGATTAGAACCGACTCGAGCGTCGATGTGCGGTACACTGTTTTTAAGAAAGTTTTTCACAGAATGTTCTCTCATTACGGGCGGCGGCGGCGGCGTCGGTTGTAATCGGGGCGACAAAGGCACTGTCGGCACCCGCATTATCTCGACTATGGGTTTATGGGGACTCTTCACCGTCAAATCCAGCACCTCACCGCTGGTCGGCTTCGCGACCGGAGTGCGAACTAGATGACGGGGCACTTGCGACGAATGCGGTGGAGGCATGAACGGATCTTTCGGATTGCCGTACACCGTTCGTTCAGAGTAACTGTAGATCGAGCGAGACTGTAGCACTTTGGGTGGTGGCGCGTTGCCATTGACCGTTGGCTTGTCGCTGTTGCTCTCCATCGTACATCGCAATCGTACATCGGGTGCCGGCCGCCGATGGCTCGGTACATCGGCCGTTTGTATGGGATGTCGAGCGTACGGGGCAAACAGCAAGTTCTTCTTGGGCGACTGAGATCGTGACACGGGCACCGGCGGTGGCATTCGACGCGAGTCCGATGTGACAGTGATGGATAGATTACCCATCTCGCTTTTCGGCATCACCACACCAGACGTCGGCACCGGAAGCTGAATGACACTCGGACGTCCGTCGCGGCTCATCGGATCCGACAATCCTGTGATGGCCGTCACCTCCAGGCCGCCTTCCTTCAGGATATCCAACTTCCGTTTCTTGACGTCGTACAGCATGTTATTACTACTGCTGGAGATCATCACACTGCCAGGGTCCGGTTCCGCGTCCAAGTCTATAATCTCTGGCGTGGGTGGTTTGTAAGGTACTTCTATCGGGTCGTCACTGTCGTCCGTCCTCGTCTGACTCATATTCGACTCGGACATATTCAGAACGGGGATGTTTTCCTTGCCCTCTAGCGGTGAAGCGCTTTTTTCGGGTACGGATTTTTCTACCACCGGAGCAACTGCACTTGTCACCGGTACATTCGACGAGTTCTTCTCCGGTAAACTACTCGTATTTGCTGCTACCGGATTGGGTTTATCCACTGTGGACGCCGGTAGTAATTTGTCTTTTTGCGAGAGATCTCTGAGACGTTCTGGTTTCACTCGGACACTTCGTAATGAGGACACTTTGCCTTCACTTTTCGTTTTCTCAGGTACACTGAATTCCTGCCACAGAAAATCAACATTAATATAGTTCGAAAGCATTACTAGGAGGAGGGTGGATTGAGTCTTACTCGTATTTCAGTGGGTGTGGATGGAGTAGTCGGTGTTGCTGTCATTGGTATAGACGTTGTCGGTACCGGTGTACTGTGCCCACTACTAGACCGATCTCCTTCACTTGTTTCAGCATCACTGAAACTGGAAGTTTTACTCTTCAGTCTACGTCGTTCGGACACCGGTAAAGGTTTGTATTCTTCCCCTTTGATATGTCTTTCGTAAGCTAGCAGTAACCTGCATGAGGAAGTGAAGAACAGCGGTCAATATACCGGGACAGTGATGTTACACAAACATCTCTGTGTACAAACCTTTCATAATGGCGTCGCATTATTGTCGCGGCACTCGTACTATTATGATTTCCACCCAGTTCATCGAAAATAGGCTTCCACATTCGGTTCGCTGTACAACTGTCATAGCCGCCTAGTTTTTGTACTTTTGTGAAAAATGCATATAGATCAACTGTAACAAATGTTTCACCATAATAACAGCATCCACAATACATGCATAATTGTAATTGATATCGTGTAAATATGGCAGCACATACTTTCTTTGTATCCTATTGATGGAATACGACCTATAGGTGTACGATGGGATTTCATAAATGCGTGTAGTTTGTTTAGGAAATCCCTTTCTTCCACGTTCTCAGCACTTCGCGTACTCCGACGTGGAGATGTCGTACTGTTACAGCGTAAACCATTCCTTCCACCAGCTGTCGTCAGTCTTGTCTAAAACACATAGCCACATATAAATATAAAAGGACTACTCTCTCTCTCTCTTGAACAGAAGGTTTTCGTTTGAATAAACGACTCGACCAATTTACCTTTACAGTTGTAGAAGTGACAGCAGACACTGAAGATTCAGATTCGTTGCTCTCAGATCCGCCCGGTGATACACTGCGCTTTTTTCGTTTACCCCGCGGTCGACCCTTCAGTTTCGGCGCCAAATGATTGCACAACAGTTCGTGTCCTTCCAGGTCGGGATAATCGAATGTGTCGCGACAGAAGAGGACGCGTGTGTTCTTGCACGGTGCTACGAATCCACCGAGGGCGGCCACCAGTGAATTCTTCAGCCATTTGTCCTCAACACCATCCAGGCGTTTCATCAGTGAACGATATCTGCAATATCGGGGATAGCTGAGCACAATCACCGCAGGTCCTTTACATTCCTGCTCGCCGGCAACTAGAAATAACAATATCACCATCATAAATAACAGTATCATTGATGCAACACGGAAGTAACACAAAATACACAGCGAGATTTAGAAATCTTATTTTCCTCTTTATTAATATCTTAATAACGTTTCGTTTCAAATCGGAAAGACTTACTTTGGCATTTAGATACCGGTTGTACGGCAACAATACACATTCATTATCATATTAAATTAATAATTCATTGCATCACAGGTATTATATAATAGCAATTTGCATTAACATTGAACATCGAACACGGCAAAAACTGAACATAATTATAGAAAGTCAACAAAACAATTATGTATATTTCTAGAAAAACAACTTGAATCTCGTGTATATAAGCGTCAAATTATCTTCTGCTTAAGCCAGAAGATCCTGTAATCGGTTAGCGAAGACTTTTGCATTTGATTTGAAAATGAAGTTCGTTGCTATTCTTTTAGCGATTGTGGCATGTTTGATGACGTTTGGCGCGGTTACTGGTACATCTCCACCGGCACCAGATTGTCTGTGTGTATCTCCGCAGTCTTGTGATTTCGATGGACCGTCACTCAGAAAGTAAGAGTATTCAAATTCTGTTGCATATTGTTTAACTTATTTAATCATGAGTTTAAAAAAAAAACATACAATGCTAATCTGTTTAGATACTGAGCAATGCATATTCTATCATTGTTCGTTTGGAAAGAATAGCTTTATTCTTAATTGTCATTTACGTAATTGTTTGTTCCAGATGTGACTCTGCAGTCAACAATATGTGCTGTCCACGACAACGTGTACGCTACAACTAAAATCACAGTATGGTTTCGAAATATTCTCTAACCACAGACAACGCAATTAAAATATGACGACACAAACCATTTCTGAATGAAATGTCCAATGGAAATGTAAACAATATTCACTAATAAAAGTTTTATTACTAATACCACCACTTAATCTAGTGAATGTATGTGTATTCATTGAAAAATAACTGGTTGACCTTCGACGTTCAAGACGATTAGATTAGCATACACTCTCTCAGACACAAATTTATAAATGTCAAAGATATAACTTGTAATATTATAAACAAAACTGTAAATTCTTTTGGGTATGAGTATATAAATGTATACGAAGAATTGTCAAAAATGTTCTTAGCTCAATAAAAATTGGAAACCCATAAATGAATGCCAAATTTAAATGACATTAACTTTTTTCGAAATTCTTCAGTTCATTTTTGCTTACACGTCCATAACAAATAAAATCGTTATATTTTATATAATCAGTTAGCCACAGATTCTTCAGTATCACATCGGCAGGTATTCCCTGCTGAATTAAGATGAAATAATAATAAAAAAAAAACATAACTGCAACAGGTAAGTTACTGAGAAGTTGAGACAATTCATGTGGAAAATCCTACAATTTAACCCGACATTTACCGATTTGCATAAGCACGTCATTCAATGGTGGGATTTTACCATTGACCTTGAAAGATGAATACACGACGAGTGTTGTGTGTGTGAGAGAGAGACAGTAGATCTTCATCTCGGTTAGTATAAATGTGCGATTCATCGGGTTTCACAGGTTAATTGCGCTAGAGTAACCGGTGTGTGATAATCGAATCTGCTAATATACGTTATAGTTGACAATGATGAAGACAACAGTGTTGTTTAGTCTCGTTTGTTGTTGCGTCATTGTCAGTGTTTTGTCCGCGCCCGCCACTGACGACCAACAGCCGGCCGTGATGGAATGCGTGTGTGTGGATACGAGTTCGTGTGACATACCGCAAGACAAAACACAAGCAGACAGTATCCAGCAAGAAACAGTGACCAGGTAGAAAATAGTCTTAAATTAATATACAATTATCATGTGTGCTAATTGCGAAAATAAATGTACAATATTCACTGAATATATTTGTGTTTTGTTTTGAAACTTTCATAATATAATATTCTCTTTTCAGATGTGCAAAAAGCGAAGTGTGCTGCCCGAAAAAACATGCCAAACTAGAAGACACAGTCCAGCTGATTCCCGAAATATTCAAATTCTAATTAAACCAACTGTTACTGTACCATTCATTATTGTCATAATGTTCACCCAATGTAAATAAATAATTTCATCGCTAACATTCTCGTTTTTATTACTACACCTTTTCCAACTGTAATTCAGAAAGTGTCAACTGTAATTCAGAAAGCGTCATATGAAATTCAGAATTGTCAACTGTAATTCAGAAAGCGTCAAATGAATTTCAGAATTGTCAACTGTAATTCAGAAAGTGTTAAATGAATTTCAAAATAGTCAACTGTAATTCAGAAAGCGTCAACTGTAATTCAGAATTGTCAACTGTAATTCAGAAAGCATCAAATGAAATTCAGAATAGTCAATTGTAATTCAGAAAGCGTAAATTGTAATTCAGAAAGCGTCAATTGTAATTCAGAAAACATCGATTTTAACATACTTATGCAGTGCAAGTGTTGAGATCATGAAAAATATTATTGCGAGATTTTGATGTAAATATGCGCTTTGATATTCTCTAAATACAATCTGATTATGTTATGTATATTAGTATTATATTAAGTTAATTGTAGATTTTCTTGAGTAAAATTTTTCCTTTTCAAGATATAAAGTTAAAATGGATGTTTTCTGAATTACAATTGACGCATTCTGAATTACAGTTGACAATTCTGAAATTCATTTGACGCTTTCTGAATTACAGTTGACAATTCTGAAATTCATTTGACACTTTCTGAATTACAGTTGACAATTCTGAAATTCATTTGACGCTTTCTGAATTACAGTTGACAATTCTGAATTACAGTTCACACTTTCTGAATTACAGTTGACAATTCTGAATTACAGTTGACATTTTCTGAATTACAGTTGGAAAAGGTGTAGTTATATCTAGATCTAGAATCATTAGATAGATGGTATTTTTAATAACAATATCCGCGTACAAAACTGTACACTTTATCACAAAATCAATACAACTTTATTTTGTTCAATAAAATCCTACTGACATTTCAATTTACTTGTCTTGGTGTAAAAATGCAACAAGATAAAAAGCAAACTCTAATCTGACAATGATTACAGTCCACCAACCCTATGCGTGGATGTAAACTAAATCGATGAGAACAATTTTATGGACGCTTCATTAAAAGTTTCTTATTAAAAAAACAGAACTAAAACAAATGAAATTCCAAGTAATTGAACATGAACTCAACCTACTACGATAACCTCTCCCCACATACATAGGGAAATTAACATATATATATATATATATATATATATATATATATATATATATATATATATATATATATATATGCATTGCGTGTGTATAAAAATATGTTAATTATCAACAACAACAACTCGCGTTTCTGCTGGCGATCAAGAACTTGTTTTCTGGCTTGGAAATACCCGCCAGCACAACAGGAAAAAAGATCTACGTATATAAATCTGCGTCGACTGTGTATTCTCAGTGCAAGAGCAACCGTCAACGCACACGCCATGAAACTTAACTTCTTGTGGATTTGCCTCGTGCTGTTACTGAGTGTAGCTCACGGCTGGTTCACATCGAACAACGAGAAAAACTGTGTTTGTGTATCGGAACGCAGCTGTAGAAGAGATGGTGTTGCCAGTAATAGCAAGTAAGTGTTACCAAACAAATAAATACACTGACTGTCTCAGTGTAAGATTGTTGAAACGATTAAAGCGTTAATTATACTAGAAATAGTTTTTATAGCAACCATAATACTAACATTGAATGTACGATACCATAGTATGTACTGCAACGTTAAAACAAGAGTACAATCATTCCTGCTAGATGTGAATACACTAGCAATTTTCCTTGTAGTTTTTTTTCTAAAGACAAATTAAACGCGAAAGGTGTATGACTAGCAAGGAATGATGGATCACTACATTTTTAATATTTATACGCCGCCTGAAATGATTTATACTATATGTAGAGTTAGAAATGCTGGAAGAACTGCTAAAGTGATGTACGGAACCACGTTTGTCGCTTTGAATGTTACAAAAATTGCATTTATAAATCAAATTATCCAGTTTTTTTATGAAACGTAATAAGATAAGAATTTAATAGTTGATCAAATATTAATAGCACTAATCAGCTACTCTTCAGTCGTCAACATACTCCAAAATCAAATATAAAAAATGTTTTAGTACATGTAGTAGTTTGTATGTTGAACTCTAAATACAGATTACAATACTGATTACTCGCACTTTGATCATAACGCAGGTTTGTTTATAAAAACAGTTTTTCCATTACTTATCTTTCACGCGATCTACTAAATGCATAAAAACGGTCAATAAATAAAAGATGGTTAACATTTTCTTTGAAATTTTCAGATGCCAAGAATATGGACAAGTCTGCTGTTCGGAGAGTTCATTACTTGGTTAAGAAGCATGAAGATCAACAGCATATACATTCCTATAGAGCAACTAGAAAGTAGAATAGATTATATAAAACCCTAACTTGTAAATGTGATGATATAAACCGTACTTTTAGTGATAATTGTGGCAGCTAAATATTGTATACCATTCTGCAAATATCAATAAATATATTCACCTCAGTTATTGACTCTTCTTATATGTAATAACAAATATTGGTGTTACGCAACAATGTATATATATATATAAAATGCGTAACAAACTATTGTAATATTGCATGCATTTACAACACATTTCTAGAACGGAACGTACAACTCATAATTCATGGTATATCAAGGTTGAAATTTAAATTCTGAAAGAGGCGTATTGTCCCGCGTTTACACGACGTTGCGATAAAATGTTCACACATTCCGTTCAGACGCTAACAATATAAAACCTACATAAATAATAATCAAATATGTGTTGACACGGCTGCCTGACGCTATACCCTTCGTATCACATCCTTGACATAATATGAGCAATGTGTGTTTACACTTTTTCTACAAAAAAGCCAATTGCATCAATACATACAATAGATAGTGTCACTTGATATCATATTTATCACTCGATAAACTGAAACGAGCAGAACCATTTTAATAAAACATTCAATTTATTTACAAATATTAAATGATATTCAAAGAAATACTAGCAAAAATTATCTCTATTCTAATTACATTATTCATAGAATTTTGTTGTTTGAAAAATGTTGATTATGCCCTAATTTATACAGTTTACCGGTGTTTATATTTGGCGAATTTGCAAAGAGGTTGGTCAGTTCAAGCACTACGTACATTGCTATTACACGGGTCAACTACAAAATGACAGTTCAGGTAACAACTGCTAAATATTGTATACTATTGCTAAACATTCTCTACAATATCGTGTTAAGATAAATCTTGAAATATTATTTGTAATAAAATTTACCCACAACAAAGAAACAAATGTTTTTACGAGTTTTTTTTTTTCGGATTCAAACGAATTGTTTAATACATAAATCAGAGAGTTTGGAGCCTCACATATACTTGACAAGGGTTGAATTTATTTTTCATGGAATAATTTTAATAGCTGCCAGGTTAAGTCCGTTATCAGACATGTTGAAAAGGGTTTTAAAAGAGAATGAGTTCCATAAAGTTAACCTAATTTATTGGTACACTAGATTCACGCAATTATAATTTGGTGTTCAAAAAAGCTTTTTTTAACCATTGCATGTATCAATGGTACTAACAGTTCAAAGATGTGTCTAATCGGAAGTAATCACTAATGCCAGAAGGCAACGTTGATCAGAACTGATACTCGGTCTAGGGTGAAATAATCTTTTGATGTGGTGGATTCGATGGTCGTTTTATAAACAAATCTATACAGCATTTGGCAATTACTCTTCATCGTGTAAACAGAAACGATATTCACAAGTAAATTGAATGATTTGTTGTACGAATTTAATGAGATTCCATGTCAAAGAATATTAGACTATTTACCATTCAGTGGAATGGTTCTAAGCAATTTGCCTAATTGGTTCGCATCTCTCTCTCTCTCTCTCTCTCTCTCGTTCTCTCTCTTGTTCGCTGGAATATCTGCTTATTGCACGGAAAATACGATTACTTTGTGAAGTTCAAATAACCGTATACTTCATTTCATTCTCGTGTCGTATACATCATTTCATTATTCACGAAAGTGTTTTAAAAAATGTTAATAAACTAAACGTTAATATTCCTTGCACATTTTCTGTACAATCAATCAATCTTTGCACATCTGATTTATTTACAGTTTTGCGATGCAACGGTTATATTTATATTTACGTATCGTTTATGTTGATTGTCTGTTGCTTAGCAACTCATCCCTGTGTTATGTTCATTGCTCAACGATGCAGAATGATGAACTTGGAAATTGCGTCGTGAATTTCATACGCATTACTGATACTATTTGTTGAAAACACAATTCTCTTATCTTGCTGAACGTGACCGCGATAGAATATCTCGTGATGTCCTTTCAACTGGAAAATATTTGTTTAAATACATAATCAGGCTTAAAACAATTCGTGTATCTGTGTGCCGGAAACTAGCCTTACGATATTATTTAATGTAGGATTTTTCTACTCATATCTTGACATATTTACCGAATGTCCTTGAAATTATTACGCAGAAATAATTAAACAATTTGTTATAATTGAATATAAAAAGAAATACCAAGAGACTGTGTCCTCGGGCGTGAGGTTCGTCTGTTTCTTTGGCGAGCGCGTAATTTTTAGAAAATTTCCCAAACCTACACCTCACGTTTTGCATATCTGATTCTAAAAGTACACACGATTATTATCACGCGGTACTCAAGATGGTACAATATCCTATTGATTGTATATTTAAATATGCCAGCAAAGATATATAAATAGGAGACACGATTACACACAGAATCACTTCAGCTGGTGATTATAGTTTTGTTCAATAGTCGCTCAGTACAACCGCTTTGTTTAAACGTAAGTAATCGCACAAAGATATACAATTTCATTGTTACATCAATCCACTTGGTTGCTGCAAAATATTATTTTTCCTGTAGATATTCTGTTAGTATTACGGATACAGATCGTCTGTATGCTCTGCAAACATGATCTAATTTGTGGATGATGGTGCAATATTTGTGTGTGTTTTTCAACAGATGAAATTCGTACTTGCTCTCATCGCCGCCATGGTTGTTTTGGCCGCTGTGTGCCAGGAGGGTGATGCCTCAATTATTATTAACGGGCCACAAGATCGTGACTTCGTCTATCCACCACCAAGTGACTGCAGATGCGAAAACTGTGTATGCAAGAGCCGGTTTGCCTGCCCCAGCGAAAACATCGCACCGTAAGTGCAAATATCTGATATTTTTTTGCAATTAACCGAATGAAGACCATAATAAAATTATATCTTCTCGTTAAACGCAAAATTCCTAGCAACATATGACTTGTTTGTTGACAATATTTAATAGATAATAAATCAATAAATATTTCAGCCATTACTCAGTTGAATACGCTGTTATCTTATTTGTTCATTAACTAGCAAATCTAATTGGTTTCCATGTAAAGTGTTATTCTTCGAATCGTAATTCTAAGAAATATTATTCTCGCAAGTAGCAAATAAATTATTTGTACTGACATTATATACTTTTTTGTATTCAATTTTAGTGGATACTGCGTTGGAAGTTACATCTACGTGTGCTGCAAGGTACTGCCACCTCAGTAAACCGTGGAAAAAAGAAATGTGTAAAGTAAATACGTATTTTTAAAAATTATTGTTAAAATTGTAAACCTATAATAAATGGATTATTTTCTCAAAAATTTTGGATTCTTTCAATATTACCACATGCGGTTTGCATTTCACAAATAAAGAATTAGCTGCTTCTGTGAAGCATGTTGACAAATGCTTATTCGTACAATTCCGAATAAATGGGATATGGTGTAACATTGTTGTTGTGTTTCTGGTGTTTATTCGACAGATTACAAACGATTACAAATCATACAGATAAGATTCCGTATGTGGAACATGAAATGCATGAATTAATTATACTGAAACTACAATATTCCTTCGTCTACGATCATGTTTCATGGAGAGAATCTATTCTGCATGGAGGTTAACTGTCTCGTTGGGGAATCACCCGCACTCCGTTTTGCAGCTACGAGCCAACCTTGCGTTATGCTGCGACTTATCAGTTGTTTTATTTGCGGATAAACCCGTTTATAAACAACACTAAATGATTCACTGAACTCCAGGTAGGTATATAAGATCGCACGAGAACGGGCTGATAGCAGATATCAAGCTGAAGTCTACCAGCAAACAAACCTACCACTGAACACATCTACAAATCAAGGTAAATAATATACTTGTTTGTCTAAAGTAGCTTCTTTATTCATAGTAACAGTGTGTCGATCAGAATCGACAAACTTTAATCAGCTTTACATGTCATTTAACGTGAAGGTAGATTGTAGCAATCTTTTGTTATTGTTTCAGATGAAACGTGCCATTATTTTGTTTACTGTGGTGCTGCTGTTGGCCATGGTTGCCATGGAGGTACAGTCTCAGATCACAGTCAGACTACCGTGTGACTGCAATGGTTGCGTATGCCGACAAGTGCTCAGCTGTGCTACCTGGGATTTGGCAAGATTGTAAGTTTACTTATACAGAGCAAGAATGATCTTACATTTTGTAGACTTTAATCGATAAGTTTGGAGAATATTCCGTGCCTAATAATCTGTTTTGTTCACAGCCATTACTGTTCCAATCCACTGATGGTATGCTGTAAGAGATAAATCTACAATACGACCAACAATCACGCATTTACTGATTTGTCCTGGCAAAGTCTCATGAAGAGCAATTATAATATAAGTTTATAATATGTACTAATTATACCTGTATCATTCATTACTGATATCTGTTCATGTACGAAATGTATTCCTATACAATATGCTCAATAAATCATTTATAACTAATATGACAAAACGTTTCAATCTATTTATATAAATTACATATTTAATATGAATTCGACAGTTTGGTAAAATTTAGGCACATGAAAATAAAATAGAATAATACAAACCTAGAGATAGTATTTTTTAAATATTCATTTTGCATATAAATATATATTTACTATATTTATATTTATATAAATTACATACTCCTATTTAATATGAATTCGACAATTTGGTAAAATTCAGACACTTGAAAATAGAATAGAATAATACAGTAAAAACCTAGAGATAGTATTTTAAAAATATCCATTTTGCATAAATATATATTTACTATATTCACAATTATTTGAACAACATTTCTACGACCTAAAAAGAATGCTCATTTTGTTGATACTATACTACAAATATCTTGAGAGTTATATTCGGAAGATAAATAAAAATCCAGCTAATAATATTGTCAAATATAATAAAGTTTTGTTAATGCTAAGTTTCTGGGTAAAATATTTCGAAGCATACAAAATTAATGCTATAGATTTAAATTGAAGCTCGTTGTATTAATCTAGCAATCGATAGATGGATGATATGATCTAGTAGTTATTATAAACATAATTATAGAATTGGAAAAGCTATTACTATTGGGACTGCGGCAGTGGATGAGTTCAAAAACCTGTTAATGTATACTAAATGTGTCACTGAAATTAATACAGTATAAAAAAAAATGAAATGTGTGCAAGTGTACATGTACTCGTATGCAGTATGGGTTATCCACCTTGCTGGGGAATCACCTACTCCGTATAATCTTACGTTACGTTCACTAATGCGTTTCTACTAAGTCTATTACGCACAAACCTGTTTATGCACACTAAATGAATCGCTGAACTCTATGGTGGCACCTATATAAGATCGCACAAGAACACCGGCTGTTATCAGGTATCAAGCAACAGTCTCCAAGAACACTTCAGTTGTTTCAATATTCTAACCGAGGTAAATATATTCAAACCTACATATACTGTATATTATAGAGTAGCTTTCTAGATGTTCTATTTCAATTGTCACGAAGATGTTGATATGTTTTGATAGCATGCCTGGATGTAGTTCAAATTGAAGACAAAGTGGATTGAATAGTTTTATTTTTGTTTCAGATGAAACACGCCGTTATTTTATTTGCCGTTGTGCTGCTGTTCGCCATGATTGCAATGGAGGTTCAGTCACAAATCGTGGTCAGTCGACCCTGTGATTGTGCTGGTTGCAGATGCCGACCATTCCTGTCCTGTTCCAACTGGGATTTGGCAAAATTGTAAGTTCACTTATCGCGGTTATTGCTAAACCTTGCGATGATAATATCATATAGCTTTTTTTAAGTTTATTATTGAATTATCACTATTGTCATTGTCTCTGCATGTGCTGGTACATTTAGATTAATACTGATTGGTTTTCTTTGCAGCCACAATTGTCCCGGCACACTCTCAGTCTGTTGTATGAAATAATTCAGCAAAACAACTCCTATCGACTGATTTGTCTCGACGAAACCTCGCAAGGAGTAACTAAATTATAAGTCTGTAATACTAAACTATACCTGTATCATGAATCATCACTACTAATATCTAGCCTATAATCATACATGAAATGTATTCCTGCACAACATGTTCAATAAACAATTTATAACTACAGAACGATCGCAATTTATTCGAGATAAAAGTTGCTTTTGGAAATAGACAAACCGGTCTATAAAAGTGTGTATTTCTCGCAACAACAATAACAAAACGGCAGCGTCATATTTGTCAACAGAAGATATTGTTTGTTATTGTTTAATCATTCGATAGTGCAAAAACCACACAACCACATCAAATAAAGAGTTTGTACCGGAACACAATTATCGTTGAAATAATACTGCCGGATATGCATACAAGCATTGCGAGTAACACGTTCATCATGTACAGTAATAGATTTGTTACATCGTGATATGTGCAAGCAATTACTAGCATAAATAAAATACACTTTGCACTTGGCTACCGACGGTGACAGACGTAGCGCTCGTCACAGTTATCATTCGGTGTGCGATTAATTCTGTGACCTACTCCAGACAAAGCAAGGTAAGATAATTGTTTGCATTTTACTTTACAAGATTATAACAAGTGTTTGTAATGTTGTCAAGTTTCGGCAATGTTTTAAAACCGATATATACCGGCAGAGTAACGCAATCTGGACACAATATAACCGATGTTCTAGAACGATAAACTCCACGTTGGTTTCAGATGAAATTCACCGTCGTATTATTGGTTTTCATGGCAACGTTGATCTTTAACAGCGAAGCAAATCCTTACGCGTGCGATTGTCCAGACTGTGAATGTGTACGCTACAACAGATGCAGGAGCGAGAATGTTGTGCCTTAGTAAGTATTAAAACAATTGCATCTGAACCCTAACACACCTGTAATTAAACTACATTCATCTGGAGAAATTCGTCTGAACGTAGAACAAATAAATCTGCTCAGTATTCAGTATAAAGTACAAAGGTGACAAGTTTAATCAGACTTTTCTCAAGCATCACTCAACAGTTAATTGATATAATTGTACTGATTGTACCAATGATTAGTCATGTTAATTGCGTCGTAGAAATACCATCGTTTGTCATCGAATGATGTAATACTTTATACGTTTCACAATATTACATTAGTGATTAAAATATTGTTCATAATATTTCTTTCATTTTTCAGTAAAAGCTGTCCGCAGAATTACGTTAAAGTGTGTTGCAAAACAGATTCATGGGAGGATCTACATGTGCTAACAAATGAAGTACATTACACTTGATCCACATGATTTTTCTATCTTACGTATTATACTATAAATATATAAACATATATAATCTCGTACATAACTAAAAGAATGTATTAATAAACGTTAATTTCAATAAAATACCATTTTCTCTCGACATTTTCCTAACAACCTGACTAAGTTACAAGTGTGATAGCACGTGACACAATTCGTAATATCAGTTCGTTATATGCGAATAAAATTTGAAACGTTTTGCACTAATTAACGGTATTTCCAAAATAGAATTGGGAATAGCTAGCGTGAAGATTAGTTATCAATCTGTCAAATTTCATGGGCACTGATATAAAAATACAATGTAATATTCAAATGTGAAATAGAAAGTACTTGAAAACTATACTATATAAGGAAAAGCTAAATACGTTATTTCATTACCAAATTGATAATACAAAGTACATCATCTATTTCACCGTAAGTACATACTTTTTTCAGCTCATTAAATATTTTCTAACGAACTACATTAGATACAGAAAATTACATATATATATATATATATATATATATATATATATATATATATATATATATATATAAATAAATTTGATTTCAGATGAAATTCGTCGTTTTGATTTTCGTTACTCTTCTGGTAGTTGCACTATGCCACAGTGTAGCTGCTATATACGATTGTGATTGTGAAAACTGCAAATGTGTTCCCAAGAATCAGTGCACGGATGAAAATATTGTATCATAGTAAGTACCTACTAGGTTTCATTTTAATTCCACCATTGTGTTCAACTTGTAATCGCTGTAAACTAAAAGAGAATGTGATTCGTTTACATATAAAAATGCATATTTTGTTCTCACTAATGATTCAAGTATTTGATCGAAGTATTTTGCTAGTTCTATAGTTCTTTTTAATTTACAGTTTACACTGCCCAGGAAGCTACATCTTTAGCTGTTGCCAATTGTAACCAGAATAAACATACATGGAATACCAACTTTCATCAAGTTACTAAGAAATTTAATCAACCTCTAAAATCAAATAAAGTTTTGTAAATTAATTCCACAAGGTTCTATTTAATAACAATACTTACATTGTAAACTATGTACTGTAACATGAAATAACATATATAACCACATACATAATTAAAATAATGTATTAATAAACGATAATTTAACTAAAATACCATTGTCGTTTATCATTATCCTTACAATTTTACTTGGTAAGCTGAATTAGTTACAAATGTGATAACACGTGACACTATTCTTATATGTAAAGTTTCCAACGTTTTGCACTAATTAACAGTATTTTCAAAATAGAATTGCGAATTTTGTTTAAATTAGAATAGAATAGCCAGTGTGAAGATTAGTTATCAATAAAGAGCGGACTATATGCATATTGTTGAATAGTGATGTTGTATTATTACATTAATTACGAGTTAAATGACACAAATTTAATTTCGCATATATTCGCAGTTGTGTTCATATTTTCGTAAAATGCGCATATTATTGCATAATTTGTGATTTTCTAAATAAATTTTACATTTTACTCAAGAAAATTCTCTCGTGTTAAATTTGACATTTGCTTCCTGATTATAGGAGTAAATTATTTTTGTAAGAAACAAACAACTTGAAAAAACGAACCATTTAACCATACGTAGCTTTATACAGGAAGAATTAGCAAATTTTTGTTACCTAAAACAGTCCCTACTCAAAAAGTTTTATTAATGTTGTTTGACGAAAATTTAGGAGTATTTTATAAAAATTTTGAACAAGAATGTTAAAAAAGTTTTTTTATTAAGGGGTGCCCCCTTAGATTTCAAATACTTCTGTCGATGTCGAACGGAGCTTTTCAACTTAGAACTATATTTTATCTGATAGACGACAAAGATTTCATTTAAACAATTTGGAAAAACACATTATTGTAACAATATTTTAACAAACTGACTGCATATCTTTTACATTTTTAGTGCATATATATGCGCATATATTTAACTTTTTTTGTGCATATTAATCTGATCTTTAGTTATCAATATATCACGTTTCAAGAGCACTGATAAAAAAAATCACAATGTAATATTAAAATGTAGAGTACTTGAAAACTATACTATATAAAGAAAAATTAAATACTTTTATTTTATTACCAAATTGCTAATACAAAGTACATCATCTATTTCACCGTAAGTACATACTTTACTCAACTTACTAAATATTTTCTAGCGAACTGCATTACAATAGATACAAAAAAAATAATGTTTTAAAATTATATATATATATATATATATATATATATATATATATATATATATATATATATAAATTTTATTCCAGATGAAATTCGTCGCTTTGATTTTCGTTGCTATTCTTGTAGTTGCACTATGCCACAGTGTAGCTGCCCAATTGGCTTGTGATTGTGAAAACTGCAAATGTGTCCCATACGATCTGTGCGAGAGTGAAAATCTTGTACCATAGTAAGTACCTACTAGGTTTCATTTTAATTCCACTATTATACTCAACGTGTAATCGCTTTAAACTAAAAGAAAATGTGATGCGTTTAGAAATAAAAATGCTTATTTTGTTCTCACTAATGATTCAAGTATTTTGCTAGTTCTAAAGTTCTATTTCATTTACAGCTCACAATGCCCAGGAAACTACATCTTTGGCTGTTGCCAATTCTAACCAGAATAAACATACATGGAATACCAACGTAACTTTCATCAGTTACCAAGAAATTTAATTAAGTCTCTCAAATCAAATAAAGTTTTACAAATTCATTCCACAGGGTTCTATTTCAAAACAATGCTTACATTGTAAACTATGTACTGTAACATTAAATATATACATTAATTTAATATCAGTTTCATTAAATTTGATCCACATTATTATTCGATCCTACGTATTATAATTTTCTTTTTTGTTCTTTTATCATTATCCTAACAATTTTACTAGTAAGCTGACTAAGTTATACATGTGATAACACGTGACACAATTCTTAATAACAGTTCGTTATATGTAAATAAAGTTTCCAACGTTTTGCAATAATTAACAGTATTTTCAAAATAGAATTGCGAATTTTGTTTAAATTAGAATAGAATAGCCAATCTGACGATTACTTATCAATAAAGAGCGTACTATATGCATAATGCATATTGTTGAATATTGATGTTGTATTATGACATTAATTACGAGTTAAATGACACAAACTTAATTTTGCAGTTGTGTATTATTGCATAATTTTTTATTTTCTAAATAAATCTTACATTATACTCAAAATTTTCTCTCGTGTTAAATTTGACATTTGCTTCCTGGTTATAGGAGTAAATTATTTTTGTAAATAACAATCAATTTGAAAAAACGAACCATTTAACCATACGTAGGTTTATACAGAAGGACTTAGCATATTTCTGTTACCTGAAACAGTCCCTACACAAAAAATTTCATTAATATTGTTCGACGCTACTCCATATATGATAAAAGCAAGTCAAAATTTAAAAATATTTTGTAAAAATTTTGATTAACAATGTAAAAAAGTATTTATTAATGCACCCCTTAGAATTCAAGTATACAAAGAAAAACTTTCAAATACTCCCCTTCCCTCTCAGCCGGTAATAACTAGGTGGGGTACATGGCTACAGGCAATTTTGTTTAATACAGATTGTTTTATTATATGCATATTTTGATTATAATGTTGCATATTTTAACAAACTGACTGCATATCTTTTACATTTTAGTGCATATATATATATATATATATATATATATATATATATTTGATTTTTTTTGTGCATATTAATCTGATCTTTAGTTATCAATATATCACGTTTCAAGGGCACTGATAAAAAATCACAATGTAATATTAAAATGTAGAGTACTTGAAAACTATACTATATAAAGAAAAATTAAATACTTTTATTTTATTACCAAATTGATAATACAAAGTACATCATCTATTTCACCGTAAGTACATCCTTTACTCAGCTTATTAAATATTTTCTAACGAACTGCATTGCAATAGATACAGAAAAATAATGTTTTGAAATTATATATATATGATATATATAAATTTGATTTCAGATGAAATTCGTCGCTTTGATTTTCGTTGCTATTCTTGTAGTCGCACTATGCCACAGTGTAACTGCCCAATCCATGTACGGTTGTGATTGTGAAAACTGCAAATGTGTCTACAAGTATCTATGCGAGAATGAAAATATTGTACCATAGTAAGTACCTACTAGGTTTCATTTTAATTCCACTATTATATTCAACTTGTAATCGCTTTAAACTAAAAGCTAATGTGATGTGTTTAGTAATAAAAATGCATAATTTGTTCTCACTAATGATTCAAGTATTTGATCGAAATATTTTTTACTAGTTCTATAGTTCTATTTCCATTACAGCACACTCTGCCCAGGAAGCTACATCTATAGCTGTTGCCAATTGTAACCAGAATAAACATACATGGAATACCAACGTAACTTTCATCAAGTTACCAAGAAATTTAATTAAGTCTCTAAAATCAAATAAAGTGTTACAAATTCATTCCACAAGGTTCTGTTTAATAACAATGCTTACATTGTAAACTATGTACTGTAACATTAAATATATGCATTAATTTAATATCAGTTTCATGGAATTATTTAGATCCTTTCCTAAATATAATAAAATTGTTCTCGATTTTCCATAAGGATGTATGCGTTGTCATATATGATAGATGACACTATTTATAAATCAAGTGCATGATTTGCACACGCCACGATATTGTTAAAGCAAAGTTGTTACTTACTCAATACTTTCTTCTCTTTCTCGACATCTGTAAAGTCTAGGGCGCTATCCGTGAGCGGGGTGGCTGTCTCCGTGGGTTCACTCACTGGCTCGGGACTCTTGACGTCTCGCTCCCACAACGCTGACCTACCCCACGTCCATTCTGTGTCCACTGTGATCCATGTCAACAGATCCTCTAACCGCAACACCACTTTTTCACTGATGGCCAACACCTCGTCCTGTAAACGAGCAACGAACACTAATTTATCGACTAGTTTTAACCAAATAACGCAAGTTTATATACATAGTTCTAATTTGATGATGTAAATGTATTTATTGAGTAGCCACTCAGTATAACAGATTCAATCTGATTACATAAAATTCGGAAACAAATAACCTTACCTTACAAATTAATATTACAGTAAATAAAACAACATATATTTAGTAATAACTCCAATATTCGTCATTAATGCATAGGAGAGGACAAATATTAAAAAGGACGAATATCAAACGAAACCAAACTACAAGTATGATTGTTAAGAGTTTTTAATATTTTAGAGAGGTTAGACTATTGTCTGGAAGGGGAGTCACTTTCCATTTTGATACGGCAAATAAATATTAATGCGAATAACGCAAAACAATAAATAGTTCTATTTAGTGCAATGGTTCTCAACTATAGAAGCAAATTTATACTGCAAACTAAAAGGGTTCATTTATAAAGTTTATTGCGAGATAGACACATAAATTTTGCTGTAAAGATTTCTAAAGCATTTACAAGAATGGCGCGTTACAGTAAGTTATACGGAAAACATTTCAGAGTTTCAGGATTGTGGAAAATGGAAGCACACAAATACATATATAGTGGAAAGCGATTGTAGCGTAAGTTGGTAAT
Organism: Carabus problematicus; assembly: GCA_963422195.1. Lineage (NCBI taxonomy): Eukaryota > Metazoa > Arthropoda > Insecta > Coleoptera > Carabidae > Carabus > Carabus problematicus. The sequence goes on from OY728590.1 coordinate 10,948,514, forward strand.
AGACGAGTTAATTGCATCCAGAACGAAATTACGGCCGCAAACGTTTCAATGAAATACAAAATGTTAACTGGAAAAATATCTACACAAGTTAGTACAAATACATGAGAGTTTTAAGGGTCCACTTGTATGAAACAAACTAGGAACAACAGTATTTATATAAATATCACAGTGAAGTACAAGTTTTAATTTAAAACACTAGTTTTCCTGTGACAAGTTACTGCTATGACAACACTCGTGCCAAGTTGCAGTAAATTCTGAACAGTAAGGAGCGAATCGCGTGATCCTCGCTTCTATACAGCAGATTTAAATGAGATCAGAGCTAAATCAGATAGTTAATACCTTGCACAAGAAATATAATTCTTGTTTATATTACAACGAATATCAAAAGAAGTTTTAACGATAAAATCAATAAGAAAACTAACAAGAACAAACGACGATTGCGGGTGTTTATTGATCGATAATACCGAACAGTGAATGGAAATACTGTAATGTTATATTTTATTCACAAAGCGACTCACAAAATGCCATATTTCACCGAAACAGATACATTTGGAATTCATATGAATTCGTTACCGGCGGAGCACAACAAAGAATTTCAAAATCGCAAATAAAATTTTTCAATCAACGTAAATTTCTCGCATCACCAACAGAATTGTACACAGAGCTGGATTGAGAGGATTTGCCATTATATTCACTGTAATCACAGGTTTACATTGTGAAATTATACTGTAATTTTTTTTTCTGTGTAAATTAAATAAAATCCTCCTGTTACATGAGGTAAAAGATTTTTTCCCGGTACCAAATACATCATCAGTTTAATTAGTTAATTAAAACAAATTACATGTATATTTGTACAAATTAATTAGTGCTATAATTTTATAAATTCAAATAGCAGAATATACTCCTGTTACGTCTGAAATTTGGTACGTAAAACATTTATGTTGCATTTAGTTTTGCATTGCATTATTTTGAATAATTTTCGATTTTAATTCATGCATTCTTCCAAGAGCCATAATGATGTTTTAAAATATTTCTAAATACGATCCTGTTGCAGACACTTTCAGAGTTTAATAAACATTTAAGAGGCAATGTGACAGGTTTTATTTATTCGCTGTGTACGCTATCCGGTTCAATATTTGAAAACCGGATATTATTGAAAAATGTTATCGGAAATCGTGGGGCATACACGCACGGGGTGGGGAGGGGAGAATATCTAACTATGTTTGTCCGTGTCACAGAATGAATGGATTTTGAATTATTTTATCTACACATACATACGCTAACTGACACACAGTATTTCATCAGACGATCTGACCGCAGACAGGAAGTAAATAATACTGACAATAGTTGATATGCGATGTGATGTTTGCAACATTAATTATTCCAATGACGAATCTACACGCTTCCCGAATATTACACTGATGCCAATGCAGAAGAATTTATTTATTTTTGCTTGTCTGTCCGAGAATTACAGCTTACAGATTTGAAACAATTCAGTGTAAATATCCACTTCAAATATTAGTAGATAATCTCGTACAAACGAATCACAAACAGATACATTAATTGATTACATAAATCAACTATGTACAATGTCAAATGTAGGTCATTTCGGAGAAGATAAAACTCGAAAAGATAGTATTTCTCGTTTAAAATTAAACATAAGATGATCAGGCATTTAACAAGATAAATTCCAGAATGTCTGTTGGACATTTTTATCCTGAAGTAACCTTGAGCTGATTTTCAGGTAGAACGCACGGTACGTTTTGAAACTTTGTCGGGCATTTTTGTAATCTTGATATTTCAATTTCACGAACATTTTCTGCTACGTAAATATTTTATTATGTACTTTGAAGTTATCATAAACTAGACGTTACGCCGTTACGATTACGGCCTTGTGATATATAAATAGAAACAAATAAACAAGATAGGAATTATTTTTCCGTACATTTATACGAATATTACTCAACTTATAGCTGCTCATCTTGATTTATTTTATCTATCACATCATATATAATATGTTTACAAATATTACAAAATAGATGATAAGTTGATAACGATATTTTCAAGTTGTAAATACTTCAAAAAAATTATTAAATAACAAGATTAGCACGCAATAGATCTTAAAATTGATATTTAACGAATTATATTATCATGTTATTTTTACATAATAAGATCCCCATTTTACGATTTAAATTCACATTAACCTTGTAAAAAATATACGCAAGAATTTCAGGGAAAATTAATTGAAAAATAATTTAAATTCGTACAAGGGGGACATGACAATATAATATCTTTATAAATCCACAAAGGTAAGGTGTAGAACAGCAGTAATAAAACAATGGTTGTGTTTGAAAGTGACACAGGACAGATTTGTATATTAAATGTTACCGTAGAAGTTTCACGTAAAGACAAACGTCTATTCTACACGTACATGGCGACGTAGTCGACTAACCAACCTTTGAAATTAAACTTTTTCTTCTTTCATTGTCTGCTACAAGAGCAAAAAGCACACTGCAGTCAATTCAGAGTGACTTGGTTTCGGATACGATTTACTTAAATCTAGTAAAACTGCATAATCTATTTATATATATATATATATATATATATATATATATATATATATATATATATAACGATTAAGACCATTCTGCATAAATAATAGAAGGATCATGCTTTTGAAGAAATAAAAAACAACAACCAATGAGAAGTTTATAATAATAGTCCACGTGATAAACAGCTTGTCTAGCGAGAGAACTCTGTTCAGTGCAGTTATATGCGAAGTTGAAAATTTTAATTAAGGATAAAATAAAACATTATCACAGCAGATTAATTAGTTCTGAACGATAAATAACAACAGCAGTGTGTGTGTGTCAGTGTGTGAATGAGAGAGAGAGAGGAGACGTGCGCAGCTGGTGCAAGAGAGGAGAATAGTGAGTGAGAAAAGAGTAATGAATTGTTGGGTTTGTGAATTTAACATAAGTCTGTTCACGTACAACATACAGTAGAATGCTTGCCGTAATGGAATTTGAAACGCGCGATACTACAAAAAGAGAGTGAAGACTTTGCGAATCGATACCCATTGTACAACTATTCACCAGTGCACACAGTTTTACACTGTTTATGTAGAAAACTACATTTAGTATTATCGTGAATGTACACAAACACTATTATGTGTACACTGTACATACAGTGAATTATATTCACGTTTATAGCGGAAACATTTTATATAAAATACTGTATATTTTTTTATTATTATTTCCCACACACCCACACACTTGTGAAGCACCTTGTTAATCTTTGACATTTGTAATACGAAGCCAGTTCGTAATTGAATGCGCGCCGGTGGATGAATAAATCAATACATATGTCAGCGTTATGAGAATGTTGCTTATTAAAACAATGTAATATGTCAAACCGGCACATCGGAGCGGAAGAAAGATCTAAGTTTCGTTCCAAGAATACTACTCGCCTGTAGAATTAGTTTAGAAAGCTCTGTGATAGCAAGGATTTTCCATATGTGTACCGTATCATATGCGACAAACAGACACATGTGTATAAAACTTCAGTAGACATCTTTTATTTGTTATAAAACTTATGACGTTTGTGTTTTCATTTTGTTCTAGACATCTGAGACGATTTGAATATTCAAATATTTAAATCCACCCGATGGATAAATTAGACTGTGTTATCTTACATTCATCCAGTGTACTAAGCACAGTCTGCTTCTTCTTCTCGTTCGTGTCATGCTAGTTCATTTAGAAGCCCACGTAAACTGTATGATATTTATTCGTATTAAACTCATGAAGAAAGGTAACTTGATGTATGGTCGCTGTATTTATTTCACGGATAATGATTAACATTTCAAGCTGATGACATCAGTAGTCAGAGTGTAAATTCGCCTGTAGATTCATTTCAATTTTATTATTAATTATAAACAGCTGGTTTATAAATAACAGGCGAGAACTACAATTTGCCAAAAAGAACATTTTAATGATAAAAATACGCTTTGAAATGTTCCAGGACATTGTTGTACTCTGACAGATATTAATTCTGAATGGAAGCGGAAATTGGTGGCGAAGAGGGACTGTGGGAATGCCCTAAAGGCAGTTTAATTTGGTGGTAGCGCAAACACAGGTAACTGGTGCTGTGCAGGAACTAATCAATAATTGTATCCTTAACACGAACTTAACATTCACAATCATAAGATCCACTTACACACAGACGAACCTCTTCTCTCTCACTCTCTCTCTCTCTCGCTCTGGATTACATGAAAATCGGGCATGATTAAAACTGGCTGAATGTAATGATAAATTGTGTACGTGATGCGACATTTAAATAGGATATTATGTGCGGGCGTATATGATAGAAAATTACAATAATGTGCAATTAGTACTCGTCTACATGATGTATTCTATATGCAAATGTCAACGATACGAAATCAGGTTATCGATCATACAAATATAAGTGGAACAATGATATTCAATACTGTGATTATCAAATCTACGGATTGTAGCCAACTACAGTTAATACTTTTATTATTAAAATAAACTTTTATATGAATATAATGAAATACAAACATATCAAGTATAAAAGTGAATAAACATCAAGTGGTGTTTAGGTGGATAATCAAATAACACAAATCTAATTACAAGTGCGTTCAAAACACGGACGCATAGTAATATATTCACAGTGAACAATTTGTGTAAAAAGCCGCTTCAGATGTTTTGTAAATTATTATATAAGTTTCGTCGGCACGCGCCACAGGGGGTAATGTGGGACGGTTGAAGAGAGAGAGACGTATCATCATATAGTGCGCAAGCGTCTCTACACTCCCGTGACCATGGCAACATCAACTGCCAACCCCTCAACCCCTTAAAATCTCCCCCAGCCACAATTTGTTATTTCGCAATTCCGCTATATTAGATTTTCCATCCTCGTCCGATGCGTGAACGTGAATCTTATATGCCGTCTCTGTCTTCACCTAAAATACATTTATACTTCGTACCACCATTCCGCCAAAGCTTTTTCAACTGCCGGCACGGAGAATCACAGCACAGCGGATGTGATTTGCCGCACACTAGTAATACGAGACCGGCATTAAAGATTGCAGACTGAAAACTATATGAAAAATAAACCACACCCACTTTCATAATTGTTTCAATTTGATTATGGCGTCTGTATATGTGCGCAATGAATGCGTTAATCTGTTACAATGTTTAAACGTAAAAATAATTGTTTTATTTCGCTCCATATATTACGGCCATTTTGAGAATAACAAATTTCAGCGATTCCATTATTGTCAAATGGATAAATTAGCTTGCATATCGTCAATTATATTTATTGTTTCGGAAAATGCTCGTTCACGAATTTCATTCCGCCGTCAGGTAACTAAATTGTGTGCAGTAAAGCGTGCATTACACGATGAAGTTTTTCTTTTCAAGTAACCTTAAAAGTTTTCTCTCTCGCACAATTACGTAAGTGTAAGAGAGATAGTAAAGTCGACTTATAACGAATAACTTATAACGTAAAACTGCAACATGCACTACTTTTTCTTAAAAGTTCCTTCAAGTTTTGCCCGTGGGCATGCGCATCACTGCTTATACCGCAATACCAACTTAAGCGTGTTTAAAAGTTGCTTCCATTTATTTTCATCTGTCAGTTTGTTTTGTTATTTGTTTATATTGTTATGTTTAAACTGTAAAATGGCATATTGGAGTAGAGAATAAATTGAAATTTAATTAAGTTAATTTATTAAATTAAGAAGAAATTTAATTTATGTTGGTATGGCTGCTTGTTTGACACTTGGATATTTTAATTCACGTAAAACTTGATCGTGTAAATAAACTTGTAAGGTCACTTATAAAGACACTTTTAAAGTTACTTGAAAAGAAAAACTTCATCGTGTAATGCACGCTTAAGATTCAATTATTACTATGCAATGAAACGGCTGGATTTTAATATAATTGCAATTAGAATTTCATAAACTGAAAATTTAATTAGAGCGACAGATTCACGGAATGAGCGAATATAATTCGAATGAAATAATAAATGAAAAGAGGATGATGATACAAGAGTGACTGTGCGTAATTATTACAAGACACGACGGATAATAGAGAATAACAATGAAATCTAATACTGTAGTCTTTTGCGAAGAGGGTTGAAGTTTGCGGCACGGCGGACGGAGAGAGGGAAAGAATAAAAGAAAACACACAATGAAAGGGTGGAAACCGAGGATCATTATTTTCATTATGGTTCTAGGAGAAGAAGAAAAAAACCGAAGCGCGCGCGGATTCTTTTTGTACTGTAATTAATGGTAATTTATTTGCATAATTCGCACGTTAATACTGTATTTTAACTGTTTTTGTTTTTAAGTTTAACTCTACTTCAGAATGATTTCCTAGGTAATAGTAACTATGGTGCCTCAACGCGTACCTCTCTCAATTAACTTTAATATTACGATGTTGTAATGTTCAAAATATCGGTCCCAGGACAGCGGCACGGCACGTTGGCGTGTTAAGAGGTTGATGTTGATTTCACACAAGCTTCGGCGACGGCGCTAAGCTGTATTGTAGATGTTAACAATGTATCATGAAAAACGATTACACTTCATACCGCACTAGCTAACAAAAAAATCATTTCAATTCGATAAGTGTGAACATGAAGATTTACAAAGCGGGTCAAACAGAACACCGGTTGTTTTTTTAACAATTGTGTTCTTCTTTTCGATGAAATCAATAAAAAATAAAAGTTAAAAAAAAATTTAAATATAAATTTAAAACCTTAGATACTATACCCGAATATTCACGGTTAAATATGCACCCCAATGGTAGGGTGGTGTATCATTTTTACATGTTCTACAGTTGGTATGCCTGTCACCTGTCTGTCATAATCTATTACGCTCTGATTTCACAAATCCAGGTTTAGATCTTTTTCGTTGTAATCCCGTAACACACCTCTATTCATAACTAAAAACATTTGACAATTAAATAAACGGGACTCGCAATGTTGTTATTGTATTTTATTTCAGTAAATGTAAATAATACATTACGAGAATCCCACTGTCCACTGATAATCTTTTTACAGACACTTTTATGCTCAGTGGAACATGTGCTTTAGTTTGATCATAAGGGGTCGCAACCCCTTCCCTGTCAATGCCGGCGCTCGCCAATACTGTTGGCCACGGGTACAGGGTTAAAGGCTATTAAGAGACCGTCTCATGAACCCTGCAGTTGTGATTTTAATAGGGATTTTTGTTTTATGTCTTCCGATAGAAATGTGCGTAAACACATTGTCACACTACAACCACGTTTGTTGTTCTTATAACATGTAAAGTTTAATGCCTGCATGTAACACATATTAACGATGTAATAAATTACACCCCCACACACCCACCCCCGCCGTATGTGCTCATTAAACCGACAGATGCCGTGGATTTTTGATATTTATCACGGCAATTGCAACAATGTAATTTGCGCATTAAAACAACGTTTAATTAATTGAATCTACACAATTGTATAAATATTATTCAGTGGAATGTTGTTGAAAGTAGACAATAACCGATTGAACAGTTTTCTGATCAACAACAACATGAAATATTAATCATTATTGTTCAAGTACTATTTGTTAATGACGTGTACATCACATTAAACAATATTAACTTTTACAATCGAATTAAACGTAATTCGCGTATGCTGAAATTGACGTATATGAACAAATATATGTGCAGTAATTTATATAGAAAGCTCTCAACTGTGTAACTAATGCGCGCACACACACACAGATACACACATGTATGAACAAATATGAAGCCCGGAACTCACACACACACATATATATATATGTATGCATGCATAGAATATCATACATACAAATATTCACATATACAATGACTGTTTATATTGATTACTAGATTACCAACAGCACAGGCACGTATTCATTGCAATTTATATCCGCCCGTATCGTAATAAAAAACCGTTTAGTTTTTATATTATTTTCTTTTTACAGAAGCCAAGATGGTCACTTTTTTAATGTGATCAATAAATTTTTAGAGACCATTTATTTTTATATTCAACTTTTGATATCTCTTCCGTGCCGTGACAGAAAATTCATTGAATATAAATGAAATAGGACGTAGGATTATATTTTTAAAATAACCATAAAAGATTCATTCTGTTTGCGGAAGTTAATCCATTTGGTAAGCCTCGGTTCCGGTATAACATTCTATGGTATTTAATCAGTTAAATCAATGTTGAATACAGCACGGTAATGGAATGAACAGTATGCTTATATCATGACAAACACGGCACGAGCCCTTTGTGTTGTGGTACGTAAGTATTAGCTTGTCAATAACGTTATTATAGAGGTTCGATTACAACAACCGCGATCCCCTCCATCTGTAGGCAGGTGCGTGACTCACAGAGTGGTGTATAATGTGCTTTAGTATCTCGCTAAAGTACCCGGTACTAGAGCGAAGGATAACGATGTAACTGGGGTATTATAACTGAGATGGTATCAGCAGTTAAAACAACGGAACACAAGACGTACATTGTGTTATTTCAATAGACCGATTAGATGTCAATGTTTTATTAACTTCATCAAGTATCTAGCATTCATAAACCAAGATGAGTCTATCATAATATATCAATTGTATGAAATATAATTTTCCAATTACAATACGTAAAACCGGACCTGTTTTCATATTTCCTTTTTCAAAAATTCGTGTTTACAAAAGCAGAAATAATTGTAACAAATAAACCAATAACGCCGCTGGTATCGGAATACGTGCGGAAATATTTTATAAATACAAATTTCGGATAAATGAAATATACATACCTACCCACCAGTAACTCTAATACATACATGAAACAATGAATCAGATTACAAAAAAATACAGTAAACTAATATCCGACACGGAAATACAAAAAATTATAATCCTGCCGTTTTAAAAAACCCCACAATGGTTCTGGTTGTGAACAATATGGTGGTATAAAGTAAGGTTAAGTGTCTCACTTCAGATATAAAAACGTAAATATTTTCGTTAATTCGTTCACATTTAACGCTAATTGCAAATATTTTAATTAGACGAGTATAGTACAAACAGCACTGTAATTTGGATAAACAATTTTCACGCGCATATAACGTGTTATTGTGAGATTTGACTAATAATAATGCACGTGCATGCGCTTTGCACATATGTTTGTATAAATTCGTGATATTAAAATGCATTTGGTGTGTTATTTTTCGAGCGCGCGCTCATACGTGTCTCCGTGTGTGTGTGCGTGCGTGTGTGTGTGCAGACTGGTTACAAGGACGACGAGTGCGCATAGAATATTTATGGGACACGGAAAATTTGCATGTGGACTTATTCAAGTTAGCAGATGGCGGATACGGATGCAATGGTGGAAATGGAGAACTTTGACTATTATGTACTCTACTTGTCGCTGCGGTTATTTAAGATTTGTAACATTCATATCCATGTTTCTGCTTGAACGCATGTTTATATACACGTATTATATCATCTCCCGGTGTCATATCGTCTACGGATCTGTCATCATTCATTCGACAAACTTCACTGCAAATATTATTAAACTAAACTATTTACCATAGAAACTCTATCATCATCTACACATATCATTACAATATAAATTATTTACTATATTTATAAATACCACAGTTATAAAATGTATATATTATTAGCAATAAACGAACAGAATGTTTAAATAAATATTCAAAATAAAACGTGCAATTTAACATAGTCAAGTGTGCCAAGTTATAACTATTTTCCACTATGCAGTCGCTATATCGCAAAGCTACAGATCTTTTTCCATCCGTAGAAATAACTTCTGACATCACGGCTGAATGAATAAATAAATATATATTTATTCCATCAACAGTCGCATATGCAAGGCGTAATGAATACAAATGCACATATATTATGTATTCGCGTCCATTTTGTGACACCCGGGTTGCATTTTCATTTAACCCCCTCACGCTGACAATGACCAGACATCGCTAGTTCCATCGTTGTGCCACGTACGCCTAAAATATGGCGCTGTTGTCGACAGTTGTACGTTGTAAATCTGAGATATATCGAACTTTTGTGCATTTATTTCGCCCCTTTACAGGGGAAGGGCGAGGGTGCTCTAAGAGTGTATTACGATTTCGATTTTTCAACTGGCGAATCGTATTTCCGCGTTTACTTCCCTCTGTTTTTACAACTCCCTCTCTTAAACAAAAGTTCTCAATGCGTTTCTTTTACTATTATTTCAGAGACGTCTCCCTTACTTTATGTGCCGTAAGTTTATTTGTAAACTGTGCGAAGCAATATATTTACCATAGACAGTCTCAATTTGATTTTGTACGAAAATGCCCCGTGAAATATACATCATACTACACAGCAATACTGCAGTGTATTGTTGGTTGCCCATAGACCAGGCGAATGTATTGGCCAGGCAGGCGAATTACAAGTAATAATTTTGCACGGAATACCAGTTATGTACTGCACATAATAAATCAATGATACTCAAACTAATTGAACATGCATTCATATTTACACAAACATATTTTAAATACACGTGTTCAAACTAGCAAAGAATATGTTTATGTTATTATGATAAATGCTAGTATTGTCACAAACATTTATACTACATTTTGAGAGCCGCTGGTTTAATTCTACAATAAGTTACAATGTTCGCGGACACTGTAATAATTGCAAAACTGCTCTGGAAACAGCATGAACATTAATAATGTGCATGTGTCTAGCGGCAATGTTTCATTTATAAATAGTACAATTACTAACATATTGAAATGTCAATACATTCCGACAGTATTGCACCGCGCCATTTCTGTAAATATCAAGTGCATATGTATGCATGAACATTGTTATACGTAAAGTTACAAAGATCTATTATGAGTGTTCCAAACTATGATTAAATATTCATACTCGCCGGTTCTAAATATGAAAAATAAATTACGGCAAGGAAATATGGAGAAATATTATTTGTGATAAAATGCAGATGGTTTCATACGTTACGCTTGAGAATAATTTATTATGATTCACATTCACGACTCGTACATGTTAATTTTCTAGAACAAGTTAGTTTTACAGACGCTAACATGCGACCTACGAATGTAGGCTCTCAATTTTGACACAATAATTAATTAATTAATTAATAATTGTTTTTTAATACTAGATATAAAAGTGTGTGTGTGTTAGTTAACAAGTTGAAATCACTGGACTGTGTCCAAAGCTGCGCACGATTTTTTTTTTGTTCTAAATTAATTAAATCCAATTTATCAAACGTTAAATGTCGACCCCCCCCCGCACCCTTCTGTGCCGGCTCACCTTTAAGTTGTGAACCAACCAGAGCGTGCAATTACAAATATGATTTATGAATAAATTTTACGGAATAATTCCGCATTCTGGTTTGTTTGTTTTGGTGTGGCACATAAATTAATAAATTTATAACTGGTAAAACAGTTATTACATTTGACGTTCGTAATGTTGCAAAACAATAAAATGTCAAATCATGAGATATATAATAAATAATAATGAAAATGAAATTCAGATTATTACAAAACAAACATATCGACTAATGTGCTTGTGAATATATGGGTTAGCAATTTGCTTCTGTTTCAAGACAACATCAAGACACGATACTGAATATATAACCACATATATTCATACCCCCACTCCACCCCCCACCCTCGAAAACACCGGTATTTATATTGATATTTGTACATAAAGTAGCAAGTTCTGTTCCCGGAAAGTTATGACTAAAATCGTTGTTGTAAAATGTTCTCTACGTGACTGATAATAGAATCGGTATTTTTATTAGAGTTGAACGACGACGGTGAATTGGCTTACATTTTTACTGTTGATTGTATTGATTTTGAGACTAACGTTATTCTAGTTTTTTTTTTTTTAATAAAATCTTAAAATTGAAAGACGTCATCCTGTTTTCATTCTCTTTCTTTATTTTTCCCCACGGAAACTTCTTCTAATTTACATTTTGAACGTAACTTTTACAGAGCATATACTTAAAGAAAAATACAACATTCTTTATGTACAGCTCATAGGCGTATCATTATATTTTTTTCGTTACGTTATAACAATAAAATCTCCTGTAGAAATATTTTGAATAAATGTCGACGGATGGATTTGTTTGAAAACAGTCCGATCGATTGGCTTGTAGTACATTTAGAAAATGAAGTCAATGCTCTGAATGGTAACAAGTAGCTGTGTTACCTTTTGTTTCACTACGGCCACTGACAGCTCGGCAGACTTATAAATATTGATAGGCCATTTGGTCGGCATTTGCTCTTTTATTTTCTTCCACTCTTGGATTTTTATTTTATTTTATTCTACTACTTTTACAGCTGAACTTGGGCCCCGTGCACAGAACAGGCTTGAGCCCGTGCGCCAACTAAATACATGATTTCGGTATTTATTCAAATTAGCCGTTCAGATTGAGCTGCGCATATGAGTTCTGTGACATTTACCAAGATATTTTATCGATGTTAATTATGGACGCTAATCAATAAAGAGATTGTTGAAGTCAGAGAGAATATGATTTAACACATGTATTAAAATCAACAACACACATATTATAGACAACATTTCCTATAAACACATTTTATAACTTCAGGCAGTAAAAATCTGATCAGACACGTCACTATCAATTTGAAAACCTTGCTAGCAATTATCGCTTATAGAAAATAAAAAGTATGTTTGTCTATGTTCAGAAGGTCCCACAATGTATGTATGCACATATGTATGAGGTCTTTTGTTTTTGATTTTAAGACCTTATTGGCACTCAACACTTAAAATACGCGTGCGAACAATCAAATTTTGTAAGTGGTATATCAAAGTGGCTACATGTTTTCGAGATAGGTAATATTAACATCAAACTTGCTTTCCGAAAGCATACAAGCATCTAATGAATGCATTTATAAAATAGGAACACATTTGTTTAGAAGCGGCACAGTATTTCAGTTATTTGTTAAATATCAATACAAATGTACCGAGCATGTGTAGTATATGTTCGTGTGATAATTTTAAGTAAATCCTCGATATTTTGTTGTGAAATAATGTTTTTATTTCAGAAACTTTCCGAATGGACATATGCCGCTCTATATGGCAAGTGTATAGAATGTTCCACAATCTCCCAACTGCACGGAGAACAGTATAGATTTATGTACCAGACTGCATCCTGCATAGCCACCAATATTACATTTAATACCTTGACTACATATTAACAAAACGTTCAGAATGTCAGCTTATTGTACATGCCGTTGATCGTTCAATATTTTTCTACACCTGTGCATATGAGTACATGTTTCGATTTTGTGCTAGTTTAGATCACCAGCAAAGATAGGTAACTGCACGTTAATATACAGGGAGTTAATTTATAAATTTAAAAATTAACCACTTTATGAAAATTTACGATCGTTTGGTAAGGTGTTTGCGACAAGCACTGAACAAGCTGGTTGCATAATTTATCTAATTTATAATGTCACTCGCTGTAAGCGACCATGTTGCTTCTAACTTGACCACACCTGTAATTTGCACCGTTTTCTACAAACCATTTATTTGCCTATCATTCGACAGTCTTCATACCGAATTATGTGTGAGTCCGTGTTTGAATCTTATTCAAAATCATCTCTAGTCTTGTAAAGTTGACGCTTGCAAATAAAAGTGTCTCACTCTGCCGTTGTTGAAAGACGTGTCGAAACAGAAACGAACAAAACGAACTACAATTTTATTTGACGCGATATTTCTGCAAGAGAGAGAAGAAGAAACGCTGAAAGGTGAATTTAGAATACATATCTGTATCCATAAGTCACGCGTTACACAGAACATACAAGTGCAGCGTCCGTAAACTAATAACATGCAATGCGCCATCTTGTTTTAATACGAAAATTCACTACCAGATGGTGAACATGTAATTATATGGCATAACCAATATTATACATGTACCAGCACATATATATATATATATATATATATATATATATATATATATATATATATATATATATATACATATTCCTTTAGTTTGTATTTTCTTCGAAAAAGATATTCCCCGAATCCGGTATAATAAAAATCTACACAATATTTGTAAAAACACGGTCTGACCCTCGGTAATGAAAAAGCGTTATTATTAGTATTTGCATGTAGTAATTACTAAAATAAATTACACATTTGCAACAACTATGTACGTATGTATACGTGCGAGCACCGTGTACACTGTTCGTACAAACCGATATATCTGTGTTTATGCACCGACAGGATAAAGTACAATGTTGTACGAGTGAGTATATATGAATTATTTATAATTTAACATACATCACGACAAACGGATATTGCATTTATGACATATGAACTCTGTGATTTATTGCAGAGAAAAGAGAAACAAACAAACAGACAGAGAGACGCTGGGATTTGTCACAAATGTACGATATCAATTCTAGTTTAATAAAGTTTTGAATTAATTTGAAATTATATCTTACTGTGTGTATATATGAGTATGTATGTATGTATATATATATTATAGAGTTTATAGTAAAAACACTGGAACCTGTTATTCCAGTTGCATTCCTGCACCAGACTTGGATAAACAATGAACACGGAATTTCAACGCATTTTTACATAAAATATCAGCCACGGCTGTTGGTCGAAATTTTTTTGCTAGTCTGCGATACAAGCTTTTTTTTTTAAATTTGTATTCCAACTGATTTATCAAATCATTCACCGACATGTAATTTAATCTGTTCCATTTTTCCGTTTTTTTTTTTGTTACTGTTTCTATTTTTGTAAACTGCAAATGTATGCACGGTCTGGTCTAGTAGAAAAATATTCATGGAATACTGCTGACTTGCGAGAATTTTAGGGAACAGCTTGATAACGCATAATTCTAGAAAATTAGTAAAACCTCACCTGAAACATGGAAAAAGACAACATAAATGTCTACGTATCTACAATTTTATTCGCTACTGTTTATTTTGATTATTAAATCAGTTTGTATTACATCGATGGTATCCGGATATACGGGTATAATCACTTGAACAACTCTGTCAACATTTAGACGGCTACAGGGCACATACAAGTAAGTGTGTTTGTCATTCTATATTGATACTAGTGTATATAGGTTATGTTTTGTTGACAAGCCACTGTCAATGCACAATTCGATGTTAGTGCACGGGACTTATTAGAGATACCACGGACACTAGTAATTGATAATCAGACATATGAACCCTCGGATCCACTGATCAAATGCAACCACGCATGATTGGAAATGTACAGCCTTAATTGATTAACCACTCACGCACTTACCATACCACCTCGTACCCTACCACCGGCATATACACCTGGTTGTAACATCCGTGAATGAGTACAACATTCGCCACAATACATGCTGGCGAGACAAATATAATAAACTGTAGCAGAAAGTATAAAATAATCGATACGGATATGTTCTCTCTAATTACTGGTGTTTGCAAGATGCATCACAACAAAACACGTTATTTAGTGAATGTGCGAATATTTTCAAAACTATTTTCACTAGCGCGCGTGTAATTTAATCTAAACTTACTTTATGAATCCAACAAAAAGGATAAACAAAGTTAAATAATACAAAACTACGACTATACATTTCGTAAATAGTTCAGAAGCTGCGTTACTTTTATTTAGATACCAACTTCTAGTTAGTACAACATTAAAAGCAAAACGTAAAAGAAAAAGAAGAATCTAATAAAAACAAAAACAGAAGCACAATGTCTAGTGTTGAGAAAGTTGTGGATAAAATTGTAATTGGTCCTCAAGTAGTGGTGTGTATATTGTGAATGTGCCACATCGTTACCGGTGTTGGTTGGTATGAGGACCGGGAGAGGAACCGCATGGGACCACGGTATAATCGCATAACTAACGTGTCGTATCGTGGATATAAATTCACAATATTATTATCTGGATGGTACAAAGAAGAAATGGAAATGCAACGTGAATTAATTTATTCATGAAAGCGCAATGAGTTTCACGTTTTGAATTTAAACGATTTCATCCGGCATTTTCGAATCGCCCGTTGCACTTAATTTGTATTTAATCAGGGTTTAATTAGATAACAGAATGTTATAAAATACGGCAATGCATAGTCATTTGTTTTTGTGATCCTATAAATAATGTAAAATCAATGCTGAAATCAAACAAATTATAGATTATCATCGCATATAACACATATGCAATTCTGTTTCTGTTCTATGCGTGTTCCATACGTCTTTCATCCAATCTTTCGTATGTTCATCCGTCAATTCCTGTCGTATCATCCCTCCTGTTCTTTATCATCCCTCTTCTTGAACGGTTAAACTGCTTCTACGCTCACATAAATTACTTTTCTGTTCATGTATAAAGCGATGGTGCGAAAGGCACGGGCCGTTCTGAAATTTGGAAGGGTCGAAGTAACGAGGGGATGGCATTGTTATCGATTATTTGAACAACACTATTACTGAAGAGTATCATCAAATTGTTGATTGTCCCGATCACTTGTTTCATATTCTTTCTGTTGACGACAGATAGCGTGATATTTGTACATTGTTCGTTCAAAAACATGATACTTGCAAATAAATTAAATGAACTTTAAAATGATATGTACAAAAGTTGTCATCATAAATAAAATCAAGATTCCCTAATAGAAAAAGATCGAAATAGATTCATTACAAATGCATTGGTTGTTTTATTGTGGATGTTCAAAATGACTTTCCCATTTGTTAAACCATATTTCACGATCCGCGACAGCAATGCAAAAACACGCAACATTTTTATAATATCACGATTTTAATTTCATTTTTACGAGCCCACAAATCCGCCATTAAGTATAATTTATAATCACAAAGTAATATGTTCAAGAATCCGATCATAAAAAAGAACGTTATTGACGTTGATCTATACGCGATAGACTAACACAGATTCGACAAATAAAAACAAACGAAAGACAAGAAAATCAAACAACACAAGTGGAAAATAAGCAAATGAGATACAACTATAAATAAAATCTGCCTCGGTGTTTCCAACAATGTAACGTGGAAAAAAGAAACGAAGAAGACAAGTAAATAGAAGCGCGGTGCAAAAGATGAAAGAACAACAACAACAACTGTAGCAGTGCAGATACAGAGCAGCGTGCAGCCATGCAGAAAATGAAATGGAACAGAAAGAAATGGCCAGGTATTTCACAGATAATTTGTGGTAAACTTATAAACTGCCAACTCTCGATGATAATACGCAATTATGGCAAGCGGTCTTTTTTTACCGGTTCGTTATGGCGGTGGAATAGAGAGAGAAAGAGCAGGTATGCTAATCGATACAGTGGTATCGGAAATCTGATGAAAATTAAATGAGTTATGGATGAAGGATAAAAAGTTATTAAAAAAGTCAACAAAAAACAAGCTGATGCGTATAAAACAGATTATTAAATGTTCTTCAGAATGGTACCTATATGCTATATGATTTTACCAAATACCTACTTCATACATATTTCTCATAAATTATTAAAACTGACATCGGTATCATTCAAAATGAAATGAATAGAATATATATTAAAATGTAAATGTAATCCATTTATTTTACAAAACTCGTTCGTCACGCATGCTCGCACCATTTTTGTCTGCCTTGTCAGGTTTTTTTTTTCTGAATTTCCATCACAGAACAACAACAGATATCATCAGAGACATGCTCATGTGTCAAGTGTGAAATACAAAATCGCTAGAACGTTTATCAGCGCATGTAATAGTAGTTCAAAGTTTCACCAACTCATGATCTGCGAGTAAGGACGGCGGGGACTGGAGCTTAGAGCGCGCAAACTTCATTGCACCTTTGAAGTAACCCGGAGCAACTTGATCCGCAGAGTAATTTAATTTAAAGTTAACTAACACATACGAAATGACAATTATATGACATGCGACATTCGGGTCGATGTCAATAATCGTAATCACACGATTCTATTCAAACACAGGTACAATTTATTCACCCATTCTCAGTAATACATAAAGGCTTATGTGAACCTGTAACGATAGAATATGTTCGATTAAATCAATTGACACTATTTTAACATAAGAAATGGATATTTTGTATTTACTGTTCACGTTGCAAATTGTAAAACAAGAAAAAATTCAATACATCATTGTAGTGAAGCTCGTTTATATTCCTTTATCTCCATGATTAAGTTTAGCGGTACACTCCGGGTCACAAGTCACTGTGTTTGTGCTACTACTGCACTGTTGCTCCGGTATCCCGTGTGCATTGCCCGGAGGAAAGTGGTACGTCCGTAATCACAAATGGGTTTGTTACTTGCATCCGACAACGAAGCTGGTGAAATGACAGTTTTTGCGCTAGGTTTTTGTTTTTTTCAATTTTGTCCAAAGATAAAACGCTTTGATATTGACCGTTTTTGTTTAAATTTGATTAAATGCATGCTTTACATGCATTGGATAACTGCCCCGGCTTGTTTAACATGCGAGAGACAAATAAATTGAATAATTTTTCAAGGGACACAAATTAGGAATATAATGTTTGTTACATGTACAATTATTAGTTGTATATTATTATATCGTGTTAACAATTACGTTCCCTGTCGACACAACCAACACAGCCTATAGACGGACGAGCAACAGAAGACAATCACACGGCTCCCGAGTTATAATGTGCGACCAATTATTCTATCGCGCCAGTCGAATCATGCAAGTACACGCACAACATAGTTGACAGAACAAACACCACATTACCCATAGATTTACAATGACAATGCGAGATTTCTTCAAATACACACGTACTGCACTCTTCCCAAGTGCGCGTTCAAGGGCACGTCAAGGACACAAACGTCATTGCGTTACCAACCTACACTAAACAAATTTCACTGTGGTATCTAAAGTTAACGAATAACGAATTTAATAATGTGCACAAATGTGGAAGCTATAAATAATAAGATACAAATATATGCTCACAATTTAATAGAATACAGGCGTTCGCTGGCTGACCTAGTTTGGAACAACTGCTTGCAAGGATTTTATATCTCCGGAGAACTCACCTCTATACATTTTGATAAATTCTTATAAAAGATACTAACAGAGAAGCCAAGCATTGTGAAGTTCTGAAAGTAGTTTAAAACCTTGTTGTATCCCGTCGTCTCACAATTCTTTTTCGCAACGATATAAGCGGCTGTAGCAAACAATTTGCGATGCACTTTTGTGCAAGTGAATTGTTTAAAATTATAGTGCACAAATATTTACAAAACATACATTTTGTGTTTACTGGAATTTGTGTAAATCTTGCCTGTCATAAGATTTGTTTACGTTAAAGGCAGTGTAGAAAAAAAAATAAGGTCGGTATATTTTATTACATTTTTATAGATGCTACTGTCAAAAATAATACGTTATTTAAGGCTTCAGGGTACTTAAATTTCGAACTATGATTCAGACGTACAATTCAACAGAGATATTTTAGTCACAAATCAGAATAAACATTTGTCTTGAATTTGTTCTCTTACGAAAAGTTTGAAATGAACTCTACAAATCCCGTACTAGATATTACATCGAGGTTTCATCAAATTACATTAATGGTTTCACACTAGTAACCGTCATCCATTACAGGGAGAGAAAATATCTATACAGAAAAAAAAAAAGAACATCTACGAAGTTATAATTGAATTATTTCACAGGCGGCCGTTCTATATAATTTAATTACCCTAGACTAAACTGTAAATAGATCGTCCGCTCTGTGTGTGTGTGTATGTTTTTGTTCGACCACTGGCTAGTTACACGGCAAAAGGAAAACTGTCATCTGCCCGGGCTGACAAATGAATAATTACCCATCATACCTTAGCATGCTGCACTATAATTCATCGTGTTTTTAAACACTTCTTAACGGTTTGTTTGTATGCACGTGTTAAAATCCAGTAAACAATTTTACACATTTTCCGTTTTTCTTGAATTAGAATTTAATAGCAGAAATATTTTTTTCTCGTATTGCTGCGCAAACAGGATATAATATTCTTAATGACTCATTAACGTCTAGAAATATATAACGAATGACGCATTTATCAGATTGTATTTTTGCATATGTTTCTGTGTTTTTTAGTTAGGATTTAGAATAGTGCAATTAGTACCGCTTGCGTTGTGATATTAAATAAGTTATGCAGAGATAACAACAGGATGATTTAATTAATTACACTGTGTTGAGTATCAGTGATCATTGATGAAGTACCATCGCCATGTACGTACATATGGACATAAAGTGAGCGTACTGTGGGGAAGATTAATGAGGGACACAATTCGTAGATACCTATACTTGCAATGAAACACCATCCACATAGTCGCAACAAGATACAATTCAATTTATTTTTATTGCGATTCGATTTAATGACAAACCCGAGCATATTTGGAAAGAATAATGACACGCCATTTTGTAAATATGGTAATTTTATCGCATACAGTGGCGTACATTATCTTTTTTTCTCTCTCTCGATACTTTCAAATAAATACACAACGCCGTTAAACACTGATTAAAAGATTTAAATATTATCGATTTTCCTGAAACAACATTTGAGTAAAACAGTACAATCCGGATCTGACCTATTTGAAAAATATTTCCATTTGTCAACTCTATAAAATTAACAACATGCAACGACAAACTGCAGCAGTACTTTGACAACAATTGCGAAAGTATTTCACGGAATTATATTTTGAATTTCATTAAATTGTAACCATGGCAACGGATAAGTGAATCAATATCAAGTGAGTTTATACGGTGAATAAAGTTTCAAGCGTGCGCCAGGGCGGAAATTATGGTAACAAAAGTCTCTGCTTGTTATAAATCAACTATATTCCATTCGCACACATTTATCAACTTCATCTCGCCCCGTAGCGACGGAAAATGGTATCATTCGAAAGGTAATTTTATAAACAAAAAAATAAAACATCATATTTAATAGAATATATTATAGAAATAAGCAATCAATGTAATAAATTGAAAACAACAATGTATACTCTTGTTCGTGAATTAATCTTTCGGTGTTTGAATTTTAATTGAAATTGGAATTTTTCATTTAAAACAAACAAAAATCCGGGTATCGGAGAATGGCCATATACAGATACGGAACAAATTAGCATCTGCGTTCAATAAATTACTTTATTCTGTAAGCAGCTTACACACTGGCTCAACATATATATATATATATATATATATATATATATATATATATATATATATATATATATATATATATAATCACAACATTTAGTAGCAATACTGAATAAATGGTCAGCGGAGAGAGCGAGAGAACGATGAATAATGAATATTTCCTAGAAAATTAAACTCTAATCATAATTTTAGTATTTATAGTTATTACTGTGCCATAAAATATTCAAATCATGGAAATAAATAATTCCTTCATTTGAGAACCATTAATAACAGATTAATAAATGTCAAAATACACACGCATATATACACATTTCATCTGGTTAATTAAATATTATTAGTTCCATTAAATTTTATTCAAATGACAGTGTTACCAAAAATATGAGTCGTTTGACTAAATGAGACAATGGAATATTTCATAACAATTATTGAAAATAAATAACTAAAAATATATATATACGATATACTTAGGATATTATTTTCTGAATACGTATTTCCTTTATGAAGCTATTTGCACTGTGTATTTTAACTAATTACCGAATGCTATTTATAAATTTTCACCGCCATATTCACGGTTGTTCGTCATTAGCAAGTTAAATAATTGCAAGAATTCAAAACAGCCGAAGTCATGAGTTAATTATAACGTGAATTGGTTGGGTAGGAAAGAGCTCAAAGTAGTGCAAACTGCTTAACATTGATTGAACTGCTACACAACACACAATAGTGAAAATGAATTAATGAACTTTTGGTTAGCATTGGCCGTTCTAGTAACTTTAGCAAAAGAATCGTTCATTATATTATTACAGCGTGTAACAATGGCCAACGATTTATGTTCAGATAACGTAAGTAATTCTATTTCTCGTAACAGTGCACCGTAGGATTTAAAATAAAATCTATAGATCCGGGTGACTTATGTCTGGTGCGATAAGGCACTTTGCAAATACAAATAAAAGAAAAGTTACCTCGGTATTTTCCCCGATATCGTTGGGAAATTACAACCAACAGTGCCAAATATGTTCATTCGAAATCTAGAGACAGAAAATATGAATTTTCTGCACCACCAAAAATATAAAAAAAAAAATTATCCGGAACAAAACGAGAATATCAATTTTATATTTTCAGATACAAATATTCCAATTTCAACAAATCTGCAGCTACAATTTTTGTTACAAAGAGAAGAACACAATTCAAACATTTTATTTTTAATCTTCAAACATTAAAGACTAAAAAAAAAAAACAATCACTCAGGAATTCGCTTTTATTACCTCCGTCTCACTCTAATCCTGCTTGCTCTTTAGCCATAAACTTCCTTTTCCTGCTACTACTGACGCCCGCAGACCTGCTGCCTGCAGCACAACCCCCCCCCCCCCCCCTTTCATCCTTGTGCTGTGTGCAGGATGACGTCATGACTGTCAAGTACAGTTACCGCAAATAAACATTTCAGGTAAACAAAAAAAAAATGTAACAATAGTAATCATGAAAAATATGTGCTTTAATTAAAATATCACTAAAAATAGTCTCAAAATGGATATCTTACGTACAAAATAAAAGTGCTCATTATAAAATAATTATTGAAGAATCCCAAATTAAAATGTTATATCATTCCACAAGCCAGATGTTTCCCGTCTGGCTTGGAATACAAATGTATTAATAGACGATGATTTCTATCCCGCGATCAAATCAAATGTATATCTTTACTGCCAACAGTACATGTAAATATCTCTCTAATATGTTTGACGTTAAAATATTGCTTATAAAATGCAGCGTTTTATGCGGCAATAAAAAGCTAAAGTAAGTCGATAAATAAATACAGAACGTATTTATTGTCGCCAGTGAATAACGTAGTATTAAGGTACTTTCAAAATGTCTGACAGTGGTAAACCTGATAATTGTAAATAGTAACAAAGAAACCAAGTGCATGTAATAATCCATTAACAAAACACCATCAATATTAATTCAATTAAATTGAAAGAAAAAATAAAGAGAAAAATAGCACAGATCACTTTACTTGATTATAGAAACCAAGTAATCGGGTTTGAAATGAAAAGGAAGAAAATTGGAAAAAGCAGTCAACGTCTAAAGAATGGAACGTTGTTGCTGCTGTTGCGATTTAAAATTTACAGAGCCATTAAAATTAATTAACCTCTCGAACGAATCGATTTCGTTAAATCACACGAAATATTAGCAGTGTAATGGGAAAAGTTTGTGTATATATGGCGCGCGCGACACATATACACAGACGGTAACAAACATGAGATGTATTCTTCTTCTATTTGTAAAACAAGGCTGAAAGACATCCTTGCAGATCGATACCGATAACGGGACAGGAGCTTCAATAGTTTCGGTAGTAAACTAATCAATTTGCTCTGTTTTCTTCAACAACAACATGGTCCTGTGATATGATTACCTTGCAATGTGTCACCCAACAGTATGATGGCACACATACACAAGCACAGCCATTATAATATCTTTACATTGGTGTGTGTTTGTGTACAAATGTTATGTAGTTTTTAAGCTTATGCTGACAAGAGTTTATTATACCCACATGTTAGGCACATAACAACACCCGATGCATTTATCTAACAATTTCAGACTACGTGACACAAATTTTGCATACATTGAAGTTTTCATTGCTACGAATTTTCCCCTAGAATTATACGGGAATTAAACGCGGTATATTCAGAATAATAATTCTGACATTTTGAATATGTACCGGAATTATTATTATGTGTTTTCACAATACATCGTTATCGTTTAGTGAATATTTTCATCTCTTATTCTATTTTGTTAAATCACCCCTCGTTTCATTTGAAAGTTACAAAAGAAAAAGACTTCAGTCAAAGAGAAAAAATATAGCAAGAAAAAAAACTAGTAGACACATCACAAGCTCTCATAATTCATCGCGGTAACCTTTATCAAGACGTGGAAAAAATGATTCAAAGTTTTGGAGAACAAGAACAACAACAGGTCAAGTTAGAGACAACTGTATAAACTTTATCTACTACGAATCTTTCCACTAACAATTTCAATTTAAAATAAAATATTATTTCACCTTACTACGCGTTATGAACGTCAAATAGAATGTTGTTATTTAATATAAATAAACTTATAAGCAAAAGTCAGTTGACAGGTTCTGAAATATAACTTTCATAACGTTTCTCAAAAGACTTGTGTACCTAAACACAGTTCACGGATACAAGTTATACTATAAAGTGCGTTATAATTGTGATGAAATAACTAATTGAAACAGTAAATTTCTGTGGTGGTTCTGTGAATTACGAGCGGTTAAAAAGAGACACAAAATGTTACTTTGGAATAATAGCAAAACATAAAACTTTACGGCGCACTACTTTCAAGATTAAACTTGAGATATGTAAGTATCGCTAACTTTAAAAACATCATAATTCCGTATTAAACCACGGCTGTGTACATACATACAAGGAAATATTCAAATATTTCACGTTTCAGCTAACAATTATTTATATACTTTGGAAACTAATATAATCTAAAATATTTTGCCGTCTGATTGTGAGATGTCCGTCACCCTCTAGGTACGTCTTTGCTTTCGTGATATTTAATTTTGCATGCTTCCCATACAAATGGAAAATGTGGTTATAATTGAATTACTTCCAAGCGAACGGGACGCTATAAATTACAAAATTTAATCATTAATCGTATCGTGATTAATATGCGCCGAGTTGAGTAGACGTTACAGCTAAGCTGATGAAATTCCTATCAGATTGTGGAGCCTCTGTTTGGTTTATAAAAATCTCCAAACACTTTAGACGAGACAGGATGCAACAATGTACACCCTGTACATTGGTATATGTACATTGCGATGTACTGAAATACAGGTATTTAAATAACTGTTTGAAAAATCGCTAGCAGTTCCGTTGTGACAGACGGCGTCGAATGGTATGGAGTTTATTTAACAAACCATCTCGTCCATTAGTAGTTTTCTGTATCTGACATGAACATATTACATAGTTACACCTCAGTTCACCTCCGTCAGCATCATGCAAGCCGACAAGCAAACTTAACCCTCTACACCGCCCCCCGACCTGCTACACCGACGGTGCAGGCGGGGTTAGTTCTGGAGGTTTGACAGGAAACCTGCCGTTTTATCGCGATATAAATCCAAATGTACCTCTAAACTAACCTATATCTCGCCTGACAACTGATCCAATGAGAAATGACAAATAGTAACGATTAACTTGTTTATTTATATACTGTTGAAATATAAAATCTATAAAATTCACCACAAATGTCATAAATAAAAGTGCGTTTTCTGTCAAAAATACGGTTCAGTTGTTACGTTTATTTTACGTATATTTTTGACGTTTTCAGTCGTGCCAACAATGCGAAATTAATTTGTTAAAATCATGCTTGGAAAGTTGATAATAGACGGTGAAATAAATACGCAAAGACTTCGGTGGCTCGGCTAATTAGCATGCAAATACCGAAGGGCGAACGAAGGGGTCTAAGAACAAGAAGAAGAAAAGGCGTAAAACAAGGGCTGCAACAGAGCGACGAAAAAGCTAACGGCTCCTCGGCTAAAGAAATAATTAACATTCCGATGGTCCAACTAGCATTCAACTAAACAACGTGTGTCTGCATAGATGAACCATCGTCGGTTCCATTGCTAAGTCTGATTAGCCGCGCTGACCTCTTGACATCCACGTGAGGCACATTACCAGCAAAGGTGTGGTGTGAAACCATCTTTAAGTACCACTTACACCAGAGAAATATATCATTGTTTACATGTATTTCAAATTACATTATTTTCAAACAAATTATCTTTCGGTTATTCAAGGAAATCATAATTGTAATACACTAGATTCTATCAAACATCAAACGGGGTATTAAAAAAAATACTAGATGTTTTTCAATGATGTGTCAATCGAATATTTCTATGTACCTGAGCGAATATACTGGGTCGCTTAAAAATAACATCACACTCGTATATAAATAACTGAGTGTAGCGTTTGAAAAATTCGCTGGCATATGTGATAGCTAGTGTTTCTCATTCCCAAATAAACACTACGCGCAGTTTGTGTAAATATTCCGTTATAAACAGGTACATACCTGTCCGCTAACGTTAGTATTTACATGTGAATAGGAATATTTGAAACTTACACTTACATTTAGTGTATGAAACCACCCCAAGAATCATTCAAATGCTTACCTAAAAAAGAAGAAAAACGAAATTAAAATCAACAATTCATACAAAATTACTGTTACAATTCCTATCAATGGTCACCACCATCAATATATATGTATTCTATAACTTTGCGTGGGGCGTGTACGCTGTAGCAGATAATTCAAACGATCTCCATGGCAACGGTGAAACCTATAAAGGTTTATTTTACGTAGTTTACATAACCATTAAATTCTATTACCCGGCCATATCGACGTTTTAATACATCCATACGTACATATCATGTTACATTTGCCAATTTAATCAGTTTAGTTCCACATATAACTGAATATTATATGATACTCGGGATGGAAACAATGTTATAAATGTAAATATGTAGATGTTTTATTTTTGTTTTGTTTTTTAAGCCGATAAAATAAAACTATTACGCGTGAATCGTACAAAGTGATCAAATTCGTACATCTCCCCAATGTCGGCGAGTTCATTTTTCAATATATGCAAATAGAATCATTCGAACATTTGGGTGAACGTGAATCAATAGTAATCTACATTTTCAACTGAAACGTATAATCTGAATTGTACTTTCAAGCCAAATAATAATCCGGGGCCATGTTTAAAAACACAGAGCCGTATTACGGAGGTGCGCGTGGATTGCTTGAACTGAAAATGTTTGTTTACAGTTATTCAAATGTTAACACATTTTACCTGGTAACCCAGTTTTAAGCAAAAGTCGAAAAGTCCCGGTTAATCCGTGTTGTAAACCCGTATTTCAAAAGCCATTTGCTGTTTAGAAAAACTACACGATTTTTTATTTAATTCCCAAAGTGACGAAGTTGTTTGCTATCAGAAATATCTGGCTGCCGTCCAACAAACTAACATACATTTCTGTGAATTGTGACATCACCTAAACAATAACTGCTATTAACTTGCATTTCGAGAAAAATGGCAATGAAAAATATTAATCAAAGAGCAGAAATATCCACTTGATGCATTTGGAACAGTATTTCGATAATGTTATTATTATTACACTAATATGGCGTGCGATAGATCATGTGCAATTTAACCTATTAGGTGTTGCGATACACGAGACTCAAAGCGAACAGGATACAACAGAGACCGGTGGGAACTACCCCTCTTCATCCCTTCCACAACCACCGCCTGCTCCAATAACTGCAGGGATGTGCAGCCGGCCAAACAAACAATCATTGTTTGTTACACGCGATTATAAACGGTATTCGGTTCGGTCGACAGGAGAATTGAGAAGATCAACATCGTTATACGCTTTACTGTAGCGGGAAGTTACGCGAACATTTCGCTGTAAATATTTCAAGAGATTGATTCCAATAAATAACAAATACTTATGAAACGTACGAACGTATAGCAGATGTGGAGAAAATTTATTTGATTTCTGTGAAACCTTTTTGCGTTCTTTTACATTTTTTATCGGTGAATTAAACGTGATTTGCGATAATATTTTCATTATGAAGGTTGGTACATAAACATTAGTAAAATTGTAATGTACAGCGAGTAAATTTTCTTAATCTCCGGCAAGGTAATTAGATCCACGTGCACCATAGTACACAGTATTATCCAAAGACACCTCACCCTCCGCGCCCCTAATTCTGGGGCCCCTAGTGCAGTGTTAAATTATCATTTAGTAACAATGGTGCCGGTGGTGGGGGCGATGCTCCACCCATCTCCCACCACCGGCACCAGTGCCGTCAGTAGTTTAAAACTCCCTCCTTTATGAAGCATAATAGAAGGAATTATACTTCACGACATCCCGCCACACTTGGCCGTAAGGCCAGTTTACACGGCAGCAGCGAGGAACAAAGCGTCTTTGGGTTATAAATTTCATTACAGCGATAAAAAAAAGAGCAGCAAAGAGAAGGGAAAACTTGCGCGCGAAAGTGGATTTTTAATAATGATATTAACAGACAGAAGCACGTCAGCTTACAAAATGTTCCTAGTTCAGAGTAACATAAAACAAGAATAAGCGACGATTTAATAATGTAGTAGCTGCAGAACAAATGTAGCTTTTTAATTATGAATTTTATTATTGTATAGCACGGCGGATAATTTGTGTTATATTTACTGATAATTAAAACTATTTATTACAATGAATATTACACGTAACATTTACACTTTTGAATGAGGTGAATATTTTAACGCATTAAATGGGTAATATAATTTCATTAAAATGTGCAGGTAACTTCGGTTAACAGGTAAATAATTTAACTGAATGATATTTACAAAGCCTCTACCTTCGCTAACATTTCCAGCATGTTAGAAATGCGAAACAGGAAGCTTGGCTCCTTTTATGAAAAGGTTACACAATATAAACATGCTTTTAAGCTTATTAAACATCTAAATTAAACTCTGAAACATATTTCATTCCAGAGAGAGAGAGGGACATAAAGAGACGGAGAGAGAAAAACGAACTGCCACTATGTATACGAACCAACAGACAGACGGACAGCAAAAAAAAATGATCAAGTCGACTAGGGCGAATTTCAATTAAATTATCCTCACTTTTCACCTTTTATTTATACTCTAGCAAGGCAACGAAACATCTATTTATATGAAAACTACTCCCACTCTACTACCCCACCACCACCACTATCATGCTGTACCCCCACCACGGCTTGCATACAAGGTTTCATTCTCCCACTCCGCACACTAAAGCACAGTTATGCTCGCCCCCACTCCCCGGCACACACGACGACTATTTTCCCCACCAATGACCGGATCGGCGGGACTCGTGCAAATCCTAGCAATGCGAGCGGCAAACAGACGGGTAGTGGGGAGCGCTTACAAGGATTTTATTGGATATCCGGAATAGCACGTTTATTTTATGATATAGCAGCATAAAAAAAAACAAGCCTAAAAGTTTCTTCTGCCGTTGATTATTGGAGACGATGTAAAAATGGAGATCGAGACGCGAGATTACGCCTGATAATATCGAACGCCAATTTGTCATGTCAGGGTATCCATTCGGAGTGTATTTACGGTTTATTGAAAAATTGTAATTTAAAATGGTGCTGATTGTAGCGTTTCGTTGCAGTTGTGTTGTTGGTTTTCGGCGGCGATGGTGGTGGGGGGGTTATATTGACGCCAGTTTCTCCAATACAATACACGCTGGTTTAGTTCTGTGTGTATGCGTGTGTGCTGGCACTTTAAAATGCTATTTTACTTTTATTGATTTTAACGCGAATACACGGCTCCCAATATAAATACCAACTCTCTTATTTTTGTCTGCAAAAGCTGTCGTTTGATTTCATTTAGATTTGCCCGGGATATACCGAGCTTTTTCACTGAAATTACCATTGACCATATGACAGAAATAATATTTTTTATAATTAAAAGAATGTCAGAAGAATAATTAATATAACCTCAAAATTATCTAATCATACATTTGAAACAAATTGGTCGTAAAGAGGTTAACCAAATTTTCATCTTTAATTCCACTTTGGCTATTTGTGAGTTTTAAACAATTATACAGTGCTTTGCGGATAACTGCGATCAAAGGCAGAATCAAAAACAATAAAGAGTAAAATTAATGAACGCGTACGATCATGAAAAAGAACGAATTAAAAAAAAAATGAAATATTATTGCGAGCATTGCTTTCATTAGAGTTAGCATTTAGCAATGTTAATAAAAAAATACATTTTTGTACTCTTTTGCATGTGCGCCCTACAAATAATGCATTATTAAACAACAGCCATTAATTTAAGAGTAATTAAACAGCTGCTGAATAAATTAAATGAAAAACTGTAAAATATTGTTTTATTAAAAACATTTGAAATCATTCTAAATTTCATGACTGCGATTAATGCTTGTTATAAAATACCGAGGAATAATTCAACATGCTCAGTTAACAAAATTTTATTGCAAAGTGTTTACATCCGCAGAACGGTTATTTCTCCTGCTGTGATTCCCCTTCGTTGTCCTGTGAGCACGCCCCCCACTCTAGAAACTAAATGCTAACAGTTTTATTTTTCGAAGAAAACTTAATCCAAACTATGAATTATAAAGCGCACAGCACAGACTCAGGGACCATGGATATCAGTTACATATTTACCTTATCAACAGTTAGCAAAGTTGAAATCAGAGACAGTACGTGTGGGGTATGTTGCACCCCCCGCGCCCTAGCACCCCTACGTTAATTACTTATTATTCGTACTCTTGAATTATCAACCTACAACATTTCTGCCATGAAAATAATAAGAGAAAATGACGGAAACCTGCGTAGACATGTATTTTCAATGTAGCGTAATATTTTTAACCTAATAAAATAGTTAATATTTAACTTGATGGATAAATGTATTCATGTAATTTACATAAAAATAAATATCCCAATGTTTAAAAAATATTCATATACCTGAAGAAAATAATATCAGTTAAATATTTAATGAAGGTATTTTCGAAACAAAACAAAAAATACAAATATAAAAAGGATGGAAATATATATTCATTATTTAATAAACGGCAAGTAATAAAATTCTCCAAAGACGAAAAATCTTTAATTAAATTTCAGTCCCGGTGAATAAAAACAACAAACACGTTTACTCTCAAAGTCACATCTCTCTCTGTCTCTCTCTCTCTCTCTCTCTCTCTCTCTCTCTCTCTCTCTTTCGCGAAGTCTGCAACTAGCGTCATAAGTGTTCACGCAGGATTCCCCAGCTTGGAACAAACTCAAGTAACGTAATTAATTGTGATATATATGTATTACCCATGCCGCGCTATATATGTTCTCATGGCGCGGAACGGTGAGACGTACGGGGCACGTACATCGGTCCAAGTTATTAGTGGACGTGGCAGCCTGTAAATACTGCGTACACCGTGCAAAACTACACTGGACGACTGTGCCGATCAATAGAACGCTTACATTGCTGAAGTTAACTCATCTGTAGTTATGTTGAAATGCCCAGTTGTCAATTTAACTAAACAGATTGCACGCACACACACACATAGCACAGCACGCTGAATTACTCAAATCAACGACATATTGTAATTATTTTTAATGCATTATCAACATTAGCCGCACCCCGCTAATGTCAATTATATTTATCTAACATAAATGCTAGTACATATTTGCCCGTCCACTAGCTAACCTAACAATTCTTGGGAGCTGAATTTCTAATAAAATCCAGTAATTTTATCTACATTTCCGGAAATAAATAATTGTTATGTTCAAGGTAATCGAGAATACAATTACGGAGATTAATTTCCCATAATAATTATTGCATTTTAATTTATTAACGTTACGTAATGTATCGCATAAATATTTTTACTCTTACACAGTAAATTCGTATAATCGCGCTAAATGTCAAGAAATATATGAAATATATCATTATTATGAAAGCGTACAATTCTGTATAAAAAAATAATTAAATTTTCACATAAATATCAAGCACAAAAATACCTACTTATATTTAAAATAATTTTAATATGTATTAATATCTATCAAAGTAGGTATCTTGAAATATGTAATGATATTTTGAATTTCTAATAATTTATTAATATGCTAGAGACAGCAACGTTTTAGAGGGGTTTTTTGGTATCCATTTACATATAATTACACACACACACAGAGGCATTCATTGAATATGTGAACTTAATTTGCAATTTATATTAGACATATAAATTCATATATGTAGAGTACATGGTATATAATATTTAAATTGTATTACACGAAATTAAACGCATCGATCCAAATAACTGAATACAGGATTATATTATTTCACCGAGTACT
The DNA here is from genome assembly GCA_963422195.1 of Carabus problematicus. Lineage (NCBI taxonomy): Eukaryota > Metazoa > Arthropoda > Insecta > Coleoptera > Carabidae > Carabus > Carabus problematicus. The sequence continues at coordinate 10,980,609 of OY728590.1, forward strand.
AAATTTATAATTATTTATAATAACAACCCCAAACGTAGTACATTTTCATAGCGAATAATATTACTAATATTGTAATAATGTACTGTGAGGATTTACATAGAATTACGCATAATAATAGCGGTTAATATTTAAAACGAGCAAATTAAAAATAAAAACATATTTACTTGTCATAATGAAACATACATCCATGATATCATGTGAATAGGTTATACAAATATACCGAAACAATCCTTTTCATATAATGTGTTTCATTTGGAAAATATCCAAATGTTCCTACATTATTTCTGAATGTATAAGTAGCGAATCCTTTTAGTTTAATATACGAATGATAATTAAAAAATGTTAATTCCTTCTGCACACCATTTACGGAAAATAAAACTAGGATAACTTCAAATATGAAATTAAATATTTAATTACATTTAGATACCAGTATATGTAAATGAGTGTCAGGCTCTAATGAATTAACATGCAATTAAATGTGTGTTTCGTTAATATAATTATACCGTATTTAATATACATTCCGTGATAAAAGCAATAGGAAAATATATCAAATACGTGGAATATTTAAATAATTGTCAATGAATCTAGGTTAATGTCGTTCGAATTTATTCTTGTAATTATATATACAAATTTCATTCTGTGAATTTCCCATGTATTAATAATGACTGAACGACAATAACGATTCGATATTATATTTATATTTCCGAGTATTTATCGTTCAGATTTTTTTATGCGCTATATAAATTTCAAAAAACGCAATGTACTACATATTCTCTGTTTGCACAATCTAATTTGCACACAGCACTGCTTTACGAGACATCTGACGAGCATCTGTGGAATGAAAATGAGAAAACAAATATTTATGTACATTGAAACTTCCTAAAATGATCCTCTTTCGTTTATGCTAAAACATAAAGTTTTAAAGGCATCCCACGTAGAATTCACGCGTGACACACACATGCACTGGGTCGCAATGAATTCAGGGGCGCGTGCTCTAAGTTTATTGGCAACTTTTTTTCACCCGTAAAAAACAACACAAACCGAAGATAAAACAACAAATTACCGCAACGCTCATAATAAAGAAACTGGAAAAGAAACAAGTCGATAAGAAGAAAAACGGTGAAAAGAAGAAAAAACGACAATCAATTAATCAAAATAAAAACTGGAGCAAGAAACAGATACTTCGATCGGATTTGGCTGGTGTAAAAAATAATACACAGTAACTGTGCGATAAAATATATGAAATCTGTCGCAGCCCCGCCCGTGTTGAGTTATAGGGTTAGTGGCGCGCGGTGACAGGCTGTTTTTCTATCGACACAAATGCACCCCCAAAATTGATATGCCATCTGGAAGGTGGCACGCGCGAGGCTTACGGTACGAGCGAAATCAATATTTAAACGTATGACCACCCCCATATCATACATATACTTACATTTGCAGTATATGAGAAGAACAGTGCCGTTTTAAAACTACAGATGGCAGTGAAATATTCGTTTGCATTATTGGGTTTTTGTGTCGCGTCTGAAGTGCTCTTGATTTGAAAGTGGAAGTAAATGATTTGGAAAGATGAGCAATACGTGTCTCTCTTTCTGCTGAATCTAGTCCAGAAACTTGAAGGAGTTTCCGCTACGAATATCGACAAATATAACGTTATAAAACATTTGTTCACAATGTCCACAATTTCTATAATATAAATTGTGATTTCTTTTTTGATCCCAAGTGGCAGTTAGTATGATTATCATCTAGAATAAAACCCAGTTCGGCAGTAACATGAAAAGTTACTGTAAGATTACCTAAGCCAATGGCTGGGAATACGATCGGAACAGGATGAATCCAGCAAGCTGTGCATCTCGGTCTCCCCAAACTAACCCCTGCATGTGCATTGGGCCGATAGACAAACGCAACCCTCGTAGCATACCTAGGGGTTGCCACTTGGGTGCTAAGGGAAAGTTTGTAATGTCTGCACAATTATCACCAGCGCAGAAATATTGCAACGCAGTAAAATTGGACACATCACATCATACACTTGCTCCAAATGTATTGGACAAACAAGATTCCAGTTACAAATAGCATAATTCATTGAATATTTCATTATTAGTTATATCATCCTAGTTGTTTATTGTTTTGTAACCAATATAGAATACTTTCAATATTATTCTTGATTCATATTGCTCATCAAATAATGTTATTGTATTAATATTTTAGTTCGTATTTACTTGTTTGTGAAACACATATGATTACACATTTATATACAGGCCATAGTTGGTATTGATTCATGATATGTTTATTCTACATTATGCACTGTTGTTATTCTGTTCATGTACAAATACGTTTAATTAATAATTATAAGCTGAACTATCACTCTAAAAGCGGATATTAGGTTTAGTAATTCAGTTATAAAAATATAAACAGACGGTTTGCCTTCTACTAGAATAACCTTCAACAATGTATCCACTTTAATTGGCATTTACATGATATTTTCTAATTGGAAAAAAATATTCACTTTTATCGCTAAGCGCTAAAAAACAAATACCCAATATAAACATTCAATTACACTGTACAAATATATTTAAATCCAAATGCCGTAAGATAAATCTCGAAATTGAAATTCAATTCGCTAAAAGTTTGACATGATGTAAACATGTGGTTAGAATTCAGTCATGTGGCATTAAAATCACACACACACACACACAGTAAAATGACAAGCAAAGCCACACATCCGATCATCATCCCTTTTAAGAATCGATCCACGCAACATTACAGCAAATTAGAGGCACAACCTGTGTATGTGTGAACCCTTCACTGTTTACATCGCCGAGTATTTAGAGGCGGTGGTTGGTGGGGTGCTAGAGGAAGCTCTGTACACACATACAACTCGCCCTCAACTTCCGACCATGCACCGCGCACCCTTCACATAGACAGGCGAAGGCATCGTTACTCCATTCGCATCGGCAATTATGGTTTGTTTATCGGAAATTAAACTTCTGAGAGCTGCGTGAATTATTACATACACTCGATGTACGTGAACTCATGTAACGACGGAAAGAACAAATCATTTAATACCAACCGCAATCTATGCAACTGTATTTAAAATATATTTCAAACTCAACAACAATGAAATATTATTATATATTAATTGGGGAAAAGGTCCACATCAACAGCTATCAAAAATGATCGGTTACAAAGTTCAAAATCCTGGTTTTATTAAATTCAAAGCAGCTATTTTAATTACGGCTGAAGTTTGGAACACGTTGGCTTATAAATAAAACTTGGCCGAGGTATTTTCATAGACACGTTCAAAAACTTTATCTACGATAGGCAATAGTTGTTGCGATAATAAATTCTTGGTCTAAAATGCAACAACATCGGCAGTCAATGATTACGAAGAGACAAATCTAATTCATATTACACCTTATAGATTTTATAATAGAATCCTGCTTGCTATTTGTCATGTATGAAATCACTCTGTGAAAGTGCATATCCACGCCCTGTTTCGTCCGATATATCTCCGTTTCAGAGATTGTAACAGCTCGGTCATTGAAAACATAGTGTAGAAAATAGATTTAGTATATATTATATACGAGATAAAGTGTACAATAATTTCAAAGGATATTACATCAGCCTTAACCAACCCACTCGTAAATGTGATCTTCTCTGAACACTTTAATATAAGTCACAGTCGACCAGTGCAACACATGCACATGCGTCCGCATGTAAAGCATCGTCCACACTGTCGCGTGGCCGGCTGCCGGTTGAATTAGTCTTGTTACAATATAAAATTAGACCGACTTAACGGCAATCTGCACAACGTGTTTTGACACATTATATGAAACGAGATAGTTGCGGGGAATATTTATAATTACCATCGCACTAAAAATAACCGTCACGGATAGAAAACAACAACGTGATTATAATGGCATCTTTCAAAAATAACACAATCACAAATTCATTAACACTAACTTTAACACAGATGTCTCATGGCTATGTTATTCAACAGTTTACAATCTCAATGGGTAATAAATAAACAACACATTTGTATTTTTTATTGTTAAAATTGGAATCGCATTTATTTTGGGTATAAGTTTTGCGTCATTCAACTTTCCAATGTTGTCAAATACTTGGCTTGTCATTGGCTTGGAGCCAGTTTATTTTACATACTGCACTACGAACTTTATAATCGGAACATTGCGTTTAAAGTAAAGAATAACATTGCTAATAATAACAACGATTCAAAAAGTACGAAGTTATTAGCTTTTCCAAAAATAAAATCTAAAACAACGCAGTACCATTGAATCACATAACTATGACTTTGCAAATCTGTAAAATTCATATTATTTTTTTAATATCAATCTGAAACCAGTAATTTTTCATCAAATAGCATATGTTTGGAATTTCCATTTTTTTTTTTTTCGCAAAAATATTCAAGGAATTTAATAGACACTGATTGGACCAGGATTCTTAAAACAGTTTACATATTTACTGCAAGATTAAAATATCTGAACCGTATTGACACATATTGTTTACGATATCTTTTTAATTAATACATAATGGAAACAACCACATATAGAGTTGTATAAAACAATCAATATTATTGTCGTTATGTTGTTTATAAATAAAGAGAATATGGTCTCGCAATCATTTTACAATATTCAAACACGTTTCTCTTCATTTGCATAAAAGCAACTGAATCATTTGTGCGTCACATCATTATGTGTAGCCATTACATTTTGTAAAACGTATTTGTCATTTAGATCAAAGGCTGTATTACTTGGTAATTTTCTAGAATAACTCCGCGTAAAATGTTAATTTTGTTTGTGTCGATTTATTTACAGCGCAGGCAACCGACTTTACAGATCTGTCAGGAGTGTAGCGTGCACACTCGCTCATTTCTAGTTGACAGAACAGATACACAAATTATTTTTATCAACGCGACGAGGATGTACAAATATTTGTTTAAAACTAAACCACATGTAGCGAGCCACGTTCTAACGAACCCGTGTTCAAATACGGAAAGTGACAACATGTATCTGAATTTTTATTGGAACAAATTTGAAAAAAAAAAATGTAAGTGCACACTAGTACCGATGAACTTTGGCACAGAACGATTATTTTTTAGGTTTTTTTTTTTATTGACATGAATTCTTGAGAAAGTATTTTGATATTCGCGACGAGTGAAGCAAGCAAATGAAAATAGCAAGTTTTGGCATACATATCACGGACAATGAACCTTACAATGTTGATAACATCGGAACAGCAAAGAAAATAAAAGTTTTGCACGGGTCACTTGATAATTACTGTTGTATATACGTAGAGCAAGCACGTTACCATTAAATAATATTTTATTAACATTACTAGAGATCGGAAATGTACGGGAAATGGACACTGTATTTTATGAATAATTTATCGTAATTAAATAGACGGACCGCGCGGTCTGAACAATTTTAATATTTATCACAAAACCTCATTAACGGATGCCATAAAACGAAATTTGAATTGTTGATTACGGCTGGAGTGCAATTATCAATTAATCAAATATATGCACTCAATTATTAATAATGAAATATGTATATTATACAAATCGGTTTGTGAAAAAATAATGGAATTATTATCGGATGTATAATTGAAATACGGTTAGTAGTAATTCTATAAATGTAGAAGTACTAGTTTGAAGTAGCATATTTCTACATGCATGTACCAATTCGTGTGTTTTGAATTATCACTGTACGGCCATTGCATATGCAGGAGAAAAGACCACAGTATCTACTAATTCAGCGACACGTACACGTTATGTCACCACTGTTATATTAATTATTCTAATTAAATTCCTGCGGAATCTCGCTCGATATACACAGTAGGTAGACGCTGCAACATTCCTAGATTCTGAACGATCGTCATTCAGATGTTAAATACAACAGTTTCCGCATCAACAACCATAAAAAACATTACACTATTCCGACACTTGGTATGAATATAATTTGTCAACAACACCTCATCTCTATAACTGAGAAAGGGTGAGAGGGCCAGTGCGGTCCTGTTGATTGTACCGAGGAGGGTGTGTCATGATTGTGATGATAGTAATTCGTGACCTCCTACGTTATTTCAAACTGTGTGTACATTTCTACATTTGTTAAGAATAACTCAAACACACACTCGCTCGTCCGGATACCGATGGTTGACTCCGCGTGACCTCTAACAGTCCCTATGCACATCCACGCTACACCAAAGCATTTTATCTGCATCCACAGTCTGTAATTGCTGTCGAGACTGTAGCGCGAATGATTTATGACTAGACGCGGCGGTTTCGAGATTTAAATGAGAAGATTGATTTTTAGTTTCGTGCAAGTTCAAATACTCAGTCGACTGTGCACAATGACAATGATGAAATGTTATTCAACTAAACGTTCATAGCTACTAATATAGGACATAGCTCACAAGGAAGAAACAAATACATATAATTAAATTGATAATACTAGATTACTTGAAACTGCTACAGCTTCTGAAGGCAACCGCAAAATACAAGAAAATTTTTTACAACATTTATGAAGTGAAGAAAGAAGAAGTTTTCGGGACATGGGCTCATAAATCAAACATTAAGAATTTATACTCAATGCCATATTTACCCAATCCGGTACCAAGACAAGCCATCACTATTTTCATTATTTTATATTGGTATCATTGATACGCTCACAATCTTGTAACATCTATTTATGTTTACAAATGTCACTACTTCAAATTGGAGTACATTTATGCAAATAGAACATGTTCGTCTGTTAATATTTAACAAATAATCTGTGAATAATTCGCCCGCAAGTGAGCATTAAACATTGTTACCAACTTAAATCATGGTACATATAGTCCAGATATAAATTCCCCTGACATTTATTAAACATAACCTTAGTTAAGTACGTGTGAAATACATAACCGTCGTGTATATAAGATAGTTACATGTATAGGTACTGTCTTAAGAATCTCCCTTACGCTCCAAACATCACAAACTACTCTAGCATCAGAATGCGACAAGTATAGATACAGTGCAAGGGAGAAAGTAGATGACCGCTAGATACATTGCTAGTATCTACTGATATAATCACTAGTGAACGTAATAATTAGACAAACCTCTTAATTGTTAAATCAGAGATGATTGTATCTAGAATGTACCGCGTGATTCACAAATGACCGTCGAGCATACCGTCAATAGTAATCATAGTGTCACGTTCGGACATTTTTATTAACAGTGTACAACTTCATTTACACCATCTGTAATTATTATCCTACATCACATCTGCCAACAAAACACAATGTAACTGCCATTGTCATCAAATAGAATGATAATTTGTTTACAGTAAACATGATACACTGTAAAAATAAATACACACCAGACATTTACCATTTACATTGGGCACGACACTGTCAGTGTATTTTATGATTTTATTTTCATAGAAATGTGTACCGTGTCATTTCAATGGCGAATGAAATTGTGATTTTCGTTATTACAAATGTCCTATACACATAGATATAATTACACAACCTGGAGCAAATCAATAGGGGATTTTGTTCATTACATTGCCATGACAACCGGGTACAGCCTGATTTCTACGGCGAGTAAATTGGGTCAACCATTAAAATACAATCTATAATTACGACAAGTTTAACGTAATAAACAACAAGAACATGTGATATTAGCGCGCGCGCTCCCAGAATTATTAGCTGTGAAGAATCAAGGCCACCTCCCGTCTTCAAAATCGATCCGACGGGACATGGTCATGCAATGAAATGTACACAAAACTTAAACGAAAAAGAACGCGACCAAAGAGATAAAATAAATTCTTCCGCGACCTTCGGAATTAGCATGCACTAGATTCATTGCAAACGCAAAACGAAAGTTTCTAGAAAAAATAAATCACCGAGGAAAGAAATCAAATGAAATTATTAACTAAATGAAAGGAGAAGTGTACGGCCATTTGATAAAAACTTTCTTAATAAATGTGAGTAAAAGTTCGAAAGATATGTGTACCACAATAGCTGTAAAGAAAACACTGAATACAGAATGCATTGGAACTAGAATAGTCCAAGCAACTTCATACCCATGCAACTGCTGAAAAAGAATACAATAGATGCAACACAGCGCATCTGTTGGTAAACACGTACACTTCTCGTATTCGTGTATCGATACTGCACGGAACTTCTTGTTAAACTAGATTCACTCGCCGAAACTTCGTGCTTAAACTAATGGCGATAAAACGATTCGCTTTTGAAGAGGAAGACAAAAGGCAAAAATTAAACAAAACACAGCTCGAGACGGTAACAATTCCTGGTCGCCAAAGTGGAATAGTTTTCGAAATTTGTCGACGAAAAAAAAAAAAGTACAGGGAGCAAAGTTCTACATAGTGAATTTTCCGTACCCGCTACACAGATATGATTGATGACCGTTTAAGTAATAGCATAACGTTGAATACAACGTGTCAAATTTTATTTCAGAAAGATGAATTTCTACCATGCCATTTTTGAAGAAACCAAATAAATCTTACGTAATGGGAGTTTTTTATTTTGCTATTAGACTCTGATTATAATATGTATCATGTTTAATTTGTCAGCAGTATCCTTGAGAATAATTAGCTATTTTCGTTTTAAATTTGGAAATTTAACTTTATTCATAATTGTCGAATGAAGACCATGTATAGATATAGTTTTTGTCAATGACCTAATTTCTAAATATGTGTGTTTATTTTGTCGAAATTTTGAAAGAAATTCTTAGTCAATTCTTCAAAACCACGAAAGCATACACGCAAACCACACATGGAAAAAAGAATTTTAATATTATCTAGGAAGAATTTGAAAATATGTCATATTTTGAAGTATTATTTCCTGGGCCCATTAATGTGTCATCTTGTTTTAATTTTTTAATGAAAGTAAAAAGTAACTGACACATCATCGCTGTTAAATTAACAATCAATTAATTTGCATGCATAACGCCCACGTCCTTGAATGGTTCGAACATTCGACCTAGAAAACAATACATAAAATCAAATCTATTCGGGATTCTTTCTGACAAATCTCACCTTGGAACATTTGCATGAATATCGTAGTCGATGATTATACCACACGAAGACAATGACCACGTATCATTATTATTAAACACTCATTCCACCGTTCCGTAACATAATTATCATTCTGTTTTTGATTTGGCAATGAATATATAAAAAATTGTGCTATTTATCCGATTAATACATCACTATATTTCAATCGTGAACACAATATAAATAAATTGTAATTTTGACGCGCAATTAATATACAATCAGTGAATATTGCTAACGTGATTCACGTTTAAAATATTTTAAAAACAGCTAAATAAAAATCTAATCCAACTACAAATGAAATAAATTATTATTTTCAGTAGTGTTAGTTAATGTACTGCCGTAACGTTGAATGTAACACAGAACGAATAACGTAATCGTTAGACAATGAAAAGGATTTTTTCCAAGTTAAAAAAATACTTAATCTTACATACAATAGCTTTGTAGGTGTACAGGGTACACTCCAAGCCACAAGTCTGAATACAAAACGTAATATATACAGTTGATTAAATATCATTCTATCAAGGTAAATTCAGAAAACTGGCAACATTTTTCAATAACCTAAAAAATATACAACGAATTATATGAAATAAAACATGAAAATAAATTATTAATTTTTGAACGCAACTGGATCAGAATTTAATTTAAATAATTTATATTTAAAAGTCAAATCTGTACCTGTCACGAGAATTTGCATAATATATGAAATGCTGACGTCAGCCTTGATTCTAAATTAGTTCAGTTCAACTGGACTTAATTACATATACCGGATGAAATAAATGCTTAATAATTATGTTAAAACTATGGTTTAAGAATATACAATACCATATCTATGCCTGTGTTTGCGTCGCAGACTGTACCACCAAGTTAATATTCTTCAAAAAGCTTATTAAATATACAGGATATCCACTGAGGTAGAATCAATTTAAATATTTGAAAATTTCAACAATATTTTTTTTTTAAATAGATACAAATAACGTTGATACGATTTTTCTTTCTTTTGAAATTATTAAATGAAAATAACTGAAAGCCGGTCCTGATCCTATTATAGATTAGTGTGTTACGAGTCTAATGCTATAACAATACACTTCCATTGTTCTGTAAAGATTTTTTTCTTGAGACTTAATTTAGAATGTATTTTAAGTAAAAATAAAATTCAACGTGTATTTATATACTGCTATAGTGTCTATCTAGTCTGTTTGTCTCTATGACATCAGCACCCGCGATACATTTACTTGATATTTATTCCAAACGCGACGAAAATAAAACTAAAACTATTAAAAACTAAATAACAAAGACGCTAACAGGTAACATTTAACAGAACCATTTACACAGATCAAATATATAAAGTTAATATAAAAATGCCACAGCATAAGGCAAACAAGATAACGTTTATGAGATTTAAAGGAACACAAATAATTTACGAATTACAAGAATATAACCCGAGAGACCTTTCCTCTAAAACATTCGTATTTTTATTTGAAATCTGATTTTCTTATTTTCACATCCAATGCAAAATAAAAATATAATTAATGGTAATTTCCGTTCTTTATATAAATTAATTCTGAATATATTATGAGCTGCTGTTTTCCTGCTGGCAACATTGAATTTTATGCTTTGAAATAAACAAGATTATAACCTTCATAATTATCGCCAAACAAAAAAATTTAATCACCTAATGTAATAATACATTATCTACTGTTTGTTTAATGTTATTACTGCTAAAATAAAACGCCGTAATCAGATAGAAACGTTGCTACATAAGTTTGGAAAATATTTAGATCCTTTGTTAGAAAAAATGTATTTTTATTTGCATATATGTATGAGTAAGTAACGGCCCCCACTCCGCCACGGCCTGTACGTCATATTCGCGTACTAAAATAGCATTTTAATGTAGAAAAGAATCAATAAATTTGCATTAACATTGGTTCCGTGACTGAAGAATTTACTTAAAGAACAACTATTAAACCGTTTCGTTAAAAACAAAGTGTTATTAAATATGTTTTTACTGGAACAAAAATGATCTAGTTCAGTATTAAAATAGCCAAGGTTATATGACCAAACGGGCATAATATTACACGAAATTTGCATAATCCATAATATCATTTATCTACTTCCGGTTCGCGGTAACTTACGCATACATCTTACGCAAACCGGCCTGATACTTCCATTCTTACAATGAGTAATATATATATATATATATATATATATATATATATATATATATATATATATATATATATATATATATATATATATATATATATATATATATATATACAGTAGAACCTCGATTATCCGAGGTAATGTGGGGGGGTACTCACCTCGGATAACTGAAAACTCGGATAATCCGGATTTTGGTAAAATGCATCACATACATGCGTACTTTGGATTAAATTTTATAGTCACATACCTACGTTTTCATAACCGTTTAATTCTAATAAAAGTATGTGAACGCAAACAGAAAAATATGAGCCATGAAACTCCGAACAATGGATATGACAACTCTTTTCCTCTTATTTTACGCCATGACGAAACGGACATTTATAATATAAGATGCGCATGACACGCGAGTGATGGGATCTCGCACGTAAATTGGGAATTCCCCGGACGCAAGAATCACGCAAAATCGGATAATCCGGATCACTTTTGAAGCAATCTCGGATAATACGGAATCTTGTTGGACTAATTTGGGCTCGGATAACCCGGAACACGGTTAATCCAGACTCGGTTAACCGGGGTTCTACTGTATATATATATATATATATATATATATATATATATATATATATATATATATATATATATATAAATATTTATATTATTTATATATATATATATATATATATATATATATATATAAATATTTATATTATTTATATATATATATATATGTAAATATATATTTATATATATATATATATATATATATATATATATATATATATATATATATATATATACTTATATATTTGTATATACACGATATAACATCATACAGCTGCTGCCGTATGTATATGTGTGCTATGTAGTTTATTTACAGCGTAAAACTATTATTAGAAACCGTGATTTTTCACAAAAACACTTCTAGTTTATTTTCTCACCGCATAAAACCGATTCATTTCAGGGCAATGATGAATGTGAACGGTGAAGAATTAGTATCATTCTGCGTATTTTGTCGCAACAATTCCCGGTATATGATTAGTAATATAAGTTGAATATTATTAATATACTAATAAACATATGTTCACTAACGCAATTACTGGTACGTTCTGGCTAAAATGACGTAAAATCGCGGAGTTTATTTTGATAACATTGTCTTGTTTATCATAGCCCGTATATAAATATGCCATACCTGCTTATACACTGTACAGCGCAGCATGTATAAACGTGTAAATAACGTTTGCATTAAGTTAAAATTCATGTTCTCATCAACACAGTCGTAAATGTCAAATAACAACGCCCGCAACGTAACATCGACAGTACAGTACTTGTGAAATTATTTTCATTGTTATACACACAGTACCCGTTCAAATATATATATATCAAATATATATATATATATATATATATATATATATATATATATATATATATATATATATATATATATATTAATTTTCTACATTTTATTGTAATTCTGTTTCATAGGATTTAGTGGATAACATTTACAGGTTACAAGATATTTCATGTAATCTGCTAACAAATCGTACCAGTAGAGATATAGTTGCCCAGCCTTGCGGTTAGGGAGCAGAGACCGTTTAACTAGTTCATAACGCACACAAACTTAACCTAAACTTGCCCTAACTCGTCCGCCTAGGTATGTTGCAGATAGCTTTATATACCAAGTGCGCGCAACGTTGTGCGAATTGATGTGGGTGTACTGTACACTCGTTTAGCACAAGCAACCTTTGCACATCGTCGTATTTGCGGTCTAAATGTCAACCGTCCCTTACAGTAATGTGACGCTCACCTGAAACAAAGAGAAACAGATTTATTAACAAACCAGTACTCGCATACACAGCATACACGTATTAATTAATTAATACCGGCTTTCAGTTATTTTCATTTAATAATTTCAAAAGAAAGAAAAATCGTATCAACGTTATTTGTATAGATTTAAAAAAAATATTGTTGAAATTTTCAAATATTAATCTCGCTGTACACGGTGAATGTTCCCTTGGATACTTTCTTAACTTATTTATTAATTTCGAAAGCTTTCAAACCACACGAATATCGCTATTCTGAATTAGTACATATTCAATAATACAGTTAGCGGAAATCCGCTGAGATATCTCGTGCTAGTTTATTTAAGAATAAGCTCTCCTAGCAACCGTGCCGGAGTCAATATTGAATGTAATCGGTTCTTCAACATGAGTATATCTATTTTGTATGTACTTGTGAGACATGTAATATAAATCGAAACTATTTTTACACAAAAGAACAAGAGCAGCCGACGAAATTCGATATATTTTGTCGAGAAACACATATACAGTCTTCAGTAAATGATATTATCGTATGTTGTATGTCGTGTTTTTATCAGATTCAGTGCACGACCTACAGTACAATAAACTGTAGATATTGACAAGAGAAGGAAATGCATAAATATATTTAAACACAACTATTTTCGCTGACATCATTTGTTTCATTTTCTATTACGTTCAATGCTATGCAAAACGAATTTCCATCCTCGATATATGGTTACATTTTCCGAACACAAGAGTTACCCGACTCGCTACATCAGATGCATATTGTTTGCCTATCGTTTTTTATCGATACATAAAACGTTAACCTCGCCCATATACTTCGGGTTTCGCGAGCTAAAGCTACGCTTACACGTACTCTCGTACAGAGAGTTCATAATCTCCGCGTTAGACGGCGCTCGGCTCATGACATACAAACATGCCTTTATTGATATTGATTTCAATATCTCGCGCTGAAGAAATCATTCTGGCTGCATGAAATGGTTCATGTTATGCGAAGTGGATTATGTATATTAGTTATTATTACCAAACGGCGGACGAGTGGCGTATTTCATAAAACCTCTAGAAAGTATGATATCGTTTAAAGGTTTATTGCGTTACGCTGTGTGCTTTATCATTCCGGCGCGGCGAGCTTTCACATGAAAGTTAACGCGGGTAGCTTTTTACATTCTATGAAACAGTAAGTTTTCATATAATACAGCGAATATTATATTTACCATTGTACTGAATTATTACAATATACAACAAAACTTCCATCACTGTTAGCCTCTGATGTTTCAGTTTAAAATTGTTGTTTACAAAATACATTCCTTTCAAACACAACTAGCTATAATAAGTAAATGATAGTGTTCAAATATAAAACATGTTTATTGTATATTTTCTAAAAATATTTACTACTTTCATACAGGTTAAAATAAAACCAACAATGAAAATGATCAATGCGAAATTAATTGTGTACATCACAGTTGTCAAGGTGGGGTTGCGGGTGTGCAAGGGGAGGGGAGGAAATGATGGAATTAGGTCGCAAAGGTTTTGCACAGAGTGATCAATACAAATCAAGTACGGAGAATATACACACTAAATGTATATTAAAACAACGGACAGATATTTATGAGCAAGTTGTCAGGTCATCGTAAGTTATTCATAATCGCAAAACCGGAACGGGAACAAGAGTCAGAGCCGTACCGGCCGTACCGGAACACAGCACCGGACTGCGCGAACATTTCAACTTATTCATTATTCAGAATATAATGAACAGAGACTACTGTAATACGACAGTTATTTGATTGAATTTTAATCAAATGACGGATAACGATCTGAACGTTCTGTGTAATTGAATTGGATGACACAATAATAGTTTCAATTAAATGTACAAATAATACGACACACGTGAATATAAAGTAACCTTAAGCACTATCAAATATACAGGAGATAAATCCCCCGTAGACATTAATCAAAATTTAATTAACCCATAATACAGTCCTGATGTTGTGCACGAGGATCAAATCCGAAGGCGCGTCTCAGGGGTCCAACCAGGTCCAGCCGGAACCGTGTTCTTGAAAACTGTGTTGAATTTTACATTCTACATCCTGTAGAATAGCTTCATTAAAATTTATATAATACATAGAACATTCACTAAATTTATCTAATTTAAAAGTATTCGCTGTTTCGAGGAAACTGGGTCACAAACAAACACACACACACACACACACACACATGCATCGCTCTATTGGCAAATCATACACATGTATAGCACGGCTTGTGCCTTGCATTCGGCCAAATTGGTTGTGTGCAGTTAGACATATTACCCAGTAACTAGTGCACGATCAACATTTGTCAGACGGACAACAGCCGTTCATTACAATATTCAAACATTTCAGAGAA
Source organism: Carabus problematicus (assembly GCA_963422195.1). Classification (NCBI taxonomy): domain Eukaryota; kingdom Metazoa; phylum Arthropoda; class Insecta; order Coleoptera; family Carabidae; genus Carabus; species Carabus problematicus. Next base: position 10,996,051 of record OY728590.1, read on the forward strand.
ACTGTAATAATAACAGAAACTATGAATATAAATGTTCAATTATACGCTAAAACATTAGTGTTTTTGTTATTAAAAACTTCACGTATGGTAGCCATCTTTACTGTAAATTGCGTTCAATGTGCATTGCGTATTTTGAAAGTAATTCTGGTTTCTTTCGATTAGAAATTTCAGTCCAATTCTAGAAATACTGATGATGTTAAATAAAATAATAGAAACCTGCAGTAGACAAATAAAATAGAGAATAATAGCGACACGCATTAAAAGGTAATCTGTGAATATTGAGATATAAATTGCTGGGTAATAAATATCGTTTATGGTGTATAGAAATCAATATTGAATATCTATAAACGATTACACTGAAGAATATGTATTTATGAAGTGCCGCTTTCGAGAGAAATAAAATCAATTTATATCAACTGATAATGTGTGTACATAAAACTAGTATTCACGAGCGTAGGTGTTGTAAACACAAAAAGGGGACACACGAATATACAAAACTAAAATTTGCGTTTTTTATTTTAGCCGTTTTCATGGACCATTCAATATTTCCAAATAAAAATTTTCTACATTACATTTAAAATTAGGCAACCTTGAAAAATAAATGATAAATTTGGGACAGATTTTTTTTTAAATATTCATAACTAATAAATTCACTCGTAACAATTATCATGTACTGTAAAAAAAAATATATGTACATATAAACCTTGGAACTGAAAATATAAATCAATAGCAATTTTACATAAGCCTTATTTGCACAAAATTTATGTGTATTTTATGGCAGAACAACAGAGAAAGTAATACATTACATAATGTTATCAAGGGCGGAGAGAGCGGTGGGGACCGAGGGGGCATGTGTACTTGAGAATATGTAAAAACACAACAGTATTAAAATTACAAAATACATGAATAATAATGTTAAGGAGTTAGTAATTGTCAATAGATAGTATATTTCAATGTGTGTCACATTAGAATTACCTTGATGTGAAATATGTTCATTAATACACTAATGTTTATTTAATAGCGATCCTCGACCATCCAATATTCGATCAATAAAGTACAAATGTATGCACGTAAATAACGGGAACACATTATATCGAAATACACGGCGTGTCATATTTCGTATTTTTCTTCGGCGAAACAAACGATAAAAAAACTGCGCTCGCCAAGTTTTTTATTGCACAGGAATTTCCGTAACTATCTGGTATTTAAATTGTGCTAATGCCCTCTTGTAGCCATTGTCTGCAGTATTTTCTACCGCCGTACGAATGAAGAACGGACGTACGGCCACAAGTTATCTGTGTGTACCAATATTGCTGGAGCGTATGTCTTCTGTGATACGGTACAAGTGAAATGAAAAATATTTACACCTTGTGTTTTATTTTATTTGCGCAGCAGATTACTCATCCCAGCATATGCGAAGAACTTTTAAAATAATCAGGTTTATGGAATATACATTTTTTGTTGCTAAGAAACGTCATTAGAAAATAAATTTTGGATAAGTATATTTTAGCGATGAATTTGTACGGTGTAAATCTGACCTTCTAATATTGGAGCAATAATGTAAGGATGCCAGAGGGCGTATTTCTTTTCATCTCTCATCGTTTGAAACTGAAATATAACAACCAAAAATTCCCCTGATACATTCTAAAACACCCTGTGTGTTGAATACATACAAGTAAATAATAACCATTGCGAATAATTCCCACCAAATCTCCCATCAACTTCTCAGTATTCCGAAAATAAGTCTACTAGTACGATGTCATTCGAGTGTAGCAAATGTTACGATTGTTTTTCAGTAAAACTTATTTAATATATAGGGACGAGCCGCGTGGGGCTTAGGAGCAATTGTTTCTGGCTCGAACATAACGTTGGTCTCGAGTTACAGTATGGAATGCAATGCTACGTTTATGATTTTCTCAACTTTACAATAGCACCGTGTGTCCAAGTCACCGTGAGTCGGTATGGAATTATGTTTCACGGAACACGTATATGCAGGTGTGCAGAAAAATATCTCCAGTCATAACACAATCATACTTATTAAACCTTTGTCAAAACGGATAGAGAAATATTATTTGAGTCGATATTTGAAACTATACCCAGTGCAGCTTCAACATATAAACAAGTGTTGAATCATACAAAGGAATTTAGTTTGCAATATTATAGGATAATATTATGATTCATTCGGAATATCAAACAGTAAACAGTCCGAGAACATTTTTACTTTGTAATTGTACGATTACACAAGTAAGACGGATTGCATTTTACGAATAGCATACACACACGCGACTGAAAGTTCGTATTAAGCCAGGTAATAAAAATACCACGTTCGACATTAAGGAGCTATTACACAGGATGCGCTGGACAAGTTCAAACTTGCGGAGATTCCACAAAGCCGTAAGTTTTTATTCGCCAGCAAATGTATTGTTCATGGGGGTGAGTTGAAAACGTCACAAACACGAGATTACAGTTGACAGATAAAAGGAAAATCTGAAAACGTCGTCACATTATCATAACATCAAAAGTGCAATTTAAAAATGAAGGTAAAGTTTAATTTTTCTAATAATAACTTAGTAACGACACATGGAATGGATCAGGTAATCAGTATAGAAATGTTTTTTGTTTTTCATAATGGAAAACTGTCAGCGAATGAAAAATAAAAAAAGTATAAAAACATCCAATAACCATCGAGAAATATGGTGGCTGTTTATGACACAAAAATAAATGTTCAATTTAGCTGTCCGCCGGCACCCTCTTTAAATGTAAATACGCACACGAATAAAACGTCGCAGAAACATGAAAATTTATTTGCAACATGGGCACAAAAGAAACGGGAAATTGGTGAATTTAAAATGCATGGAGTCGAAGGAAATGACGGAACTGTTAAAATATGCGTAAGTCATCACACACCAAAACACAATACAAGGGCACATTGCACTGAACGACATGTGAATGATGACTAAGAGACAGGACGATCTCAAATATGAAGAGTAGGGTAGTGGGGGTGACCCAATAATCAGTAGAAACGGGGTGTCCTTGCATCCAGTATATTATCAGACGGGGGGACGATGAAGGATATTGAAAATGCAAACTGTAATTCAACTACAAATCAAATTGAACGAAAGCTTAAAAGATTTTCTCGAAAATCCATTTGACTGAATGACGAATGAAATGTGGAGGTGAATGATTATTTTATTTCGAAAATATAACACACACACACACACGCACGCACGTGTCACAGTGACTTGTATCAATGAAACCAATATCGAGAAATCAGAATGTATCAGTGTCCCCTTTACGGGAGTTTGGATCCCGTTAAGGCGCTCCCCAATGTTTCTAGAAAGGACATATTGCAATTCCACTGACGCAGGGCACCACGAGACACCCTCGACCGGTCACAGCAGCCGCCACCAGAGGGACAGGTCAGAGAAATCGAGATTACCATCTTGTCTGGTTCGGTTCTGTCAGCTACTATAATCACATTACGTTATAGAGTTTAGCAATGTACGTTACTAAATTAAAAGTTAATGTTAGCATTAACGCCAGCCGGCTACCTTGGCATAGCGTCGTCCCTTGTAATGGCTTCCTAATCTAGTTCCCGTGATTAACGCCAGAGCAGAGTCTACGCGATTGTTTTCAATTAATTCAATCTAAATCCATTCGATGTCATTCACTATGGACTATAATCATATACATTATTATACCTGTGAATGCTTGTTGTTTAATAATGCATGTGTATTATTTATTTTTATCCATTGCTCCGGTGAAAATACCTTCGGTCGCTATATTTTCTCGTGTTTTATTTGAAGCCCGTACGTTATTTGACGTTATTCTCGGCTATGCTTCACCCATTTGTTTATTGGCCGTTCTCTCATTCTCGTGCCATTCACAACAAGAACATAAATTTTTCTTGTCGTGCATCCATTATTCATTCTCCATATGCACAACGGTTCAGAGTTCAAATGACAGGCCCTACCAACTAACCATAAACCATATACATGGATTCGAAAATAAAAATTCGAAATTAGTATCACTTCTAAACGAATGCAACATGAAGATATTTTTACGGCAAAAGTATGAATTTACTGCTGTATATGACTGTAGTAACGTTAAATTATTTTTTATATTCTCTTCCTTGTCAAATGTCAACTGTTTTCTGTTTCTTTTCCTTGAAGTTCTCATATTCATCGTTGCTCTAACCTATGTATATTTTTAAAACTTTTCTCATTTCCCTTCCACTAGCAAATCTTAACACTATTATACTGTTACAAGGAAACGTGTAAGTATTTAATATGCGTCGTTGATACGATCATTCCATTATAAATGACTACGAATACCGGACGTAACTATTATAATTCTGAAATTTGCACAAATACCCAATTTAGATATGGATATCATTTTCCATGAACATACTATAGTAAATTATTCGAAAATTTCATATAACTTTGCTGCATAAATACAGCATTTAAAAATACAATATTGTTGATTTTACCAAGGCCTGTATAATTATGTATTAATGGTAAATAAAATCAAAAAATGAATATTATAATTAATAGTCGAGGTAAGATTTAACATCGGTATATAGCTGAAACAACTATCAACTCATATGTGACTGGTTAAACAACCGATTAAATAAATCAAATTTATCGTAATACACACGTTCAAACTGGTGTCAACACGAGGTGAACGAGCGTATACACTTTGTAGCCTACAAACCATTCAAACCAAAATTCAGTTATCGTAACGTAACGCCCTTGTATACACACACACATAGACAGGTTGAGCAGACAGCTATACAATCCCACAGCATTTGGACATAAACCTCTTCCTAAACGGTTTACATTAGACCCCACAGGCATCTCGAATGAAGTGGCTACACTCCAGACCGTACGACATTCACCCTTACGACTCGTATACGAGAAGGCGCACACGGCACAACCACCGGGCATCATACAAGCCGGGCGAAACGTATAAAAAGGAATCGTTGATCGCTGGTAATGGTAAATACTGGAAATTAGTTTTGGCTGTCTGCTATGACTTAAAGACCGGTTTACACCGGTAAACGTCACCCCGCGTTAATGTTATGCAAATACTTCACAGTGTTTTACAATAACTGGTCGCCCGGCAATGTTCATTATGGACGGGGGCGGTTAATTAAAAAAACAAAATGAACGGCCATTATACAGTGTACATTATTTGACTGGAATATTGTACAAGCAATGAAGTACTTAGGAAAATCAATAGTCTTAGGTTATTCGAAATAGAATTGTTGGTTTAATACAGTCAATGCACGCGAACTTCGTAATTATTATAAAACAATAGGAGAAAGAGAGAGAGAGAGAGAGAAACAATACTCGTTACATGAACAAGCTTATTAATTACAACACAAAATACTCAGATCGAAACTCCTCTAGGAACTAATTTTAGTTCCTGATAATATTCATTAATGCTTGGCGGGCCGCATCAAAACAAATGGCGGGCCGCACGTGCCCTCTAACATATTAGAATATTGATAAAACATATTTCTACTTGTTGTTGCACAATATGTTGCACTCGATGGAATATTAATAACCATTCAGTAAATAACTCACTGATGTTGTATGCCGATATCATTCGGTCGTCGGGGAATTTACATTTTGCGTAAATCAATGAATCAGATTTGTCCCTTCCATCCCCTCTGTTCCTACTAAAGTTCGAAGTACTGTGCTGTTGTATTTCCTCCTGTGTGTGTTTTTTTTTTATTTTACTGGCAGGCCTGATCTCAACCTGACCTCCCCCGCAGTCCTGCACAATCACCCGCCTACGTTCCATGCCTAGTCTGCACGTCACATTCAACCCTTAAACTATACGGAACGTACGTCGCGAATAATATGGTAGTGTATACGATTCCGTTCGGTAGATGTCATGTTGCCACATTTCTTTATGGAAATTCAAAACTTTAAACTTGAACACAGTATGGATCATAATTAAGTTTACAGTCTGCTCTGGTATTTTTCAAATGCGCTCACTGAAGTTCTATAACTAAATGTGACATTGGAATATTAAGTAGTTGGTGTTACTTCATCTTTTCACACAGTGCATACACTAGTAAAAAGAATGGAAATGTAACTAGCACGAGAAAAAAAAACTATTCCAGCAAATCATTTATTTATTAAAACAATGGCACAGGAAAACCAGAGGAATTAATAGTACGAAATTATATATTTCACGGTAGTATAATCACATCCGTCTACATTACGTCATAATATATACATATAACGTATGATAACATAAAGAACACATACGTAATTATTATAAAAAGTTCAAGTAAATTCAGTACGTATATATCTAATATATACAAGATGCTTGTTAACAGGTTATACTGTTCAATAATTCCTGATTCATACATTGTTAATGGCTGCGTATGTACGTACAGCCCCGTATAACATGATATAACGGTTTAATCAGAAGAAATTCAATTTATGTTGAAAGCAGAAAATAAACCTTTAATTTTGCAGAACTTGTTCCACGTCGAGAGATTCGTGAATTATTTATTTGTTCATAATTAAGTTTACTTCTGGCGAACTTTGTCGACGGCATCGTCCGCTATGTTGCAAGACGTGAAATAACAATTTGCCAGCTATATGGAAAAGTTGAAAACATGTTTACAAAATTCATTCAACCAATCTACAATATAATTATATTCGAACCAACACACTCACAAAGATTTACCCGGATTTATCCGCAATAAAAAACACTATTGAACATGCATATAGTAACCGAGATTCGTGTTAATGTACCTACTGTCAATTTCATGCTAAGTTGCTATTTTAAAATCGGTTACGATACCAGGCAGGAACAAAATGGATGTAATAAACGCCGAGCTCACGGAGCTTTGGTCTGGCTAGCTGCGACCGGAACTTATTGGATGCACTTACACGTAATACTAACCAGTTACGACCAGTAGTCACACCAATAGTGTGTGTCGTTCAGAGTTTATTGTAAAACCACACACACACACAGAACTGACACCCTCTTGAATAGCAGAGAACGAACAATATTGAATCTGTAGCATTAATGTCACAAGACTCAGCAGCAAGCAACATAGTTTCACTTTGATACAATTGAGCGATTGAACCGTCAACAGCCAGTGTTATTACAAATCTATTAACATTTCATTTGGACTTATTTGGAGCGAATTGGAATTGGATGTAATATGGTTCGACCTGGACAACACCTTTTGACTGGTACAATAAAAAGTTCAATTCTTTCGTGAAACGAAACGGGCTTTTACATTTCACGCCTATCGGGCAGCCGAACATAAAAGAACTGATCGAGAAAAAGGATAAAAATATCTAGAACACACTCACACACATACACAGTGAGAGTGTGTGAGAGAGAGAGAGACAAGGATTCAGTTGTACTTGGTGAGTTAATAAAAAAATATTCACGTTAATTGCTGAATAAGCCCCCATTATGCCACACACGTTGGACGAAGTAAGCAGACAAAAAAATAGAACGAAATCAGTCGCTCATATGTCACAGCGCAAGACGCACATTTCACCTACAGCGTGTCCCCGAATTCACGCTTGCTACATTTGATTCACAAGCATTGATGTTCAATGAGCCATACTTTGTTGTTTCTGACAAAATATTATATGTATTTATTGAATGCTATTTGTATTAGCAATATTATTTTTTTATAGTCATGTGATCTACAAGCGATGGCATTTGTATGTTCAAAGAAAATTATTACATTCGCATGATTTGATTCTATTTTAGTCAGCAAATAAGATTTTAAAAATTATCTTAATGGATCAGTTCGAAAATTTGAATAGATGCACTCATCTGAGCACGCAAAGCAAATACTTCCACGTCCTTTGAAGAATATTACAAATACGATATATTTCTGTATGATATTGAAAGCGCAAAGAACATTTTTCAGATAATCGGTAAATACCTTGGAATTGATGTACACACAATGAAAATTCGTGAAATAATATTCAATATAAAATATGCATTAATTTTTCCAATAAAAAAAAAAGTTTAATAGGAAACTTGAAACGAAATGCGCAGAACAAATATTTACAGAGAAGAGAAATCAATAACATAGCTGTCAATTCCATACTATAACATTAAACTATAGAGGACAATAAATTAACAGTATATACATATTATGTATGTCTAATAATAACTTCGTCGTCCACCTGAAACTCAAATATGTACCGAAATCAATAAGCAAACATCACGTAACCAATGAAATACACGGCTGTCAAACCATATTGAACCCAAATACATTTAACAGAATATTGTCAAGTCAGCTTGTATACAAAATCATTATTATAACTTTAATTAGCTAGAGCCAAAGTTGCTTTCCTTTCTCAATGTCATTTGTACGTCGTTTTCTTTAGAAATATCGAATTTCCGAATCGAACCAATTATTTATGAGAAAAAAGAATCAACTCACGGTTTTGTCCATGTTCCAAGACATTATAAACTAAGAATCTCTAGTATTCTGCTAGCCCAGTAATGGGAAAGGCGTGATGTTATGTATATATCTCTAATAACCGTTCCTGCAGACAGTATAAAATAAATTATAAATCTCAACGTGTTTATTTAAAATGTCGCTGTTTAAAAAGACGTTGAGGAATATCGCTAGCAGCAGTGAAGCTTTCACGCAACAAGGGCTAAGAGTGAACTATAGCACTTTTAAAGAGGGGCGTCCCGCGGGGGGAGAGGGTAGCTTAGAAAATAAAGGGACTCGCCCACATAATTCTCTACTACCACCACATTCTTCTTCCAATGCGTGTGTAGGTGTATATGTATGTATATCATATGTCTCAGAGCCCCTAATATTTCGGCCGTACTGTCAATGACCGCCTATTTACCTTACAAAGCACGCTCCGGTAGCTGTCAAGGGTTGCTTGATTATTAAATTCATTCATTTCCTTCTTCAAGGGGACATTCACACTGCACTAAGCAAAATTAAACTGATCGTGTTAATAAATGTATAAACAGAAATAATCTTATTTCATTCCCTCTCAAATACTTTTTAACTAGCGGTAGATTTTCCGCCGGTACGCCACTGGCACAATCCATGATGCCTGTACAAATGCGTGTGTATGTAGATGTAAGCGAAACGACGGTTATTGATTCATACTTTATCGCTAAATAATTGCAATAAATTCAAAGCTTATTCTTTCATAATCGCTTCGGTGTTATAAATGGCAAAACATTTATTTTCGTTTTTGTGAAACAGACGTCTATTTATTGCATTGAGAGGGGGTTCAGGGAGCTTAGGGGATTTACAGTTAAATATTGCATATACACAGATATTGCAATTGCGCATTTAGAAATGAAATTACAATCGTGATAATAAAAAAAACACGTAATTTAATACATATATTTCATGGAACGGAAATTATATTTCAAAGGGAAAATATTTGATAAGCAATGAAAACAAATTGTGAAATCCTTGAGTCAACAGTATGTTGATAATGATATTTGCAAATTTTTACTATCAATTAAAATAATAAATATTATAAACATTTCTTATTATAACACATACATAAAGATTATTGTTTAAAAATATTTGTTATGTTTACTAATGAATTATTATACAGTAATGATTATTGCACAATCGTTTGAAACTATCGATATATCTTACAATTAGTGGTGGAAAGTATAATTCGTAGTATTATATATTTACTTTTAATTAAATGTTGATATTGCATCATTAATGTTATAACTTTAGCACAGCATACGGTATCCCATTGTATGCAATAATTTAATAAATACAGAATGCTTCATAAATGCATTTTATCAACTGTTTATAAACAAGATTATATCAACACTACACATGAAACTAAGCAAAACCAATACTTCCTGCATTGGAACTATTGTTATCCAATTGGATTCGCATATACAATAGAACCATATCAGTTACAAGCGGCCAAGTGCAGAGGTTCTAAAACCGTGGCACCGTCATTTCTTGTACAAAGCCCGGTTAGTCAAACAATTATTGGAAAAAAATTATTAAAAATTATTGTAATATCAAATGTAAAAAATAAGTTTTCGATTCACTACATATTCGCTACAATCTGTAATTTGACAAATAAATTTGAGCGTCTGATCTGACATATCTCGTAGTGCTGATCGAAATTTATTATTTGATTTGTTTCATGCATGGAACAATGTATCCAATAACAGTTATCGATTGGCACTAGATATTCAAATCATGTCGATAAGTTAATTTACTTCATGAAAAATAAATCATCAATGCCTAATCTTTGACGTTCCATCAATCAATGCGATATTAAGTTACATATTTTTCTGGAAATTTGTGATATTTATTTATGCGTTTTTTTAAAAAAAAGCAATTATATTGTTCCATTATTCAGGAACTGGATGCGCGTAGCTAGGATACAAGGATGAAATTTTTATTCGAATGACATATCTGCATGGCAGGGGTGTGGCAAATATAGGATGGATTCGATCGTGCGTTGAATATAAAGGAGGCCGGTAAAATAGGAAACTCTCTCCAGTAAAAATAGCCCTCCTCTCAAATACGTTACCGACAGAGACCTAACATAGCAAGGACGAGGTAGCGAGGAAGGAGGAGGAGGGTTGTTCTAGTGGTTGTGTGGTGTGGTGGTATACCTGTCTTCTATTCGCAGACCCAAACAAATATTGCACTTTATGTTAACGGTTGACTGATAGCACGGCATTGAATAAGAATAGACACCTTTTATAACAAACACGCGACAAAATATACCACTTGGATACCTTATCAGATAAGGGTGTACTGATAATATTAATTAGCTGATTAATAAAAAAAATTCGAAAAAAACAAATTTAACAAAAGAATTGTTATATAAAGGAGAGTCAACAAGATTAACATGTGAATGTATGAATGAATTATATACTGATGTGTGTGTGTGTGTGTGTGTGTATCAGTTGTGCTTGTAGGTAATTTTAGAGACAGAATTGTGAAAGTCATTGACCTCCGTCAAGGACGCCCGGCTTGCGGATGAACATAAATGTTACTCATATGTCAAATCAATACGCTTCATCCTAATTTAATCGTATTTTCTCCTCTCTTCCTCTTTTTCTCTCTCTCTCTCTGTCTTGTATTCTTCACATTCTACTGATTGTTCTTCAGCGCAATATTTGTTTTATCAAATCTAGCTAAATAAAACAGAACATAATGAAATGGAACATACACGGTAACTGTCATTTAAGTACGATACATCTGGATAATGTCAATAATCTGTACACACACATTACTTTATTCTGTTTCCGTGTGTCCTACTTCCAATCTACGACGATCATTAATTATGATTTTTGCGGTCGCATTGCGACTATTAATAAACAACAGCCATATTAGCACTGTAACATGTGATATCATTAACATGAGTTCGTTGCTTATTCATAGATATTTTACAGTCGAGTCGACTCGACTTACTTGGGTGTATTTAAAATATGACGCCGGCCAGTTATCTACACGGTATTTATTAGTTTCAATTGCACGACTTATTTTACAGATACAACCATACATAATATTCAGTATGACAACATGTTGTCAAATAGGAAATTATGAGTGCAAAAATTATATTGAATGGTTGGACAATTTTCGGAAACTTTCCAGACAAATCAATATTACAAAAAGCACGTTTTGATGTTCACGAAATATTCCCGTGCAAATGGTACTTACGTAACGAAAATACGAATGTTTACTGTGCATTTTGAATCACTGATGCACACGATTCAACAATTAACTTAAGACCCGGTTATAGCGTACAACGAATTTGAGTTAAACACTTAGGTATTCATCTTTCAATATGCGATGATAACTTCTTCTTGTTGTTTACATCAAAGCTATCATTACGGATGAAACTCGTGTTATCCTGCACTAAGTGCGTCAAACGCTTGTCTATCTCACGTTATCCCGTTCATTTATCCCACCAAGAACTGCAGAAAACCATATAATTGAACACGGCGATTGACCGTTCACTTTTTTCAAACCAAATCACAAGTGAAATGATTCGGATGTGCTGCGATGTTTTTGCCACGAGTAATAGTGTAAAAGAAGGTAAAACTCTGGTGTATAATCTGACGGCAGATCTCGAAACTTGGGCAAAAAAAAAATTGGAAGCCAGCAAAAAGCGTCCACAATTTGGACGTTAAGCGCCAACAGAAAAAAAAAATGACTTGTTGAATTTCTCATTTAATTTAAAATTAAATCAATTTCAACACAGTCATAGATTTTATTTAGTAAAATACTACAGATAATGTTTCTATTTCTGCATTGGCATACCTTTCTTCGGTGAATTTATTACGCCATAATCGTTTCACAAACCAAACTAAACTTTCGAGCAGGTTTAGAAAAAAAAATATTCTTCCGTCCGAAAAAAATTAAGAGGCCACAATTTTCGCAAAGCGTGACACACAAGAAAAAGAACCGAAACAGCTCCATTACAAATTCTCAACAATTTATTTCAGACAAACACCATTTTCACAAGGGTTGTTTGACGGGACGCACCCTGAGCAAGGTGAACAGCCACATGCGGAGGCCGGGAGTGCAACAAGGACATGACGTTACACGGGGGTGAATAGTAGAGGAGACTGAGTCTGATCGTGGAACACCGTGAGCATGGGGGAGCATGAAGCGAGGGTGGGGGGGCTTGTTAGTTCGCACCCTTGAACACGTAAAGCGGCAAGGTTAACTACGTAGCGGGGAAAAAACATAGAGGGCAGGCGTTTCACGTAATTAGCCGACCAGATGCGGAGATCAGTTTGTAAACAATCGTGTTAGTCCGGATAGGTTAGCCAATTGTAAACGCGCATGTATATTTTCGTTGACACAGCACATTAGAGTGGTAATAATTTATACACAAATATAGAATTCGTTACATAGATATCAATGAGATATATATATATATATATATATATATATATATATATATATATATATATATATATATATATATATATATATATCCACACAACCCTGTAATAAATTAAATACAACAATTAGAACCGCTCAAAGCAAAAGTATTAATAATAATACAATATCACCAAAGAGAATTTTAACGACGTAATAAAATTGTAGAATTATTTAACATATCAAATTATATAAACGATTGATGAAAGAGTTTGAGGACTGGCGGACTGTATAATATAATTTAAATGCTCGCGTGTTGCATGTGACTGATACGTATGTTGGTGCTCAAATTACCTTACATTTTCCATCACTCTGTCTTTCTCTTCTACGGAATGTATTATAATTTAGGAGTGTTTAGTATCTAAACCGTAGTTGAATATGGTTTCCTAGAATATAGCACACATTGTTTTACCTGCGTGCATACTGCATAATTACATCTGTAATTTACATATTTACATAAAGAGAAACTACAGAATACCATATTATTGACTATTTCTAAATCGCGCTCTTCATAATGCACAATACATAGTTAATTTCTCCGCCAGATCAATAGTATTTTCCCGGTATACAATATCACATTATGTATATGTCAGTGTGTATAAAATATCGCACAAATTCTGAGAACAATTTAATTCGTTAAGACGTTATTATTAAATTACTTTGCATCGATAAACGTTTGTTTAACAACGTACTATTTATTCACGATAATTAACATTTCATTTATAATTTATATGCATTTAATCGTAAATAAATTAAATACACATTTTTTTACTTGTGCAACATCGTAGCATTGCTTTGCATTAGACGCTACTCTCAACTTACATATCATTAAAACTTTGTACAGAGTAAACTAGTTTGAAATTCACATTCAATTATCCACTTACATCTTACATCCACAGAAAGCTATATTAGAGTCAGTTATGACTCAGCTGGTAAATAAAAATAAATAACGATATTAATCTACGCAGATCCTGATCATTGACGATATATTATTAGTCATAAAACAATTGCGAATAAAGTAGAAAGGATGGGAATCATTTTAATTTTATGCCAATTTGCAAACAGGTTTTTAATTAAATTTGATACCAGATTACCGGTATTATTTTTATTAAATTGAAACGATTGCGCGCTCCGTTCAAGAACGGAAAGTAGAATCCGGAGATGAAAAACACCAACGATGCCAACAAGATGACGACGAGGACGGGGGAAGACAGCATGTCAAACAAGGACAGAATGAGCTTCTGCGCATAAATTAATTACACTGTAAAACGAAGTTTAATTAACGCAAGTACACTGTCATTTGTAAAGTTAAACATTATTCTTGGAAACGAGAGAAAAACAAAAACGTGAACCATTTGAAACCTTTCATGCGTAATGTAATAATATTAAATTACATTGTATGCATCGCACTGGAGATATTTTTCAGCGTAGAGATTCCAATTGTAACAAATACAAATGATAATAATAACGGTCTAGAAATATGATTGTTATTTTCAAACATGGCTCTTTTTCCGTCAGCTATTTTCAGTCTAAAAAAAAAATGGAAATGGAAACAAAGAATTTATCACATTGAATTGTAAATTTCATCGTCCATTTGCCAATGAAAGAGGCCTAAAAGTAACTGAATTTGCAATCAATATTTTAGCCATTAGTCTCCACGTCTCGACAAACTTTGTCATTTAACTTAAATAGATTTCAAATCTACACGGGCACATTTACTTGTAACTTAATGATTGTTTCGAGACTAAATGGAAAATACTTCAAACTATATAGATTAATGACACACAAATTAGTACATTTCAAGGAACGCAGTTATTAAATAACTCACTGTTTGTTCATCAAACAATGCTAACTTATGCTTGATCATTAGAAATAATATAATATACCAGGAGCAACATTATATACGAAAGTACATATCTGATTAGTATCTACATAATAAAAAAACTTGACTTTTTCAAGGTTAACCGCTTGAAATTTTAGGCTCAATTAATCAGGTTTTAAGTGATAAAAAAGAGAATTTTTTTATTTGACCAGATCAGTTGTATCGGTTATGTTTATTAATGGAAATACTAAAACAAGTAATTCTTTACGAGGAAACTTTAAAAAAAATATATCTATTGTAATAAAATCGGTAAAACCTTTTATACCATTTTGCAGATGGCACATTTTTCATAAAAGCCCTTGCTTACACTCCCCCATGTTATTTAAATCGTCCCCTTTTTATTCCAAAGGGGAAGCAAGACCCCCGTTTTCCATACTCCGGCATATAAAATGCAAACAACTGTCATTTTCCAGCTATACAAATGATCCGGTGAAAATGATATGAAAATTTTCTCAAAAATTATCCGCACCATTTCAGATGTATCACCGGTATTTTTCATATTTTGAACATGGCTAACTTTTCCCTGAAATGGTATTATCATTTCTATGAAAAAAAAAAAATAAAACATATTTATCATAAACGAATCTGAAATATTTGTGACTCATAATTGCAATATGTATATTTAATAAAACCCAATTTACACAGGCAACTGGATGCAACATTATTTTAGCTGTTGTACTTAAGCCGGGCGTATGTAGAACTGGGTCAAAGTAATTTGTTAATTTACAATGCAACTAAACGTGCACTAACAAACAAGAGATGTGCGCTAACGTAATTTCCCTGAGAGTGACATTTGCGTCACTGTAATTGGGGCTTTGAACGATGCATACATAAGTATTGTGATTTCACTTTTCTTATTTCATACTACGCTGGCGATATTAACAGAAGCGAATATCAATAAACGAATTATAGATCGATTGAAATGGGCAACGAATATATACGAGCCCAACGTCACATGAGTTCGCCCAAATCGATTTTTTCATTTATTGCTTTACAAAAGTTTAAATAAAAGCCAAAATACGAATGTTATGTAATTTATCTTATATTTACAACATTCTACAAATAATTACTAACATTTTAACCTAAATTTAACAGTAAATAGGACTTATAAAATAAAATATACCGCTAGTAAACTTTTTAGTGAAATTAGATTATTTCGCTCTTATTAAAAATAATGAGTTTACCACTGTGTAACTCCACCTTTATTTTTTAAAACTGCGTCAATGCGTCGTGGCATAGTTTCTACAAGTTTCTGACATTCTTCTCTAGAAAAGGAATCCCAAATTTCATTTAGTCTCGTTCGTAATTCTTGAATTGTTTTTGGTGGCCGATTTCTCAATTTCTTTTTCATCTGGTTCCACAATGTTTCTATTGGTGATAGATCGGGGCTGCTAGAAGGCCATTCCAACAGTGGAATTTTATTTTCGAACATCCACGATTTAATACATTTTGCTGTATGGCACGGGGCACCATCTTGTTGGAAAATATATTCGCCACCCGTTGACTCCAGAGCCTCAATTGACGGAAGAAGATACTGATCCAGAATATTCTTATACTTTTGGGCATTAACTATGCCTTCTACAATGTGTAATTTCCCTACACCTTTAGCGGACATACACCCCCATACCATAATTGAGGCGGGAAACTTGACTTTCTTTCGAAGACAATCTCTGTGATATGTTTCCGATTTTTGTCGGATCACCCTACTTCGTGACTCTCCGACACAGAGTTCAAATCTGGATTCGTCGCTCCATATAACTGAGTTCCATTGTCTCTGTTCCCAATTTTTATGATTATTTGCCCATAATTTTCGTCTTTTTTCTTGCATTTTAGTCAATAAAGGTTTTTCTTTAGACTAACCATAACAACAATATGACTGTTAGATAATGAAATTTTTAAATGCTATGCATGAATTACCTTATAAAAATTGTAGCCAATTTTTTTCATTGCCCTTCGACAAGTCGATGTCGAATATTGTTTACCAATTGCATCATTCCATAAAAGAACTATGGCAGAACAATTTTTGTAGCGATTTTTCTTTAATATTCGACCCAAAATTCTTAACTCTGCAGGACTTATCGTTGAAATTCTGCCAATTCGAGGTTTTATATTAATGGAATTAGTTTCCTTGTATACACGTATAATATCTCGAACTGTGTATCGTGATAAATTTAATTCTTTCGCAATTTTGCACGCAGATTTTCCCGATTTAGATAAATTAATTAACACTTTACGCAAATCTTCAGATAATGCCTTTCCACGAGCCATTATTAACTGTAACTGTCAGAAGACAATACTATTGTTTATAAAAAACAATTGAACGCAATGTAACCAGTTTTAAAAAATAAAGGTGGAGTTACACAGTGGTAAACTCATTATTTTTAATAAGAGCGAAATAATCTAATTTCACTAAAAAGTTTACTAGCGGTATATTTTATTTTATAAGTCCTATTTACTGTTAAATTTAGGTTAAAATGTTGATAATTAATTGTAGAATGTTGTAAATATAAGATATATTACATAATAAATGTATTTTGAATTTCATTTAAACTTTTGTAAAGCAATAAATGAAAAAATCGATTTGGGCGAACTCATGTGACGTTGGGCTCGTATATATATATATATATATATATATATATATATATATATATATATATATATATATATATATATATATATATATATATATATATATATATATATATATATATATATATATATATATATATATATATAGGTAGACCAGTTAGTTAGTTTGAGGAACTATAACTAATGCAATCATCAGTTACCTTACACGGCGTAATGATGATTAATTCCTAAATGAATGTACCTGACTGTATTTGATTTAATACAGAGCAGTAATTGAATTTGCATAGTTCTGAATTCAAGACAATTGTTTGTAGTAATTTCATAAAGCTAATGGGCTAGAGCCAATCCTGTGCATTGTGTGGATTATTTAGATATATGCCTTTTCCGATAAGACAACCAGTGAGTTATCATTTGCAAATTCCAAAAAAATACAGTACAACTGCAGAAGAAAAACAAAATATGTTCAAACTTGGAACTGCAGATAAAATGTTTTAATTTAAATTTATTCGGTAATTTCAACTTCAAGGTGACGAACAATTAGTTGTTCTTTATTCTGTAAGAAATAATACAAAATTCAATGGTTTTGGGGGGGGGGGGGCAATACAGATGAATTACCATTAATATCACCATGAAAACCAAAACAAAAACCACAATGTAATTAGCAAATAATGAAAACCGACATGCAAGTGTAGATTGAGTGTCTTGCATTCAATCGAATTCATGCGCTCGGCATTATTAATATAACTGACCCAGTTCCCAGTTAGATTAATGCTTCGCGGGAGTGTCATTACAATTAAAAACCTTGATTTACACGCGGAATATTAAAACGTAATCATTGGTTTATTTTTGTCATCGTTCGTTAAAGTTGCAATTTCGAATTTCAAATATATTGCAATTCTGTACAAACAGACGCATTTATCAATAAGGCAAAACTCAATTAGAGAAATTCATAATTCACATCGCTGTTGTGCAATTTTGTATTTTTACCGGATTCGTTCAATTTTAGAACAGTATGATTTATCACAATCATAATTTCCTACCAAAAATAAATAAAATTCAAAATTAGTGCACAATGAGAACATTATATACATAAGTACGTAGTTTTCATTCATGAATCACTTTTTGTTATTCACTGATTTTAAATGCAATAAATGACATAATATTGCAACAGCCTAGAGTATATAGCAAGTTTTCACGTATTGTGATGATCAAATTTTCAATAATAACATGGTAGATGCTGTCACGATGAACTCGTGACAGCATCTACCATCATTTCATCAACAGATTGGTTACTTTCTCTTCTTCCAAGTAACATAAAACAAAAGCACACATACACACATATTTATACATCTAGGGAACATGGCACAGAAAATAGTATATTATTATTTAATAGTGGGTGTTGTGTGAAAGCCCACTATTAAGTTACTATGACAACGGCTATTTAAAAACCGTCATTGCGCGGGTAACGTGAATGAAATGCACGACATAATTATGTATGCAAATATAATACACACCATGTTCAGGAAAAGATACAATTCATGTGAATTGACGTCAATAGTCAATAATTAATTTGAGTCTAAATTTATTTTACTAAAAATTCATTATAATGACTGCTATCCATAGCTTTTATATATATATATATATATGTATATATATATATATATATATATATATATATATATATATATATATATATATATATATATATATATATATATATATATATATATATATATATATATATATATGTGTGTGTGATTTCATGTTTTTGTATAGAAATTTACTTAAATGTAGATTTCTATTTCGAAATAATACGATAATGATTCGAGATAAGACCAAGCATAAGTGTTTCAATTTTGATTAACGAACTAAATCAAGACACTTGAACATACAGCCGTCAAATAGTTAGCTCTAGATTATGCATGAATAATTTATTTTAATGGAACAGTTAGCACAAATGATATGCTCTGTTACATGTAACGGATATACCATGAATATACGTATGTATGTGTACGTTTGAACAAATACATATTCCATAACATTATGTCTTTTAATATCGGGCAAGTTCAGCATTTTTGTTACAACGTATTCCGACTGAAATGTCGTTATCTAAATGTGTTTAATTCATGTGTATTTATAGAATTCTTTTAAGGAAATATTTAGCAACCTTTTACCGGAAAAAAAACATACGATTTCGTAACATATTCATCTTGCTATGGTCAACTGACGTTTCTCGGAGAATAAAAAAGTTAATGTGGTTTTGTTGAAGCAACAAAAAAAAAAAAAAACACGAAATAAATGTGTAATGGAATAAAATATCACCGGCGCAAGAAGGTACACAAAACTGTTTTCCATCTGATGCCTGACGTCACACCAAAGGAACTGCAGATTTCTATTACGTATGCTAATAATTCATGTTGGCAATGTATTTTAACCGCACAAAACATTGAATTAGATCATTGTTAGAAACTAGCCTATAACACGTGTCAAATAATGTAATTTCACCGGAAATTGAAATAATTCTTAATCGTTGATTACATTTCGATAATATTCGCGTTATTTTTCTCTATTGATTTAGCTATTTTCAAGGTAGTATATAAATACATATTTTATCGTCGCATTTTATCTGTAACCAGTATGCATGTTTTCATTCGCGAGATAGTCTAGAACCAATGCAAAGAAAGTTGTCCGCGAACGAAAAAGAAATTCACCGCCGGGCTTATAACGAACGCAGCAAATATTTGTCTACTCACACCGATTATATCACAATTATAAACCGGTAATATTAATATTGGCGATTAGTTAACAATTAGATCATTTGCGTGACCATTTTGAAATCGATCTGCGGAATTAGTATCTAAATATGTATTCTTCACATATATAATTTGATATGACAATGCATAAAAATGCTGATGTACCTAGCGTATTAATAAAAATATTATTCAGTGAACAACATATTATTTACTGTTACATTCATACTTTGTGTGTATGTATACACAAGTATGTGTATATGCGGAATTTAAATTGCAAAGTTTGCACGTTCCACGTTCCATGCTAGTAAAGATTGAATGTTACAGTGAATATATATAGTGAGGTTATGAATTTATGTAAAATTCCCAGATAGTCCTGAACAACGTTACTGTAACATTTGGTTCCATAAACACGATCTCACCGTGACTCATCTCTTTTACCATAACTTAGCTACAGCCTGAAATAATCAAACAATCCAAATCATATGTTTAGAATAAAGTTTCTAGTTTATCTAAAACAGAAACCAAATACATGACCAACACATTAATTGTGATTAATAATACAGATAAGAAAAATATATGTACAGAATATTATTTACACGTATGTATAATTCATATAATCGGTGCAAGAAAATGTCGATAAGAAAACTATGTACAAAATATAAGCAACATAAACTGCCGAATCAATAGTTTTTATAACCTACAAAAAAATTGCAGAATATTGTTTACTTATGTTTTATAATTATGTACATTAATATATTAGTAAATGCGTATTTGCGTTAGATAATATGAATAACATTTGGTCCCCTGAAATAATAAACACGTTAAATTGAATAATTTATTAGATAGAATTATGAAACCAGATAAGCGGGATATGTTGAGTTATGAACAGTTATCCAGAACATAGTTCTAAATGATACAAGTGACTGTACACTCATATCTGTCTCACGTCATACATACAGGCTTAAACTGAATGTACAATATTACCAATTTAAGTAAAACCATACGGCCGTTGTTAATTGATTATTCATCGGAAGAAATCGGTGTTTTTGCGTACGGCAAATGAATTGTAAATTGATGCAAGACAATTTGAACAATGGTTTCGTTGATGGTATTCCTCATTACGTATGCAAATGAGATAAGATTATAATAGAAACTACATGAATAATTATAGTCGGATCTAATAGTACGACACGACGCCACACTAACACTAGTACGGTTCACCGTGCATCGGCAGTGGCACATGTGGTTGACGCTGGTATTAACATTCATTGTGCGAACCAATATTAAGTAAATGCCACTTCAGACACAAAGCATTGTGGGTGGCACGGACCAGCGTATATTACAGGATACTAAAGACTCTACTAATATAAATGATCGCCATAAATGAAAATAGCAAATACATATTACAAATCGGCTTGATGCGGATCAAGAGAATCGTCACAGGAAAACATATTTTAGAAAACATATTTCCTACTGTTTATAATTTATCAGCACTACACGCCTCATTACGGCTGTGAAACATTTTTTTTTTTGCAATTATTTTTAGACATTTTATTTTGAGAAATTCCAAAATGAGGTTAATACTAAATGATATGTTTAAATTTATATTTTATCCACATCGCCAATCATGCAGTAGGCATGTTTTTGGCCTCATCAACTGTTATAATAATAATCTGGACAAACACATCGCCGGGTATTCTTAGCCAGAGTCCAAGCAGTTTTAGTTTTAGTCCGGTCTAAAAATATCTACACGCCAATCACAGTGTCACAGCAAAAAAAATAGAAACACAATCGATCAATTGTACAAGCGGTGATCTAAATTATTTGCCAATAACACCAAACAATGTCGACGCCAATGATGGCGAAACATTAGAAAACAATTGCGCAATCGTAAATAGTATTGGCTAGCCAATAGCCAAACAAAATATTTTAATTGCAAATATGTTATTTTCATCGATATACTACAACTGTTTTTATCCAGTGTAATTTCCGATTCTTTTGTTTTAAATATATAAATAATTTTTATTAGCCTACAAAAATTTGGTCAAGGTCGTGTTGATTCGGATAATGAATTTAAAATAGTAAATTAGTCATAACATGCACGTGAGACTTTTATTTGATCGAGGTGGAATATAATCCGTGTTGGTTTTATAAATTCAACTTCTTCTAATCATGAATATTGAGCAACAAATTATAGTAAACAAGGAAAGCATTTTGATAATTTTATTTGCCAGCGGAATAGATGACGAAATATTCTATTTAAATGATAATCATAAAAAAAAAATACATTCATATGCGTTGTCTTGAATATAATTGATACGAAAATCATTTTGGACTAATGCATGATCCGTGGCGTTGCGGTTCATTTACAAAGTAACTAATTGACCTAAAAACCTATTTTCTATAAAGTACACAAAAAGTATGCTTTTCTACATTGCCGATTTTAGCATTTCGCAATAATGGTAATAATTTTCGATAAACAGCCAGAATGCAACAATTAAATCCGATGGTACTGTTGAAGGCCCGCTTACAATGACGTTTTATAACGTGTAGTAATTAATCTTAATAGTATGCTAAAATAACACTCGCGTTACTTAAGTCGTCAAGGTCACTAATACACTAATGGCTCATGTTCGTATCATAAACGTGTATGTTACTTTACTGTAATTATATGCACATACCAAAAAAAAAAAATAATGTCACCATTAAACAACATAAAAAGATTATTATAAAATAATACACACATTTTAAAAAACTTAATCACAAACATGTATATTGTATGAGGACTGTATTCAAAATGAAAATAAACAATTTTTATTTACAATCTATAGAATTTTTGAAATGAGTCAAATATAATTTGGCAACGGTGCCCGACGTTTTCGGTCATTAGTGCCCGTCTTTTTTTAGCTGCAAATAATTCATATACGCAGATGTGGAAAATAACAAACAAAGGAATACAGCAACAAAAAATAATTACTTAAAAATTCCAATCACATTTCGCTTGAATCGAATAAATTAATTATATTTATATACCTAGCCCCCCCCCCCACTCGCCCGCCCCCCTTCTGTACCGTGCGATTGCGTCGCGAGAAATTTCCGTGTGTCGAATGAATAATATTAAAACCCAATTAAAATCTGTATAATTCCAAGAATACACAGAAACCGAATCGATATTTTCAGCTCGCGTAATATTGTGCGGGCCCGTAAACAGCCGAGCTAGCAACCGACGAGTGCCGATGTACTAATTAGAATAAATGTTTTCTTAATAAATTTACAGATAAAACGTTGAGTTACTATCACTTAATGCCATACACTTAATGCTGTATTTTTAATGGGGAAAGTTCAAGAAATAATTAAAATTCATACACGTTTTTTTTTTTTAATAATCTCATTAAATATTTTCATATATTACATTTTTTATTATTAAATTTCATTGTGATTGACCTACAATGATCTAATTAATTTTGTATATAAAAAAAACATGTTCTAGAATTAAAAATATCCGTTTATCGGGATTTTAAAATAGAACAAGTTTTGAGAAATTTGTTATAGAATTCTAATAATTCTTAATTGATATGACATCATGCAAAATAGGGAAATTCTGTGATTTCTTCTGACACAAACACAAAACAACAATAATAATAAAATGAAGAGTGTCCTGGTGCTTCTCAAATTTGGCAAAATAATTGTTGCACGCTATTATTCAGAGAATATTGGCACTAATCCAGGTACAAAGACCTGCCAGCGATTCCCCATAAAGTGCTCAACGTAACGTGTCGAGTTATATTGTTCAAATGTTGGCTTAATTAAATATTAATAATACATCCAACAGCAGCATTTATTGCTCGCCATGCGAACCTCGTAAAATGACTGTTCATTTTTAGATCTAAATGTGCTAAATATACCACTGACGAATGCTAACACTTAACAGATGAAACAGCTGGTTCAACATACTCAATTTAAGGTTAGTCCGAAATGTCCAACTAAAACGGACAATATTTAAAATGTACGTATTTTCTATTTAAAATAGTATTATTTTTTTTTATATATTCTAATATTATTCCCGACAGAATAATTACATTTTCTTTAATGATAAGTCCAACGATAATGTATCAACAGCCACAAGGTCAGTCAGTTCTTGTTTAATTTACAAACTAGCCTATTGTATTCATGGTAATTTTATTGTTTTATGAATTGTAGCAAACGAATAATAATATTTGCTGTTATAAATTTTTTTGTTACAATCTAATGTTCACGCGGAGCACAGATATGTGCTTAATCTCAACGGTCGCATGTCAATTTATTCGGCACGTATAAATCATAATTTTGCACTAAGATATCAATTAGGTAATCCTGTTGAAATTCCGTCTAATTTATACTACAAATCAGAGTTAAACATGGCCGCCTGTGATTTCTATCTCGGGAGGAAATGGCACATAATTTGTTATTACAAATATGAGTGACGACAAGAATTTCTACATCTACGTGTGTGCGTGCAATTCAAGGGTGTCGAACTATACCAGGTTGTCTCAGCTAAATCTATAGACTAAACACTGAACGAGAATTTTAGCTGTGCGTGTATGATGACGCAGCCTGTACTTGTGTCTGAATGTGTGTGTGTGTGTGTGTTCTCTCTTTCTTTGTCCTGCACCCGCTGAAGAAGCAATGACCCATTCTCAGTTGCCCCATACACATATTACCTCCTGCACATTCACACACACACACACACACTCACACATATTATAACAGCAGTACCCAAACAAACACTTATAATTATAATACTCGGAAACATGTAATTCGCGAGAATTTTCGTCGTTTCTCGTGTAAAACTCACATTCGCCAGACTTCAGACTTAAAATGATCTAGATTTGATTCCGGATTTCTTAATGTACTTTCTATTTTATATATAAATGTCAAAAGAAGTTTAATTTTACCGTGCACGATTTACGCAATTCGTGGAATTGTTGTTAAACAAAACAGTATTACATCTAATTTTTTATCAGACATTACAACATACACCAACCTTTGAAAAATGTATAAATGTTCTTGACAACATGGAAATTAAATATGTTTCTTATAATTGTATACATTAGACTAACAGTTTAATGGCTGGTCGTTATTTAACAAGCTGAAATGATTACCAAGGTCGTTATGACGAATTTTTATTATCCGCGCGAGGGCAAAATATTAACAGTTTTTCAGCAAACACAAAAAAGATAAGTGAAATTGCAAACAGAATGTTTTAAAAGACAATGCATGATCCTATTGTCTTATATGAACATATTATTAACCGTTATGTTGGTATTATGAGAATACGATACAAAGAGCTGTAATAATTTTCAGATTAGATAATTAAATTTGACCTCAAAATCTTGTAAATAGCTAAGTACATAGTATTAAGGAGACATATAGATATGTATAACAGTCGCTGTACGCTACATTAGTTTCAAAGTTATTTAAAAGACACGCAAGCACAAACCGGCATTCATAAATGCCAAAAATGTTGAACTCAGTCAAGGACAAATGAACACCAGCCTTTCAACATATCACCATAATTGTATTTGTGATTCATTTAAAATTAGAATTTTTATAATCATATTTGTATATATTTTACGTGATTTATAATGTTTTCTTCTCACAGATATTAACGGAACAGTTTAATGTGACAAAAATATGTTACTGGTTTTCTATAATTGTTGACCGTAAAACTATATAAAGAGTGAAGAGGCGGTACCAGATGAAGCGAAAGTTTTGTAATAGTTTTGCTACTACTTTCATACTTTTGTACAGAAATAGTGAAAACGCTTCTAATAATACACACACACACACACACACACGTTGGCAATACATAAAATAGGTCATTTTTACTTAAAAAAAAATTATTAAACAACGTGTGTTTGAAAAATATTTCAGTTTCTGCGTTTATTATAATAGACAAAAATCGTTCACACCGATCCTTAAAATATAATTTCACATCTTTTAATTGTACTGAAGGAAATCAAAACAGCGACCTTCAATTCAATTTTTTAGCTTGATGTAAAATTGTTATTCATAAATTTTAGTTATGTAAACAAATAAAATAATAATCGGTGATTTTGTGCGCAGTAATTCGAAAATAACTATGTGTCACTTTTATAACAAATTGTTTAATAAACGATTAATTAATATGAGAATGTTTATAAAGACAAAATACCAATATAATTAATATATAATTATGTAACAAAAAAAATAATGAATCGTAAGTCTAAAAATGCATTTAAATATTGCTAAGGGCTCTAGCATAGACTGCGTTTATTTTAACAGGAATTATAAATAGCCTAAACGTAGATATTTATTTGTAAAACAAATTATTAGCCGACCAGATAACATTGACTACCTTGGCAATATCAAATAATATATGTTTTAATAACATTCTATTCACAAACAGATAAATTCCAATTAATAATAATTATACAGGCACATTATTCTGGTGAAAATTCACTTTTGGTATTCATATTAAATATGCACACACACACGTACATATTTATAAAAACAAGGCACAACAATGAAAAAAAAATACTTCAAGAGCTGTGCGGAAAGTAATATTGATACGATGTTTGGATAGCAGTCAAGGTTTAAAAAGCATTCGAAATGTAAGTCGACCAGACAAACACTGCCGATCACATGTCGTACAGCCGAGTGTGCTCTAGTGAACTGGACGATTGGAAATGTTCTGTGAACGGAGAGTTTAAAAGGAAATTATTTAGAAATCAATAGCCGTTATATTCTTACAATTGTTATTTAATTATAAGGTTCAAACTAAGCGGACAGTTTGTTTGATAATAATAATGAAAATGTATGTAAAATGGCCGCCGTGTTGCAAGGTTTATTAATTAACAATAGCGCGCTAATATGTAATTTGAGCTGGCAAAAATAAATAGCAAAATTCCAGGCAAAATTAACATTCAGTGATAATGTTCAGATTATTATTTTATCACCCGATAATAACCAATGTCAAATGTTTGTTCAATGCAACACTTGAATATTTAAATTATATATTCAAATCCACTTAAACTAATACATTCTCATGTGTAAGTTTCATTATTTACTAACAGCTATGTCTAAAGCAAGTCATGCATATTTTACTTTCACATCATTTGTGTATAAAATTTGTTTATTAAATATCTATTTTAATACCATTACGAAACTGAACTGTTTCAGTTCCATAAAGTAAATTACGAGGAAAATCAATAATCCACACAATGGCTTTCAATATTGGATTAACAACGTAACATTCGACCAATATCATTTCATTAGTGATGCAATATACATTAATGTATTCATATAAAAAATAGTATTACGTACGTGTCATTATGTAGGTAACTTTACATAAATATAAATTCATATGTACATTGTGAAAATGTGTACAAATATTGTATTAAATTCGTATTAGACTAAACTGAAACTGACTGCGGGAAATGTACGGGTGCTTGTGTGAAATGTTATCAAAATCAGTTTCCCCCCAATATTTTATCTGTAGTCCCAAAAAGTCTTACTGAAGGGTGAGGCGGCGGCAGAGGAATATTATGACAGACTTATGTACCAAATATTTATGTATTTTCGTGTCTTTAAACGAAATGATTTGTTACAAGCGAAATGTCAAAGGCTAGAGAAATAAATAAAATGTAAAAAATAAAACAATGTAGAAGCAATATTGCGTACTTAGTATAATAATATTTACAATATTTATATTTATATGTGTGTGGAAAATAAAAATATGTTTCTTATTTAATTTGGTGCACCATTTGATATGGAAATAATGACGTCATACGCTTTAGAAAGAGAGAGACAAACAATTTAGGGAGGGGATAATCTTGGTAAACCGGCTATAGGGTATGCTCATACTGTGTTATTTGTTACAATATTTATATGTAGCGGCACACACGCGCACTACACGCGAAATCACCGAAATAACATTGATGCAACAGGAGCCGCTCCGTATGGACAGGCGCACCAGGTACGTCGAGTTCCAAGGCTTCATTTACATTAAAAATAGTTGAAAGAAAAACTGATTTATAATTAAATGACACTCGTAGTAATTGTGCGAGATGTTATAGGAACGTTGTGTGTTTTTATGTAAATAATTATCAAAGATACAGTAGATACATATTAGACATTATATTAATATATACATGTAATTATAATATTTGTTGATCATTTACCTCGCCATGGTCCATACGGCCCTCTGGTGTGTTCTCTGGTAGAAAGTATAAACGTAAACTTGCCAACATTTGTTCACTGTTTTTATCCACCCATAATAACTGCAACTCGCCGATGCACACTAGATCCGAGTCACTCCACAATTTCACAAAAAAGAACTCACACACTGATATTATTCGTTGCGAACCGTTTTTCGAAAATTTAAACGCTTTATAGAACGTATATGGTCCGTGTTGTCCGCACGGTCCTCCCACCAACTGCAATTAACAAACATAACATTCAATAAGTGGATTAAACATGTCTGAGTTGAATAAAAAGCCATGTAAATGCACAGATATTATACGTAAGTACATATGTCTATTTATAACATGAGAACATCTCGAGAGTAAATGTCAACTAGAACCAGTCTATTTATCTAATCAACTATCCTAATCAAACAATAACAAATATGTATATCAAACAAACCATTATTTCCCCTAGTGTAGAAGACAGTTTCGAGTAATGTGCAGTTAATTACACGCTCATATCGGAATATGCTAATGGGTAATTGAATCCATAACATATGTATAATAGCAGTAACAGAGTTCGTGAAGGTGGAAAAAGAGAAAAGAATTCCTGTGCGCCACGACAGAAATGGAAATTAATCATTGTTATAAAATCAAGTGTTTCACTGTTCCCATTCAAGTTTCTCACAACTGGTCAGCAACATTGAAATATATAAATCAATCAAATATCGCCTGTCAAACAAGTTAGAAATCGTCTATTATTATACTACTAATATTGCATTTATCGCTGTAATGTACGTAAATTAATCGACCACTCAACGTACTTTGACTCGTTCAAGATAGTGACCCTACATAAACAGACACTTATTTGTATGCTCATAATAGGCAAGCAATTGCAGTTGCCAATAAAAAAATTAAAATAACTCGGGAACTATGCGGTAATTAATTCCACAACCGGTACCAAATCAAAGGAAATTGTTTTAAATATTATGTAAAATTGTTTCATACCTCTATCTCACTGTTATCCATTTTAAAATTGATAAAAATCACTGAGCTCACTCACACACAGCACAGCACGCCGCTGGCACATCGTCTACTTTGTATTTACTCTAATTATGTGACGTCACGATACAGAACTCAACAATCGTATAATACCGGATGTGCTCGGCCATTCTCGGATACACTAGCTTTGGTATTTGACAGTGGTGGGGGATGAAATGACATGAAAATGAAATGAAAGAACAATAATGGCGACACTGTCATTCCTGTTGTAAGTGCTGTTAAGATCTGTCAAACAATAGAGGTTAGTTTTATGTTCAAACAACATATACATACAATCAGTGTAATAATAAGCGAGTGAATAGTTTTCTAATGATATACTGTGAACCTGTGTTTACGGTTACAGAGTTAATGTTTGCTGCAAACATAATATGTACATATTTGTTCATTGTGTGGTTAAGTGTTTGACATTTGGATAATAGTGTTTTTTTATATATCTTATTTATGGTTTCTCTGTACTTTATTGAATATATAATTGTTTTATGTACACATTTATCTCATGTAAAGCGTGTGAATACCAATAATTCCAGTGATTTAATTTTATGGTTATTATTTTTATTTACGAATAATTGTACTACATACTTATTATAATATTTTCTTTAAAAGTACACATTTAATGAACAAATACAAGACATATGATATTCGATTACGTTTATTCTTGAATTATAAAATATTTATTGCAAGTTTACACATATACAAGTTACACCTAGTACTGATAATATATCTGAGCAATCATGGCCATACTTGTGTGGCCAAATACTTGATTATTCCATTTGTTGTTCGTGTTTAACCTCTATGGTTTGCTGTTTACACAGTGTATGACGTTGTACCAAAGTTCAGTGCGTTCATCTGGGCATCTATCCAGTTTCTGAAGAGTGCTACGTTACCGTATACTCCAGGTACTTTGTCCTCGCCACATCCGATGCCCCATGCAACAATGCCGGCTTGTGTGTATCTGTTTGGTACAGACCTGTCTGGACACACCAACGGACTGCCACCATCACCCTGTATGCAAAGTAAGATGCGTGAGTGTAAATACTAAGTTTGGCAGTTGACTGATCATTGTGTTCCTTACAGTGCACGTGTCCTTGCCGGCTATGCCACCAGCACAGATGAAACTCTCGTGAAGTTGGAACAGTTTACCCAGTCGGGTGTTACGTAGAGCACTCTCACACTGTTTGTGCTGGACGATTGGCAGATCAACCTTCTTCAAGAAGACAGAAGGAGATCCTTCCTTGCCTGTGAAGCATACAAAATAACAATGAAATTGTATCTGTCAAAACAGAAGTGTACGTTCGTTAAATATATACATTCAGCAATGTGAATTTAAGTAAATTTTGTTCTAAACTATGAATCTAAAACATCAAATTGCACTCTCAACATACATATTTCTATTTGAATCATACATATTTAAATTATGCTGTAAACATTGATGTATCCTATTTTGTATAATATACGCATAATTAAACATATTGTTTACTTGTATTATTTATAAGACACTAGTGTATATAATTTTGTATAATTCAGGATCTATTGTTATATACATAAGATTATCTGAAAAATTGTTTGATTAATTCAGCACTATTTTATTTGCAATACGTTTGTTTCTATTTATTTAAGTTCTCTATTCTTTTTGACATAATCTTTGCATGTAAACCAATACATTAAGCATTGGTTAGTTTCTTTTCCAAATTCAACTCAAGTTTGCTACGCATATTGACAGATATGTCTGCAATGTATAACCTTAACTGGTTCACCTTGTGAACAATGAAGAACAGTGTTACTTACCGAACATGGTCTTGCCCCAACCACTCGCATAACATTCTTTGTCGTCGTACACGTGGTTTTGTTCTGGTAAACATACTGTCATCACATTAGCAGCATACTCGACTGGTTCAGCTAACACCAACAGTGCAATATCATTCAACAAGACCTGATCCTGGAAATCTTTGTGCATGATAATCTGTTTCACTGCACGTTCCTGGTACGGGTAGCGTTCTTTCGTAGTCTGCGTGTCCCATTCTCCAGCACGGATGATAATATCACTTGTATCGATACTGTAAACAAGACATATGTAATGTTTAAATAAAACCATCAATGTATAACAGTGTACATAGCATTATTACCACATGATTAGTGAAGTCTGATCTGTCAATGTAATATCTTACCCTTTAACACAATGCGCTCCTGTTAACACCACCTGTGGATGGATCAGAGATCCACCGCACAAAGCCAAGTTATCCTTGCTGGAGGGAATCCAGTTGCTCCTGAGGATGGCGACCATCCAAGGGAACTCTCCATACTCGGCTTCTCTGTTACTGTTTCCAGTGATACCAAACTCGACACCATGCGGATTACGGATTCCACACTTGATCTGTTGCGGTGCTGGTGTTGGTGGCGGTGTTGGAGGCGGTGTAACGGGTGGTGTAACTGGCTTATCTGTGGATACGCCAGGTTCTGATGGTGGATATGTGCAGCATAGATCCAAGAAGTGACTACATTGGTTCTTGCCAAATCTGAAAATTATTAATTTTTAAATCTAATGAATATTTAACACAATTAAATCATTGTTATGTTAATCAATTCATATACTGGAATGCTAATATAAAACAAAATTTTATCTTAAAAAATCAAGGATATCAAGTAACATCATATTTTTGCATATTTCAATATGTATTTAAAAAACTAGAAATTTTCCTTCCATTAAAAACAACTTTTTTTCGAATGATCTCAAAACATATTATAACTTTCCGTGAAGAATTAATTATTTTATCACCATATTAAGAAACAATTACAGAGATACCTAACAATGTATTATATTTTGTCAGACACAATAACTGACAAAACCTGTTTTAAAATCACATGTCTGAAAGTAATTCATTTTTAATTAGAAAGTTGTTTTTCATATTCAATGTTATTTGTAGACACTACATGGAATTGCATATTGTAAATATGGTTTTATTTATCATCACCAAAAATAAAAAAAATACTCGTTTTGCCTTGACCTGATCAAACAATTTATTACATCCATATTTCAGATCTCAAGTGTATGAGACACGGACACGGACACGGACAGTATGTTTGCATCATTACAAAAACCCGCTCGACAGCCGTGAGAAGCTTGTTGCAACCATTGGTGTAATCCGATAAATATTTGTGTCACAATCGAAAGTAAATCCTGTATTTACCAAACACAATGTGTTCATTCTAGTCGGCACAATTACGACAAACGCGTTAATCATCGTAATTAATTATAATGTAATTTACATCTGACAGAAAAACTATATGGCATCTTTTAATTGTAATAATTATTGTAAATTCCAATTAAATTTCAAGAACTAATTACTTTAATAGCGACCATGAACAAACAAAACAAACACATGAATATTCAAAGTATTCCATTATAAATCCAGGCAAAACCAGTGGACATCAAAATGAGGTTATGTACAAAATTGGCAAATCGCGGTAATTCCCATAATAATTAATTGGACAGTAAATAATCTATGCCCGTTATGCTATTTGTCAATATTGTAATTTCTACGAATTAACTGTCATTTATTCAATTCCCAAGCAGAGGTTTGTGGGTAAATAAATAATGAAGTGGCTGGGATATTTTGTTTTTGTGTATTTAGTGATGTTGAACTTAAGAATGACGTCAAATCGGGTACATAATCATTTAGGTCACATATATGGGAAAATAATGTAGAATAATGTTAAACATTAAATAGTTCACAAACCTGATATCAATGATTCCGAATCCGTCTTCCTTGCCATCGAGTTTGATGACTTTGTTCGAGTCACAGTTATGATATGGCACGCAAATACAGTCGCCATTGCCCATACCGTCACTGCCCATGAAATTGGGAGCACCGGCCACAGTGGTAGTGCTCAGATTCGGTGGTGGACCGAATATTTCCTTGATCACATCCGGATCAATCTGAGCCATCGTGCTTGACACTGCGATCAGTAACAATACTGTTGCAGTTCCTGCCATTGTTGTCTGTAACAAGCATTTATATTAGTAACGAACTGTTTCGTATATTTATTCCATTTAGAGAATATTTTATTACATACTCCGCTAATGGTCAGGTATAAGTTCTGAAAATTTATAATTATTGAATTTAAAGAGGATTAACTAGGACACAATGCAATCTACACAAATTCACAGAATCACATTTACTCCGATTCGTAGAAAATACAACTGTTGAAATTTTAGTACCAGCTGGTGATTTTAAAAATAATACAACGTAAATTGTAGAATAAAAATGAAAAAGTATTTATATGTGTATTCTATGGATTATAATGCTGTTTTATTGCAAACTATTTCACAATTTCAAAGCTATACTTGCAAGAGAATCGTACAATCTTATCTTACCGATAAGACGTAGCTATCCTGGCAGCGGATAAAGGATACCAACTAGTCTACCACCGGGTTATTCTTCGGTTTTTATATCCGTGCTTAGACCATCACACACAGTAATGAGCACACACGACCACATCCTTACAAATGATAAAGTAAAACCAAAATCAACTTGACTCTTGCTACAGGTGAATTTTTTACATGCCAAAATTGATCAAGGACGTTAAGAAAAACATAATCTATAATTACTGTTAACGGAAATTACACCAAACGACTTGTAAAAGTGAATGCAATATATAACAAAATGTTTAATTAAAAAAAGGAATATAAAAATTGTAATATATGCAGAGAATCTAATTTTACACTTATACAAGAGCATATATAATTTAAAATTAGTTACTGTAATCGTGTGTGTTTCACTGATTAAGTTACAACAATATAAAAACAATTAATGATTATCGATTGTATGCGCACGATGGTGCACATTCTTGTGGAATCGTGTTTTTGCTTTGAATATAATTGCCGCCGAACAAGTTGATCAGGAGCAATAAGACTGAATCGGCTTGTTAATAATAATAAAACGTTAATAACATAGAAATGCAGTGTACTTACCTCGGCGCAGGTAGCCTGATGTGAACGTGTGGTTTGTTGAAGGACACGACAATGTCTGATCTGCCTGTGTTGTTGTGAGTCTGTCAGGAGAACAGCGTAGCGAGTTCTCATGCAAACATACGCGACGTTTGCCGAACTGGAACTGAACCGGGAGCCACTGCAATCAAACGAGGCTGACCACTACTCATCACAAGTACCTTGGAGCCCGCGACCTTTGCCCCTCGAGGAGTACCTGCCACTTGAACGTGTATTAATTACATGCAATGTGCTTGTCTGCTAGATTTGTAAACTTTAATGATCACGTACTTAAGAGAATATCTGTCTGCAGTGTGTTATTGTTGATAAGGTTGTTTATAACTAATGGGGAACATTTTAAACAACAATCCGAACATTGTTCGTTGTTTGTGTAAACTACATACATATATAATGTACATATTTTCGAGAATTTCATGCATGAAAAGACACGTGAATGTCACGATAAACGTTCTTTCCTAACGTTGGGGAAACCCAGTTCTTATTTGTCCGCTACTTAATCGCGCCAACTTCATCACACAACATCGCCTTTTGACCTTATCGTCACTGGTGATCTTCGCAACACTCAAGGTCTCATTATAAATTACAGACACGCTTGGTTTAATAAACATATGCATATTTATTTGTCTCTTACATAAATTCACAATAAAATCAAGTACAAAAAAAAATTACATTTACAAAATGTTAGATGTTTATCTGACGCACTCAATATTTGTACGTGGCCATATCAAGTCTCTGGTAGGCCATTTGTTCATCGATCCAGTCTCGTAATGCAGCGATACTAGCGTAAACTCCTGGCGTTCCTTGCTCGCCACATCCAATGCCCCAGGCCACGATGCCGGCCTGCTGGTATCGTCCTTCGACGCCGGGTATCGGACAAACTAGCGGACTGCCGCCGTCTCCCTTGCATGTATCCTTGCCTGGATCACCACCAGCGCACACAAATGTACGGTGCAGTTCAAAGTGCACACCCAGACGTGTCTTGCGCAGCAAATTTTGGCACGTGGAATGAGCGACCATCGGTAATTCGACCTTCTTCAGGAACACCTGATACTTGCCCTCTTTCCCAAACACATCCTTGCCCCAGCCGGTGGCGAAACATTTGCTGCTGTCGATGACTTGATTGGATGGCGGCAGACACGCTACATCGACGTTTCCAGCGATCTCCACGGGGTCCTTGAGGATGAGCAGCGCAACATCATTGTACAGAGTGCCGGATCGGAAATGTTCATGAGTGATGATCGTCTCTACATCACGGTCCTGATGAGGGATGATCTCGTTCTTGGTTTGGGTGTCCCATTCGCCAGCGCGAATCTTGTACTTCTTGCCCAGATTCTTGCCAGTTACGCAATGCGCAGCGGTGAGTACAGCTTTCGGATGAATCAGTGATCCACCGCATTGGTACACGTTCAATTTGTTCGTACTGCCTTCGACGGGTTCTTCACGTAGCACGGCAACCATCCACGGGAATTCGGCAAACTGGGCTTCACCGTCCGAGCCTCCGGTGATCCTGAAACCAACTCCTTCCGGATTACGCCAGCCGCACCCTTCAGGACGGTCCGGCACAGGCTTCGTGGGGATTGGTTTTTCAACGACATCGTCAGTGCCACAACAGATTTCAAAGTAGTTTTCGCATGGGCCTTCTTTGATTCTGTAAAAGTAAATAAATATTTGCAAAGAGACCATCCATTGTTAATATGTTCAATCAATGATTTCGAAATGGACTTGGTACAGTAATCCGAACAAAGGCATTAATTTATCGATGTCGAATGTTTGGATTGCGACACGAATGTAAAATCTTGGACAGGTTTATTCGCTGCAGCGATGTTGTAAATCCCATGGCTAGTTCGTGGAAATCCCCGAGAACAAGTGAGAGAGTTACCTGATGTCAATAAGACCGAGGCCGTCCTTGATGATCGTGTTGTTCTTGCACAAGTAATACGGAACGCATGAGCAATCGCCAGTGCCTGCAACAGCTCCAGTTTCACCTGTCTTGGACGGTGTCAAGTTGATGCCGCCGCCTTGTCCTGGAGGAGCAGGAGTGTTGGCTCCTGTATTGCCTCCCGGTCCGGGATACACTTGTGAGATTAAACTCTCCAAGTCTCCTCCAGCATTTTGCGCAGTGGCCACGCAAAATACAGCCAGCATACAGCCAGCTCTCAGCAGTCGTGCCATTGTTGCTTCAGCACTCACTGAAATGTAGACAACAAATGATTGTGTAAAACAACAAACATCGAGCAAGAAAGCTCCTATTTTTCTCTGTTACCCAATGTGTCTTATCGCGCGCTCGATTAATGGAACACACATCGAAATAGAAATAAGAGACGACAAATAACAACGTAATCAGAGAGGTCAACTAACCACAGCGTAATCACAACTCTGTTGGTGATAGTCGAGCAAGACTTACCGCGTTCGCGTCTTCGCAAGGAAATTCAAGCGCACAAATAATTCTTCTCGGCGTTGTGCTTCGGTGTTGTGCTGGAACGCGACTGTTTGTGACTGAGTTTCGAGTCGCACTGCCAAGCCAACAGTAAACCTTGAACTAGTCAGTTACCGATGGTCATCTGGTGGTGACGTCACTCTCAATCACTGGGATACCTGGGTGCTAATTGGTTATTCCAACGACACGACAACACACTGATAAATAAACGAATAATCTCCCCAGTCTATATGTAAGCCGTAGATTTACTCTTGGGATGCCCAAAGACCAGTCGCGCTGGATTATCGTGTCGAATTGGCCAATAAGAACGAACTAATTACTATAAATACACCATCCCAGACACATAACATTTTCACATATATTCTGAGAAGTCCGGTTTTTATAATCCGATAATATTATATAAGACTATGACCTTAACCCCTGCTATATATGCATATTCATTTACATGTTGACGTGTGTCATGAGGTTAGGCAACACCACATACATATGTGCGTAGAGCAAATATACATACGTATTTATTATTTAGAATATATTCACAGAAATAAATGATTTATAGAGTAATAGTTTAAATACTGGATATTTAATATTGTATTATTGTAAATTATTTGATAAAAGCTGAGAAAAAAAGTTAGCCTCTACCGTGACAATGTTTACACATTGCCGTGACCAGGATTCGAACCTGGGTTACTACGGCCACAACGTAGGGTCCTAACCACTAGACGATCACGGCTACCAGAGGATTAGCGTAAAAGTTTTGTAGTATAACAAATATTTTATTATAATTATTATACATGTATTTATAATTATCTATACTTTTTGTTGATTATGTCTTTTTATTTGTACAATAATGATTTTTTTTAATGTAAGTATACCGAAAACCAAGTTAGCATAAGAAAATAATTAAATATTTTTTTAATATTAAAGCAAATGGCGTGATACCAAACACCTTTAGGCTGTACTAATTAATGCAAATACACATTATGAATATATAAACTGGTTTATTAATTAGTGTCCTATAAATACATATATTGATTATTATTTACATACATTTAAATTTACAAATCACAACATGAATATTGTTTATTTTATACAAGCTATTTCGGTATTGTATCTCTGTTCAGTTCAATAATACTGCTGCTTATCCATGAACTGAACAAACCGACATCGACATATGCACCCGGTACATCCCTACCGCCACATCCAATGCCCCAGGATGTGATTCCCGCCTGCACATAAGTACCACTGGGCGTCTGACAGGCCAGTGGTCCTCCACCGTCACCTGTGCACGTGTCCAGGTTTTGCTGACCTCCAGCACATATGAAACTCTCGTCGAACTGAAAAGCGAACCCCAGTCTTGTAGCACGGAACATTTCTATGCATCTATCGCGGTCGATCACTGGCAGCGTGACTTTCCTCATTCTTGTCTGATATCTACCAGCTGGACCTAGGCAAATCAACAATCAATATACACATTAGCAGCTCGGTATAATGTATGAGTAAACATTATAGTATCCAGTCGTAATACAAACAGACAGTTGATAACAAAGATGGTTCCTGGTTCTCCTTGAAATATAAAAGCCTGACGTCTCGCTACGCCGGCAAATTAACACAAGAACCGATAATCACAAACGTATATTTACCAAATGCATTCCGACCCCAGCCCGTGGCGACACAAGATCGGCCTACAAACTGAGCGCCTTGCTCAGGCAGACAGATCGGAACAACATTGTTAGCGAACACAACGGGTTCTTCCAATCGCAGCAGCGCGATATCATTCGCCAATGTACTTTTATTGAATGATTCATGTCTTTTAATTCTCGACACAGATCGATCTTGATGTGGCAAAGTTTCGTTCGCATACAGTGTGTTCCAATCACCAACTCGTACCATCAACTGTCCCTCTGTCATACTAAAACACAACAATACAATAGTCGATACATTTGGAATAAGTATGGACTCTGAATTGGTAATACTTTTTGATGCAATGCGCCGCTGTCAGTGCGATATTGCGTTGAATGAGTGACGCGCCACAGATGAATGCGTTCCGCATGATTGTTCCGTCTGGAGCCAATGCTGTACTGTCCAGGAGAGCGCTCATCCACGGATACTCTGCAAAGCTGGACGTGTACGCGTCTATGGTCTCCTGTCGTCCTGGTGTAACGTACTGGACGCCACATTGTGTTCCTGGTAGACCTGGCGTAGCTGGTCGAACCGTGGTACCTGGGGCGCCTGTCACAGAGGGGTCTGTAGGGAACTGTATCGGTGGCACAGTGGCCCTTGCAGTGGTCACAGTAGGAGGAGCGGCAGTTGTCACAGGCGCAGCCGTCGTGGCAGGAGGAGCGGCCGTAGTCACTGGCGGGGCCGTAGGTGGACCAGTGGGTATTGGAAGTGGTGGTGGTGTAGTTGCAGGTGCAGCCGTAGGTGGTGCAGTAGGGATTGGAAGTGGTGGTGGTGTAGTTGCAGGTGCAGCCGTAGGTGGAACAGTGGGTATTGGAAGTGGAGGTGGTGTAGTTATAGGTGCAGCCGTAGGTGGTGCAGTAGGTATTGGAAGTGGTGGTGGTGTAGTTGTAGGTGCAGCCGTAGGTGAACCAGTAGGTATTGGAAGTGGAGGTGGTGTAGTTATAGGCGCGGCTGTAGTCACAGGAGCAGCCGTTGGTGGACCAGTAGGGATTGGAAGTGGAGGTGGTGTAGTAACAGACGCGGCTGTAGTCTCAGATGCAGCTCTTGTTACAGGTGAAGTCTCTGGTACAGGTGCACTAGTAGGAAATATTACAGGCTGAACAGTACCTGCTGGAACGGTTGTTTTAAGTGTTGTCGTCGTTGCAGGCGCCGCAGTTGTTACTGGAGCAGCAGTTGTTGCAGGAGCTACTGTTGTAGCTGGTGCAGCTGTTGTAGCAGGAGCTACTGTTGTAGCAGGTGCAGCTGTTGTTACAGGTGCAGCTGTTGTTGCAGGAGCAGCTGTTGTACGAGGAGTTGCAGTTGTACCAGGCGGTACAGTAGGTATACTCGACGGTGGTGCTGTTGGTAATATAATAATTGTACCCGGTGGCAGAGTGATAGGCAGGGATGGTGCAGTAACTCCAGGCACAGTAGTCTGTGCCGGTGGTGCCACTGTTGCATTTGCACGAGTAGTTGGTGCAGCAGAAGTTGTAGTTGTTGCAGCAACTGTCGTTGGTCTGGCAGTTGTAGTCGTCGCTGCGGCTGTTGTCGTGGTTGTCGGCGGTGGTGTTGTCACAGGTGCTGCACTAGAAGGTACAACTACTCCCGCTGGCACCCGGCAACAGATCTGTGCAACGTTCGCACACGTAGTTTGCGGAGGTTCATTCGGACCAATTCTGTGAACCAAATGGAACTTACTGTCAATTTAGATAAAAAAAGTTTAGTTCGGTACGTGATTCGAGCTTTTAGGCACCAAAATGTATATGGCAACATTGGCAAGGTGATAAATTTCTATCAATAATATTAGTCACATTAACAGATAACATTATTAATAATTGTTTACCCCATTTATGTGTAGTGCTATTATGCAGTTATTTGAAAATAATTACAGGAAGTGTAATTGTTTTTTTGCCATTTTATTAGAAAATCCTATGAATGCATAAAACCATTATGTTACCTTGTAAATAATGTAATTGTTGTAGCAATTAGTTTACAACATTTACAGGATATGGACATGAAATTAATTAGTTTCTTATATTTATATTAAAGAAGTATGTAGTAATACTGATTTTATTCCATGCTTATAAATAAAGGTTGAATATTTTATGCCACAATAACCGTACAATCGTTTGATGTACATATATTAAATAGTCAAATTTTGTAAACAGAAATTCAAGAAATGATTAAATATCTATATGCGACAAATAGGTATTTCTCAATAAAATATTATTTTCATCCACTATAAACAAAAGTTGGAAACAACAAGTAGATGAACTATATACGTAGTTTTATTGTCTCTGTGAAATCGAAAGTTTACATTCCTGCGTTGTTATAAGGAAAATAAAATAATTAATCACTGATATTGATGATTGGTAAGTTTGTCAGTGGTATTATCTGCATAGTTTTCTATACATCCATATTATATTCTACATATATTTCACCAGGGATTTCATTTATATGATATTTTACCTGTACCTTTCATCTATAATTCCTTCACCGGTAGTGATAAGAACATAGTTCCTGTCACACTGATAATGAAACACACAAACACAATTATCCACAACACTCTGCGTTTGTTGTCCGTCTATTTGCTTGTCATTCCAATTAATATCGCTTTCATCATTAACAATAGAACTTCTTCGACGATGCACACCGTTCCATTGTAGCCTGCTAAACAGGAATACATAGTCGAATTGGATCAGTAAGATCAAACACAGACACCAGCCAGCTGGTATCACAAACATATTCAACAAACTGCTCCCGAGTTCAAGTGATACGAACCGATGAAAATATCAGTATTTATTCGAGTTATAATAATACGTCAAAACAGCCTTGATGTTTTTAAAGGATTTTTTTCTCCATATTTTATTGCCAACAATATTATTCATAACAAAGCAGGTTTAACCCAGCTGGGTTACGAAATTATATGCATGTCAATTGTGACAACTATTCATAGTATTGTGCTCTGGATTTATTTTATTATAACATGCAACAATTATATATACACACACACGTGCATTAAGCAATATTTAGATGCGAAAGAGTACTACACGATGCTTAATATGATCATATATCATTCGATAATAACTATTGTCAAATATTATATATCAATCAAAAATTTGTCAGAAATTAGTGTTCATATTTTGAAGGATATCTGTAGATTGTTAAAATATAAATCATATGCTAGTACATTTATATAAGTGCTAAGAAATTTTAATCGAAAAATCCAGATTATAATCGTGTATGGGATGCTAAATTGATATTCCGCGGCGAAAAAACTTCTTCAGCGCTATTTAAAATCGTAGCGACTCTTAGATAGGGGATTCACCTTCACTGAGAAGCCAATATTGATGGAGACGCGGCCGAAGATAGTGAAATTTACATTACTGAATTGAAAGAATTTTGGGAAATAATTGTCCAAACCTAGAAGGACATTGAAAATTCAGTTATAAACAAACCGAGCCTCTGAATATTCGCATCAAACCCAGAAAACTTACAATCTGAGACTATTAATACACCAGTTTATTTTTCATAAATATTCCGTAAAAAATAGTGTTTCACCTTCAATGAATAAAGGTTGTATAATATATTACAATGTATCTTTATTTAACTAAGAATGAATGAATAAATAACAATAATTATATTGCTATTAATATTACCGAATTAATAATATTGTTCAATAAACGCTTTGTGTAAAACGAAAATGGAAGTAGTTAGCGACTTGCATCGCACATTCAGTAAGAGCAATGTGAGTTGGAGATAAGGTTGAGGTCGGTGCCACTGGAATACGATCAACATAATTTAATTATCCTGTTTCTAGCCTATGTCTATCATATTGTAGCTGTCATGTAGATTTATTAAAAGTACATAAAAAGCATAAATTTGTTATTTTCTGTACTGTCAGGATACATAAATGCTGATTGAAGAGTATTGCTTCTTCACAAGAAAATTTGCAAACTAGATAAGCACGTTATTATTAATAAACTATTCCTGATTATTTTTTAATTAATTTATTAATTAAGCATTAGAATTTTCAAAGTAATTAAATAATATAATAGTGAACATTGACAGATAATATGTAACTAGAATATATTGGAATGGCATGTATGTATTTTGTTATTGAATTATTATATGTATTTGTTGTAACATTAAAAATCTTAATTATAGAATCAGATATCTAGAATATGTTATGAAACGTTAAGCATATGACTCCGTGGCGCAACGGTAGCGCGTCTGACTCCAGATCAGAAGGTTGCGTGTTCAAATCACGTCGGGGTCAAGTCATTTTTTTTAGTTTTACCAATAATAAACAGTACAACAATTAATATAACATATCAATCATCATGCATGTTAACTTTTACAATAAACACAGGTGCACAAATAACAAATAACAACAACAACTTCTATTGAATACAAACTTTATTATAAAAAATAAACTGCATTCGGCAGATACAATGTCAGTAAATTGTAAATAAAATATCACGATAGAAAAATCAGTCTTCATATGAACTGCATTCATAACAATCACGTCTAAGAATACTTATATAATAATTATGGTTGTTGTAAATAAAATACCAGTCTGGTAACAATACTGAACAATACTAACAAAAAATATATAGGTATACTTAATCACAATAATAATATAATATAATTCACTGGAAATCAAATTATTTAACGAATAATATCAATTATAAAGCCACATTTAACAATGTGTTTCGAACTATAATCAGTATAATTTTTATTACAAATAATGTCCCAGTTCTCGGCGACATCTTTGCTTATAAAAATTGTAACTTTTTGGAATATTAATGTAGCTAATTATAATGTTACATTAAGTAATAGCAGGTACAGTTGTACATATGATACGACAATGGGCTGTCAAATGATTGTAATATTGTTATAATCTAACATTGTATACAATGTGCTTAAATTATAAATGTTTGACAGAATATTGTCATCTCCGAGTTCATAGTACTTGTACAGTGCTACTTTTTACTAAACTGTCAAAGTAATTTGATTCAAATAACACAAAATAATACATATTGACTTCCAGTGTTACCAACAATAATTAATAAAATAATGCACAATTGCTGGAAACTGGTGCATTTCGAGTTTTATAAAATAAACATAACACATAGGATCTGAATTTCTAGTATATATAGAAAAGTATAACTATAAAGTATGATGTGCTTAGTATCTAGTAGTAATAACGGGGCAATGGACAGTACTTGATCGTGTGCGCTCTATCGCCCGATGCATGACAATATGGACACGTGTAATTCCGTAAGATCGGGCACAGTATTACGCCATTATCATCCTTCAGATTATGACTAATATACACCCGTTCACTTTCGCCATTCTTCTTACAGAATTTGCACAAATACCGACATTTCCCCGGCGCAGACGCAGCAGCTAGCATCTTCTTCTTCCTCTCTAATTCATGGAGAATTATCCGTTTGTTATCCGGACAATATTCGGTATCTCGGCCGTTCATTGCGAATTCGTTTCGCATTGTCTGATATTCTAAAACAAACACACATCCATTACAACATTGCAAAGCATAGAACCAACACACACACACACACACTGCATATCTGTCAATTAATACCGGATTTCTAGAACAAGATTTATTAACTTAAATCTCTCATCTAAACGAACAATATCGCAGCAGTATTAATGTTATTTGACAAGTAAGCAACACAGTTTCGTTAAAGATATTGTTTATTTTGATTGTTTAAGGTCCAGCGGACATTTCTTACCGATTTCCTGGATAGTTTTCAGAATTTCACTGAAGCCAACAGCATGTAAAATGTTTTCAAAGTTAAAACACAGTATATGACAACAATGTATGCTGCAATTTACATAGTTATGTGGTTGTGACATGTTGTACATGCACTTATGACGAACAAAACAAAAATCGTAAACTATGAAAAACGTTAGATTCACGCACCATTCCGATATCACA
Organism: Carabus problematicus; assembly: GCA_963422195.1. NCBI lineage: Eukaryota > Metazoa > Arthropoda > Insecta > Coleoptera > Carabidae > Carabus > Carabus problematicus. The sequence goes on from OY728590.1 coordinate 11,040,526, forward strand.
GAATACTGAACAAAACTATATAATTGCTTTGTGCTGGGTGAGGATAGCGCTTGTGTGGTCCGTAAACTGTTTTTGTAAAACCACTAAAGTGTACTAGGCTGAACTGTACAATTGTGTGTCAAACATTTGAGCGGCTACATCTAACAGCCAGGGGCAATAAACAATATTTAATCGCGTCAATTAAATAACGAACTATCAAATAAATATACGTACCGTTTCTTTCGTTATTTTAAACATGCGAAATAAAATTATCAATAAATGTTAATATTGTTAAGTGTTCCAATACTAAAAACAAAACATGCCTGTACAATTTCAAAACGATGAGATGAAATAAGAGTGTTTTAAATGCTATTGTATTTTGAGTTTGTATAGTACGTAATTATTGGGCTATAAACAGATCTAGAAATTTGAATACGCTCAATAAAAACAAATAAATACTGCTTGAATAGCAGGTTATAAAAAGACAAATGCTGGAACAATATCTGTTTTGCCAGATGTGAAGTATTGAATCAGATTTGTGCACGTGCAAATGTTTATATCATACATTATGATGCATAATAGATTTGAAACAGAATTTCTATAGGATTTCATTTCTTACGAAATGACACATTTGGAGCAACAAACAATTTAAATAAATACTTTAACTGTTACTATCGCTACTAACTTGTGAATTTGTTTACAACTCAGAATGTTTGAATTAACGTAAATGTCAACATTATTATCTCCGTATACTTGATTAATTAATAATTAATTAATCGACTTACGTTTTGGTAGCCAAGGTGTCAGCAAGCGATCCATCTCTTCTTGTAAACTTTTGTTCATTGGATAATAATTTCGGTAATTATTAGCGTTATTCATAACGATACAGACACAAAATGTTGCTAGAAAATAAACCGACCGACCACAGATTCGACTGACATTCTCCAATGGAAAATGCAATATAAATTGATACGAACCTGTTGCAACTCTGTTATCCACCCCCCACTACACTTGCCGAAAATCTCTGTCCTTGAATATTGGGAATAAAGATTGTATGAGAGGAATGATTAGTAAATAAATGGATATCCAGTACAGAAAATAAGTTATCTAAATAACCTATTTTATTTGGAAACAAATAATAAGTATATGAATCTCTAAATAATTGTCTTTAAATATATTACACATGAGAGATGTTACAATGAGATTTCTGTTCTGTGTTCACATAATAAAAAAACCTATGTATGTATATATATGTAAATAAAATATGTAATCTGTCCTAATAACTAATGAATAAATAATAAAACACAAATAATACGTATGTTTGTAGATATATGTATGTATATCTAGGTATATGTTGTTGTTGTTGTTGATGATTATTGAAGGGGGAGGGTGGGGTGGCTTGGTAGTATGGCTTATTAGCTAATATGTATATACGTTATAATGATTATGTACGTAAAAACGAGGCACTGAAATCTAAATTAGAATGCTTTGTATACAATATATCTGTAAATGAAATTCTACACCATTCCATACTGTCGTAACAATTTTAGTCTTATTAATTATGGAATGATGTCTGATCTTTTATATTCTATGTATGTATATTTATTTATGTATATATGTATGCATGGATCTATTATATATGAATCTATATATGTATGTATATAAGTGGATTTTTGTCCGTAGCTAAAACAATGCGCGCTCCGACGAAAACATGAATCCCTTAATAATATGATGTATGTTATATAAATATATGACAAACTATATTTTAGACTAGCCGTCTACGAACAATATATTATATTTATTTATTTTATATATATACTTCTCTTAACATTATCAATTATTATATGTAACTTACAGGTATCTTACAGACCGGAGTTACACGGATTAATACATTACAAGAACGCACAACAGCGTATAGGATCATTGCAATTTAGAACAAAACTTCATTTTGCCAAGATGGCAGGAAAACAAAGAATACGGAAATAAGTTTGTACATTACTTGTCCGGATTTCAAATCATCAATAAACGAATACAGGTTGTTCATAATGCTTTTTGATCCCATAGCTGATCCATTCTTGCAATGGCACAATATTTAACGTCAAGTTAATAAGTATAAATATTATTCGGATACGAAAATCTGGCTCGTTCACCACACAATATATATATATATATATATATATATATATATATATATATATATATATATGTATATATATATATATATATATATATATATATATATATATATATATATATATATATATATATATATATATCAATGTCTTGTCCGTTCTGGATGAACGAGCCTGATATTCTGTCTGTGTGTATGTACGCGCGCGTGTGTATGTTTGTATATAGGTATTTTGATTACGTACAAGTCACATAAATACTGGGATTGGAAACAACATTACCGGCAAATGTTCTCTCTCTCTTTCTCTCTCGTAAAGCACTAAAGTTCGGTTATGCAAAGTTATAACGTACATGTCACAAAACAAATTCACTTCTGAGAGATTTCTACACGACGAGTTTCAATCTCATCTGTCATCGGACAGATCGGCTACAGTTCGTTTTGATTCAAGATTTATTAAAGAATAAATCTTTCTAAGCCGATGTAGCAAAACAATATTGCACTATCGTAAAATAAGCAAATTTATTTTGTCATTTCTCCGATAAACAAAAAATCACAATCACAACTAATTGTACAACCAAATTTATAATACAACTAGCCAGCCAGCGGGGCGAAATAAATAAATAATTAAATTATTTGTACCAATTATTACTCTAATATAATACAATGCGTTCATTAGAGTTTGGCAATCAACGATACAGTGCTCAAACTAAATATTTGTTTAAAAAATTTTTGGTTTGTTAATAGTTAACGAAAGTACGAATAATACCGATCAATTTCTTCAGTGTTAATAAATAATAACTTAAAATAAAGACGGGACCCTGCATACGATCAGATTGAATAGAAGAGTATGGACTAGGAGATGCTAATGTTTGTTTTGTGACAGATAAGTTCCACATCAGTGCATGACATTGAAATGTAACGAAACGTCTGTCTGTATGCATGCATATGTGTTACGGCTGTAGTGGTTGGTACTAGTCCATTTTCCTACAATACACTCGTCTCTGATATGTGACTCTAAACTCTCTAATACTAATTATTATAATTTATCTCATATCGATAGCGAATATAGAAATATTGCAATCAATCCGTTACATTCTAGAATATACACAAATATGTATTGTTTTGGTATTTTTACATATCACTACGAGTTTAGAATAAATCTAATGCGTTCATCAGTGGTCAATAAACCCTATAGCTAATGAATGAAAATTTAAATATATATATATATAAAACATCGAAGATTATTCAGGATCAATAAAAAAGAGATTGTTTGTTGCGTAAAAAATTCACTTTGGTCTCTTCACAATACTTGGGGGTAGTTTTATTTTATGGAAATGCATGTATAATGTGTGTATGTGTATGTGTGTGTATGCATGGGATTATCCATACATTTACTATGCGTCCGGATCATCGGAAATGCCGCTTCCTGAATGGTCAGAATTATTGTTTACCTTCACCAACGCCAGTGCCTTGTCCTCTTTCTTCTCTTTCTTGATGATTGTAATGTCGGGATGGTTCTGCAGCACGGCCGCTGTGATACTGTTGCTCCGTGAGCTGCTGCCGCTACTGCTGGACGCCTTGGCCGGCGTGTCCGGTAGAATGTGGTCCGTATCGTCGTCTGTCTCTACCTCATCGTACCCGTCGTAACTGGTCGCTGTCGCCGAGTTCGTCTCATTGTTCTCCGTGCCCTGGTGTAACGAGAGCAGGTAGTTCGACAATGTTTGCGGTGTGACATTCAACTGTTCCGCGGCCCGGAACAATGTGATCTCTTTGCGCTGCAGTTTGGCGAGAATATCGGCGGGGCCTTGTTCCGTCCAGAAATCACGGACTCTGCATTAATCAACAATTCCCCTTTAGCATCAAAACATCAAACACTGTTCGTCATTGTCAGGTTTTTAGGAAGTACTTGTCGGAAAGCTGGCATATAATTACCTATACGGATGTTTCAAACAGCCGTACGCGTCTCTATACCGGCCGTACAATGTCCCGTATGAGACGCCTAACAACTCGGCGGCAGTCTTCATCTCCAGATCCTTGTTCTTGATGGCGTCCATCACACGTTTCGTGAATGGTTCCTCCCAGAACTGTTGGCGTCGGCCTGTGTTCAGATAATCTGTCATCTTTATCACATCAGGCCACTGGTTATCCAACGCAGTGGAACTGGTGCTGCTGGAGTTGGTTGGCTGTTGTTGCTGAGGTGTCACTGATGACGTACACGTTGTCACTTTTGCATTTGATTTCGCATCAATAGGCAGTGTTGTATCGTTCTGGTGATCATCCGTAATATAATCTTCCTAGTAACATACAGAACAAAAATGCAGAATACTGTATCCAAAAATGATTAACGTACATGCAAGTTAGAAACACAGTACGTACATCTGATTAAAACTGACCATTTATTTTTCATTATATTATTACAAAAGTGCAAAGTACATAAAAACATTTATTTTTCAGAAACAATTAATTCGAGTGTTGCGTCAGACAATAACTATTCGTATTAGTAATTTTATAATGTAAACCGTTCAAATAGAAATCAGTTTTAGTAACAAACATCCGCCGATAACAAAACAATTACGAGACGAAACAATCAAAACTTGTTATGGAAAATAAAAAATATGAAATAATGGATATTATTAACAACCTTCAAATCCTTTCTAAGATGCAATACTTTTAAAAATATATCGCTTGTACCAGTTGTAATGGAAAGTGACTTTAAACGTAGAACGATTTTTTGTTTTTAATACCAAGGTCAAATGTACACAGCATGATTCCAGTAAAAAAGTTATTAAGGAAAAAATGCAAATAAAAAAAACCGTACAATAAGAATTGAACAAGGAAAAATGTATATGAATAACTGTATGACAAATATCAAACGTAGATAAAACATAGATATTTCTTTATATATTTATAATTATTTATGTACAAATAAATTAACATAGTTTTGAACTTTCATCTTCTTTATTTAGAAAACAATGTCTAAAAATATTTTCTAAAAGTATTTTTAGACATTGTTTTCTAAATAAAGAAGCTGCAAGTGCAAAACTGTGTTAATTTCTTTAAACAAACATCATCTAAACTTTTCAAAGAAACGTGTGTACACTTACCTCGCTTTTATATTTCTGTTCCGTGTCGGTATTATCGTTATTTTGTTCATCTTCCCATACTGATACATCTGCATCGCTGTTGCAAACGTCATTTGTCATGAAATTGTCATCTTGTTGTACGTTACCGGTGATATTTGTGATTTTAGGGCTGGGGAATGTTTGATCGTAGTCATCTATGGGAGGTCGTCCACGTTTCCTTTTGCTTATTGGTTCAATGGAGTTCTCCATCGACACCTGTGGAGGCACGATTGCATGAACACCATTCAGTGTCTGATCGTTGGGGGATTCCTCTTCTCGCCATGACACTTCTGCCAGGCCCTTTATTCGTAGTTCCTCTGCTGTTTTCAGTAATGTAGCTAGATGACACTGGCAAATATCACACACACAATTAGTACTTGTTTATTTTGTAGCGATTATCACACATGACATTTTCTATAAATGTCATGTTTGACAGTTTACATTCTAATATTATATACACTTACGTGTTCGACATTTATTTCGCCTTTATACATAAATTCCACTAAACATTTGATGTCGACGAATTTCACATCTTTCATAATTAGTATTGGATCCTTTTCCTCGTACTGTGACAATATTGTGTCGAAATATGTACTGCATGCTGATAAAACTATCTTGTGTGCTTTTAACGTTTGTCCCTCGCAGGCCAAAGTAACATCACAAAATGCCTGTCTCTCTAGTAGTTGTGAGAACATAGTTTGTAAATTCGAATGATGGTATCGCCATCGTAAACAATACTGCTGTGGTAACATCTTTGCAATCAAAACAATCCTACTTGATTTGTTATTGTTTTCAGACTGCCTTCAGTTCTGTAGATTTAACTTATTTGGCTTCACTAGAAAGTAAAAAAACCTTATCTGTTTACAATTTTCCATGAGTCACTACTAACTAAAAACATACTCAAAAATAATCAATACCATCAATACACCAATTTTTAAAATATTTTAATAACACACTCTTGTAAACTAACACTTGTAAGAAGTTAGTAAGACGCACTTCTTATTTAATTTCAATAATATTTGTGTTTACTTAAGCACTTCGACACCGCCTTTTTCTTAAAATTTCGAGACGCGTAATGTAAATGTTCAGTCATTTGGAAAATTCCAACAAAAAATGTGTTCCTATTAGTTTTTTATGAGTCAGTGAGCCAATAGCAACCACGTAAGACCCCTATAAACCATGTATAGTCCGTTACATCAAACTACATTCGCTTTAAGACGAATCAATATCCTATGCCCTCAGAATAAAATCTTAACGTTGAATTTTCAAGAAACTAATAATTTTAAACTTGCTGTTATGATAAACGATATGTCTGTGTTGACGAAACGAACGAGGAAGTTTATTTCAGACTGTTTCGAACGGAAATTGTACCGTTAATAATATAAATTCTAAATAAAGAATTTAATATGACCGTATTAATTTGTTTTTTAAATGAACTATTAACAAGCGTCAAATAACATCTGTCTCACTCGGCGAATGAATGTTTACTACGGAACAAATGCATTTGTTGTCGTCGTTAGTTTTCAAGATTCCAGGAAAATGTTATGAAAATTTGGTATGCGATTAGATTATTTCCAATTAAAAGAAAATCAATAATTTCAGATAACCTTTTAACCGCCTGTGTGAATATTACTCCCTTACCAGCCCCGAATGTAATAATCACCGGTTAAAAATTAAAAACAGACTACATGACTTTAGAATTGAACAGTTGTTTATTAAGGTTATTACAGCAAATACTTTCTATGTACAGAAATTTCTAGAGTTCTGATTTTTACGTTGGTACTATACTTGCATAAAAATCTAATCCATTTCTTTATTGTAAGACGTCATAAAGGCGTGCAAGGAAACAATTCAAAAAAGTTCCGGTGCCCCTGGGCAAAAACTTATTAACCGGTTTATTGTTGATGTCAGATTTGCAAGATGTCGCCGCTTGAATAGACCTTCCGAGAGCATAATCTGCTTCCACCATAGAGGGCAACAATAGCGGCATTTTTGACAGTTTCTTGTGTGCAACTTTGTTTACAAACTTTTCAAGTGCAGGTTGATATTCAAAAAATAATTTTTTGTTAACAGTGCTATTGCAGACAGATATAAATGTTTATCTTCTAAATCACTCTAGTTACAGGTTAGTGTGAGTGGCAAGTTCGTTCATCGTATTTAAAGTGTATAACCTAACAAAATGTCAGACGACGAAGACCTGGTTTATGTGAAAAAGCACAGATCCATACATTATGGTTCACTGGAAGAACAGGAAAGAGCCAGATTGGCAGCGGTGGCTGCAGCTGGAGATGACAGTAACGGTGAATCAGGACCATCAATTTTACCAGAAAATTCTCAAATACATATATCAAATGGTAAATCTTATTTTGTAATTATTTCTTGGCCATTTATTGCATTTACAGCTTTATTTTAGAATATATGGAATTGGAAGATGCCATGTCCAAAGATAAACAAGCATTGCTTGAAGAATTCGAACGACGGAAGAAAGCGCGACAGATAAATGTGTCAACCGACGATGCAGAAGTAAAAAGAAACTTGAGACAACTGGGCGAACCAATTTGTTTGTTTGGTGAGGGACCAGCTGAGCGTAGGAGTCGTTTAAAAGATATTCTTTCTTGGTAAACCGCCATTTTATATTCGCATGAAATACAGTGAACCATAACTACTAATTCTGTTTGCTATTAGCATTGGCGAGGATGCAATAATCAAGCGGCGTGAGGCAGAAGAAGAGCGCAAACAACAGGAGAAAGATCAGGAGTCAACGTGGTACCACGAAGGCCCTGACTCATTGCGTACTGCTCGATTATGGATTGCATATTACTCGTTGCCGCGCGCCAAAGAACGACTGGAAGAGGCTAGAAATTTACGTGACTTGCCGTCGGCAACTCGTACGGCAAAAACACAGGATCTACAGAAGAAGTTACATGTTCTATCAATTCATAGCAGTCAAATTGGCGATACGCGTCCCATATCGTATTGTCAGTTTAGTCCTAACTCGAAACTTCTAGCTACTGCTTCTTGGTATGCGCATGTCTGCTCGGTATGTATGTGATCACTTGCTAAATATGTGTTACTAAATATTTACAGGTCAGGATTGTGCAAAGTCTGGTCCGTACCGGATTGTGAATTAACACAGACACTTCGTGGACACACGTGCAATGTGGGTGCCGTGATATTCCATCCGAAAGCTACAATTAGTCAAGAGGAAACTGTATGTAACATGGTGTCATGCGCTGCAGATGGTTCTGTCAAATTATGGGACTTTAAAAAGTAAGTAACAACTGTGTATACCCTGTTCTACGGTCATATTCCTGATTTCTTGACTTGTAATATATCTTAATACAAATTATACTTGTGATAGTGAGGAACCAATGGCGGATATCGAGGGACATATGCCGCATAGAGTGTCCAGGATAGCGTTCCATCCGTCTGGTAGATTCCTCGGCACTTGCTGCTTTGACAGTTCCTGGAGACTATGGGATCTGGAGCAGTGCACGGAGGTGTTGCATCAGGAGGGTCATTGCAAGCCTGTCTATTGCATTAGTTTCCAAACGGACGGATCAGTGTGTGCTACCGGGTATGATTACATATATTTTTTAACCTAGTATTTAAGTTGCGATGTGTTTGATAAGTATACTGAATGAGCAACCATTTCTATCAGTTCCTTGCTCAAATTATCATACGTGTTCTGTCCTAACTACGTTGTCCCGTGAACCAAACATTCCAACGATTTTCTAAAGTGAGAACTGTGTGTACAAATGAGAAGTATGTGGATAGGGATTGAAAATCGATGCGTGTATTTCTTGCACAAGCATGTAGTGCAATGGAAATGTTATTTTATATTGAATCACCCATCAAATTTCTAGTGGTTTGGACTCATTTGGTCGCGTCTGGGACTTGAGAACAGGTCGTTGTATTATGTTCATGGAAGGACATCTAAAATCAGTCTACGGCGTTGATTTCTCTCCGAACGGCTATCACATTGCAACAGCCAGCGAAGATAACAGTTGCAAAATCTGGGATCTACGGAAACGTGCCATCTTGTACACGATACCCGCTCACGCAAACTTGCTTTCCGATGTGAAATTTCAGAAATGCGGCGGTGATTATCTAGCCACCGCATCCTATGATAATACTGCGAAAATCTGGACCAATCGAACGTGGCAGCCGTTAAAAACATTGTCAGGCCACGACGGCAAAGTAATGTCTCTGGATATATCACTCGACAATCAGTACATAGCCACATCGTCGTATGACAGGACATTTAAACTTTGGGCCCCTGAATAAATGTACATTTGTTTTATACGTTTGTTAATAAAACTAAAAGTATTGAATTATTTAGCGAATCCATGCATTCCTCTCTGACCTGTCATTCAAAGTTCCCGTTGAATACTAGACCGTTTTATTAAAAATGATAGATAAAAATGTATTTACAGTTATATTCTGCTTTGTAAAGTATAACAAGGTATTAGTACTTCAGTATAATATGATTTATATTGGTATGAAATTAACCTGACGAAGTGAGGTTCCGCATTTGTCTGATAGCTGCGACAAGTCGTGGTGAACATCCAGAACTTTTGCTCTGATAGTGTTCAGGTGCTAGGCGCAACAATGTGAGCATCTGTTGTAGAGAATCTGACAACGCTAAACCCAAGTCGTCCAGTATATTTCCCAAATAATCTGCACAAACAATTAGCATGAGTTAATAAACTATACATATAGAGGTTCAACTCTGTAGCTACCGATATCGTTTGCTAGTTGGCGACATGCGCTTTGTTTCAACTCGCATATGGTGAGTATACTGTCCACGTACGACCGACAAGTACCTCGTGCTATTATCGCCAACAGTACATCCGCTAATCGGCCTTCTTCTTCCTCAGTCAGACTACTGTATTCCTGGTCGGCTGCTTTCAAGGCACAGTTCAAAGCTGGATTATCTCTCAGCAAGAATGGCTCTAGATGTTGGGGGAGAATCATTAAATATTGGCCAATCTATAAAACACATATATTATCATATATCTCAGATTCGTATTTCTCTAGTTTCTCAGTATACTTGTGTTATGTATTCTTGTGGTGCGAAACTATAGTCGGGTAAATCTGCAGTCGGTAAAACAGAACTCTCCGTATCATTCCACGCCTTAGCCGATTGCACCAGGTCCAGTTGCACCGAAATTGGTGCGATCACTACCTGGTACGTCGTGTGATGGATATCCACGCACAATTTCTGCAGCTCGTTGTTAACCGATTCCAACAATGACAGTTCTCTGCCCTCCTTGACGTTTTGTATCAAATGATCATACTCTTTCTGTCCGGATGTCGTCAGTAACAAGTGTTTATAATCAACATCATGATGCGCTTTGATCGTTTCCAAAGCAGAGCTTGTCAGTTCCTTTTCAAACTGCTGAATGTTCATGAGAATTTCACCAACGTTTTGCATCATTGTCAGACACATTTGAAACATGTTCCAGTCCTCTTCGATACCCTTCGCCCTGTCAATTTGTCTCAGTACTATCCGGTACTGGTCGATGTAGTTCTGCAGGAATGCTTTGATCGCAATCAGCAGGCCACACAGTCCACAGTTTTCCGTTAAATCCTGACACCGTTTCTTTGATTCCCGTAACAAGTCCATTATGATTGGAACAGATAGTCCTAGTGCTTGCACGGAATCGGGATAATCATCTTTGACGCAGTTGAGCGATGAGATTTTCTGAACTAAATATGCTTGTTCGTAAGCCGCATAGTTGCCGACATATTGTATAAATGAACTGTATATAGCCTGAGCTAATGTCAAAAGCATATTACTATTTACTTTGCCTGAAATACAAATCATCACTTACATCACCACGGAACATCAATAATAATTACATACCTTGATTTCCAGCATCAATAAGAGTGAATAAATTACTAGTAAACTGTTTAGTAATTTGTTTCAATTCCAACAGTAGCCCTAGTTTATCCAGCTGCTGTTTGAGTGCGGCGTCTATGCATTCGTTGAAACTCGGGTCTAAACTGGTCAGTAAATCTGTGTACACGTCTATGAGAACCACGGTGGCAGAATGCTGTGTGAATACAACGTTGAACCACTTCACTTGTGCATGCCAGTTTGACAGCAACACATCATAAAAATTATGTATCCACTGGGCCACAGATTCATCTTGTTCGATTTCCAGTTGGTTCCGCCATTTTTGCATCAGTGTACCTTTTTGACATTTGTGGTAATACTTCAGAAGTTGCGGTAGACGGCCGATTGAAGTGAAAATTCGAGCATATAATGCTGATTGTTCTGGAACATTTGAAATGTATTTATTTTCACGTAACAGCAATGACCCATTGATTCTTACCAATGTTTCCAGATGTAAAAGCTTGTACTATAGACGGACTAGTCATAGCTTCCAATCTGTTTTTGAGTTCTTCTAATTGTAACTTTCTATCGTCATAATCGGCTACGTTGACCAGTATTTTCAGCGATTGTTGCATACTGAGAAGTTTATTGGAAATATTCTCCAAGTTACCGGCTTCAAAGTCCTCTTCAAGATCGTTTGCTAATAATGTCCAGTTATCGGCTTCGTGTAATCCTTGTTTGGCTTGTTGTAATTTAGTTTTTATTCGGTCTAATCTTTCTAAGGTCGCCATTGACTGACCAGTGTTTTGTTCCACCTTGGCGATCTCTTCTTTCACTGCTGCCATTTTATGTTTTAGCAGTAACGCTTCTTGTTGAAGGCTCTTTGTGTCCCGCAGGACACGCGGTAAAGAAGTTAATACTTGTTGGCTGGCATCCTCTAAAGACGAGTTAACTTGCTGAACATATAACTGTAGTTTCTTGACAAGAGATGCCGTATACGCCTGGAAATATAATTGATATTAGTTCACAGTACACTGTAGATCATTAATTTTAGTACCTCTTTGTTATCCTGCGATCCATTTTCTTTTAAAATATTATTTATCCATAATTTTGTGTCAAAACTGTCTTCGTAAAATGAACTTATATCCTAAAAAATCATTAAAAATCGGTATAAATAATATTTAAGGATAATCGTGCATAGGAGAATTATTGTATACCATATTATACGATTAATTTCTTTTATTTAATATGAAAATAACGTTTGTTTAAATGTAGTATTTGACAGCTGTCAAACAATTCTTGGTTATGTTAAAAGACGCTTTGACGTGGAAACAAGTGAAAATTCCCTAAACGCAGATATGTTTCATTTAAATATTTTATTTAATGAAATTCTATATTAAATTAACAGGGCAGGATATATAGAGACAACATTTATTTGAAATAATAGTTTATTTACACTTATATATGTTTCGTGCTCTCTTTAATATCTTTAATAAACAAAACAACTTTTTGGTACAAAAACGAATGCCTGAAATGCAAAATAGAGATTAGGAAAACAAGTAATAATACATGATTAGTAAACATATTACCTGTTCATTGGTTTGCAAATTCCCAAATGATCAAGTGGTATTTCATAACATTCGCCAACGTCTAATTTAGCAGACTGTTCAGCAACTAAATGCAAATTAAATTTCAGCGGCGAAATTGTCGTGCCCTCGGTCTCAACAAAACTAAGGATGTTTATGTTTTTACTCTTCAGTAGTTCTAAAAATCGATTATGAAGATTTAAAAGTGCCGGAGACCCTAGGGTAATAAAATATACATATATTAAATACATGGAAATGTATTCTCGATTAAAAGTTTATGAATCTAGAAGATTGGGGTGTATGTATTACCTGCTTTTAACTCTCTTACTTCTACAGAAGGCCATAGAAATAGTGAAGTTGTCTGGTTAAATGACGCTAGGTTGGTACCTTTGTGTGGCGTGCTATAAAACACTACACCTTTTGTATTTTCGCATAGTCTCTTCATGTCTGGATCTTTGCTCTCCCATGCTAAACACAAAATGCAACGATATAAAGAGATCCCATTCACTTCTTGCGAGTAATTATACCTTTCACAAGCATATTTTTAACCAGCAGTCCACCCATAGAATGTGTCAACCAAATGACAGGTCTCTTTCCCACACCGGATACAAGTAACTTCTCCAAAATCTCATCACTCCTCTCGTCCAGTGTGCCTTTCATCTTCCGTATAGGACACATCGGAATCCAAAGGGACAAACTCGTATCATAATTCACACCAATGATTCTCAGGTTTGAGCAATCTTTCGGCAACCAGTCTTTAGGCCAACACTGAGTACGACTTTTGTCATCCATTGAGCAAATATCTTCCCTGGAATACAATATTCATTCAATTAGTACGGGAAATTCTTTCTTAATAAAATATTCTTACCCTGAGCAAGAATAAGGTCCTTGATCTGTTATAACCAAAGGACAATCGTGGTAAATAAATTCAAAATCTTTACCAATTTCATTCCATTCTAATCTGCGTCGTTCCTCAACTTCTTTGAGAAACTCTCGGGTACTTGGATCGCTTGTGTTGTACTCTGCAGTATTAATGTTTGAGCAGGGATCAATATCTACATAGAAAAAAATTGAATTAAACATATAAAACCTATTTGCACATAGGTATAACAATATATACCATTATTACAATTCTTATTTTTAAGATCTCGCTGTCGCCAAGTAAAAAATACACCACCAAGTAATCCATGAACCAAAACGACATCAACATCTTGATTTGCTTGAGACCTGTAGGTCGGATGTAGTAAATAAATTTTACTTTCAAACTTGCTCTCCACATGATCATCACTGTCCAAATTAGCCAATGCTCGTGCGGCTGGCCCGTAGATTCGGATATCATCATGTTTAAGTAACTTGGCTAGCACACCAATCCAACCTGAACGGTAGTGAATGATAGTTAATGATCAGTTTCACCGCAGGACAGATTTGCCACTTGCCTGATCTATAAATATCTTGAAGAAGTTCCGGATACACAGAGATATTCGATATTATTTTAACTAGAGACATAACAATGTCCTTGTTATCCTTGTATCTTTTATACAACTCCATCAATAACGGCAATCCATTCATCTGAACAATATCGCGCGCGTTATTATCGATGGTAGAATGGTGTAAGATTGATTGAATACAGAGCGGCAGAATGTCGTCGGCTGATTGTATACACTGTTTCAGTTCTGCTGATGATATGTCGTGTTCTACCATACGTCCTACATCCTAAACAAATTTTCTTTCATTTAAGACTGTGACTCGTGGATTGAAAAGTAAATGTTACCTGCACGTTCATAAAAGCTTTCTTAATAAAATACACCATACATGGATGTTCTGAATGTTTAGTTAAAGAGATAAGAAAATGTTTCATCCATGATACAATTTTATCATGATTATAGTAAACGTACCGATCTGGTGGGTTCACAAAGAACTTTAAATCTACATCCTTGGTCCGTGCCAAACCAACCGCAGTTCTGGCATCGCATGTATGCGCCAATAAAGAATAATGCCAACCGTCCAAGTTTCTTATTTTGGCCAAAGCATCCACGGCCCTAACTCTAGCATTTCTATCGTCGCTCTGAGCAATGTTGAGTAATCGACGAGCATATGAATAAGTCACAGAATCCCAGAACCGGTCAATAAAGGACGGTGATTTCTTTGGTTCCGATTCGATGAATATGTATTTCTTATTAGCTGATATGAATTTCTTTGGGTTATCTTCTAAATGATCAATGACACTTGTATCTAGGCCCGTGTTTAAGATATTGTACGTTGAATGAACTTCATAGCCAAGCCATCCAACCCTAGAAGATGATACTTATCGAATCTGGTGATTTCTGAGAGAAAATACATGTGTACTAACCCTCCCAATATAGTACATACTGCAGCTTTTAGAAATGTTGACAGTGACATTGAATTTTTGGACTAGGCACAAGAGAACACATTAGTTCATCCAACACTGGTAGTTGAAAGTACACAAAAAATTAATAACATGCTTTAAATTTGGAAAAGATTACATTTTTGACATGTGCGCAATATTTTGCACTGACAGTTGAATTTTCATGGTTATGTTTAGATAAATAAGGTACCAAAATGGACAGGATTGGCTTTCGAAAGATTAAAAATTCCGGTTTTCTATTTTTGATTTTAGAACGCCAGCAATTTGATATATAATATTTAAATTAAAACATGTGAAATTAAATTATGAAAATATGAAACATTTGTACATATTCCCTTTGATATGAACACCTGCATGTAATTTTATATGTAACGGAGATCACGAATAAGCATTAGATTTGACAAGCGATGATTGGAAATTATAGCACACATACATTTAATGAAAGGGTAGATTTCCTTAAGAAACATTCATAATTAATTTAATCTTGATATAAAAGCGAAAACATCGGGTAAATGTACAAGATTTTCGACAATGGCTGAAAGCGAAGTCGAGTTTTTAACATTTAATATTCGTGTGTTGAGTCATCTGAATTTGTGGCCAAAACATGCTGACGAAAAGGGTGTTTGGAGGACGATTAAGGATTTTTCTTTAATATCCTCTGTGATGCCGTCGTACTTTGCTGTTCTGGGTGATTTAATTTATCAATTAAATGGTTCGTTATTAATCAGCATTAGAAATGATTTAGCTGTACATTTAACAATGTATATTCTAGGTAATTTTGACGATATTTCTGGCTTAACTGAAAACTTGTGCGCTTTGGCTGCAATAATGGGAACTTGGTACATTGTTTCCTGTTACGTCAGCAACCGGAATGATATACAGATGCTTATATTGAAACTAAAAGACTTCAAAGTCATGAATAGCAACCAGGAAAATCTATTCAAAACTGAGCAATTTGCGGCCCTATTTACCAAAGCATTCCTGATTTACGGTGTTATTGGTATCTTGGCCTATTGTGTTGTACCACCGACGCAAATCGAAGAATGCAAAATCAAGAGAGCACAGTCCAAGTATTCTTCAGAGATTCCGTGCGGATTGGTAACAAGATGTTGGTTTCCTGCGGGTTACAACGTCTCACCGTTTATACAAATATATTTTATACATCAAGTCTACACTTGTCTGGTTGTAACGTCCATTACGCTAACTATTACCGCCTTGTTGTGTGGAATATTAATGCACATTGCGACACAGATTAAATATTTACGATCCATGTTGAAAGATGCTTGTAACGATCATGAAAATATTCTTGAAACAAGAAAGAAAGTGCGTCAGTGTCTGGTGTACCATACTATGATTATCGAGTAAGAAACAGTTCAGAAATTAAATAGTTCATTCAAAAATGCAGGCGCTGTCAGCAAAATAAATTCGTGTTGCTAACAGTGCTTCGGAAGTAATTTTATAACTTTTACCAATCTATATTGTGAATAATATGTTTTAGTTACGCCACTAATACAAAGAACGCCTTTACGACTATGATGTTGATGCATTTAACATTAACTTCATTTGTGATAAGTATTCTGGGCTTTGAGATTCTAAGCGTCAGTTCTATGAGTGATTCGTTCCGTTTTGGACTGCATATGGTCGGATGGATTAGTATGCTTCTGCTGACTTGTTACTATGGCCAAACATTGATTGACGAGGTGCGAGATGGACCAGTGCTATGCTAGGAGAATACTATGTTAACTAGATAATTTTAGAGTGCAGCCATTGGTGCCGATGCGTATTCTACATCATGGTATATGTGTGAAGTAGCTGTACAGAAAGATATTATGATGATGGTGATGCGGGCGCAACGACCTTTGACCCTTACAGCGATTTCACTTGGTGTTATATCACTAGAGACATTTCTATCGGTGTGTTCCTCTTGGAATTAAATTCACATACAAGTTCAACCAAGTTAATAATTAACTATAACTTTTGTTTTATTTGTAGGTCATGAAAACTGCGTATTCTTACTTTACTTTGTTGCTGAATATACGATCTTAGAAAGCTAAACACACTAGTAAATTAATGTTGGCAATAAAATTTATTTATCACAGTACAAAACACATACACTGCAGATGATATTGTTAACTAGGTTCATTTCTGCAGATCACTGATATTCTACGATCCCTAGGAACTTTAGTATCCTTAAATATTGACGTTGCATCTGGTAATATTTCATGGGTATAATCATACCTTGCGGTATATCTGAAACAATAAACAGTAATTACGAAATCAGCACACTATAATACAAGCAATCGACAACTTACTTCATTATATACAACGATCTTCTCTTCAAGAATATGTCTGCAAGTAAATGTTTATGCTTATCATGAACCAAACGCATAACACAATCAGATAACAAACTCATGCCTGCAATAGTGTTACCGCAAAACTAGAATGTTGAAAATATAGTAGTACATGTACGTTATTGTAGAGTAATCAATTAAAATACAAACACGTGTGGCATCTATGTGTGGTTTTATGTATCCTTTCGGAGCCAAATCTAAGATGTGCACGTGTTTCAATTGAGCAACAGTCTTGGGGAACGCCAGCTCCCGCAATCTACTTATTATATTTGTGTTTTCTTTATTCCATTGCAATCTCTCCGTTTCCCGGTATCCATGTATTGCCTAGAATCTTCTAGATTTAGTCTACATCTCAAGTACTTATTTGCTTTTCAACTTACATCGTCCCAATGATCAAATTCATAGCGGAGTCTCTTCAGGTACGGTTCAATTTCAGAAAATAAATTTTGCTCTTCCTCTTCAGATATAAAGTTTTCTTGGACGGTCATATCATTAAATAAATTCTGTGCTCTCTCAGCATGCTCCACCGTCCAGTCACTGTTTAAGCTTATGTAATTGGGACATTGTTCTGAAAATGTGAGCTGTCAAACGTGACAAGTGTATAACCAATTTGATTATTTACCCAAATATTTTTTAGACTTATTTAAAGCTGTCGTATATTGTTTAAGGACACTCTTACGAATAACATTAGATATTATAGTTTGTTTATATAATTGTTTAAAAAGAAATGCCATTTAAAATATTAAATTTTTGACATTTAAAACATAAGTACCAACCTAATACTAATCTGGTACTGAATTTTCGCGTTGAGAGGTTGGCAGATTTGTACAACGTTTCTCAACGTTTGTGGTCGTGTTTGGCTGTCAGTGATTTTGCAAGTAAATAATAATTGATTATTTGCTAGTTTTTGTACGAAATTCATGTGCTGTTTTCAACAGATTACACCAAAATGGCATCTCATCTATCCCGGAAAGATATTGATGATATAAAACCTTCTTTAGACAGAGCAGTGTACAAAGTGATAGGTACAAGTGACTCTTCAGTATTAAGTGCTGCCGAAAAGTGTTTATATTCCGGATATGATAAGAGAAAGACAACAGAGAAACTATCTTCTTACTTAGATAGTAAAAAAGCGTCCAAATTAGCCGAGAAAATATTCGATTTGGTGGAAGATTACACACACAAATCCAAGAAGAGATCACACGATGATTCCAGGGATAGGGAATCGAAACGTTCTAAAACAACCACAGTCAAGAGTGAGTCGGAGAAGGAGAGTAGGAATGGATCGTCGGAAAGTAGTAGCAAGCTAACACCACTGGATATCAAAAAGATGATGGCCAATGCCAAATCGGAGATAGAAGAACGGAAACGTAACTTGGATGTATTGAAAGCACCACCAGTGACTGGGCCTGGACCTGGTGCTGGTGTTGGTGCAGGTGCAGGTGCTGGGGCAGGTGTACCATTGCCAAGTGTGTATGGCATCCCAGTGGGTCTGTTGAACCGAGGCGATGCAGACAAGGCGAGGAAAATCGCACAGTTACAGGCACAGATCAAGAATAAATTGTCTACGGGGATTTTGGCGAACACAGTGTTCAGTATACCCACGGTGCCGGACAAACCGACCCCGCTGATTCTCGATTCCGAGGGTCGCACAGTCGATAAAACAGGTAAAGCTATTCAGTTAACTCATATTGCGCCAACACTAAAAGCTAACATACGTGCAAAGAAACGGGAAGAGTTTAAGGCCCAAATGAATGATAAGGTTAACGAGGAGTTGAGTGAAACACACTTCTTCGATTCCCGGATCGGCGCAAAGCCCGCAATCAGGAACAAGAGGGCTTTGCGTTTCCACGAACCGGGCAAATTTCAACAGTTGGCTGAACGTCTTCGTATGAAGGTGTGTATTTACATATTATATATTATTTGCGTGTGTGTGTGTGTGCATTGATGTCAATACGTATACGGTGTTGTATTGTATTCATTGCAACCTGTATTTTCAACTTCAGACTTGTCAGAAACCAACATTGTAAATATTTACTAGACATTCATTACAGGCTCAGCTCGAGAAGCTGCAGAATGAAATCTCGCAAATCGCTAAGAAAACTGGGATTTCGTCAGCCACGAAACTTGCGCTCATTGCAAAGTCGGAATGTCTCAGCGATGATATACCGCAGATGGAATGGTGGGATTCGGTTATTCTGGTAGACTCTCTGGACACGTACGACGGTGATATAATAGCAATAAAAC
The DNA here is from genome assembly GCA_963422195.1 of Carabus problematicus. Classification (NCBI taxonomy): domain Eukaryota; kingdom Metazoa; phylum Arthropoda; class Insecta; order Coleoptera; family Carabidae; genus Carabus; species Carabus problematicus. Next base: position 11,060,170 of record OY728590.1, read on the forward strand.
AGTCGACAATCGGCAATCTAGTAGAACATCCAACACAGATGCGACCGCCAAGTAAGTAAAAAAAAACTTGTTCATAACAGATGAATTCTCTCCGAATTACTAAACGGTGACTGACTATAAAATCTCTACAGCTGATCCAATGAAACCCGTCTACATGCCCGTATTCCTAACAAAGAAAGAACGTAAAAAACTACGCCGACAAAACAGGCGAGAGATGTGGAAAGAGGAACAGGAGAAAATACGTCTGGGCTTAGAAGCGCCACCGGAGCCCAAGTTACGGATATCGAATCTTATGCGAGTTCTAGGTACAGAGGCGGTACAGGATCCAACTAAAATCGAGGCACACGTACGGGAACAGATGGCTAAACGGCAGAAAGCACACGAGGAGGCGAACGCCGCGAGACAATTGACCGATGACCAAAAGAGAGACAAGAAGATTAGGAAAATCAAAGAGGACACATCGTTGGGTGTGCATGTGACGGTGTATAGGATCCGAGATTTGCACGAGAATGCGTCGAAAAAGTTCAAAGTGGAAGCGAATGCGAAACAACTGTACCTGACCGGTTGTGTCATGTTGTATCCGGACTGTTGTGTAGTTGTCGTCGAGGGTGGACCGAAACAGTTGAAGAAATACAAAAGGTTTGTGTAGATACGTTATTATCCTGTGAAATACTCACTACAAATGTTCCAGATTAATGTTGAACCGCGTGAAATGGGAAGAAGATGTGGTTAAAGATCCTGACGGCAATCAAGTACCGAATAAATGCGTGCTAGTGTGGGAAGGCACCACGAAGCAGCGGAATTTCGGTGAAATTAAGTTCAAAGTGTGCCCCATGGAGAAAATGGCACGGGAACACTTCAGAAAACACAAGGTTGAGCATTACTGGGATCTGGCGTACAGTGGCGCTGTTTTAGAACAAGCGGACGACGTATAAACCTAAACTATCTTACTTATCACAGAGTGTACATTCTAGATGATCAACTGTATGATTGTAAAACAAACAGCAAACTTGTTACGTGAATTCAATTGTCCTAATTAAATTTAATTTTTTGACATGGCTCCATAAATATGTTTGTAAGTTTATTCGTTCTATTGCAGATGTTGTGCGTGTGTGTACGTTCCTGGTTCCAATATCCTATCATATCCGGTGATCAGAGTAACATTCCTATTGCGTAGTTCTTGTGGTGTCCACCCCGCCGCCTAGATTGAAAGTGTAGGTAAGTGTAAAAATTATACACAACACAGGTACACATATAATCGTTTTTTATTATTTTAAAATTACACGTGTGACCTGTCACATTTTTAATAAATAATTCATAATATACACAGTAAATTATCATTATTATGTTACAAATAATCATCAATGCATTGTTTACTGTTATCATCGCAAGTATGTAGTAGTGTTTTGATATGTTTAAATGGTTTTTTTTTGCATTATTTTGTATGTATGGTTGTCATATGGACTGTGCGTAACTACATCGTTTGTTGATATAAAAAATATTTATAATTATCGATATTGAATCATAGTTGTAACAGTGAATCTTATCAGGATTTAGAAGGGAGTAGTTAGTTTGTTTACTGATATCATTTTGTAAGCAATGGACATTTTAAGAAGACAATTTATCGGATTTTAACGTTTTTCTTCATTATGAATGAATGAAAGATTAGTTTAGTTTCAGGTGTAAGGAATAGTAGATACTTTGAAACGGATTCTGGTTTGTTTCTATGCTCAATAGACGTACGGTTCATAGTTATATATGCGGATAGAATAGATCATCATCAGCATCATATAATTCATACGTGTTGTACTTGGAATAAAGTTTTAAAGCAAGCGTATGTGCTAATAGTATAACTAGTTGATGCAAATCTTTCAATCGTTACAACTCACTCACTCACTCGCTCGCTCGCATACAACAAGTACGTTCTTTTCTTATATACATGGCGATATTTCTCAATAAAATTACTAGTATGTATGACACAGATTGATTTAAAAGTTTTGCTTTCATCATTGAATATGCTACTCACATAAGGAACATGACATATGTTCGTACACACTATCCATCAACCCACTCAAGCAAGTAATAGCGGAGGTCAAATAGTGGCTAGTGTGTACTACTAGTTGTCAGGAAGTTTTATCATTTCTTTCTTTACATATTTATATATTTTACAAACACAAGTTTCTGCAAGATTTCTCATTCATTTAGATTGATACATAGAGTTCTGTAAAAATTGACTACACTTTTTAGAATATTTTATTTACAAATGGAACAGTTTAGAGTATCGCGCGCACGGTTGCACGTTATCCAGGAAACAGGTTAGGAGAGCGTCAATTCGTGTACGAATAGACAAGATAGTATTTCTGCTAGACTAAAGAAACTATAATAAAAATAAAAATATAACCTCTCTGTATGAAAAAAATATTACAATAACATAACACAATAAACCAGTTATTGACTAGGACGTTTTTTGTTCAAATGTATAGTAGTTATTATAAAAATAAATAACAATTACCCGCGACACCGGCGCTCGTTTGGCTTTGGTGTGTCGCGGGTAGAAAATAAAACCTAGAACCAATTTATACAAATACCTAAGTGTACAGACATATGGGTATTGGGGCACTGGGTGCTCCTGCTGTCTTACTAGAGCTCATATTATGACTGAATGCGATCATACATGCAGTGGATAATAATAATAGTAAACATATGTATATCTTAATCGTTCTTCATACTGTATGTATGTATACACATTCACTGGAAAGTACGTGGGCTGACCATTCTTAAATTATTTAACTAATTTGGTATAAGTAAGTTGTGTCTGAACTTTCAACCAAGAAACAAACACACTCACATCATCATCTCCATCTCCGTTTTGATTATATTCGCTCTGAAAGCGGAACATGCAACAATTCGTTCTCGCCGTTTCGCATCGTCAATTCAACATAGATCTGTTGAATTAGTAGCCCTAGTTTAGGAAGATATGATTGCTAAAATTATAGACTATTTACAGAGGAGCGGGCATTGGTGCAGGAGTCACCTGCACCGTAGTACAACACCGGCTGCTAGTGAGTCTGGTTCCTGCTCAACGTCAGCACATGCCTTTCATCATAGGACCATGACTACGCGGGAACTCTGATGACTGTGGGAATGCGGATGCGAGGGCTGCTGTTGACCCAGGGCAGGACTGCCTGGTTGACTGGCCGCCACTGACGTTACAACCGCTTCACTTTTCACCGTGTCCACCACACTACCGTTCCATTTGCACATTTCCGCGCCGGTACTCACGCCGATAGAGTTCATTTCGGCGAGACTCTTCAACGGATCACACGCGCTCGTCACCGTTGTATAGTGCCCACTCACCGTGGGCGTACCCGGGTTGGACGGCGGCGACCTGGAGTTATTCGACGAGGAGGCGGGTGTATGTTGCTGCTGGTGCTGCTGCTGCAGATGGTTAGCTCCACCGCTACCCCACATAAGTACTGTTTGTCGAGTCACTTCCTGCGCGACGGACGTCGCCGTAACCGGGGAAAAATGGTGCGGAGGCGCGATTGAGTTTTGTTGCGCCATCGCCAGATGGTGCGATCCGCCGGGACTACCGCCTTGCATCATGGCCACCTCGGCCTTCATCTCCTCCATCTTGGGCGTGAGGATGCCGTTGTTCACGGGCGACGGAACCTCCGAATGTGTCGAAGACATGCCGTCAATAGACGAGGGATGTTTTGGTAGTTTGGCGCAAGCCTTGTGCGCCATTTCTAACTGTGTGCTCATCACTTGCACCGGCTGAATGATACCGGAAGACGGACTCACAGAGTACGGCCAGGATACGTCCAAACATTTGCCGGTGTTCGCTACGACGTAGCCCCGCGAACTGTCGACGTACGTCGGATACTTGGTAGTCGCTGTAGTGTCTACAACTTGCTGGCACGAGTATAGTTTGTCATCCACGGGCATAACCGCCGTCCGACCGGACAACTGGTAAGCACCGGCGGTTGTAGCACTGGGGTCGTAGGTGGGCATGGTGCAGGATGTCGCCCGTGACGGCATGTCCAGGAACCCGTTACCCACGTACGGAGTGGTGGCCGCCGTGTGATGGTACTCCGGGTAGTACGAGCCGAGAGGTCGGTACTGGTGGAACAGGTTCTCCGTGGTCGTTAGGTATCGGTTGTCCAGTGCGGCGGGTGTGGAGTATAAGCTGTGTTGGAAGTTCGCCGAGTGGCTCATATACGAAGACAATCCGTGATCTGTGGCTGCTGTAGGTGCGTACGGTGTACTGTACATGTTGTACGCTGCAGCAGCTGTACATCCGTCAGTAGTTATGTAGTCCACCGTCGGCATTGGGTTCATCACCGGTGCGGACACTGTGGCATTAGTTGTCGGCGTCATTTGGCCACTGTTACTGCTATGCGACAGTTTGCGTTTCGTTCGACACGTAGACAGGAAGTCTCTCAGCTGTGTCTTGTACCGACGATTCACCCGTGTCGGTGTGGCCGGCATGGTATGAGGTGTCACCGGTGGTGTGTTCGACAACAACTGGTCTGCCTCGGTGAAATAGCTGTTGGGTAGTCCAGCGTCCAGGTAACTGACTTTAAAATCCATTGTCCGCTTGCCGAGTAAATCACGACCCTCTTCTTCCCTGAAATGTAAAATAACGTACAGTTACTTGGGCAGATGCTTGTGAATTAATATCGCACATACATCAGCGGTCGATGTGTGCTGATGACAAAATCTGGTTTGGAGTTCTTGTACACAAGCCTTGAGCTGGTCTGCAACCATTGCCATTGACCCTCTTTCGTCTGGAAGCGATATGCAATCATTCCACTAGCTCCCGTCTTTAACACTGGAACAATACATTATTTATTTATTTATTCACTATCTAGATTATTTATTAAATCCGTTCTTACATTCTTGGTGTGCACTTGCTACGTATGCCAGATCATCATAGTGCACTAAATCATAGCCGCCCAAATTCGCTAGCTCGGAATCGGAATAACCCAACAGCATTTTCCCTCTGTAAACATGCATGTATTAGTTTGTTTGATTACACGTTTAGTTCGGCTAGATGCTTGGCTACCGTTGATCCATAGAGACGAGTGTCAGATCCAACTTGTGTTTACTCTTGAACATCACCTCCTTCTGAGGTATCTCCAACAGCGACGGTGGACCGAACGGGGTACAGATGGCGAACAGGGCCAGTGGTGGTTCCTCCGATTTCCGATTCTGTCCGTGCAGTACTTTTACACGACCGCGAATATCTAGTCGCTTCAAGAAAACACGCACCATTAATATTGTAGAATTGTTGTGTAATGATTGCTAGTTACTGACCAGGAAGCCAGAGGTGTTGTCGAGAAGACATCGGAAGCGTACGGTGAAACTGCGCTCGAGCAGGTGACAATTGTCAGGCAGCAGGACGTCCTGCAGACCGATGTTGGCGGATTCGGGTGGCAGGAAAGAGTTCCACATTAGTTGTCGTTGGAGTTCTTCTCTGTCTTCCGAATGCACCAGTTCATAGACGGATTGGTGTACGATATCTGACTGCATTAAACACATCGGTACACATGTACAGAGAGATACACACACATATAGAATATTATTTATTACATCCGGCGTGCTGTGCACAGTTGCAATTATAATTCAACCATTTTACACAATGGTACAAGTTGTAAAACATAAATGTATTAATGTAGATTGCAGACGATAATTTAGCAACATTGAAAGGATACGGACAAACTTGTCCGCAATCTATAATCTGATATATTTCAATTAACCGTGTGCGTTAATGTTATATACCTGGTGAAATCCGAGATATCCTTCTATGCTGTGCGTTGCGAAAAATACTTCGCCTTCGCAAGTCAGAATCATTAGAAATCCATTGAGTGCCTGCAAATGAATTGAGAAATGTTCATTTTAGTCAGCGCTACTGGATATATTTTAATATCTCACGTTATTCTCTACATATTATCTGAGTGAATTAATGTTGGTTTTAACGTGTATTTGCATATTATATCTGATAAATATGTTTCCATATCCCCGGTGAAATATTATACCACTTGGTTTTGTGTTGGCGATAATAATTTATTGTCTAATCATTTATGAATATTTTACTGTGTTCTGTTTTATTCAAATTACATTGCCTTATCGTATTATATTACATATTTTTATGATTTTACTAAGAAGTATACATGAAAATGTTACGGTGTATCGCAAAAAAAAAACATTGTTTAATTTAGTTCAATCGATCAGGTGAGAGCAGCACTATGCTGAAGTTTATGTACAAAGTGTTAAATACATTAGTTAATGTGAACGTACACAAACAATCAGTCTCTGATGTTAGTGCAACATGAGTGAAAAATGGACAATTTGCGTGATCCATTCAATCTTTGTTTCAGACTTAATCATTAGCTATTTGAATATGTTCGAATCAATTATGCACGGGCAATCAATGCGCGTTTACATAAGTGAAAATGATTTTTAAATTTTACAAATTAATCTGACATTATACAGGGATGCATTAAGATATATATATATATATATATATATATATATATATATATATATATATATATATATATATATATGTCGGGTTTTACCTGCAGGAACATTTCGCCATCCAGAAGTGTATGGTCGAAGGCTGTCAAGTCTCGACTCCTGTGCATTCCGTCATCCTTATCCTTGTGCATCACCACTGTAACAAATACATAGGAACGATTAACATCCACACACATTGCGGAAATATAAAGCAATTTATTGTTTCTACATCTACTCAAAAAAAAAACAGTGGTCCTAAACCAACCCACCCGTATCCTTGCATTAATTAATTTGTGTGTGTGTATATACAATATTTTAAAATCCAATTAAGATAAACGTAAAGACATCAATTTTTCATTGTCTCGTTATTTCCCATTATAATCTAGATGGCCGGCCTAATTAGTTTAGCTTACTTTGTAAAGTATATTAAATATTTTAATAAGTTCACTGCACGAAATGTTAACATATTTGAACGTCGTGCTCCGCTGTATGGTTTGCTTAGCCCGAATGATTTATTATAATCTAGTTACGTACTAGGAGAATTTGTATATTCATGAAAAAAAAAAAAAACTAAAAATAATAATAGTATATATGTGTATATAAAAGATTTTCACACAATCTCACGTAGTACATCGTACACAAAAGATTAATATGTTTTTCTTCCGTATGTTAGCGAGTAACCGTTATTCATATATGCATGTGTGTGTTTGTATTCAGTGACTAATTGAATTTGTAATTTTTCAGTTTCCCTTCATACGGTTTTTTTTTTATATCCTTTTACGTATTTATTCTCTTCTAATTATGCTTTTACTGTCAGCTCCACATCCAGATATATTCTGTCTTTATCTTTCACGATGAAGTATACTACGTATGTTTTTAATAGTGTGTGATAATTTTTATTACACCTACTGAAAACATTTATCTCATTCTACTTCAGAGCAGTTTTATTTGCGGATAAATAAATTTTATTTTAATACGGGTGCAGTTGTGAATTATTAAAATTTAAATTGTACTCGCTGACGTGCGCAACACATCGGCATCCTTCTAGGTTACACAATAACCAGATGCGTTTTATAGTGGTGTTGGTGGTGGTGTTGGTGGCTTTAATTAAAAAGTAATAGAATATAAACAAGAAATTATGAGAGCAGATAGTTTTTATTTGACATGTTATTTAGTGCTCCCCCCGCCCAGTCACAGTTGTAATCAAGATTAGGAACAACAAGAATTACATTGTACTTTATAAGTACACGTAAACACATAATACAAATATCCTGCATGATGTGTGCTAGATCGTAATTAACAAATATACTATAACTCAAGTTGAGTTTCCAGTACGTGGTTCTGTCTACATAGTATTCACGGAGTTTCATAGTAGACACTGTTGTCAAACACACCCCAGTGATAATAATTATATTAGCTAGTATTGCAAGAGGCTGACGAAATAAAAGTTCTACCGTAATACGAAAATTACCTGTATCAAAACTACGCATGTGTTTAAATATTCATAAAACAACTATTTTCTCCCTTTTTCCTATTCGTCTTGGCACTTTGGCCGGCACCAAAGGCCGTGTATAAAACCGCTGAGTCACCGTGACTGTTCCATATGTCATAGTTAATCGCGAATTAACCTGTCCATTGAATAAAACGCTTAATGGAAGCAGTGAGCTAGTGATTTTCCCAATAGTGGCAGGTGCTACTAGCCAGTAAGTAAGTCATCCATGAATTCATGCACTGGGTGCATTGTTCACCAGGCACCCCACTCACCAACGCCACCCTCATCGGTAGTGAATCAATTTCACGTTATAATCCTGCACAATAACACGACGCCAATATGTGTATTATAACGTAGCAATAGCATAGTTGATTGATTCCAGATGGAAGTTGTTGTTTTTTTAATTTTCATTTGATTTTATAAATGTGTATCGAAACGCCTCTTCTTACGCACGCTAACAGAGTGATTTGATTTTGCTTTTGTTTTGCTATTTAAAAGTTATAAGTGCTGACCAGTGCTGACGTTGCAAATGCAACCTTTTGATCTATTTGCAAGTTGTTAGATTTTTTACTTTCATAAGCTATTTGGAAAGAGAGTTGTTGCCATCATTTGAATCCTTGCATTTGACGTACAATAAAGTAATCTTTTATAATATTTTGCGTTATAAATACTGTTAAAATACAGTTAAATATGACTATTAGTTTCTTCACTTTTATCTTCAAACATTTCCGAAGCTTAAAATAGTTGAATATTAACGAAAATATCGCAAGTAATGCATTTTATTATTTGACGAATAGTTCATTTACGTTTTACAAAGATTCTGAATGATGATTCAAATATGTTTAGTAATCACTATTAGTTATTTTAATATACTTTCCAACCCCAAATCCTTCGCAACTATCCTGAATCATCCAAATATTTACGAAAAAGATAAAAAAAAAACCTTTGGATAATAAAAGGTCAGATATGGCAACAGCGGTATAGATTTCGTTATCTTTTATTGCTAATAACTTTGGTCTATGTAACGATTTTCGATAAATATAATTTCCTCGAATACTTTATAATGTGGATAATGTGTCGTGAAGTTTTTAACCCTTAATTTCTACGATTTGAATATTATATTTAGATATAAAAACATTTTTTAGCAAAAAATTTATTAATAAAAACTGCGCCAAAAATTAATTTGTTCTTCAATATCCGATCAATTTGTATGTAACCAAATAGAGCGAACAAATTATTAATATGAGACAAATACTTTCTCGAAACAGGCTGTTCCGATAGAATGAATTGAAAGAAGTACAACTGATAAAAAAAATGCAGATAACACATTTCCATTCTATAATTAATTTACAGCGAAACAATTACAATCTTCTGCAGAAAAAAAAAACAACAAATAATCGAACATTCATCAAGGCTATTATCGTGGACATTGAATGACAAAACATGTTTCTTTTTCTTTGCTTCGATTTCTACAATAGCAAATTATGCTTGTTTCTTCGCATTTATATATGTATATGCCGCGCTACCCCCTGCTCGCCCTTCATTTCCGTTCGCCCCGCACCATTGTGCTATGATTAATGTTTGACTTAATTTCCTGCGAATATTAACAATTTTCAGATGTACACTCGTCCGCGCGGTACCTAATATTGACGTTTTTGTTTCTAGAAACTAAATTATACTCGGTGGAAGTAAAATAAATTACTGACTACCGCCAGCTCGCTTGGCCGGGGGTGAGTGGTGCTGGTGGTTCAGTGAATTTAATTGCCATTAATTACAGTTTGACTTGTACATTCTTGACCAGAAATTTGATTAGATATTGTTGATTCAAGTAATATATGTAGATGAATACAGTTATTGGTTATAACAAGCCTTGTCGCTTTTTCGACAGTAGTTATAGTACCTACTCACATTCTGTGTAGAATTTATCATTGCCCACAAATCCTTGAACATTTGACAAACGTCAACCGGGAAAAGAACAAACGTTGATAATTCAAATGGAACGGAAAGCAAATACGATTAAAGAAAAAGGAGTCGCGTTTTGTTTTCGTTTCTTTTTGAATATTGATTGGGGGGGGGGGGGGGGGGGGCGTGTGGTTGGGAGACCGGTATTTGTGGTGGCTCCAGGATACGTGCAAGTATTGATCAAATAAATATGCTCATTACTAGTGCTTGGGTTGGTACGTCCGTCCGTCCATCCGTGGATCGGTTGTTAGGTTGGCAGTCGTGCTCTTGCTATCCTGCACTCGTGTATTTCCTGCTGCATAACACACGCTCCAATCATACCAACCGACTCATTTTCCCCTGCAAATATTTTATTCTCCTGTGATTTATTATTGCCTGGAAAGAACTCGGCCGCTAAATATAATTTGGCAGTTTTATATCGGTGAAATATATGCGCCGGTTGCAGCTATATATATATGCAGCCATTTCACTAGTCCAGGACCGCTTTCAGCGTATCTTACACGTTACATATATTTTTGTGAACCTGTTTTAAATATACATTATTTCCATTAAATTACCTTTTTCCCCGACAAGGTCATATTGTTTCCCTCTTGCCTTTGTATAATTCCCCAGCACATGTATAACTCACATCCAAATTGCCTAATTTTCATTTTTACATTAAATATTTCAGTTGCTTTACATATGTTGTATGATAAAATAATAGGAACATTCGTAATATTATCTTGGTGTGGAAATCTGTATGTACTGTAGTATATATACGTTCGTCCGTCAAACGGGAAATAGAGAGCCAGGTAAATACCTTGAACCGGAAATTAGGCTATCAGAGCGGCCTAACTACCTGCATGTTTATATATGTATAGAAAATATATTGCTTGTACCACAACCATCACCAATCACTCTATATTCACGTGCAGTGAAATTCATTGCAAATATTGTCAGTCAGGATAAATACAACATTAACATCCATAATATTCGTAAGTGAATTGCTTGATCCTCCTTTCGTGAAATTATAAATGCAGAATATTTCACTAAAACATTTGTATTGTTGAATGAAAGTCTAACTAACACACACACACACACACACACCGACTGGCCGGTCTCTTTCTTTATCGTGTCAGTTTGTAGTTTGAAATCAGTAGCGCTGATAAAAAAGGTTGAGCATGTTTTATTCAAATTTTATGACAGATAATTATGATACGTATTTAAATGAAATGCAAGTTTTATATATCTTGAACACAGTGCGATAAGCATTAACAATTCTACAATTAAATTTGATACAAGAAATAGATACATTTCAACTAGGAGAGAGTCAAACTACTGTATTCATTGTTAAACCACCCAAATACCAACAATTTTGTCGAAGCAATGTAATGATTTTTGTTTCTCTTATTATTTGACGCACAATAAATTCACATTTTACACGATTCCAAGCTATAAAACCTTATAAAATACGTTTACAAATCAGTATTAGTTAGTTAAATACACCCCACATACGTTTCTAAAGCTTAAATCATTCGTAATTATCCTGAATATTAAAAAAAGGTCAAAAAAGTCATCGCTAAAATCCAAGTGTCAAATATAGTTCACCAGTTTGTTAAGAGATGGCAGCAGGAGTCTCGTTTCAATATTCGCTTCTATTGCTTATAACTCCGGCACTAATAAACGTATTTCGACAAACAAAATTTTCTCCGATATCCTGGATATTGGAGAATGTGTCTTGATGTTTTCAACCCCGATTTGTAAGGGTTGAAAATTATATTAAATTGTAAAAATACCTATTTACTTCATTAATGTATTCTTCTAAGAAAATTCGTGTAAAACGTTGATGTTTCCTTTAAAACTCCATTGTTTGCATGTGTGTAATGGTCGTATGGTTTAATGGGAGCTTTCATTTATTTTCTGTAAATTACTAGTGGTGAAAAACAATTAATTTTCGGCGAACAATCTCCATCAATCAAAGACGAAATGCAAATAGTTAAATTCGCAGTAGTGTTCCATATAACGATGTGTACACGTGTGTGTGTGTGTGTTATCGGTTGTTTAATATCTGCAGAGCGCCAGGACCGTACCACGCCCCATTTGTGTACACACACCGTCGGGGCGTCAGTACAAGATAGCAATCTCGACAGTAGCGGGGTAAGATGGGATGAGAGAGTAGCATACACTAATCACCCTCCGTTTGCACGGTCAATATCGGAGAATAAAAAGTGATACTTGTTAATAAATATATATATATATATATATATATATATATATATATATATATATATAAACATTGTGTTATTATTACCTTGCTTTAGTTTGATTTGTTTGCAACGACTGTCTGCTTACACCTTCGTGAAAATACACCTATCTACGGCACTGGTTTCGATTGTTAATACTCAAGGCAGCGTTTGATAATTAATTTTTCTATAATTACACATTGCTGTTATGCCTACATTGGAGTAGTGTGTGTGTAGTTTGGTTTCGTGTGCGTCAGTATGCATCAAATGACACATATACGGCCAATGTTGCATTTATGTTCTATAAAATATTGTATGCCGAAGCCGAAGGAATAGTAATTATTCGGTCTAGTCCAGGACGACGGTACAATTCGATCAATTAATCGATGATATTGCTTCGAAACTGCGACGGTGATGCATCACTGGAAATGTTAATCTAAATGGAATCAGATCGGCAGCCGGATAGCGTATAGAGTTTTAAGTCATTAAACCGCTTTACCGAAGATGGCGCATAATTCTTTCTGATTTATTGACATCCCGCACTAGATGTCTGTGTATAGAAACAACAATGTACTACATATATATATATATATATATATATATATATATATATATATATATATATATATATATATATATATATACTTGAAATATATTAGATGTACACATATTAGAGTATTATCGGGGCGGCTCCCACATCGGCTCCAAATTTTTATAACTATGTAATGGAACGTGTAATGCAATCAATTAGCATTGCAATTAGACCAGTGTAAGTGTAACACAAGCTTTAGCGGATCCGTTTCTGGTCTGTCGCCTGCGCGCTACCGGAGTTTCCGTGACGCCGGAGTATTAACCGGAATCGCCGTTGCAGCTTTTCGAAATTATTCCGCGTTCAAGTCCGGCAAACTATTTATACTAAATGCATCAAATACTTTGTGTGTTAAATTAAACATTTTTCACTTCATACCTGATCCTGTGGGTTGGTAATAATTCGGAAACTGACGTTTGTAGTTTGAATAAACGATGAACATTAGCCTGAGAGATGAACTCGTTACATTCAGTGAATGCGAGTGCATGAATAAAAGATACACACGTATGTGCATCATCAGGCTGAAATATTTTGCATAATTCTCACTGATCGACATTTCAGATCTGACTTGGGCAGCACTCGTACACATCGCGCAACCTACACGCCAGGATCGCTACCGATTGTCGCGATACACGAAAGTCACATTCACACGACATCAATATCAGACTAGCGTTTCCACAATAAATACATTTATTGCGCAACTGTCATTCACACTATTCTCTATCTGTTCCCCACTATGAGAAATGCAAGTGGAATAAACATTTTGTATTTTATTCCAGTCACGGTTTTTAAAATAAAGCTCTTCAATCCCAAAACGAACAATCTCGCATAGAATAAATGAACATATACACAAAATATTGTCGTCTAGATTCTCGAACATTACATTGTTATTATTTTCGTTGAAAGTTGCGCCTTGGACGGGCTAACGTAGAGTGTTATGTAATTACATATACGTTAGCCACGAGAATCATCATTTGATCCAGGCAATGTGATATTCAAATTTCATTTGACCGCCACGCGTAATAGAGCCATGCATGTGTGTGTATGTGTGTGTAAGTATAATGTACGTAGAGTACTACGATTTATAGCAACAAATTTGCATGTTGGCTTGTTTGGTGTAATTTTTAGAGGTTATAACGTAATCTGCGTGGCAAATTACTGTGTTTTAATCAAAAGATAGACGCACACACACACACACACACACACACACACACACACATGCAAGGTGGCAAAGCAAGTAAGTACTCGTAATTATATCATAACCACTTGGCTCAAATTTAACGACACTGGTGGTTCAAGTAGGTACGTGTATAGAGCTATTAGCAATAATGATGAAACTGTAATATAGTTTGAGGAATTATGAACGAACATGTGTACAGATTGAATTGGACTCTGCCGTGTACTGTGTTTGTGACATGAAGTTATGGGTGTACAACCAGAGATAGCTACGTGGCACTCGCGGTTCAGAATAAAGTCTTAGCTGTTCATTAAACGTTAGATTCTGCTTAAGATAGATCATGCACGAGCGAACACGGGAGCGAGCAACAGGACCGAGATATTTCACATGATTCGCCAGACTTGTGGCCAAGGCACATTCATCCGATGCATTCATCTATACATGTACAATATTCTATATGAACACATAACACGAACTTCTATAAGCTGAAATGTCTATAAGTCGAATTGAATCGAGTGGCAAATAGCGTTTAGCAAGAAAATTACATGTAATTTTACTTCTATAACTCGAATAAAATGATTGGCACGTGCATTCCATAAGCCGAATTTTTCAACTAAAGAAGTTCGCAGAGAATGCATTATTGATTTATATTTTTCTAATGGTTTTATTTTTGGTTAAATATGTATAACCTACATTACGTTAAGAAAAGAGTTCATGAAATCATATGGTAGTATAATATATTACTTGAAATAGTTATTGATTATAATATCTAGGAATTTTGGCCTCAACTTTTTATTTCACATTGTCATCGCTGAGGGCACAAAGAAATTTCAATTACTCTTCTGGATATTAACATGCAACATACACACACACAACGTTAACTAGAATTAATCTGTGTTTGGTAAATACGAAACTATAAAAATCACGACGGAGCAGTCGCAAAAAACCTTCGCGCGAAAAACAAATCCTCTAATGCAGTAAGTCGTCTGTCCAACGGTGAAAAGATAAGGTAAAATAATTACAACAGCACCGCGTACAGCCCCCCCCGTCGACCCCCCCCCCCCCGCACGGCCCGGGCCAACTCGTAAATAACGGCACGGTGTGCGGGTTAATGAGCTGGCACCGTAGACAACCCCACGAATTTATAGCCACCCTGTACCTACAGTACAGGTACCTACTACGTTGCAAGTCGCCAACCACACAAGTAAGGCGCGAGCTACAACGGTCGTTCATGTGTTATATATGTGTACGAATATAATGCCGCATATTTATTTTTGTGAGTTTGTTTTAGGCCGTTCATTCTTTGCTTTTCTTGTTGTTTTGTTTTGTTTTCACTTCGTGTTTATTTTATTTTCACTACGTGTGTTGGGATGCACACAGAATTATTACGTCGAATAATTGAATGATGAATGAGTTAGGTTGCGCCGGAATAGAAGATGTGGAGCAAGTTTATTTTTTTTAAAGGCATTAATCATTTTTGAATATTTTTGTTCCTTTTTTTTGTAGGTACCTGTGGTTTGTTTAGAACAAACAGAACCATTGCATAGAATGTTGTTTGAGTAACTTACGTGTTTATAAACATTAGCCAAAACAACATTACACAAATTACCGTTTTTAGAATTACTATACGATAGGCGAAAGGTGCGACCCTGGAATTGTTTAACGATAATATTATCTGAAGTAATGTAATTAAAATTTAAAACTATGTCAGTATATAATTAGTATAATCATACACATATTTATTTACTTCTAATGTTGTGAAGTTCAAGATTAGTTTAAATATCAATTGTAATTGCTGTGGAATATAAGTAGGAAATGTCGAAAACATATCATTTCCTTGAATGATTTCAGAAAAAAGTCGGTAGTAGGTAAAAATTGCAGAAGAATCCATTCAATTTTTAATACATCTTCCAACTTATTGATCCTGTGTTATACGAAGAGAATAAACTAAAAATGAAAAACTTAATATCCTTGGGAAATACTCGTAGACGCATATAAATTTTTAATATGCAGCGTTCGGAATCAACTAATATACAGAAATAAAGATTGACTGTTATAAAATATTCTGCTATTGATTTATATGAAGAGTACCAGGTAGAAAAATTGTAAAAATCAATTCTTTTTTTATACTGTAGTAGTGCCGAGGTATATACGTATATATTTATTAACAAAAGCAGATTATAGACCGATAATCCGATTTGGAATTACGGCAATGATAAATGAAACGTGTACAGACCAATACGGACTTGCTTATTCCTTGCTTTGGACAGTATGGAAAGACATTGAAACTAACAAACGTAAAAAGTCTGTAGTGTACGAGGTTTGTTAACGAATGTTACGTTGTGAAAATCCAGTGCAAAGTGTTGTGAATATCTGGTTTATTCGACACTGAAACTGTTAGTGAATATTGGTGATTCCCGTGTATTCTCATAGGCTTTTCGTCTCGCCATTCTTGAAAGTCTCCGAATCGATATTTTCGTTCTGTCCACCAGCGCGGCGGTCGGTCGGTGCAAGGGGATGAAACGGGGTGAATGTGCGCGGAGCGGGGCACGGGGTATATGTCTCTCTCTCTCTCTACCCTGTGCGCGCCCCGTGCCAAGGATACAGGGCCGAAGGGTAGCCTAGCTAGAAGGATAATGCACACGATTCGTTCATTTGCCGCGGGGGGGCGATGGCAGTAAGGTAAGGGTGAACCGACATTCAATTTCCATTTCTTGGTCTTCCGTTGGTGATCTGTGTTCGCGGTTGTCATGACAACGGGTGCCCGGGTCCCACCCTCTCCGTCGCGGCGTCAATAATGGCGGACGTGCACCGCGACAACCCCTCGCAGAATACAGGGTCTACCCTTGCCGACGGAGGCTTGGTGGTAGAGTGTGCCAACCAACGCGGATATTTATATATTCTTGTTTTTTCGAATCTCCTTCTTTTCTATTTCTTAAATTCATGTTGGTTAATAATGATATTTATTTGTATGTGTATGGATTCAAGTGAAATATGGATTTGTGAGAATTATTTACCATACATTGTGTTGCTTTTTCCGATAATTGTTTTAAGTGAATACTTGTGAATACTCTCTCAATGTTTGTTATTATATATATTACTAGATGATGAACAAATATGAATAGACAGGGTCATATTAGCAGTACACGTCACAAGCTTTTACACTTTCTTATTTCAGGGTGAGAAATGTTTAAATGATGCACCATGAGTGTCAATAATTGGTGTCATGTCACTTAAAGAACAGCATGTATGTCGCGTGAAGTACCAAGTGTGAGACGCACGTGAGTAGAAGGCGTGCTGCAGATACTAGCACGCTAGCAGCAGTAGTGGTTGGTGGTACTAAGTGAAAACGTGCGGATCAGCTGAGCGAACCTGTGTGACGTGTCGAGATCAGGACACATAAATAAACAAACTTGGAACGCAATGGCGTGAGTGAACAAGGCGGCGTCCATTGAACAACACAGCACTCCGCGCACACCAGTCACTCACCACAGTACAGCTGCTAATAGCACGCAATCATCCGTACGTATATGCATACACTTGTGTGAACATGCATACTTAGAATCATAGATCATATTCGGCGGTAGTTTTGCATCATGCAGGATCATCATCCGCTTTCACTTCTATTGAAACTGAAAGGTGAGCGAACGTCATCTGATTGAATCGGTAGGAAGTAATTAATGAGATACGTTCTTAAACGATACTAATTGAGATGCTATTAGTGCCCCGGCATAAAATTGACATGGTACAAAACGAATGATTGTAGTGTCACGAATATGCGAGATGAAAATAATGCCTGTAGCGAAATATTAACTCAAAATAAGCGCTGGTATTGTTAGCTACAATGCTACGTTCTGTGAATTCTTCCTTACTTCATATATACGTGTGTAATATATATATATATATATATATATATATATATATATATATATATATATATATATACAGTAGAGTCGCGATTTAGTGAACTAATTCCGGCCAAGCCTGTTCACTTTTTAGGGGTGTTTACATTTTCGGGGTTCTGGTCTCACTCAGATATTTTGAGAAACAACTTATATTCTAGATACCTAAATCAACAGAATTATGTATGTATATGTAAAATAATAAAAGAGAAGGAAAAATATTGAATCCAAAATGGTTAGTTCAAGTTAATGTGAACTGTTTGTTTCAAAACTTAATCATAAAGATGATTTTTTATTATTTTATTGTAGATTTTCTTTAGTCAATTGTAGATTTGTTTCTTTCCTCTAGAATTTTGTTATTTGCTAGAAAATGACCAAAAAACATCTGGTCGAAACGTCGCATATCTGTTATCATCTTGAAATATAGTTATTTATTCCAATCATTTTGGATTCAATATTTCTTCTTCTCAAGATCTACAATTGACAAAAGAAAATCTACAATAAAGTAATTTAAAAAAAAAACAAAAAATACATGTACCTATTACATAATATTATGTATACGTGTATTATGTAATGGGAAGGTACATATAAAAGGTTGTTTATTGCAGAAGCGAAAAAAATTAAGTAATATTGGATTGTTTACGCTTTTTTTGAGGTTAATTTGTACTAATTTTGTCGCAAATCATGTAACACGAGCAAACACATTCTCCTTTACCCAGACATTAAGTATTTAATTTTTTTTGTTTTAAATTCAAGTATTTTCATTTACGCTCCATCTAGATTCATATTTAGTGGGATCCCCCAGAGAAGTATCGCAAATACCATAGTTTACTGTATCGGGGTTTACAGTTGTTCACTATATCGGGACGCAATGATAAAATTTAAGTGTTCACTCTATCGGGTTGTTCATTTAATCGAGAGTTCACTAAATCGCGACTTTACTGTATATATATATATATATATATATATATATATATATATATATATATATATATATATATATATATATATATATCTGTGTGTGTGTTTCTCTTAAATATCACTTGTTCCATTACCCGGATAATATCGGCAGTATTGTGTGATTCATTTACCACGTATTTGAAGGGGAAGAATACTGATATTCCGCTTCGTATAACGTCCGTCTTTACGAGTGCATCCGGTACGACAAGTAACACACACACACACACACACACACACACAGGGTAGAACTGGCGACTGTAACAATGGCACGTGGCTGGCAATCAGGATCCCGGCTAGCTGCGACCGCGGCCGTGTACGTGTGTGTGTGTGTGTGTGTGTGTGTGTGTGTGTGTGTGTGTGTGTGTGTGTGTGTGTGTGTGTGTGTGTGTGTGTGTGTGTGTGTGTGTGTGTGTGTGTGTGTGTGTGTGTGTGTGTGTGTGTGTGTGTGTGTGTGTGTGTGTGTGTGTGTGTAGACCGTGTGAGCTTTGCAGGTTCGCGTGACTGGCGTACACAGGAGTGAGGGTTACCCCCGTGGAATATATGCACGAGTCACGCGAACCACCCGAATGTATTTAGTCTATGCCGAAGCTGTACGTACACTTCGGGCAAACGTAGACAATGGTCAAATGACAAGTCCACACAAGCATGGGCAGCACTATCCAACCTACAAATGTCAGTATGTTTCTGTACCAGAACATCGTGTATTGTCCTTCCGTTTTTAGTCTTTCTTTTTTCGTTCAGCAGAGATGGAGATTCGCTACGAAATCTGTTGTAATATTTTTCTGTTTGATACATATAATGTTGCAAAGGAATATTCAGTAAACTACCTTGTATGAATAAACACTAGTTTACAAATTATACATGTATATCGGTAAAATTTTCTCTACAATTATACTCAGTTACTTGCAGGATATCAGGCTTGAAAATGTCCCCATAGTATTACATTAAAACCTATAAAGAATACACCCCTCCATCCGTAGGGAAAGTTTATCAGTCGGAACAAATCATCGGTAGTCTAACTGTTGTAATATTAGCAGAAACAGTTCTGAAATTAAATCACAAATCACCCGATATCACCAAGGTCCAACAACAGTTAATTCGTCGCAAATGCAAAACTTGCTCTCTTTATCGGACGCTAATGTGAGCTTAATATTAAAATTTGCACGGCGTGTTGAGTTTGGCGACGCACTGCATGGCTTTTTGAGAAAATAAAATAGAAAAAACCGCTTCGTACGATAGCGTCAACCGCCCGTTGCCTCATTATAATACGCTCAAAGCTTATCGCAGACTTTCGGTCAACTCATTATTGTATACCCGGGGCTGCTTTCGTTTCATGCCTCGTAAAAAATAAAAATACATTCCTTGCGAATCGTTAAATATTCTACACTAGTTAGCGATCATATATTTTTATTTGATATTGTCTCTAGACGGAGTGTATATTGATTCATCTAACATTTTAGTATGAAACTTTTAACTTGTGAGATCGAGAATGATAACATTTCTACTCGATAATCACACACACACACACCATTGTATATAATGATAACTTACCATAATTGTTCGTTTAAAAATGAATCAATCAATTTACAGTGATGCCAGTGATGATATGTGGTATTTCGGTGCGGTGTCTAATTATTGTATACAAACACATGAGGAGCGGGACAGAGAAGTGTTGTCGGTTGGTCGTCAAAGCCGAGGCCGCACTTGTATTTATAATGGCGCGCGAGAAGACTCGCGTCCGCGGCTCCAAGTTATCGCCAATCATAAATAAATAATACGAAGAACGCGGGCATAAAAATGATCATTATAAATCCGGCGTTATTTTTAATGAAGAGATCACTAGACGGCTCCAAGAGATATACATACAGCAAGACTCTCTCGGTGTATAGAACCAGAGAGCTCATTGCCATGATTCACCTGGATCAACATACACATGTACGGATAGATGACAATCATTTATATGCTGTAAAGTACTAGTGTAATGTGTAGAATATTTCATCGTACTTTGCATTCAATACAGTAGGAGACTTCTAGTTTATAAAACAAATTGTTGTAAGAGAGCTCTGAAGTAATCATCCAGCGGTACAATGTCTATGGCAGATGAAACAAACTTATATATATCTACGCGGCCACATCCAACGCACCAATTTAATACCCAGAGAAAACTAATTGTTATTTATGACTTTGAAACTCTAATATTTCATTTATATTCCATGTTTGTACTTCACCTATGTCTCAATCACATTCGGAGCATAGCAACCAATAAATACAGTTTACTTATCGACTAACACATATCACATTCATCAATCGTGGACACTGGTGGGTGTAGGTGCTTTATTCTAAGCCGGGGTTTCCTAGAACTTCAAACAAACTCACAGAACCACGATGTAGGAGTTACAGTTTCCTAGTTTCACGTACCGTTACTATATATATATATATATATATATATATATATATATATATATATATATATATATATATATATATATATATATATATATATATATATATATATATATATATATATATATATATATATATATATATATATATATATATATATATATATATATATATATATATATATATATATATATATATATATATATATATATATATATATATATATATATATATATATATATATATATATATATATATATATATATATATATATATATATATATATATATATATATATATATATATATATATATATATATATATATATATATATATATATATATATATATATATATATATATATATATATATATATATATATATATATATATATATATATATATATATATATATATATATATATATATATATATATATATATATATATATATATATATATATATATATATATATATATATATATATATATATATATATATATATATATATATATATATATATATATATATACCGGGTGTCCCAAGAATTCTGGGACAAAGGGAATTAACATGTAAAATTGAAAAAGTTGCGATTACTTCTGTATTATACATTTTAGAGCTCTGAAATTTGGTACAGGTGTAGGGATAGCTTACTCGCATTGATTGGTATTAATTAAAATGATATTAATGCTCACATTTCTAATAAAAATGCTTTTAAAAAGTAATAATTAAGAGATGTAGCTTATATAACATTTTTGCAAAAAATTATTTACGGCGTTGCTAGCACAACGGTAAGAAGCTTATTT
Source organism: Carabus problematicus (assembly GCA_963422195.1). Taxonomy (NCBI): domain Eukaryota; kingdom Metazoa; phylum Arthropoda; class Insecta; order Coleoptera; family Carabidae; genus Carabus; species Carabus problematicus. The sequence goes on from OY728590.1 coordinate 11,082,204, forward strand.
GGTAATTTAAATAATCTATAAATGTTATGGTTCGAATTCGTTGAAAATGTACTATTACATCGAATATGTTACAAAATTGTACTAGAATATCAAAGGAAATAAAATAGTAAGTATAAAATTAACAATTATACTGTCTAAATTGTAAAAAAACTAAAACGATCAAATTAATATTTCACGATCAAGAGCGTATGCAACGTTCCTATGTGTAGATCGTCATGAGACACACGGTATATACTATATATTCACAAGATGGACGCGAGCGAAAAGTGAACGAGAATCATCATTTGTCTTTTGCTTTGAGAAATAGGTTGGAAACTGAGAGCTAAATCGCTCGTAATAGCCGAGGGTCGTACCATTCGTATTGTGTGGGGGTTGCGTGCCACCGATACACGCCACAGACAGAGTTTTAGGAGCTGTGGGAGGGAGAAGAACAAAGTGGTGTCATTGTATTTAACTGATCGGATTATTGCATTTTATTGGTACATATGTATAGTAAATTCATGATTGCATATCTAGGCATTTATAAACTGTTCTATTAACAAATAACTAGAGATTCAAGTAATAGTTTCTATCTTCCTGGCAATGTGAGTGTATAGAATGAATAAATGCTACTGTGCACACTGAGTTAATCTAATATATTACATACATGAGGTAACAGTTGTGTTATGATAATCGCATTATAAAAATGAAAAGTCATTACGTAGAGTACGTTTTTATTTACGCACCAACATTTTAATTAAATTTTCGCATACCACACACACACACACTGTAATTAGTAATCTGATAACAGCCTAGTGAGTATATCACAAGAGCACCGTAATTTTTACTAAAAGAAATTATTTAATTCCATATTATGATGAAATTAAAATGTCCGTTTTTTCGGTCTAAATTTTACTGAATATGCAAGGATACTAATTAATTCGAAAACTGACAACAGGACTTATGCACCATCGGGCAAATCCTGGATTATGTATACCGTAAGTTCATTATTAGTAGAGCATACAAGTATACTACAAACATCGTTCGTTTTCCATGTGAAAAAAAAAACAAAGTAAAGAATAAAAGAAGGTAATGCGAAAAATGGTTAGAGCGTAAACGATGTCGGTAGAATAGAACGTTAATCGTGTTTGGCAAAGTTGAACACGTCCATTAGCAAAATACACACACGCACACGAGTGCAACTGATCATGAGAGGCAGTGCACACATGCACACGTACATGAACCGCGCGAAGATCTCTTAATTGCACGATACTCACCAATGACTATAATAAATGACAATGTAAGATTATACGTTTGGCCACGGCGGCAAATTTAAATTGGTAACAAGTTGAATTTTAATTGAAGTACATACACACATAGTATATAGATCGATATCGGAGTCTGAACTCCTCCCAAAGAATCATATTATAATAACATTTACGCCATTAACTCTACACATATATACAGGGTGATGTGTGTGTGTGTGTGTGTGTGTGTGTGTGTGTGTGTGTGTGCTCACAACAAACAATCCATTCCTCCATTGTCTCTTAATTAAACGCGCGTTGCAGTATACGGCCACAAGTCACAACAATATTATTTATGGTTTTTGTATAACTCGTAAAGGATAAAGTATTTGGAAAGGGCAGCATTAGTCCTGTTGGTATATTTAGTGTGTGGTGAAATAATAGGGCCTGTTCTACAGCGCCCCGCTGTGCACTGAGGGCTTAAATTATAACTAGATCTGAAGTATTTTAATAAAGCAATGTGCTGGAAAATTGTACCTCTTGTAAATAACGCTAGCATAGATTCAGAGTAAACCAAATCAAGTCAGTTGTCCAACTGCAAGTACATAACTTGTTCTATATTGCTGTTTTGTTGACGCTTGGAATTCAGGTTGGTATCTGTCCGGATTGCTAGGGAATTTTAATTATCGCCAGTACTGCCAACCTCCCAGTGACATCCGGTATGTTTTTGCAAGACCCGGGTGGCCGACACTGTCGCCGGTCAGCTTTTAAGCTTATTAACGCCAGATTAAAATGACAGCAGATGCATGGAGGTCTTCGGCTGGCCCACTCATCGACATTATAGATATTGCAGCTTGTCATATGCGATCGCCAGTAGGATTATTGTCCTCTGAATTCTTTATGTTTGAATACTGAAAGTCAATTGGGAAAAGAGTCCACACACACTAATTGTATTCCATGTTCGTGAAAGATCGAGATAGCACATTAAAATGCTATTTAAACATCGAATGGATTTAATTTTCCACGGTACAAGTAAAAATACAAAACAGTCGATCATTTTTCAACGTCGACCACTCACAGTGCACACGTGGCAAAGTCATTTCTTCGCGAGTGGGAAAAAGAATTGGGCTCTCCGGTCCGGACATAGAGATATATCACAACTAGTAGTTTTATAATATTTTACATATAACGTCACCCGATTCTCGAATTTAATCTTGTAAACATCTCTGTGTGGAGTGCATTCAGTAGTTGAAGCGTGTGGATATGTGTGTGTGCTTGGAATTAATTATTTATGCACCTGTTATATTAGACCCCTCTCTCTTAACGGCACAGATACAAATGAATATTTATAATATCCACCGTTGCAATTAGTACACAGATCTGCGATAAGATTTATTGTTTCGCTTCGCGCTTTTTCGTCGTCTTCTTGTTTTCCATTTATTTTTATTATATTTTATAAGCGAACGCACGTCTTGGGCGATCCGTGGATTGCTCTGCTCGGTTGCAAGGTGCACGCTCCGATGCGCGGCTATCGCCAGATCTATAATATCCGGACAAAATGGATGTGATTTAGTTAAACATCCAATCGTATTAAGTTTTATTCATTTCGGTTAAAGAGTGGCAGCTGCCCTGTGAACATGACCATTTCCGTTTTATTATTATTCTCGTCTCTGTCCCCGTTAAAATTTGGTTTCTAATCGCTAGTTTCAGAAGTGTCAGTGGATCTTCTGTTCATTCCAAATGATTGTACAATCCTTGTATATTTCTTGCTTGACAATAATGTTCTAATAAGTCTTATTGTAGCTATGCTGTGCAGTACAGTAAATATTTATTATTGTGGTTATGAAAAGTTAAAACTGCGTGAACTTTTATTTAACCAATGCTAACTTCATGTCTGTCAGTCTGTGTGTGTGTGTGTGTGTTTGACATTACCACACATCTTACGCTATTAATTCTCTTATGAATGTCATATTTTCTAGGCATTAACATAACCACTTAGCTACGGTTAATTAGCAAATAAATGAAATACTTCGAGACGTGCGCATACATACATGCATACACATGTAAATGCTACAGTACATTGTACATGTTTAGACTTGTTCAGTGCATGTATGAATGAAATGTATACAATAATACAATGAACATATGTGTGAGTATGCGTGTTTGCGTGTGAGACTGACCACGGCACGAAGAACCAGAACTAAGGTCATAACAACATTTACACACACGTACCAAGTGTGACGAAAAAGATTAGTGACTTTATTATAAAGAACACAGTACAATTTGTACGTCATACGTGAATTGTTATTGTTTATCCATAGTTGTCAACAGACTGTATATTCTATAATCATTGAATAAGAAAACTTATAACCATACAACATTTCTACCAAACTAAAACATCAATAACAAACGCTACATTTATAATGTAGTTCAAGCAAATTAATGAAGAAAATAAACAAAAGAACCATATTTCGCCCACCGACCCGTCTCGCAGTACCGCAGGCGCCTAAAAACCATCATCAGACGACTAGCTCGGCCGGGTATCGATCCCGCGCCGCGACGCTACTGGACGCACCGAAGACGCTAGGAATGATGAATGATGGGGGGGTGGGCAGGGGTGTGCGGGGATTGAACTGAAGACGCTTTCGGTCTCTTGTGTATGAGAGAGAAGAGCTGAAAGGGGGGGGGGGGGGCAGTCCCCCTAAAGCCCGCCCCACACGGTACGCCCGTGCAGTTGAGGGTTGCTTCCTAATGCACATGCTCGCTGATCGTCTTTAGATAGAACAGACTTGCCTTCGGCTCGATTCGTTACATTCTTATTAGGTACGAAGAACCGAAATGCATTCTGGGGGATTTTATCGATCGATACGTTCTGCTACGGGATTAGAAATTCAGCATAATTTCTACATATTCTGTTCGGCGAATAATACATTCTTCTTTTACAGTTCGCATCGATTCAACAACTTGGCTGGGATTCGCCGTGTACGAAGGCGATTACAGTAGGCAATTTCACTGATATTTTATTCAGCAATTGTTATTCCTTGCACCGGGGCAGTCTACAATTTATGGAAAAATATTGCCCGGGCCGGTACATTGTATTGTACACTGCAATTCGCTACCGGATATATTGTATTTTGCTGGGTAATTCTTGCATTTTATTATCGAACAAACACAAAGTACGTAATTGGAACGTTTGTGCTTCTGTAAATATTCGCTGCGGTTTTACCGTTATTTGCTAATACTAATCTATAATCAAAACATACATTGACAGTCGACTTGGACCCCGCTGTGATCTTACGGTGAATTGAAACAATAAACAACTTAACCGCCGTCGGTCGTGTGGCCGGGGAGTAATGCCGGATATGCCGCTCGTACATACCTGCCAACCGCACTATATGTATTATAGAATAAGTACACACACGGGGGTGGATTGACTCACCTACCCTAACCTACCCCTTGCAAGTAACCGGCCGCCGCTTGCTGACCCTCGCTTCAACTATACTTTGTGTCTAATGATTTTATGTACCCTGTGCAACTCGCTAATTGCAGTGTACGAGACGTTGTTGATAATGCAGATATCCTCGTTTAAATTACCGACATTTTAATGGAATATTTAACCTGGGCAAGTTACGCTCGCATGAAACTGTTGTTGGCATAGATGACTAAGGTGGTTATTCAACCAGACGTTCTCAAACAGACTGTGTTCTGTTTTATTCGAATAACACTATACGGAATTTTGCTGCTCAAATCAAGAGTCTTCTATGATGTTTGTTACTATTTTGCGTGTGTGTCAGTTTTAAAGTTAATTCTCTGATCAGTTGCGAGATGATATTGCGCGTGATGGTTAACGTATGCAAGGGTGGAATGGTTTAGTATTGTGTAAAGGGGGCACGCGCCCTTTTACGTGACGCTGCAGGGGGCCAATCCAGAAACCATTGCCGCCACTGTTATACTTGATATCCAGCTGATTTTGACTTTGCAACTATACCACCGATGTGCATACAAGTAGGTAAATGTATACTGTGGTTCTCTGAGTGCACTGTATATAATTAAACCGACTAAAATCTATTTATCTGTTACATTGTTATGCGGCCGGCAGCTGAACTTCACGGTGTCTTAACACCAAAACAGAAGAAATTAATAATGCATGTTTCGAGAGATATTACAGGCAAAGTGGAGAAGAATTTCATTTTATCGCTAACTAGGCCATTGATTAATATTTATTTAATTTTCTTTATAATTTAAATGTATTATATTTTAATTAATATTTATTTAGAATGAAATTAATATGATGGTACACGTTTCTACGTCTGTGCAAGACTTGCATATATATATATATATATATATATATATATATATATATATATATTGCTACCATCCAAGGTAACATCTGACATAGATGTATATACATGATTTTACAATAATATAACGCAACATTATGACAAATTTTATTTTTATATGTGAGTGATTTCGTACGAAAACTTATCGCAATAATTTGTCGTGAGAAATTCCCATCGTTATATTCAGTTTACAATAAGATTTACAAATTGATTTGGCAATTACTTTTGACAGATTAACAAACCAGGAATATTGTGTCATTGTTTAGTTTTACTTTCAAACATCATAAGAGTAAAATAAATAAAATATAATTACAAATATACATATTCGAAAGGGTATCTTGTTATACTTTTGGGCACATTGAGAGAAATTTGAGCTCCTGAAATAGTGTTGCGACACAAATTAGTGTTTATTCGGTACGTGGTTGAAAACCAAAATCGTTGTTCGAATATATTGCACAGTACACCCTTGCTGATCACGTGACAACGGCCAAAAGATACACAACAATTTATGTTGTGAAAACAACCGAAGCCTGTTATTGACACCGGAAGTACTCCTAAATCAAAAAGGGGGCTGTGGATTCCATTTCTCATAACTGGCATAGGTGAAACTTCTCATCATGCTGTACGAGAGTGTAGTTGTACACTATATCTACTTGTTACTAATTTATCTGCTAGCAACTGCAGTAAAATACCGGCCGCCCGTTCACTTAACTATTAATGTGAACAAATTAAGGAGACACACAGCCATTTTTATGACGTAAAGTTTTTATTACGAAATTATAGGCGCGCTTAAACGGAAATTATGGAGCTTTTTACTGCACACTAAAATCAAATTTAAGACGGCCATTTGCGTTTTTAATATTGTTAATAAAATTTTCAGACATAACCACACGTACATTGAATATAATTATCTATATGATATTGTCGCGTACGGGAATAATGACCACAAGACCGCTGATAAAATGTCTTAACATCTATATAGTAGTACTTACGGAGAAACAACATAACGGGCATATTAAAACGCTGTATTATAATTTTCCTAATTTAAATGTGACTGCTTGTGAATGGTACATAAAACCGACCAGGGCTGCTCAAAATGTAATTCGTACTTTTCGTGACATTTTCAATCATTGTGCTTCAATATATTTTTTTTTGTAAAATACATCCTATTTGTTGTATCGTGTGTATGTTTTCGAATATGTCTTAACTTAAGTTCAAATACGGTACTAATTTTTAATAATCAATTTCTAACATTTTACTCTCACCGGGCACGTGCGTCAGCTCATCAAATTTATAAAGAGGCGTGTAAAAAAAAGAACAACCATTCGCTTCTCAAAGTGCCGAACACACGATTATCGATTACCGGTAATTCCCCCCCGGGTAATCTGTCTATCTGTTAATCTGTACACACACACATACACACACAGAGAGAGGTATATATGGAAGCATGTGTTACTACATATGAACGTATGGTCAGACTAACATGTAGACCTATTGTTTCGGCTCGGTGATTTCATTATTTTCACCTGGATCTGCCGCACGTATCCAGCTGTTCGCACACACACACACACACACACGCGCGCGCGCGCACGCATGCAGTCAGACGCCACAGTTAGATATAGATATATGCTCCACCAGGCTTGGACTTGGCACAGATGAATTAGAAGTGCCTTCAATAATTATTCTCCATCTGATATAACATTTTTGCTTAGCGATGTACGTGTGAATAATACTTACAAATACTAGTTATTTGTGTTCATTGCCAATGAAACAAATCATTATTTATGATATGATTATCTTTACGGGTTAGAGATAAGTTGGAAAGTATTTGAATTCTCTAAAATGTGATAGTTTTTTTTTTTAAGAAATATTATCAATCCTGTACTGATCGGAGCGCAGTGTGAGGATGTATGTATGTATGTGTGGGCTGAGGGTGTGAGTAGCGCCCCCTGTCTCTGTTACCGTGCACATATATCACCATGCACCCTCGATTTCTGGGCCGGTGCCACGCTTAGACCGGTCAGAGGTGCCAGCCAATCATTGTGGAAACAAGTATTAGACAACAACAGACAATCATACACACACACACGACTTAGACACATCATATGTACAAGTCTTGTACAGTCAAGTCTCATGAAACATACCAGCGATTGTTTTCAAACGATTTCATTTTCGAATATAACAATTTCAACTATGCTCCATTTATTTGCTGGTCTGCATAACCTGTGCGTGCTTCTTGTATCATGGATGCTTATTCACATTCGGTATAGGACTGTACCAAAAATACCGGTACGAGAAACGTAATCTAAAACGCAAACAGTTTTGTCAAAAACATGTTAAATTCATAATCAGCCCATAGACATACGCGCGAACGCGCAAGCACGCACGCGTAACAGCTTTCAATATATATATATATATATATATATATATATATATATATATATATATATATATATATATATATATATATGTGTGTATGTGTTGTGTGTGTCTAACGCTAAATAATTTTTCGTATGTAAAATCAAAGACCACGTTCTAATGGCTTTTTAAATATATAGTATTAATCGCGGCGGTGATCAGACTGTGATTATATTTACATACATTATGGCACAGCCTGTTTAGATTTTCATAACGATTTCGGTCGACCGTTGTTGGCGTATTTAAAACGTGCTACAACTATACTACATTTATTTTACATTAAGTGCAATTTTTTCCACAGTTGTTCGCCCTAAAAAAAAAAAAACAAATAATCCTAGGTGAGATGATGCCTCAGAATCTTGGGTAATTTTTAGCCTGTAATCATATACATACAATGTAATAGAATTAGTGAAATTAAATTCGTATTACATATCCTTTCACGTTGATACCTTTTCATTATCATCTTTGGCACTAGGGATAACAATAATCATTTTACTCTGATATTTTAGGTAGCAGAAATCTATCGCACACTTCTGTTTTAGTGACAGTACACCTATATTTGAAATAAAACAATTTGTAATTATTAAGTTATTTCGCGAAACTTGAATGAACACTGCTTAATTCACAAAGTATTACAAAGTAACTGATTATAACACATCATTATAATATGTTTAATGTCACGTACCGTGTTTTGAGAATGTTCGATTCAGAAATTAACTTTTAATTACCTTGATGAGCGAAGAGTTACTTTGGAGTCTAAAGTTTAGACATTTAAATTTGAAAAAAAAACAACCATCGTACTCGTTGGCTGCAAGAGAATTTCAATGTATTGGGCATTTGTTTTAATGCGTTTTTAATTGCTTACATAGATACGGGCACACACACACACACACACACACACACATATATATATATATATATATATATATATATATATATATATATATATACCTACCTAGTTTATCCTGATAAATGTGAATGCAATCATGGTTCATAATAACAATTTTTCTTTTTCTTTTTTGAAAATTATTTACACGAAATTTTCTAACGCCCCGCGGTCATTTTTGTTATAGTGTTCCGAAAGATTAATTATCCGGTAAAGGGCAATTCGATTTGCGTTCGAAATTCTAATGTGAATTTGATAACTTGTTAATATTGTAAATGTTTATAATTAGCAGACGAAGTAGCATCCTAGAACGATATATGATTATGGCCGCTATGGGCTAGTACAACCCTGTCTTTATGTATATGTAGTCTTCCTGTACTGGGTCATCTCCTGTTTGTGTTCTCTATGCCAACACTAATGAGTCCAGAAGGTTGCAATGGAATATATTAATTCTAATTATCATCTAAATTGGTGTTTGTTATTAATAGGCGCAATTAGGTGTAAGCGATTTACTTAAGAAATGAATTGTGCGCGGTGTAATTTTGTGCATGAGTGTACTATCAAATTGGTACAGTGTGTCCGTGTGTGTGTGTGTGTGTGTGTGTGTGTTGATAGCTAACGGGTAATCATATTTCGTAATTAATTGTACGATTATTTCAAACTGAAGGTCTGACCAACCGGAACTCGCTTAAAAAACAAAAATCAGTACACATCAACATCGAACACCAAATAATAATTTAGTTTTGTGACTAAGTCTCTAAAATATTTTACACGAATATCATAAAAGTTCACGAAAGTTTCGCCCAATTTCACATTGGATCGATATTAATGATGTTCACAGTAGAACTAAGCATGTAAAAATCAATCGGGTCAGGTCACATTGGTACCGTTCCCATAGGATATCAGGAACTGTATTGGTACCTTTGAATATATACATATATATATATATATATATATATATATATATATATATATATATATATATATATATATATATGTATATACCTCTATACGATACATTCAATAAGCACATACATATTCATTAGGCAAATTAATTTAAAAACTAATTATTCTGACAGCATAATTATAAAATAATGAACGGACATACAGCAGGAACCAATAGTGATTTATGTCATAGACTTTAAAGACATGTTAATTTTGTCTTCGCATAGACAACTCAACATGTGTACCTAATATGCATGCATGTGTGTCTTATTGATTACGTCAATGTTTACGTTCGAGTTTACGTCAATTCTTACGCTAGTTTTTACGTCAATTCTTACGCTAGTTTTTAACCACTGCTCACTGTCGCACACTGGTTACCATGTACACTATATTCTGGCATCTTTACTTGACCAATGACAGGGCGACATCGTCCTGTCGGATTCTGTTACGCTGTACTGTGCATGAACTTTTATTACAAGTGCAGATTGGTTTACAAGTGATAAATTTGCATATCAGATATTTATATATTACGAGCCGTTCAGGCCATAAATACATCTAGCTGATCGGTTCTTGTTTTAATAGGAACCCTGTTATTATTTATGTATATTCCCTGTGTACTTACAAGTACAAACACAACCAAAGCATACATCGAAAGATCTATCTGTCTGTAGAAATAATTTGTTTACGATAGCGAAGTAATACACTTGTCATTATATTGCATTGGAATCTTGGTATACGATTAACTATAATAGTTCTTATTTTTTTGCTTGCAGTGTTTAATTAAAATAAAATATTTAATTGCGAACTTCCCCGATAGAAACTGTGTTGAAATATATTTCAAATGACTGTGACATATTTTCGTCTCGCGCAAGTAAAAGTAACGACTTTCATATGTGTGATGTGAGGTTTGTTAATGTCCATTGTTCGTGCATCTAGTCATTGTCACTTTTTGTGTTTAGTTAGAATTTTGAAATTCACTTTTTACCAACGTTAATTAAAGATGAATAATTAGTTTTTTTTCCGCGCAAAATTATCATGCAAATATGGCATCGTTATGGATGAACATAATTGTTGCATTATTTATAACGTTTTACATAATTTTTTCTGTGTTTTTTTTTTTGCTTATATCTTCTGAAGGCGTAGCAATAATATTTCACATGAGTAACATAGTACCTCATACTTGGTAAGGACAGGTTACATGATGGTAAACAATGGTAACAGTTACCGACGCTTTTAGATAATAACCCGTTCTAGTTTAATAACGATGTTGCACAGGGTATAATTCGCAGAAACCACTAAATAATGATATTAAAAAAAATATGTTAAAAACAACTGTTAGTTGCAGCAATGACAGATGTCCATTTTTGATAAATTAACCCCTTGTCCGTGTAACGAGGTTCAGGCGTTACTCGCCTGGGGGCAGGCGCGCTGTCTGGGACCCAGTACAGGGCACCAGCTGGACTCGCGCTCCCCCAGTACAGAGGCGGCACTGTCAGTTGGGCAATGCAGGCCAGTATCCCGAGAAATCTAGCAACCAACTGTAACACGGCTATCACGGTAAAAATATTAGGAACGTGTGTGTTTTGGGCAAATACTGCTCTGTCAATGACTAATATCCATTGGTGCCCCCAACCTAGACTGACCCATGGTACCTGGAACTGGTGTCAGTGTGCTCTTAATTACGCGGATAGAAATTCGTATGATTTTTGTCTCGTCAAGTAAAACGGTAACAAAAAAAGTTTATTTGAAAAACGAAAATGTGTAATAGTGTGAGCTGCAATATTTATTATAAGAAGCGACATATTTCTTCAACGCATTTGCCCGATACAATATTAGTTCACGTTTACATTGCTTGTGTTTCTCACATTATAAATTCTTCAACAAACATTGCTTACGAAAACGAATCTATTTTTGCTTATACAATTTTTTTTCTGCAGCCAATTCCATGAGAACGTATAAACTCCGCGCACAATTAATATAATATCATTTGTTTCTCATTCATTCATCTGTGATTTCCATCAACTAATTGTTAATTCCTTAACAGTGAACACAACAAAACCACTACAGGCAACAGTTATGATCAGAAATACATAAAGTGTAAAACAATATGCACTCGGTGGAAACCAGTTTGTGTAGTTGGCAGTACTGATGCAAAAAGTCACCAACGAGACCAACACAACGTGATAGAAAGAGACTTGTGTTGTATTTCTCACGTGTTTAAAGTAAATAATAATGAGAACATTTTAGTACACAGGAAATATTTATTTCGCTGCTTACAGTTGAATTTT